>OY986048.1:15898047-16533961 GCA_963920205.1 Stenodema calcarata | reverse complement strand
TTCAATGCTGTTGGCGGGAGCTTTTTGCAAGGCTTCTGAGAATTATAATATATTATGATATTATATGTATTACCGGTGGTCACGATTAATCAGTGGTGGTACACCTATAATGAAGTAATGCTTCAATTATATTATAAATATATTTTAGAAATATATTATAATTATTTATAAATATAAATATATTAATTTAATTATAATTATAATTAATTTAATTATAATTATATTCTATAATTATATTATAGTTCTTAGACGCCTTGCTTTTGCAATGTCAGGCAGCCTGAAATGGCTCATTACTTTACTTTTGTACCAGCACCAAGTACTCATCATCACCACTACTATCTGTATATCTAATTCTCAGAAGCCTTGCAAAAAGCTCCCGCCAACAGCATTGAAAGAAGCGTAAAGCTCCCTGCCGGTGTAACAGAGGAAACATATTAGGTGAAACCGAGGGGAACTAAGGGTGAGAGGGGGTTGTGGGAAGGAGACAGGGAACAGGAAAACATTGACGGTGGAGGTTAGGGGTAGGAGGATCAGGTTTCTATATGCACACTCAACAGCGAGGTGCGAAGCACCGAGCATCCTATATATATGTGGCTGGCGGGCAAAATGGATATCATTCCTTTTTGCGGCTGACGTTTTTTGGCGGGCCAGTTTTTACAACGGAGTTGTTTTTGGGGGGTTATATTTAGGGGGTGCACTTCAACTCATTTGAAGATTATTAAGGGCCATGATTGATCTAGTACACGGATGGCTGGACACTTTTCAATGCGCAAAAGTTGCACCTAACTAATATTATGGCATCACTAATTTCGGCTTTTTGGGTTGATAACAAAGATTCTTAATATACTCTTACGAAATCAATGAACCATCTTACGTACGAGGTTAGGTTGACTGTTCAGCGTTCGGTAGAAAATAAGAAGGGAAAGTTAAAAAAAAAAAAAGTGGTCAATGGAGTGAGAAATCGGTTGCCGGGAGCGATGTATAAGAGCAGCCTAAACATACATCTTTCGTAATAGTCATGAAATGATGTCATTTTGGAACACTATCTGAAATCACCCAAAATGACCAAAAATTGAAAGTATTTGAGGACGTCTCAAATTTGCTACCTGGTCCAAAAAAAGATCTGTCTCATCAAGTCAGCTGGGAAAGTACCGTTAGTGCCAAAAAAAGTATTTCCGGGCTCCTTGTACTGAGTAGTTTCAATGACCAGAAATTGAGGTGGCCAGAAATACTTATATTTTTTAATGAAAAATTGCAAGTATTATGAAACATATGAAATCCTACGATTTGCCGACTGCGATACTGTACGAACGGATGACCATACTTCTTTCGTTTACAAAGAGTTGTTAATCTACAATTTACTTTCAATCAGTTTCAACACTATCGGAATATAGGTACCTACTCCACGAACTGAACATTCTGTGTTACTGTGTCAATTTCACTTTATGATATTCTAACATTCTTTCAGGTTCTATTATATTAGAAAGGAGAAATGCGCGAACGGGGAAACGGAGACTACTACTAGTAGGGACTAGTACAAACTCTGATATCTCAAGAACATAGTCGGATAGTCGGACGTTGGTGCATTTTGACCTCCCGAGTTCACGGAGGTTGTAAAATATTTAATATAGTTGCCCATACACATGCGCAGATATCGGCTATAGCCATATATGGTGTTATTTTGCGAATAGTTCCTCATTCTTTGATCGATGATCTATACTTTCTGGCATTACTGTGCTTCTATCATATATTGGATATGAGCATTTTATTTCAACTGTGGAGTATTTCTCAATTACTTCCTGATATACAACAAACAGTTACAATTATAGGTGAAAGAGTTCAAAACCCCGGTTCTTCACCCTTATCATGTTCTTCTTCTTCTTCAGTTAGACAAGGCTACAACAGCCTCACCTTGATTCTTGCTTAATTAATTAATTTGATTAATTTATAACTTCATTATTAAATTTTTATAAATTGATAAATAAATGAACAATTTATAAATTTATTAATAAATACCTAAATAACTTATAACTTTATTAATAAATAATTTATAAATTTATTAATAAATAATTTATAAGTTTATTTTTAAATAATTTATTTATAATTGTATTAATTTTCTTAATTTATTCTTGCATATTGCGTCTACAGGTCTTTTCAAGAACAACGACAAAAAGATGTGATATCCCCCCCCCCCACCAATAAAAATATTATATAAACACTCCTCGCAAATAATATTCTACAGCAGCTGGAAAAAGTTATGATATCCACTTTCCCCGACCGCCCTTTCCCTTCCAACTAAAGAGATGTCTCCCCTTGGGGCCATGCTATGTATAAGATGTGCAGTAATAATAACGTCTTACCGTGGCCCCAAGCGGAGATTTCGAAACGGGTTCGGTGCTTGTGAAGTGGTTAGTACATCTCTTTAGTTGGAAGGAAAAGGGCGGGCGGGGAAAGTGGATATCATAACTGTTTCCGACTGGTGTAGAATGATATTTGCGAGGCGGAGTGATTTTTACACGGTAAGTTTATTCGAAAGGGAGCCCATTTCTTTTTTAAATCGTCTGTATAGAAATGAATGAGCCAAAAAGGTCTTCATCCCAGGACAATGGAATTTGTTGACGCTGAGCCTACCAGGTAGGTCAGTAGTGAAATTGACCAAGAGCCAGAGCGCGGCTCATCTGTGTGTACACGCCGAAGCAAAAACCGCGAAGGACGTCGGGATTTAATGGAACTTCGTGCACTTTTTTTTTTATTCCCGCCTCGTCTACCTTCTATAGCTCTACTTCTCGGTCTTGACGTGAGAAATTGGAAGGGTGACGACGAAAGACGTTTGGAACTAATAACAAAAAGTATAAATGTATACGATTAGGTCCTCATCAGAAGACGGTGACCCTATGATTATACAGGCCCAGAAGATTTCTACTCATATCAAATTAATATGCAATGACCTAAAATAGGCAATACAGACGATCAGTACGTAAATCAACTGCCTATGCAATATTAGTCTAAAAATAGAACATGGAACAACAATCAAATCTTTACGAAACAAAACTAAAAACAGATGTATCACAGCTTTGCTGTAATTTGACAAAGGAAACAGAACAAGTCAGTAACGCGATAAGTAATTAGAGCTTTCCGCCAAACTCCCAAAACTATTCAGTACATCCCGTCAGCATGAGAGTTTGCAAAATTCGTACTTACCCTAAGGGCAAATTACTACAGGGCAAATTTTTCCACGGCCAACCCTCGTTATTGATATTGGAATCAAGATAAAGTAATTCGTACTCAGCAATTCACCGGTGAACGAACTCATCGGTATTCATAGCTACTTCATAGCTACTATTCATAGTCTACTCCCGCTGATGCTGTCATTCCAATTGTCCATCAAATTCCATTATGGAATTGGCGATGCAGAACAGAAAGTTCTTCGGTATAATTATGTAATGCTACTCGGGAAAAGCTGTTTTTTTGTCCATTTAACGGTCGGGAGGCTGTCAAAGAGTTGTGAATATTGTGCCAAGCAGACCGTACACAACTTCAATGTAATTATACTCTTCAAATGAATGAAGAGTATTTTTGAGCAATCACAGCTGGGGGTTTATACAAGGATGGAACTTCAGGTAGCATGCACAATTTACGGTGTACGAGTGTGCTACTGTACTACGTAACTAGTAGCAATTATTAAACAATTGATAACAATTTATACAATGAGGAGATTAGAATATAGAAATAAGGTGGTAGTGAGAGAAAGTAGGTGGGTTCCAGCTGGCTTCTAGATCATCTTGTTATTTTCCTAATATTGCCGTCAAGCTCAACTGGGTAGCAGAAGCGTTTCGATCCCTTTTGAGGTGAAGAACGTTTGCCCTCCATAATTGAAATTTTTATTCCCGTTTCGCATTTTATACCACAATTTGAACGAATTTGGTTCCGCATTTGTATCCGAAAATCTTTACCACATGTTTACCCTACTCTGGTTCGGTTTCCAAAGATAGGCGTTAGGCGTGCAGATTGGCTGAGTACGTAAGGAATGAACTATGATTACATATGTACTCGTACATCTACGGGGGTCCATGAAACTGTGCTATTTTGATTAGGGTGAGGTCTATCCGATGCGTAGGGCCTATAATTGATGACGATCTTACATGGGATAAACATATTAAGTACGTAATGATGCAATTTACGATTTCTCCCTATGTTTTACAATCTGAGGAATGTGCTAAATCAAACTTTCCTCTTAGCAATCTACAAAACGTTGGTTCAGTCAGTTTTGTCTATCGGGATACTAGTCTGGGGCGGGGCGTAGACGGCTGTGCTTTATCCTCTGTCCGTGAGGCGAAAAGCCTTTTTGAAGATAATAACCAAGAATAATAGCCATTTCTCCACTTCCGAGCTATTCTCTGTACTCCTGGTTTTTTCTCTACACAAGGTTTATACAGGGTGTCCCATCTAAACGGGCCCATCGGGAAATTACAGCCTTGCGGTGCGAGCTATCGAAAAATTGAACTGGACCTTTTTCATAGTATTTTAACTCATCTTCACGATGCCGAAGTCCGATTTTTATTTTTCCATGTTTTAGGGTCTCAAATCATTGATTGAAACTTACGGTTTCCTCTTGACCCCCATTTTTTATTGCTTTTTTCGATTCTAGGTTGAATTTGGAACAGAAAATGCCTCTTTGAAATTTTTGTTTTTGGGGCTTCGTTTCTGAGTTATTTCACTTTTTGCGAAATACAGAAAATCGCCGTTCCTTTTAGACGTTACCAACACTTTCTTACTATTTTTTCTTCAATTTTTGAGATGTTCACCACACTGAATGACAGGTAGTTTAATGCTGATTTCAAAAGTGTGGTGAAAAAAATCGAAGATAAAAATAGTAAGAAAGTGTTGGTCACGTCTAAAAGGAATCGGCGTTTTTCTGTATTTCGCAAAAGTGGAATAACTCAGAAACGAAGCCCCAAAAACAAAAATTTCAAAGAGGCATTTTCTGTTCCAAATTCAACCTAGAATCGAAAAAAGCAATAAAAAAGGGGGGTCAAGAGGTTTCAAAAAGGGGGTTTCAATCAATGATTTGAGAACTTACGGTTTCCTCTTGACCCCCCTTTTTTATTGCTTTTTTCGATTCTAGGTTGAATTTGGAACAGAAAATGCCTCCTTGAAATTTTTGTTTTTGGGGCTTCATTTCTGAGTAATTCCACTTCTTGCGAAATACAGAAAATCGCCGATTCCTTTTAGACGTTACCAACACTTTCTTACTATTTTTATCTTCGATTTTTTTTCACCACACTTTTGAAATCAGCATTAAACTACCTGTCATTCAGTGTGGTGAACATCTCAAAAATTGAAGAAAAAATAGTAAGAAAGTGTTGGTAACGTCTAAAAGGAACGGCGATTTTCTGTATTTCGCAAAAAGTGAAATAACTCAGAAACGAAGCCCCAAAAAGAAAATTTCAAAGAGGCATTTTCTGTTCCAAATTTAACCTAGAATCGAAAAAGCAATAAAAAAGGGGGGTCAAGAGGAAACCGTAAGTTTCAATCAATGATTTGAGACCCTAAAACATGGAAAAATAAAAATCGGACTTCGGCATCGTGAAGCTGAGTTAAAATACTATGAAAAAGGTCCAGTTCAATTTTTCGATAGCTCGCACCGCAAGGCTGTAATTTCCCGATGGGCCCGTTTAGATGGGACACCCTGTATAAAGAGTATTTTGATGTTTTACCAGAAGCTTGAAGCTACTGGTTTAGCAGTACGAGAGATCTCACTTGTCTTCTAGTCACTCTCAGAGAGTATAAAAGATCTCACTAGTCTGAATACACATCGTTTCAATCTGGAACACAAATACTTCGTTTTAATTTGGAACGTTCTAAACATTCAATTTCCTTTAAGGGTTGTATCGCCTTGAGAAATGCTCCTGATTTCATCAGGTATCCTAACGACCTCTCCAGAGCCAAATACAAACAAACCTTTATTTTCCTGGTCAATAACAGCTAGTCGTGAACAGTGATTTTGATTTTTTAAGAGCTTGCCAAAGTTGCCAAATTGCCAAATACATATTGTGCTGGGTTGCCACACAGGGCTATTCGCGGGAGTTCGGATCTAGTCGTGAACAAAGTAGGTACCGCGATTGTTAGATTGGTACGTATAATTTTGATTTTTCTGAATTTTTCTCATGGTATCAATGGCACTTTTTGATGAAGTTGTTATTTGTATACACTGGGGATAGGACATTTTAACCGACTTCCTCGCATATTACATTGAGTCTACGGTAATTATACTATCTATCCCAATTATTTCCAAGGTTCAACGTTGTATGTTCTTGTTAAGGAAAATGATTCAGGACACGATAGAAAAACTTGGGCTGGAGTAAACTCAACTGGGTGAATGCCGATATAATACCTCTGGTTCTCTGGAAAAATTGAATCGAAACATTTACAGCGGTTTGTGACAGTACCTATCTTAGTGGTGCGTTATTAGGTTCTTCATGGAACTGCTCATTGGGGGAACGTCAGGCATTCCACTAGCTGATTGGCCACTTTGAAAATATCATTGCGTCGCACACTAGGTCACGTGTTTTATTTTTGCCCCGTATTGCGCAAAACCAGACCGGTAACTATGACGACGTGTAATAATTCTGGGCAACCATTGTGACGACTTGATGGCCAAGCGAGGAGATAGATTGTTGTGACGGGATGATCGTCTCGCTTAAACCCTCTAAAACGCTCAGTAAACGGTAAACGTTTCGCCTCTCGGGTGACACAAGACTTCAAAGGAGGCTAACACCATCAACTTCCTAGTCACAATTTACTGGCAAACAGTTTCAACTTCAACTTTTCATGATTGCGGAGGGAAAATCCAGTTCAGACGGATGGGTCTCAGCAAGTCATTCCAAGTGTATTTTATTAGGAACTTCTGCAGCTAAAGAACCCATAACGGTGGTTTCCGGCGTGTAAACTACTTGCACAACAACTTACCGGAAAGTTCTTAACCAGGCCACCGAGCGATAACCACCACATGGTGAGATTTCCTCCTTCTCCGCGACCAATCCATGTTTTTGTTGATCATTCATGGCTCAGGTTAGACAATGGGTCATGTAGGTAAGCGAATTAGTCCCACAAAAACAAAAGTTGCATAGTCGAATGAAATCATGGTTTGTTTAATGTAAATATTATCAAAGGATATTTTATTGGGATTGTAGATTTTTGTACAAGGCTTGTACTATAAAAAAAAAAGAAGAAAACGACGGTGGGTGGCCCGTGGTCCTCTCATACCATGACATTAACGTTATCAATTGAATTGGTCAGTTGAAAAAGGTACACATTCCATAGAAATGACAAAATGAGTTGATATAGCCATTTTGTGCTTTAGACTAGTATTGTATTTATAATAAGCAAGCATTAGATATTATCTTAGATAGGTATTAAGATATTAGATATTATCTAATGTGTGCTTAGTATAAACACAATACTAGCTGAAACTCATTTTGTCATTTTTATGGAATGTGTACCCTTTTCAACTGACCAATTCAATTAATAACATAAGTCAGCGAGAAATAATTGTTAGAGAACTCTTTGCACCATTTCACCTGCACATTATGTTATTTGGTATGCTGAACCGAAAATTACCTCTATTTTTCTTGATCAAACTTCTTGGTGTAAAAGAAACAAATGGGTAAAACTAGACTGAAAATAGCCTTAGAACTTAGCCTTTCGATTACCAGGACGGATTTTTCGTGCAAATTTGAACTTTTTGTCTCAATTCTATCGAGAGTTATTGTCTGGCGTGACACATACATAAATATATGAATATTTATACTTAATTTTTGGTGTATTTCGGCAGTGGATTCAGGATGGTCTGAAACGGATTTTGGTATAAACCTTTTCGGAAATTTCGAGTCTGCCGGTATGGCCATCCTGAAATTGGTGTCCTGCTTCTGTATTGCAGTTGAAATTCGGGATAGAATGTACCTAGTCAAAAGTACTTGTACTCATTCTGAAGTAGGTCCAAAACCGCTCTTCATCCTCTCGCAGGTGACGGTACAAAAAGTGATATTCTCCTAACGAAGTTCTTGCCTGATTGACTTCTTGAATCTTATCTTATCTTATCTTATGCACCCACTTACGTTTTCTTTTAATTTTTAATGCACTATTTTCCAATAAAAACGAATTAACGGGGTTAAATTTGAACGACATCTTTGCGGGACACCAACCAATCGACTGTAATCGCTAGCAATGTGAACACATCATCGCTTTGCATCGCTTCGAAATTCGCGCCTCCTTTCGCTTCGCATAGCATCGCATCGCTTCGCGTGCAGTGTGAATCCCGCCTAATTATCATAATAATTATTATTGATAGAAAACAGTAAGGAAATTATGGCTGTAACTTCAGTACGAGACGAAAATTTCAGTGTAACATGGCCATAAGTCGTGAAAAGGGTTCAAAGGGCGAAGTGAGGATGAAGGTAATTGTTACACATGTATTCGACCCAATCTGGGAAAGTTCTGAACGTAATTGGTTTTTCTAGAACTATATTTTTAATTTTTTTCCCCACGTTCCGAAACTTTGAATGCTCCTCCTGAAAACCATCAGAAAAAAGTTGTGGCCCTGTTGTAATGAAGGTACGATATACCAGTATTTAAAATTCATTGCTCTGAGTGGGGTTACAGCGAGGCAGGTGAAGGTGTACCCTTGAAGGAATTGGTTGTATTCGTACGTTAGTAGGCCTAGTGCGATCTTCTGGGGTAGTCGGAGGTTGCACGACCCAGCAGATGTGGTGGCACAACAAACATAATAAGAGAGGGTAAAAAAGGTTGTCACAACGAGAGTAAAAGAACTGGATCATGGTTACGTACTTCTGAAGCGTCGGACATTGTCAACAAGGTCTCTTTCAGAGTTCTTGTGAGGCTTTCTCCACACCCTTCACGTAATACAAATGGCAAGCCGTCATAGTTGTTTTGTGATTTACTTTGTGGGTACATGTGCCTACAAGGAACTGAGTTGTGAGTGGTCTCAACACTTGATAGATGTATTGTGATTGTGACACGAATACTTGACCTCACTATAACTCCATCAACCATGACAGTATAACAAGAAACAAACGAGACTTTTCTATAAACTACAGGAATAATGTACTCCACAGATTACATGGCTTAGCCCGAAATTTCTCCACAAGCCGGTTCCCAATTACCCTCTCCATTTCGGCATAACCTACCGAGAGTTGACATTTGGTCAACTGCAACATGGCATGCATTTCCCTCAATTTTCAGGAGAGCAAAACAGTTATTTTTATCCTTCACTCATCAAAATTAGTGGGTTCGTGTTTCAAGATCTGTCGAATCCTAGTATTTTCTCCGCCTCTTATAACCATTGGCTGTTTGAATCATATTTTCCTGAGTATGAAAATTTGCCTGAAATTTTACCGTTTGATTCATGACCGTTGATGTGTTTTGTGAACGGTAAATGTGTTTTGTGATTGGTCTTACAACGCTCCGGATGAGGGGGGGGGGGGGGGTGGATTACCCATAAATTCTCAAAACGAAACAGGCTATCAAGTGACACCTCATTTTAAAGGGTTAGGTTACGCCGAACACGATGGTGAAATCAGAATTGCGTTCTCAAACTGGAGCACTTTGAAGATGAAGAAACGTGGTTGATATTGGAGATGTTCTTCATGGTTCATCTGCTCTAATCTGGTAACGGAATGAGATATCACAATTCTGACTTCACCATTGTGTTCAGCGTTGAAAATCCTATAAACTGAGGTGCTACTCAGCAAAAAAAGGAGACAACATTTGTTATAAAACCAGTAAGTAAAATGGAGACATTTGATATAAAACCAATTATTTCTTCGAAAAGTCGCTCGTATAGCCATGCTGCATGACTGAGGATTTTTGAAATTCGTTTCGCGGATCGGCATATCATGAAACGTACTTAACCAAAAATTTATACTTGCGCCAAACGCCGCCCACGGTATTTTGCAAACATCTGTAAAGAAGATATTTTTTAATGGGCCAAACTTATACTGCTTTGTAAACATAAGGAGCATGTAGCGGCCATAGCAGTACTCTGATTCTTCATTATTTGTAGGTATGCCAACAACAGCACGAGAATGCTGAAAGTTTACTTGTTCAAGAAATAAGCGGAAATTAAGTAGGTAATAATTAATTACCTTATGCTGTGAAGTTGAAATAGAAGAACATTGTTCAATAATGTGAACCACAACAATAAAAATGTGTGAAGGTAGAGACGTAGAGTGATAGAGTGATTGATAGCTCACCTAATAGCAATATTAGAAGCGCTGTGCTCATCGCTTGGCTCCTGTTCCTGTAAAAACAAACATTTCTCGCATTATTAGTCGTTCTTGGTGTATCATCTAAGAATACAAAGTTCTATTCTGAGGTTGATGACAGTTCAATAACGTAGAGGGAGGAAAAGAATTCAAGGGCGTTGGCCTCATAACGTCCGTCGTAGTATTAGGGAAACATCAAGTTCGAGGAGCATCTCAACGTGCTTGTAGAAGGCGGGTGTGCTCTAGGAGCAAGGGGCCTGACAAATTACTGGCGGGAGTTATTGATTGAACCTGTTTCTGCCGAGCCAACCATTGAAATCTTCGTCATCGTAACTCATCGCCCAAAGTTATAATAATCATTATAATCTTGAAGATCCGCAGGGAAGTTCATAATACGGGTAACTTCAGGAAGATAGATATTTCATTCATTTGATGAAAGATATCAATAAGTTTATTGGTTTACCAATAACTAGCCCAAACCTAAAACATTCTAAAATACCGAGCTTATTCTTGGGGAGCACAAATCTAAATTTCCCTAAATTAAGAGTCTATTTGGAGGGTTGTAGGAGGTCAAGCCTATAGCAGATTGTCATTATATGTTACAGCCCTGAAGATGGCTTATTAAAGCCGAAAGCTCGGAAAAACTTCTCCATTTCTTTACAACCTCCTACAACCCTTCAAATAGACAAAGGTTTTTAAACCAAGGAGGAAATGAACAAAACAACAAACTAAATTAAGACGTATTTTGAAGCTTGACTATAGTTATTCAAACAACTAATAAATTAATAGTCTCGGTTAATACTTGATTCGAAATATCGTCTTGTAAAAATATGGCTGAAGTCCAACTATTGCATTTTTCAATCGTGTAAGTCTTAGCTTCCCACCAGAATGTACCAAATTATGATCCGTACCAATACTTCGTTCCTTGATTAATAGCAGGCTCCTGTGTAGTTCTCTGGGGTAACACAAATTATCTTGGTATTTCCCTATTCCAGTGGCTATCGAATCCAAATTATATTTCGTCTCGACAGCCACTAGTCATGCTGGAGTTTCATTATGACACTTGAGCCGTCACAGTAACGATCCTGTTTGTTAACAGCTGTTTCATGTTCCAAAGAAAGAAACCCCAAAGTTGTCCGCAGTATGTATCAAGTCACGTGATTACGAAATCGGCTTTTCGGCGAAATCGGCGAAATCGATTTTGGCTTGCTTCAGGTTAGTCCGACAACTGCTTGAAAATGTAACCTTTTGTAAATAATTTGTAGAAGTGACAGTCAATCCTTCAAAAGCGCTGCAAATTTGTCCACAATGGTAGCCCATTGTTATCGATTTGTGGGATCTCGAGGGCATAAAACGGAAGAAGACAATAAAATTAAACAATGTAACCCGTGTATTGGCTGAACGCCGCGGCGGCCGCAGAAGAATGATAAAAAATAGGAAAGTTCAATTAAGTGAAAGGGAAATCGGAGTCAAGGATAATCTTTGCTCATCCCATCAAGTCAAAATGGCCAGGGCCCAGCTGTAGGTTTTATCTTCAATCAAGATTAGGGTGCTGGGGATCGATGTCGAAAGAACCATCAATTAAAATATCAGTAGGTGAGTAGGTTTCGTTGGCACTCTAAAGATCATCTGTTTTTCAACCATATTTGGCTAATCACCATTCTTGTTCAACTTTCGTAGATGAAGAGAAACATTCAACGCATTTGATTATAATTGATTAGCTCTGGTATTAATTAGCCACCTACCTCACTTCGACAACCAAAAACTAGCCCATAATTGTATACCTACTTACCGGACAATCGGAGAATTTAAGGAATTTTTTTTTTAATTTCATTTGGCATGGTTTTTATACATACAGCCATAAACATATACATACATGTCTTACTTATTATAGTTGATAATATTAACACTTGACGTCCAACATATAGTGAAATAAACTCCTAATTACCGCTTAAAGGCTAACAAATGAGCAGCTTATTGTTTTCAATTAAAAAGTACAGGTCGTCCCATGCCCCAGCGTTCCTTGTAAGTAATAATGTGATATAATTAAAAGGATTTGACACTTTCTTTGTTAAACTCCTCAACATATTTTCTCTCTCCCACTCATAAATAGGGCAACTCATGAATATGTGTTCCATTGACCCGGTTGGATATTTGCATTCACAAATAGCATTTTCTCTATAGTTTATACGGTTTAGTAAACCAGGCAGATTGCATGATTTGATCGCATCCTGAAAATCGTAAGTATAAAGCGTTTGGGTTACGCGATTCTTTAAACCATGGTACATTATTTATTCTGGAACTCAGGTTCTTGAAAAATCTGCCCTTTACAAGAGAGCTCTCTTGTAAAATGTAAGGAATTATAAAACATTTAATGCACATTATTTTTCCCAAATGCAAACAAATAGGTGTAGGTTATCAAGAAGATTATTGCAATTGTTGCAAACTGTTGCAACATTGAAGATTTACGAACCAACGGACGGACTAAATGACGGTGGCAGAACTGTTAAAAATAAAACTGGAATAATCCAGACCTCAGACCAGCTCTGGAGACTACGCGTACAGATGCCCATCGCCACGAGATTAACAAATTCCTTCCCATTCACTTCACTTCAACGTGAGAGTAATGATTTGACATGCTGCTGTATAATTATATATGATTAACCAATCTTAAACTAATTTATAAATTTGCGATAAAGTACACGGTTTGTACATAAGACACATGCGTCTTAATCGAGTTTGTCGTAATCCGCACTTACACATGCACATGTAACCAGAATTTACTGACAGACGAAGGGACAAGGAAATCATTGTGGGTCCTCTGAAAAGCCATATGCACATCAAAATTTCGATCTATAAGGATACAAATCACTTTTTCAATGGCATCATGTAAGTTGGTCTCGAAAGGTTCTATGTTTGCAGTAATTGACCCGAATTCCCAACCGAGCGCATCATGTTTTAACGATCTTGTTACACTCCGCGTACCACTTGTTTATTCCTGAAGGACTTTCCCTTCCCAATTAGTCGATATTATAACAGCGTCACAAAAACGTAATCAATAATTACAAATTACCAATAATTGGGGGGTTTTGTCTGACAAGATTATTTACTTATTTATTCACGATCAGCATCATTGAATCACAACCAAATGAGGGTGATGTCTGGCTCTAAGAGAAAATCTTAATCCAAGTCAGTCATAAAAATAACATGGAGGAAAAAAAAAAAAAAACGTTGCCGTTGGGGGTGTCCAGCCCCCAGCGGTTTGTGTTCATGATGGCACACTTATTGTAGAATGAAATCTGGGGGACACCCCCAAGGAAGGAAATATAGAACATGTTTCGAATAGGTACGAGTATATAATAACAGAGGAAACAAGGTAGTAGAAGAACACTTGACACCCACAATGACTTGACACTCACAAGTGAATAACCCCTGTCGCTAATGCGAAGGAACAGAGGCCAATCATCGATTATGAACTCGATTACACCATCGACTAAACATAATCAATTAAATAGAATAATCGGTTCACAAACATTTTGAGCAATGAGCGATTATTTAAATTTTATCGTTGAAAAATCCATAGGTATTCGTATATCTATTGATTCAATCGGAATAATTGATTTAAAAAGAAATGGAGGTTTACAAGTTGGAACCAACCCCACAAGTTTTTAAAATTTTTTAAAGACCATACCGAGATTTGTACGACCAGCCGTTCGTTCACAATGAGGGCTCAAATTTGGAGCAGATCAAAAGTCGTCAACATGCGGGTGAATTATGCAGCTGCTTGTCGGGTCTATGTTCACTCATCCAAGTGCTCGAATTAGTTTGATTCTACGTCTGCGCCAAACCTCTCTTCGAGTTAGTATGACGGTAAATGTTTCTTTAGTATGGCGTTTGGGTGCTGATTCATTATCAACTACCGCGTAGTGGAGACGGTCACCTGAACATGATCAACCGCTTACCAAGTGAACTATTGCGAAATATGAGAGACGACGAGAAAAAATTAATTGATGTACCTAGCAGACTTTGAGGAAAAAGTGAAACATCAATATTTTTCACTGGGAGAAGGAACCCTGATCGATTCCTGATGGCGCATTGCTCCACGAATCAAAGATTCATTCAAATCCCGAAGAGTCACGATTCACTACCGTCCGCTGTTGTACTTACTTGAATGACCACTGAATCATTCATTGAGTAATTATTAAACGCACTTTGAAATAATGTATTGGACCCCAGGAAGCACATTATGTGAACAGGCAAACTTCTTATTGTGGCTTTTATCGGCAGGTTGTGTAAACCGGGTTTAAAGAGAAGAAGGTGCGTTTGATGGTGAATCTTGTTTGAAGAAGCTAAAGGTTCTAGAATGAAGCTAGAATGAATGTGCATTTTTGGGAGATCAACTATCGTTATAACAACAAAAATGCACAATAAATTGACAAGTTAGATATTTGATGTGGGGTTTTGCGTAAAAACAACCTGACAAGAGAAAGTGTTCGAAAATTCGTCTAAAATATCACAGGAATCTCTTCCGGGATGAATGTATTTCGAAATAGTTACTAAAATGACAGAATAGTTTAAATAGTTGAAATGAGTTGCCATACCTAATTATTACTCTAGACCGCAGAATTGAATTTGAATTTTTTCAACTTTTTTTTTTTGATGCAGCATTTTGTTTAAAAGAACTATGAACATAACTTTTGTCAGATTGAAAATGCCTCAACCGGCTGTTGAAGTATTTGGTGAATACTATTGTGTCTTCTCTCTCTCTCTCGCACACTTGTCGTCCACTTTCCCCTTAATTATCAATCCCTCTTAATTTTCTTGTCACGGTTGCTTTAGAATGATGATTATGACCTGTAATATCAATATGCGAGTATTTATCTTAATTTGATCACCTGTTATATCAATATACGTATTAGTCTGAATTTGATTTGATATATTAGTGCGAACGGTTTATTATAATCACAACTATTATTATTGTCAATAACGATATCTGGATCTCGACCACTTCAACAATAAACTATGGTGGGGGATCTTGAGGGTTGACACTAGTCATACTCGTAGAATGAGATAACTGTACCTACATTCTACTCTCATCAAGGTATGTACTTACCAACTACCGTTCGGCACCTAATTTACATCTTTTTCCATCTGTTTAGTCTTTAATCTTTTCAATCCCTAACCCAGTGGTTGTTACCGTTTTAGCCCTGATGATGCTTTATAAATAAAGCGAAACGTTGGCGTGAAGAGCTTTCAATTGATGACCAACCCTCAAGATCCCCCACCATAGATTATTGTCAATGTTATAGGTTTCCCTCAAATAATTCTTTTAATTTTCCGATCAAGTTTTAGCTACCTTTAGAGCGCGTGAATAAAATGGCACAAAACATAGATTAGTAGAGTGTCCAGCCCTCGTCACTTTGCGTGTACTGGAGATTAGTCACACCGAATCAAGTTTTATCTATAATTCCGTAGCGATTAACGTGAGTTAAATTGATGAATAACGAGCCCAAGCTACAAAACATTCTTCACAAAACCCTTAAAACACTCAAACTCCAAAGTGGCGTTTTACCTCAACTACAGTCGGAAAATTTTACGCCGTCAACCTGAGAAGGCAGTACCAGGTATCCTGAGTTGCGACCGCAGGAGATGTGGATTTGGATCATTAAGATGTATCGTGCCACTCCACCATCCGGCGAGAACCATGTCGTAGCGAAACGCTTTACGGGAGCCGGAATCCTGGCGAAACTCGGAATTAACCACCCAACGCATTTCAAAACTGAGAAACCGGGAGTCCGTTGACTATTTATTCAAACGAGTTGGTGTTTCCAAACTGACCGGTGTGTAAATAGAACAAAAGAATCGTCAAGTGGGTATTCACTGCAGTATCGTAATCTTGTGCTGACCGATTCTTTTACGACAGAGCTCCTTCGACAGAACATCGTACTCCTCCGGTTGCAATGAAGTCCATGTATAACCATCTAGAAGCATGACTACTTATAATACGAGTACAATCGGAATAGGACTCGGTGGTTGTTGCGGAGTATTCTTGGGAATGGGTTCAAGTGAGTAGTACTGTATATATTGGATACAGAACAAGTAGCTCATGCGGAGTCTGCATGGGTGGTTGGAAGGGACATGGCTCGGAATTGACATGATTCCAAACTGCAGGTTGGTCCTATTTTACCTCTAAATAGTTTTTTTCAATCAGCCTCTCATTTAATACTATGGCGTTTTGAAGGAAACTTGGGGAAAATCATACATATTTTTAAAAAAAGTTTGTTTGTGGCGTTTGATGATTTTGAAAAAAGTCTTCAACATGAACGGCATCCTGTTGGCTCAATGTTCATACTGGCAAAGCTGATTCGGAAAGCTAAATAATAATTGACAATAATTAATAATAATTTACGCTACTCGATAATATTCATTAATAAGTAATGATAATTCATATTAATAGTTAATCTATCATTTAGTGATCAGGACAGAAGGGTAATCTACACAAAGAAGATAATAGGACCGTTGTGTCAAGAATTTGCATAGTTTTTTATGCAATTTTCTGAATTCACGTATCTTGAAACGTAAACCATCAAATTTTGAGGTAAGTTAAAATATTTTTTCCCTGGTCGATTTCAATGGTTCATTATTGAAGATAATAAACGAAAAACGAAACTTGTCATACATCTGAATGTTTGAAACAAGATGGGTATAGATTTGAGTTTGTAAAACCACTTGTATCTCCCAAACACATTGCATCTATTGCCTTCAAATTGAACCATCGCTACAATATACACGCCTATACAGGTATATATCGATACCTTAATTCACAAAGGGAATATGTCCATCATAAATTCTGAAGGACATAATATGGACATTATTGGAGTTTATATATATAAACTGATATAAACTGATCCACCTCCATTTGTTTACTTCTCCACAACAGTTCTTCAGGTTAATGTAAAAACTTTTCACTTCTACATGTAAGTAGCTATTACAACGTATCTTATAAATATTATTCCTGACATAGCATGTAAGTATTAATTCTGTTCTCATCTTATTGTAGGTAACCTCACATGAATAGGGCTTTGTTCCATTGCCGAAACGTCGTGAGAAAATAAACACGAAAAAAAGACTAGCTTGGTCATTTTAATACAACCTGCTTCACACTAGTCAATCCCATCAACACTATATATATATATCTATGCCTCCTCCAATGAATCCCCTTTTTCATCAGTTTTGCTGAATGCCAAATACCAGTATAGGCTAATAGTTCGTTCTTCTACAAAGAAAGAACAATTCTATTTAGAGAAAAAATTATTAGAAAAGGATCACTATTCTTGAAATGTATTTCATCACTATTCTTGAAATGTAGTCAGTCACCACTGACTTTTTTCTTAATTTTCAGTTTACAATTAAATTGCTTGATCGAGGTAATCATTTTGACTAAATGTGCCAGATTCACAGGAAGAGAAAATTCTTCTAAATTTTCCTAAATTCTCTTCCGAAATCCCTATAGCAAATTCGAGTAAATATTATTTTACACGCGTTAAATATCACTATGTAGTGTAAACTATGTTTCAGTCATAGATATTCCGATGTTTCTTAGTCCATAGACCTAAATACTGAATTATAATTATTCTAGAAATCAAGTCTGGATTGGCCAACCCTGTTACCTCAATAGATATACTCCTCCAGACACTAACAACACTTAATAAATATTTTTGATCTGTATCGGATGTAAGAGGCTAAATTCACTGATAACTAGGTTATGATTTTCTAAAAGAAAAGAAAAGAAAGCATTTTGAGAAAATATTGTGAGAAAGTAAGTTTGAAGGCGTATTGAGGGAGGGCAATCTAGTGGAGGAACTATCGGCGCGAGCCATCTTCCATCCAGCTTTCTTGATCGATACCAACTTATTATTACAGTACGGCTTCTCACACTGTAAACATTACCCTTGATCACCTGGTATTTGTTGGAGTTATCGCAATAGGCGGTTTGATAACCCACGTCTGGTGATAGGGGGGACGGGGAAAGTTCAACAGACGAGTGAGGCCGAGCGGAAACGAATCGCTCACGCCTTGACCAACCTTGAAGGAAAAGGGATTCGTTGATTTTGGTTTATTATCTTCGATAATGAATCTTTGGAATCGCCCAAAAAAAACGTGCCTCCTAAAAATTGGAGGTTTTACGTTTCAAGA
This sequence comes from Stenodema calcarata, assembly GCA_963920205.1. Lineage (NCBI taxonomy): Eukaryota > Metazoa > Arthropoda > Insecta > Hemiptera > Miridae > Stenodema > Stenodema calcarata. The sequence continues at coordinate 16,515,482 of OY986048.1, read as the reverse complement.
TCCAAAACTCTGCAAATTCTTGACACAACGGTTTATTATCTTCCTTGTGCAGATCACCCTTCTGTCTATACCAGACTGTATTGCAAATCGGCACCATACCATATTCTCACAGTACTCATACCATACCATACGAATTTCTTTCCTATCATACCATACTGTATTATACCAAATCATACATATATTATTGTATGGATACAATAATATACCATACCATACTCATACCATGTCATACAAACCGAGTGAATATTGAAATGTCATCCATTTCTGACCTATATTTAAAATTTCAAGTATCTAGCTCATCATCAAAATTTAATTTGTTTAAACAAATAGGTATTATTTAAACAATTTTACAGACAAGAAACCGAGTGAATCCAGTTCTGTGATCCAGTTCTGACCTATTTTTAAAATTTCAAGTCAATAGCTCATCATCAAAATTTAATTTGTATTATTACAAAAAGGTATTATTTAAACAATTTTACAGATGAGAAACCGAGTAAATATTGCAATGTGGTCTATCCCCGACTCACGGTTAAAATTTCTAGACTGTAGTTTACCGGGAAGATGACAAAAGGTAGTTTTATTCTGGGCGTCTGAGGGTTGGGTCACATAACGGCCGTTTTCGACGCGAAAGTTTAGTGTTTTTCCTAAACCTTTGCGCGCTCACTGTGAACGAACGGCTGGTCGCACAAAAATCCACTTGGTCTTAAAAGATTCGTAATTTTCCAGGTCATTCAAACGTGAACTGAACATTACACGGTTCAGTTAAATATTTTGAGATATGACATTGTCGAAATTTTAAATTTCGTTTTGAACCCCTTCCCCTTGACCTAGGGTTATGAAAAGTTTCGAGGACCATTGTGGGGCTGGTCCAAACCCAGAAACCGAATTTCGTAATTTTAACTCAACGCTAACTGGGCAAAGTGGCGCGTACGGCGTACGGGGGACGGCGTACGGCGGACGGACGGATTTTTTTTTATTCGATTTTCTGAATCTACGTGTCTTGAAACGTAAACCAACAAATTTTGAGGGGGGGTTAAAATTTTTTTTTCTTTGGGCGATTCCAATGGTTCATTATCGAAGATAATAAACCAAAAGGTATGAAAACTATAGTCGAAAACTCATTGTCAGAAAATTGACATTACAGTTGGTTTTAGGTACCTATTTACATTTTTTTTTGACTTTTTCATGTCTTTGCTTTGGCACATAAACTGAAACGGGAAAAATTTGTTCCATTGATTCACCCTTTCCCTCAGATCACGTCAGAACACAAGCGACCGGCGGGCCATTACGTCAGAGCCTATGACGCACGAGCGTATGACGTAAGACGCCTGGCAGGAGGCCAACAAGTACGTCAGAGACTATGACGCACGAGCGTATGACGTAAGACGGCTGGCAGGAGGCCAACAAGTACGTCAGAGCCTATGACGCACAAACATATGACGTAAAACGGCTGGCAGGAGGCCAACAAGTACGTCAGAGCCTATGACGCACGAGCGTATGACGTAAGACGGCTGGCAGGAGGCCAAATAGTGCGTCAGAGCCTATGACGCACGAGCATATGACGTAAGACGGCAGGTAGGAGGCTAACTAGTGCCTCAGAGCCTATGACGCACGAGCGTATGACGTAAGACGGCTGGCAGGTGGCCAACAAGTAGGTCAGAGCCTATGACGCACGAGCGTATGACGTAAGACGGCTGGCAGGAGGCCAACTAGTGCGTCATACGACGTGACCTTTTATGTCTCTGCGCCCCCTCCCACACCCACACCGCGTACCTCGTACTTCATTTTGGTTTATTATCTTCGATAATGAACCATTGGAATCGCCCAAACTAAAAAAAAATTTAACCCCCCCTCAAAATTTGTTGGTTTACGTTTCAAGATATGTAGAATCAGAAAATAGAATTAAAACAACGGTTTATTATCTTCCTTGTGCAGATCACCCTTCTGTCTACACCAGACTGTGTTGCAAATCGGCACCATACCATATTCTCACCGTACTCATACCATACCATACGAATTTCTTTCCTATCATACCATACTGTACTATACCAAATCATACATACAATAATATACCATACCATACTCATACCATGTCATACAAACCGAGTGAATATTGAAATGTCGTCCATTTCTGACCTATATTTAAAATTTCAAGTATCTAGCTCATCATCAAAATTTAATTTGTTTAAACAAATAGGTATTATTTAAACAATTTTACAGACAAGAAAACGAGTGAATATTGCATTGTGATCCAGTTCTGAACTATTTTTAAAATTTCAAGTCAACAGCTCATCATCAAAATTAAATTTGTATTATTACAAAAAGGTATTATTTAAACAATTTTACAGATGAGAAACCGAGTGAATATTGCAATGTGGTCTATCCCCGACTCACGGTTAAAATTTCTAGACTGTAGTTTACCGGGAAGATGAAAAACGTAGTTTTATTCTGGGCGTCTGGAGGTTGGGTCACATAACGGCCGTTTTCGACGCGAAAGTTTAGTGTTTTTCCTAAACCTTTGCGCGCTCACTGTGAACGAACGGCTGGTCGCACAAAAATCCAGTTGGTCTTAAAAGATTCGTAATTTTTCAGGTCATTCAAAAGTGAACTAAAAATTACACGGTTCAGTTGAATATTTTGAGATATGACATCGTCGAAATTTTAAATTTCGTTTTGAACCCCTTCCCCTTGACCTAGGGTTATGAAAAGTTTCGAGGATCATTGTGGGGCTGGTCCTAACCCAGAAACCAAATTTCGTAATTTTAGCTCAACGCTAACTGGGCAAAGTGCCACGGACGGCGGACGGCGGACGGGGGACGGCGGACGGGGGACGGCGTACGGACGGATTTTTTTTTATTCGATTTTCTGAATCTACGTATCTTGAAACGTAAACCAACAAATTTTGAGGGGGGGTTAAAAAATTTTTTTCTTTGGGCGATTCCAATGGTTCATTATCGAAGATAATAAACCAAAAATTGAATAAAAAACTCTGCAAATTCTTGACACAACGGTTTATTATCTTCCTTGTGCAGATCACCCTTCTGTCTATACCAGACTGTATTGCAAATCGGCACCATACCATATTCTCACCGTACTCATACCATACCATACGAATTTCTTTCCTATCATACCATACTGTATTATACCAAATCATACATACAATAATATACCATACCATACTCATACCATGTCATACAAACCGAGTGAATAATGAAATGTCATCCATTTCAGACCTATATTTAAAATTTCAAGTATCTAGCTCATCATAAACATTTAATTTGGTTAAACAAATAGGTATTATTTAAACAATTTTACAGACAAGAAACCGAGTGAATATTGCATTGTGGTCCAGTTCTGACCTATTTTTAAAATTTCAAGTCAATAGCTCATCATCAAAATTTAATTTGTATTATTACAAAAAGGTATTATTTAAACAATTTTACAGATGAGAAACCGAGTAAATATTGCAATGTGGTCTATCCCCGACTCACGGTTAAAATTTCTAGACTGTAGTTTACCGGGAAGATGAAAAAAGGTAGTTTTATTCTGGGCGTCTGGTGGTTGGGTCACATAACGGCCGTTTTCGGCGCGAATGTTTAGTGTTTTTCCTAAACCTTTGCGCGCTCACTGTGAACGAACAGCTGGTCGCACAAAAATCCAATTGGTCTTAAAAGATTTGTAATTTTTCAGGTCATTCAACAGTGAACTAAACATTACACGGTTCAGTTAAATATTTTGAGATATGACATTGTCGAAATTTAAAATTTCGTTTTGAACCCCTTCCCCTTGACCTAGGGTTATGAAAAGTTTCGAGGATCATTGTGGGGCTGGTCCAAACCCAGAAACCAAATTTCGTAATTTTAACTCAACGCTAACTGGGCAAAGTGCCACGGACGGCGGACGGCGGACGGCGGACGGGGGACGGCGGACGGCGTACGGCGTACGGCGTACGGCGGACGGACGGATTTTTTTTTATTCGATTTTCTGAATCTACGTGTCTTGAAACGTAAACCAACAAATTTTGAGGGGGAGTTAAAATTTTTTTTTCTTTGGGCGATTCCAATGGTTCATTATCGAAGATAATAAACCAAAATCAACGCTAACTGGGCAATGTGCCGCGGACGACGTACGGAATTTTTTTATTCAATTTTCTGAATCTACGTATCTTGAAACGTAAACCAACAAATTTTGAGGAGGGGTTAAAAAATTTGTTTCTTTGGTCGATTCCAACGGTTCATTATCGAAGATAATAAACCAAAAATCCGTCCGACAGCCGTCCGCCGTCAGTGGCATTTAGCGTTACAAAATTTGGTGTACTGGTTTGGACCACACCCACGATGATCCTTGGAACTTTTCATAACCCTAGGCGGAGGGGAAGGGGTTCAAACGAATTTTGAAATTTTAGTTCAAGTTTGAACAAAGTTTTTTTTCAACTTCCCAATGAGCTAGAGATTTGTAATTTTAAACATAGGTCGAGGATGGATGACAATGCAATATTCACTCGGTTTCTTGTCTGTTAAATAGTTTAAACAATACCTAAATGACAAAAAGTCGAGACAACATTTATTATAAAACCAGTAAAATGGTGATATTTTACATAAAACCAGTTTCTTCGAAAATTCGCTCTTATAACCATGACTGTGGAGTTTTAAGTATTATATCCTGGTGGAAGATTGCAATCGGTGTTGTATATATTGATGAGAATCTGACAAGGCCATTACATGAAATTCCCCTTGCAATGCACATCCTGTTTAGCTGCCAGTGTCTGAAATTCAAAATATCACCTTTTACTAGGTACCTACAATAGTTCAAATTCTATAAGTCTTTTAAACCTGATAAGGAAACTAAAGAAGTAATCAAAATTTATTTTATTTTTTCCTGTTCATGAATTGAAACAATCAGCCACAGTGCAAAAGCCTGTATGTACAAAAATAAAAAATGTTAAGGAAACGATAAAAACTGTTTTCTAACAGTAACTGCAACCATGTAACAGGGTACTTCAAACATCCATTGAGGAGAAATGAAGCGCTGGAGCTTAATTCTGTTCCTATTAGCATGTGCACAAGGCCCAAATTTATCAGTGAAGCTCAAAACCTTATTTTTGGAAAAAATTGCACTTACAGGCTTTCGCACTGTGGCTGTCGGTATGCTCTAGTGTTTTGCTCAATTCCCTATCATCGCTCGTATATGATAACCCGAAGTCAAAGTGAGGAAGAAAAGCGAAGGTTCAATGGACTCCGGAGATTGAACGGTTCACTCGCACCGTATTCGGTACTACTCGCCCGCCGGTCACGTCTCATTGTATAACAGTCAATGGGTGCTGGGCGAAAGAGATGCTGAATGGAAGCAACGATTCGCTGACGTTTTGATATGTGGGCCGTAGAAATTGCGAGTTCCTCGTGGCTTGCGTTTTGCTAGGTCGATCACGATAACATGGTCTGATCGAAGAACGTATCCAAGAGGCCTTGAGATCAATAATATGAAGCGTACCAGATAATATTATATTGAAAAAAAATCTGACTTGGGAAAATACGCCAACCAAACAATGTTCTCAAGGTTGTTCTGAATTTTGCAATCTTGTAATTTTTTTCCAACTAAAGGACGGGTGAGATCCCCTTGCCCCTAGATCCCCTTGACCTGAATAGATCTATTGTGACATAATGTTGTAATTATGGGAACATTAACATTTACACTTGTGTTCTACTAATGCAGCCATGTCTGCTTCTACTTCTTTTAATACATTTAAAAAATGCTACTCCTATATTAGCTACTTACTCCTCGGGATGGAGAGAGAAAAAAGTTTCAATAATATCTTTTCCCCCAAATTCTTTATTTATTAAAGATTAAGATCACAACTGAGCCATTCATCCCATCTGGATACTTCACTTGCATACATAAATAACATGTTATTGGAGTTGCAGCTCATCAGCTGACCCAATTACAAGCACACTGGACCGTTCATTTTGGTCCTCAATTTCGCAAAATACATAAGTCGCGTGGTTTGTCCGATCCAAACGCCGCACCGTTTCACCGTTAGTAGCCAATCGTAGGATTTCTACGAGTATAATATATAATTCAAACGTGTCTGCGATAGTAAAAAACCTTCGCGTGTTGTAAGTGACTGCCCAGGGGATACTGGCGAGGCAGTCGGAACACGGCCTTGAACATGGCTTTTTGGACTACCTACTACTATAAATTTTCGTAGTATCTAGGAACGCGGTAGCGTTCCGCCCCGCCAAGCAAAGAAGTTGAGAAAACGAACGATGCCGAGTCCATGTTTACCGGACGTCACGAAACGCGTTTTCGAGGTATCCATATCTCGGCTCCTATTTGACCGATCAACTTGAAATTTGGCGTGGGTCTTCTTTGAGTGTATATTAGAAAGCCCTGAAAGTTTCAAATCGATAGGTCTAAAGGGAGCCGAGCTACATAACTTCAAAAACCCGGTTTTTCGGCCTTAGATTGTTCTTCTCCTTCTTCTCCTTCTCCTTGTTCAGACAGGCAAGGCTGGAGCCTCTCCACGTTGACCGATTGACTTGGAATTTTGCACAGAGCTTCATTTAACCTTGAGACAGAGCCTTATATAAGATTTGACCCATTATCTCAACCCAAAAAAGTTTTAGAAACAAAAGAACAGAAACCTTAGGAAAATTCTGTCCACTTCGACGAGTCTACAGCCTGGGTAAAAGGACCAATCGACTTGAATTTTTTTACATACCTTCTTTATAGCATGGCTCAGTGCCATTTGAAGGAAATAAGCAATTATCTCAACCCAAAAAAAAATTAGGGACAAAAAAACTGAAATTTAGGGTAATTTAGGCTAATTATGGCCATATCTTGGCTCCTAGTAGACCGATCAACTTGAAAGTTGGTATGGATCTTTTTGGTGTGGATAATAGAAAGCCCTGAAAGTTTCAAGTCGCTAGGTCTAAAGGGAGCCGAGTTATATAACTTCAAAAACCAATTACCATGTTTTTCTACTTTTTTCAGTCGGTCAAGGCTACAGCCTCTCCACCTTCGCCGATTGACTTGAAATTTTGCACGGAGCTTCGTTTCAAGTGTAGCAAGTGCCTTTTGAAAGATTCAAGTCGATATCTTTAAAGGGAGACGAGTTATATAACTTCAAAAACCCGGTTTTTCACCCTTACCTGTTCTTCTTCTCCTTAATCAGTTAGGCATTTCCACCTTCACGGATTGACTTGAAATTTTGCACAGAGCTTCGTTTCAACATCAGACAGTGCCTTTTGAAAGGTTTAACCCATTATCTCAACCCAAAAACTTTTAGAAACAAAAAACTGAAATTTAGGCTAATTTTGGCAACTTTGACGAGTCTACAGCCTGGGTAACCGGACCAATCGACTTGAAATTTTGCATAGACCTTCTTTATAAAGTGACCCACTTCAACAACAAAAAGATGTGATATCCCCCCAAAAAACACTCCGTGTAAAAATCACCCCGCCTCGCAAATATCATTCTTCAGAGGCCGGAAAAAGTTATGATATCCACTTTCCCCGCCCGCCCTTTTCCTCATTAAGGAGCTAAGTATAATGAAAAGCTTAACCACTTCACAAGCACCGTAACCCTTTCGAAATCTCCCCTTGGCGCTATTGCGAGACGTTTTTATTACTTCCACAAGCAACTAATACTTGATGGTGGGATACTTTTGGGGGGATACTATCTACCTTAGATGAATACCGCACTGCAGAACCGATTGCACCACCAAGACGTAAACCAATAATAAATCCATCCTGTCGTAGGATATACCGTCAGTTTAAAAATGTAAAAATAAAATGTTTGAAACTATCCACAATAATGGGTCAGCAACTCCCGAAATCAGGAGTGTGTTGCATCAGTGTTGCCACCATTGAACTCCAACCCTTAGCGCCCAAGTTCTTCATCTCTAAGATGATTGATTTTACAGAAATGGGCTAGATTGAACGCCCGCACGTCCTTCCACAACCAATTGAGAAGCTATGGGCTGTGATACTATTTTCAATCGATCCCTACAGGAGCTTCCTGGATTTGATTTTGACTGCAATGTGACTGATTGCGTAGTAGGTACTATTTCTAAGTGAAGGTTGTAGGTGTCTAATGAAGATTGATGAAATATTCAAAACAAACGATCATCAATTGTGATCTGGATAAGGCAAAATCGCGCTCAAAATCGTTAAAAACGGATGGAACCAATTTTATAGTCGACCCTCAACACAAGAGCCATCGTCTATTTATTTGTCAGGTGAAAGTCCCATTCCTACTTCAAAACAGATTCTCTGGACATAAATATACCGGTTTAAGTGATGAAACCCAATCGGTAAGATTTAGCGAACTAATTTTCTTAATTTTACGCGTTTCTTCGTATTCAGTTGAGCTAAATAGTCAAACCGGTCATCGTTAAGGCTGTTACAGACTATCACTCTCTTCCACCAATTTAGGGAGCCTGTACCTTCCAATCACATCGGCCGTAGAGTGTTGCTTCGTGCTATTAATTTCATAAAACATATTGGTAAGTGCAGGGACACAGTGAACAGTGGACAGATGGATGGGGCAAAGCAGTTTCATCAAGGAAGTGGTGAACTAAAAAATTGAAAAGTTCCGAAATTGAACAGTTTTCATCGAAACAACGGTAAATTGACCTACTGACTGGTGGGCCATGTGAATAACATACAAATCCCGCAAGAGCTTCCACGCGCTCAATAGCATCAACACAATATCCCTCCAAACCTCGTAAATGGGAAATTACAAGAGAATATACGCATCATTTAGTACTCATGCTGGATTCATGTCTGAAACTATTAGGTATACCCATTTTGATTAAATAATTCGGCTCTGGCGGGTTAGTCTCTAGACTTTAATAGAACTCAGAATGTGCGGAATCACGAATGAAAAATCCAGTAAACAACCGGTCTCTTCTTGGTATAGGGGAGATGGTTAAAGAGGGTAGAAGAGGTTAACATTCTAGATGCATTTATGGCAATAGTAGCGTCCACGGATGCGTAAACGAAAAATTATCTTATAGTTCTCTTCTCTAAGTCCTTCCTGAACAACAACTAGTTTTTCTAAAATCCGGATGGTTGAAACCATGATGGTCGAGGTTCGAAAGTCAAATGAAAGGAATATACAGTTTTGAATAACAACGTTGATATGAATATCGGTTTCTTATTGGCTGAAGAGGTGAACAGGATTTAAGAGACTAATGTGCCAATAGGCGGTCTTTCACTTTCACGACTGGGACGAGGGCTGGCTTTACAAATAGGCTATGAATGATGGACGATATCGTAGGAGATAAGGAGCTCATGTTGAATATAAAGTACGTGAAGGGCGTGAGGTATCATGAAGCTGACATGGCGCAGTGCGGACACGCTCCCTCTCACAATTCCAGTGGCACACTAACACACTGCGTTTCTCAATTGAACGTATCCGTATCCTCTTTGGCAGAAAGTGAAAATGTCGTCAAGACAGCATGTTGTTCAAGGGAGCTATTTCAGCAATTGAGAAGAACGGGCTAAGAAAGCCGTTATGGTGCTATGCTTCCCGATTAAATCCATCTGTTTCTTTTGTAACGAGGGAATCTCAGTAGTGAAAGTGGACGGGTCGTTGAAATTAAGGAGCAAAAAACTCATTTATTGCATATGCCACATAGACACACCGTGCTGTAGAGAAGCTGTCCAACTACTTTGCGACTGATTACAGTGAACGGACATGTATAACAATCTTCAACGTGGTGGTGCATTCGTCACAAACAGTTCGAGTAGAGAAGGCGAGCGTTTTCGCCACCATCTCGTTCCTCGTAGTTGATAAAGAGTGAACGTCTCGTGCTAAGAGTCAGAGGGATGAATTATAACTGCCTCCTCTAATAAACAGAACTCCTTTCCGAAGTAGGCACTCTTTTTTGTCTTGAACTTTCTGGCTTCACATTATTCTCAAATAGTTTCGCATTAAGTACTTTCTCTCTACCATAGAGACGCCACATAAATAATCTTGTTCATCTAAATTGGTTTTCATTCAAGGACCGAAAAATTTGATATCCCTCAAAATAAAATACTCTACTTTCGTAGTTACCATGCTGGATTGATTGACTATCACCCAAATCCCATGCGAAATTCTTGACAGATTCCTGAATCTTGAATTTACAACACCGAAATTACTCTACCGATTATGATATAATTTTTAGTGATCTCCTCTGTAGACCCCGATTCTCCTAAACATCGTCGCTTTAGAACCCGCATGATACATCTAACATTTTGACGAAAATGAGGTTTTGGTGTTTCCTTATTTGAATTTTCGCGCCTGAGCGATTGGTGAACTTGGTTTTTCGGGGCGCTGCAATTTGCGATTTAGTGATCATAGCCAACTAAAATCATCTGGCAGCATGAAACATCTGTGACAGTTGACATGGAGAATTCGAGGACTTCAGGAAGTGAGGCACCTAAGTGTTTTGCATTATTACCATTTTTTCAGTAAACCTATTTATCAATTACATCCTATAATGTTCGATGTTCACTTTAAACAATGAAAATACTGGGAAACTTGAAAACTATTTTAAAAATTGACATATTAAGTTTGAGTTGTACATGTGCTGTGCTGATTTGCCTAGAACCTGTTTGATGTGCTATGATGTCAAATGTTTCTCCAGCGTCCACGCTTTTTGTTTCTTGACGAACATTGTAATTTTTGAAGGGATCAACAGATGTTAATCGTTTTCTAATGCAGTTTCACTGCTACGATTGTAAAGGAATATTAATAAAAGATGAAACAACACGAGAATACATCAAGACTAAACTCATTCTAATACAATATTAATTCCGTCTCCAGGTTCCATTTACACAAATTCGGTTTTAGACAACATATGATACGGATGCTACCGTAGTGTTATCACACCTAATTTATTTTTTCAGCAGGATTCTGGATCGGATTGGAGTGACAGCGGGAGAAGCGTCAGATATCCTCAAGAGCTGGAGTGAGTGCTTGGTGAATTCTGTTGCTCAGTTCCCTTAAAAAATATTATTCACTTGATTGAAAACCAAAAATGTTTTTTCTTGAAGATTTCAGGGTATTTTCAGTCCCTCTAATGGTTTTTTGCAAAAAAATTTATTTTTTCCTAATTGAAAAATAAAATAATATTGTTTTAATCAATTATATGTTTCAAGTTATTCTCTTTACTTATCCTGATTAATCCAGAGTCTAGATTATTGATGTTTCAGTAAGTTCAGCATTGCACAACTACAGAAAATGAGGGGTGCAGCATAGCACAAGTAATATTCGTATAGAGCAGCATAGCACAAGAGAGGAGAAAAAATATGACAGCATGGCACAACAACACAATTTTTCCAATTATTCTGATTATTTAAAATCCTGTTCTATATATTATTATAACTGCTCCAATTGAAATGGGTAGGAGAGCGAAACTTAGAAAAACTCTTACACTTTTAGTACAAATAAGTTTTTTTGTCCTCCTGAAAAGTAGGCATTGTCAGATGTGCCATGTGGGTTGTTAAGTAACGACATATTGTTGGTCCGGAAGAAGACTGTCACAACTCCAAAAATGACATTTCTCGGTTTCCATCATAATCAACACAGAATTTCGCCTAGTTTTACAGGAGAAGGCAGCCTCAAACGTAGGTGCATTAGAAAACGCTAGGAAGCAGTACCGTCATTTGTCCTAAGTCAAGCAAAGTTAGGGGAGCAGAAGGGCACATCTCAGTTTGAAGACTCTTCTAACTCCAAAGTACTGACTGATTCGGGCGTGGAAGCTGCATCTGTGCAAAAACGTCACAACTCAAAAGGTAAGCAAGCAATTCATGAATTTCCGTCAAACAAGCCGTTCACATTTGAGATAGAACTTTCTTGAACAAAGGAGTAATATTATCTTCATCTCATTTCGATATATGTATTGTACTTTAAAGAGTTAACAAACAAAAATAATTCAGATATATAGTGAAATTTGCCTCATTATTTCAAAAGACCTGATTCCGAAAATGGCTATATGGATCAGTCCCAAGTCAAAAATTAAAAAAAAAAAAAAACTATTATTTGACACAGTATACTGGGGAATAGAAAAATGGGTCAGAAAACATTTGGAGTGGAGTATAAACTAGTTTTTTGGAACTCCTGAAGAATCGTCAGAACGGATATAGCTGGTGATACATATCGGTTATTTTGGGGATGCCAACTCCGACCTTGCCTCCGTCATCAATCACAAGAGTTATCTCCGGCCTTGCCAGGCACTTAAAAAAAAAACCAAACCGCAGATTGCATGCATATAGATTAGTTGGACAGAGAGAACTCGTCATATCGTCGGCCTACAGGTGAGACCTCATAACAAAAATGCGTTTTTGGTATCGTTGGATTCAGAAAAATTGGCCGCGTCGATGTTTTGAGACCTCGTTACTGTGAAAACTGTTATTCTTTCAATTATTGGTGGTCACTCGAAGATGCGCGTACGGCGAACGGAGGGATTATTAAATCGAGCAAGGAAAATACGCCCGCCCCCCCCCCCCCCCCTCTCACCAAATTGGAAGAATGCGAAAAGCGAATTTTAAAAATAAAGATTAGGTTTAAATAAACATTCACCACCTTGATATTGTGGTATCATTTTACAATAGTTTACATCAAATTTGGAAGTGTAATGAGAATGGGAGGAAATGAAGTGACATCCGCGTGTCGACGGAAGTTTCTATTGCTAACGAGGAGAGAAGGAAACCTTTAGGTACTCCGTGCGAGCATACTCAGTCATCAGCGAAGTTATTACTGCTACTGCAATGGTTTTGATAATCATAAGGCACCTACGCCGAACTACGAAAACTTTCACTGCAGTGTGCATCCTACACCGGTTGAATGTGGATCTTGGACGGAGAGGAATTCAAACTAAATGTCATTCACATTTATGGCCAAATCTTCTCGAGCGGATGGTCTGATTTCTTTGCTACTAGGTCCCTACTGCTCTCTACTGCTGCTCTCCCAGCCGAATTGGAGAACGAAATCGAAAGTGACGAGTGAAACATTTCTGTTTGACACAGGCTATCGATGGTAAGAGATTATTGCGATCAATAATGAATAAAATGAGAAACCTACTTCCTTACGTATGGTAGTGGATACGAAAATAGTGAACACAGATCTATAAGTTGCAGAGACTCGGGTGAATCATAACATTAAATTTATATCAGGAAATCCGAAGATACTCTGTTTGGTTTTCAGTGCCATAAGGTGACAACGAGATCGAACAGAACAAAACTTGAAAATATTGAATTTGAAGACCTCGTGCTGATCTTGAAGATCTTTACTCTTTCAGAAAGGCAGTTGCTAATTCATTACGAGGGAGTTTCCGTCAGGAAGGATGTTGTCAACCCGGAAACGTTCTTCTTTAATTGTTTCATCATTTGCACTCCGATTCCCGAGTGAGAGAGGACAATGTGGAGAAGAGCCGCTCATCGCTAACAATAGAAGAACCTCCCAAAAACGTAACGTGAAAGCAGTATAATAGATGCAAAAATGTCTTTGTGTGCTGCCGCGTGCACGGCGTCGGGCGGTTTTGCGTCGTTTGGTGAACTTGTACCTTGATGGAATGGCGTTACTACAGGCTTTCACCCTAGTCAACACGTCGCTTCGAGTAAATATTTACAACAATACTCGATCCACTTATAGACAACTTTCAGCTCTTAGAATCTCCGCTACACAGAAACGGTTCAGGTAGCTAAGAATTTAGGCCTTGCATCATAGATCGCCCACTGCGTGACTACTGAGAATGATCAACTTCTTAAACCAAATCATGCAAACTCCAAGGATTGAATGCAATCTACATACATGCCGGATATACCAGACGATGATGCTGAAATTCGGAATGGTCACTCGTCGCATTTCGCAAATGCGCACACTAACAAATTAAAAACTTATTCAACATTTTGCCTAAAATGACTCTAAAATCAATCCACAGATGTCTAATTTGCATGGCTTTTCCCGCAAAAGCTGAATATGCAATAAACAATAGGGGCGATCCTATCTCATTCGAAAAGAATATGCTACTTCAGTGTCTTGGTTGTTCATGGAGTAAATTAAGTGCTGCATAAATCGTGGGGTTCGCTACTTTCTGTTTGTTATGAGCTTTCAATGTTGGATACCTTTTGCATCTAAATAGTACACTGGATACGACAAAATCACGTGTAATTCAAATCATAATTACGTTCCCCATCATGAAAATTGGTGAATTATCCACCAGAGCTTTCATTGCCTCCAAAATTTGGTTTTCCTAACAACCATTTAAATCATCAGTTATTGTCAGTTAATCGGGGGTTTTATCGCAGAAAACGATCTCGTTATTCGTGTGTTGTATTCGATTTCGGGTGAGACTTAGCTAAAGTGAGGGTGAGATAGAGAAAGAAGTAATCGTGAAATCCGACAACAAACGGGTTTTTGGCCGTGGTATTAATATAATTGCAAGCGGTAAATTACGAGTTTCGGCTACTTCAGGTCTGCAGTTCTACAGGGGTTCTTACAGGCGTTATTTCAACCATTTCAGGTTTGTTCCCGAAATAGCTAATCCAACTCTTTGAAGGGAAAACCGAACCTGCTTGTTCCGTCGGAAAGGAGGCGGGTCGGCCTTTTCACTTTCGTCGCACGATGACACAGGACCTCCCAGACCAAACTGGAACGCGTTGGCTTCTGCCCTCCAGACCGGGTTGATGCGACCTTAATCAAGGTCTGCTGTGTTGCACCTCCTCGTAACATCTGAGGAGCCCTACGCCTATCATTACCGCCAACGAAAACGAAACCCGAACCTTACGCGGTCGCGGTCTCCAACGGGATAACATTTATTTTAGTGGTTCTGCCGTTCGCCTGCATCGAACAGCATTTTCGGAACAACACACCAAACTATGCATTTATGGTTGTATAGGTATATGTGTTGCAATCAACTTGAATCACTAAATAATTTTTGTGCTACTTATACCGGTTTCAGCTTTATAATACGCTCAAACCAGAGCTAATACGAAACAAAAATGTTACCTACCTACCAAAATTAAAATAATCATGGTAAGCAATCTTTGCTACAATTCCATGCTGACTAATGAGCTTAACTCCAGTCGTCTAATACGAAGGCCGTTACAAGGTGGGGGAGGCGAAAAGCACCCAGAGCTCTGCTACTACACCTTCCAGGAATATTCAATAAGGGATTTGACGGAATAAGCTTGGAATTTGAAAAAATTAACTCCGTTATGTTGCACCTTAATGTTGTTGGAAGACGGAAACCGTTTCATAGTTCGTCTATTACGAGCATGGCGCTTGAATCGGACACAATTTCGGTTCGGCGAGGACGGATGGAGGGGGCTAACAAATACCGGTAGGTTCGGAGTTCGAACTGGCAATGCGATTCGAACGGCGCTGAACGACTTGCTAACTCATGCAAAAAAACATCAAGTCCAGCAAAGGTGTCATTTTGAAAGTGGTAACTGAGGGTTCACCCTGCTAGCAGAGCGGAGCGATTGCGGGAGGTTCTGATGCAAGCTCAAGGTTTGTCATTTGATGGAAGTTTCCGCGAATCTTCTAGACCTGAAGCTTCTTCAACGTGAGAATTAATTTCATTTGACTTGTTTGAAGTTTGATTATTTTATCTCGTTAGTCGCTCTCTTTATTGACGCTTCCTTACAACTCAATAACGCTTTGAAAGACAAATCTCACTTGCTGTCTTCATGTGCTCTCTAGTACAAATAAATTAAATACGCCATCATAATATGGTAATCACCCCACAATAATTTTCAATGTTAAACTTTACAATAGACACTTACTTATTGATAATTGACAAATAATCAAAGCTTTACTAATTTTAATATTGTGCATTTTTACTTTGCTAGTGATGCATATTATTTATATAGTATAATTTCATTGTACTAAGAGAACTTACCCAAATCCTATGTTCTACTTCCACTCCGTTCGCTGTCTCAGTAAACCTGTGGGCACAAAACAAGATTAGTCAATATATAAGATATATTGTTCGTCAATATAAAAACAAATTGAAATTAACTTTCTCTAGAGTGCTCGAGAATTATCAATTCTTTAGGCAACAAGGCTCGAGCACGTCTTCAGCTCACGAAGCCCTTGAAAACACGGGGAGGAGAAAGTGGAATGATTCACAAGCGTGAAGCTCCCGTGCAGTAGTTCATCGTCCCTGACCTAGAATGGTTGTTTAGTATGTTCCATTTGTTTTTGAATGTTCGGCAAACATTGTTGTGCCATGTCCCGAGGGTGTGAGTGCCTACGTTCTCTTCATTAGGCTTCTGTTCATGGGCTTCTGTTGGTGACGGAAGAATGTTGGTACGCGAGAGGACTCAGCAATACGTCTCGGCCCCCTCTTCTGGGGTCTTGTATCGAAGAAAGCGCTCTTGGCATTGAACCTGATCTGATCCTTCGTCTACTCCACCGTCGAACTCACTCGCCCCATAACCAGTTCCGTTCATCCCTTCCCTGGCAAGCTCCTTTCGAACACTCAGCAATCTCTGATCTTGTGGTAGGCAATGGTGACTAAGTCTAAAAAGATCCTTATGTAACCCCTTCCCTTTGACCTAGGGTTATGAAAAGCTTCGAGGATCATTGTGGGGTTAGTCCAAATACGTAAAACAAATATCGTCATTTTAGCACAACGCTAACTGGGCAAAGTGACGCGGACGGCAAACGGACGGATTTTAGCTGTTCGAAAGATTGTCAAGTAATATTGAAGCATCAAGAAGTAGTTGAAGGTGTTTATTGACGTAGGGACAATAAGCCTCTCTGATCGAACCCCTTCAAACACATTGATCTATTATTGAAACGGTCGACAACTAGGTTCGCTCTACACGGGAGTTTTGATAAGAACCTGGGGCACATATCCACCCGGAGGCGAGTCCTGTCAACGTTGACAATACCCAAATAACTAACCAGAAGTTACAAGACTAACCGCCTCTTATTTTCCAGCAATTCAGTTCGCGTACGCCCAAAACTAAATTAATGAATTATTGCCTAAAACACCCCAACAAATAGATGGGTCTAAAGATTAGCAAATTCTTATGACATTCTCACAAAAACAAACCAGTTCAATTTAGTCTTTCTTCACTACGAGTTAAAGGCCTCGTTCATAGCAGATATAACTCCAATGCCTGAACATGCCATCTAGACTGAACAATAAAATGACTTTCTCGTTTGCAACTCCCCTAAATTGAGGCACTTCTACGATCTTTAGAGTTCGACCAGAACTTAACGTGAGCTTCTTACTGGTACATTCCAGTCTACGAGCTATTAAACTACGTGGACATACTGAAGAGATAATACGCCAAGTGTATTTATCGATGCAGATAATGACTATTTCATTAAAATGTCAGTATAATGATGGGGGATGACGAGGGTCGGTCAAACTCGAGTTGTGTCTGTGATCTAGAGGCAAGAGCTTCCCTCGTTGCAGTCCAACTCCATCTTGTACACTACTGCCCTGATGATGAAGGAATAAATTCTTCGAAACGTTGGCACATATAAAATCTCTCATTTGACCGACCCTCGACATCCCCCATCATTATTCTTACTGACGGTCAACACACCACACACACTTAAAATGTCAGTTTTGCAGTTTTGAGTTCGGTTCGGATACTTGAATCTTTCATTCAGATCCAATTTAGGAAAAGTCGTAAATAATTTTCAGGTTCATCGAATGCAGAGATATCAAATCCAGACATACTTATTGTTTTGCGATTTTTGCGAAGCAATTGCATTTGCGAAGAATTTTTTGTGCATTCTTCAAACTACAATAATTTGAAAATTAATTTCTGTTATCTGTTGAGTTATCATCATCCTAACAGTGTTTGAGTCACTTTCTCGTTTGTAACTCCCCTGTTTCATGATGACTACAGCTTGACCTTCACTGCTATCTAAAAACCACTTTTTCCTCATCTATCCAACTCGTCAGAGCCCAATTACGACAATCAACAATGAAGGAACCGTCGCAGAGCTTTACATTCACCTCAATGATGGGAAATGGTTTTCCGAGTGAAGCACATCAAATCTCAATATGAAAAATAAATACCCTATCTCGTCAGGATCTCATCACTGCGAGTATCTCACAAGTCTTGAGAAGATGAGACGAGGTCAGGCGTCGCGATGCTTGAACCTCAGCGTCTCGACTGTTAAGAGCGGGGAGTGAAAGATACATCAACTCTTCCTCCTATCAAACTGATCGACCTTCCCGGTTGGTTTACTCGCTTTCGTCTTCGCCACTGATGGATCTTCGCGATGCTCCCAGTACAATTAATCTCTGCCTCAACCTCTTGATAGACCGGCATCCTCTCACCCCGCTACCTTTCGTCACATTGATGTTTATTCCAAATAAAATCCCGAAAATCAGTCCGTTGAATATTTGGGACACGAAATGGAACACGTTGATTTCGGAATACTTTTGACTGATTATATAGTAAAGACAATCGGGTACTTATCTATGGGTAGTAGCTATTGCAAAATTATTCCAATCTGATCTCCGACCAACTTAGAATCATTGTTGATCCTGCCAGATCGGATAAGCATTGCATGGACCTGAGGCTATTCTGGCCCATGAAATGTTTTCACGCACTCAATTTCGCGGCCGTGGATTTTGCTGCCTCTCTGCCGAAACCAAATATTCACTTTTTACGAATACATTGAAAAAATTGTCTGCCAAAATCCAAATTTTCATACCGATTTCCGAGGCGATTGTTGTTGATTTTTGACTTCACTGTAGGTATACCTACTGCCTTCTTTGGTGAATATGGTCGGCATTCAGCTAAGGTCAACTGTTTTCTAACGTATAAGACCATAATTAGTTTATTTTCAAGACCAACCATGACTTCTGCAAGAACTTGCGTCGTTACAAAGATAAAATCACTGTGGATTACAATCAATACCACGGGAGAGTTCAAGTTGGCGGAAAGCCCAATACCATAAATTGGATGTAGAATAAACACATGGTAAGTCTATAGGGTAACAGGATAACTTTCTCAGTATCACTGAAGACTCTACTGACGATGAATACTCCCGTAGCCCGGGCGACGGGACTAGACTAACCTTTTGCACAATATGCACTACTAGAGTTCTGTGCTTACCATGACTGGTGAGCGACCCTACCGTGAGTGATCTTTAAAGTAAAACCTCGATTAACCGGGCCGAACGATCAGAGGGCACCACGGATAATCGGAAAAGTCGGATAATCGGATGGGGAAAGTAGTGAGAAACTCCAAACCACTGTACCGAAAACATTATTTATTTGTGGGTATAAATGTGGATAGCTTCATACTTCTATATCTGGTAAAAAGCCGATGTTTCATGGAAAAAGACTGCATTTTTGTTGTTTTAGCGAATTTTTGAAGAAAACGTAGCTATTGTTCACGGTTCAAAATTTTTAAAACTCGAATTTTCCAAAAGTTTTCATACCAAACTCCGTTTCAGACCATCCTGAATCCACTGCCAAAAGACACCAAAAATTATACGTCGAGGGTCTCACGGCAACACCCCACATCGTCACTTTCGGCCAAGATGAGTTATGCATTCCATTCGAAGCGTCTTCCCCCTGCGGATCGATCTAACTATGAATAAGTTAGGTACCTAAGTTAGGCAACACTAAATCTCACGATTTATTTTACTGAATTCCCTACTCAGTAAACATAGTCATTGGCAGATGGTTTTCTTGGCTCTGCTGAAAAGTTGCCCAAATGACGATGTGGGAAGTTGCCGTGAGACCCTCGATGTATAATATATATAAGGGGGGGTTTTGGGGAGTTTTAGGGGAGAACAATTCTTCATAAGTTTCCAAAATGAAACATTCTGACAAGTCACACCTCATTTTAAAGTTTTTTTTAATGGTGAACACGAGGTTGAAATTAGAATTGCGATTTCTCATTCCATTCTCAATTTGGAGCACATTGAAGATGAAGAAACGTGGTTGTTACTTGATAATTGTGGTGTGACGGTTTGAGGGGGCGAGGGGTCACCCAAAAAATGAATGTCTGACAAGTGGCATTTTTAAGGTTTTTACACGCTGAATACGATCGTGAAATCCGAATTGCGATACCATTTTTCATTCTCAAACTTGAGTGGTACTTTGAAGATGAAGAAACATGGTTGGTCCTTGATAATATCCTCGACGGAATGCGATATCGCAATTCTGACTTCACCGCCGTGTTCAGCGTTGAAATGTCGAAAAGCTGAGGAGGGTTTCGGGGCATTGTTGACGAGGGGGGAAGGTTCACCCATAAATTCCAAACATGAAACGGCCTGTCAAGTGACACCTCATTTTAAAGGTTTTTACACCCTGAATAACATGGTTAAATCAGAATTCCTATATCTTATTCCGCTTTTGAACTGGAGCACTTTGAAGATGAAGAAACGTGGTTGGGACTTGAGATGTTCTTCATGGACATCATGTTCTTTAATGGACAGATTTTACATAAAACCAATTATTTCTTCGAAAATTCGGTCTTATAGCCATGCTGCATGACTGTGGATTTTTTTCTGTATGTCCTCCTGGAAGGGGTGTAATGAAATCGACGAGAACCGACGAGAGATACGAAAGACGAGATAAGGAGGACGGATGCGACGAAGGAAAAACTCCAGATAATGAAGAGATCGGGGGAATGCCGATGGATTTTCTTTCATTGGACAGTAAACAGTATGCTAACGGAACGATATTGGACAAAAAAGGTGGCACCACCACTTCGCAACAGTTTTCTCGCCATTCAGATGGAGGTTCCCTGGCTAGCCTCTTTGGCACAATCAGAAATGTATTCGCTACTGTCTGCGTCATTCTTGAATCCACCACATGTTACAATACGCACAGAACCATATTTTATCTCATTTTATTCGGCAGAGCTGTACGCCATACTACAAGGGCTTTTATATGCTGGCGATGATGTTAATAGTAGAACGCATGTAATCATCATCTCGGATTCGCAAAGTGCTCTAATTAAACTGAAAAATATCAACATAATGTCCAAAGTAAGCATACTGGACATTGAAATCGTACGACAAATTGACGAATTACATTCAAAAGGAACACAAGTACACTTCATGTGGATTAAGGCTCACATTGGCACGAGGTGCCGATCTGCCTCCAAGTGACCCTATTCGGATATTTCCATCTACCGATCTAAACTGGAGCATCAGAGAGCACTAAACAAAAGAATGGCAAAATGTCCACATTATACACCCCAAAGGACGAAGCTATACATTGATGTCCAACGTGGTTAGAAACCCACAGGGTTCTCAAAAATAAACAGCAGTAAACCAAGAAAGTATTATAAAACAATAGGACGGATCCGAACTGGCCACTGTCTAACAATAAGTACCTCCATATGATTGGAAGAGCCCGAGCCCTACTTGCCGAGCCTGCTCTGAAGAGCATATGAGTCAAGTACCAGTCACGGCAGACTTTCGATTATCGGGGGTCCAATAATCCTGACTATCTGTCAACTGGGTCGTTTTTAGCAGTAAATGGCCTTTCTATCTGTGGTTTTTTTTTTTTTTTTTTAATGAATATTTTTATATTATCCTCTCCAACTGCCCTCAGTATAACACGCCAAGAGAACTCCTCTTCTCTACGATCTCAAGTGAAAAATACATTCAACAGCCCTTTGACATGAGTCATGTGATTAGTTTGGAGAATGTGAACATTCATGATGCCGTATATGATTATATCACAAAGATAAATGTTAGTTTATAATAATAGTTATATTAGAAATAATTTATATTATTAATTATTGTAAGTAGGTACTTATAACTATTAATTATTATTAGTATGGCTCTACTGAACTTGCCAAAACTGTGAAAAAATCAATGTTTGAAATTTTGGAGTTATCCCCTTTTGATCCTGAACGCCTCATATACAAATGTATATAAATATACATATTTTTTTTAAATAAATATACATATATTATGGTTTTTGTGTCTTTTGGCAGTGGATTCAGGATGGTCTGAAACGGATTTTGGTACTTATACCAATTTTTCAGAAATTCGAGTTTTAACAATTTTGGACTGAGAAAAAGAGCTTCCTTTTCTTCGAAAATTCGCTAAAATCGTATGGTCCAGCCTAGGTGCCATTCTAATTCTTACCGCTCGATCCATGCTCATATCGAACGATTGAAACGTTATGCCATCATAGTGAACGAGAAATCGAGTAATTATCAAATAAGAAAATATACTACCTTTATACTGAAAGTTTCTAAGAAATCTTTATACAATTTCCTCCTTTTTTTTTTTTGGTACAAACGAAAATGGCATGCCGAATGTCTGAGGTCTACTTGAATTTGAATAGGCGAAACGGTAAACTCATCAGAAACTACTCATCGAAAGGTACATCGGGTTGAATTTTTCAAATGTTTTATAAATCTGTAAATGTAGGTAATTTCTTCTTTCTCCATAATATCGGAGATTGATCGAAGTATTTTGACGAGGTGAAAGTAGAAAGGAGTGTTGCACGTTCTATTCCTGGTTGCCGTGATGAAAATTATCTACGATATTTTCATAAAAACGAGGAACATGACGGCTCGTTAATTATGGTAATGCAAATATATTTACAATATGCCTCTCAGGACCATTGGCTCTTAGGAGTGCAAATCGTGGAATGAGTGCCAGCATACCAGTTGTCAAGCCGGTTAGGGCTGCTACCATAACAGCTTTGTCACTTATTGATGAGAAGGACACAGTACCAGTTTTACTCGAGATAATTCGAGTAAATACGGAGAAACCGCTCTGAGGACTTGGAGGTACGAGGTAAGTAATTACGTACTAACAGCTTTCATAAAATTCATGAGCAATACGGGGTAGTAATTGATTGATTCATATAATAGTTTATACGTAGTATTTTACGAGTTTTGTCGGTAGATAACAGAAGTTATTTCTTCCTCTTACTCCATTCAACCCAGACCTGGGGCATCTGAAATGGAGGTTGTAAGTCCATACGTGTACGCCCACTTTGACGAGTAGTCACTGCTGCGTATTGAAGTCAAATTGCGGCCACATCAGGTTAATCACCTTGATGAACATATAATATAATATATTATACATTCATCAAGCTGATTGACCTGACGATGTTATTTATTATTACTAATTTATTCAGGATCTCACAAGATGTCCAAGATCTCCAAACGTGACATAGACGGGGAATAATCATGTTTAAATGACAACAATAACCATTGTGGCACATACATATTAACTCTTTCGTTTGCTTGTAATCACTTTGTTATTTGTGAAAACATTAGTGGATGATTAATAACTGTTGAATTATATTTGTAAGTGGAACGCCAGCTGTAAGTGGAATTACTATTTAGGTACGCTATATGGAATGGGAATGTCGCATACTACGTCACATGCATTTGTTAGTGATATCAATAAGTAGTAAATGTAAAACGTTACTGGCGCCAGTGGCTCAATTCGTTTCACGCGATGATCATGCAACGTATTATTTAAAACTCGTGATCTCAACTCTCTTTTCTTCAAAGTGCTAAGTCGGCAAAGCCAGTTGATAGTACCTGAATTTTCCCAAGTTAAGCCTTCGCTTTCTTCTCCAATGACAAGAGTGACTCTTAGTAAGAGCAGTGACTGTTAGTAACTTGGCGGGTTAGTAACAGCAATTGCGTTTGTCTTCGAGCTTCTTCTTTCTCGCCAAATTGCGAGCCTGGGGTCAGTTCAGTCACCTTCAGGTGGATATCTGAAACATAGGTACTAACGAAAGACCCGGCCTCCGTTTGACGCTTTAGGATCGAGGTCATTTTATCCCCAAATTTTCGCAATTCGTCTTCAGAATAGGTAAATAATGGTAGCAGTATGGAGTAGTTAGCTGTGATAGAGAGCTGCGTAGCTATTCTAGATGAATTGCTTCAATTAAAAAAATATTAGTACTCTAGAATGAGCGCCTGTTGCACAACATGCAAATCCCTACCCTAGGAATGCTCAGTGGCTTCAGGGGTGTAAATCTATACGTCGATTATGAATGGTCACATTTATACCCATACAAATTTTCCTGCAATACCTATAAGTTTAATTATCAATCACAGAAATTATTGAATGGAGTAGAAACAGAAACAAACGTGTGCAGAAACAATCGAAATTGGGTGGCACAATAGAAATTGGGTTGAAACAATAGATACTATTTCAGTTAGATTATGCCCAAACAAATTCTATTAGTTTTGGAGTTATGATTTGGACACGGATCTGACGACAGACCTACAACAAGGAACGACAAGAGAACGCTTCGTTTGAAACACCTTAACACCTCATCCTTGAATGTTATTTGAGTAGGAAAAAAGCCTCAACTAGCTGAAAACTGAGTTGAGGCGTTTTACCTTAACATCGCTGGCTTCAGATGGCAGGTTGAGGTATTTCAAATGGCGCCTGGGAGTAATAATAATGAAAGCTTATAAGTGATTTCAGTATGTTGGTGACAAGTTGAGGTGTATTTCATCAATATCCTTCTAAAAATATCTTTCTTAACTCGATTTGAGCTGTTTTTATTTAACTAAAATTCGAAAGCCAGCCAGAAATAATCGATAATCGCTTCAAATGCCGTGAATCGATGGTAAAAACTGTAATTGAACATCAATCGATGTCCTACCGAAAAATGGGGTTGCGGGAATGTTTTGCAGTGAACAAAAGGGGATATCTCACTGGCAAACGTTGAAGCTGATTTCTGAAAAATCAATAATTTAGAGTTAAGGTGTTTTTCCTTCACATGGCGTTTTTACTTAACATGGACAAGAGATTTTGAATTTGGGCTAGCAATGATATTAGAACCCCCAAGTAGATGGCCAGGGCATGTTGGGAAGGAGAGCTCCAGGACGTGGTATTAGTCGGTTGAATATTGGTTGGTTGATTGACAGATGGGTCGGAACATCAGCAATTGTTTCTAAGAAGTCACAGTTGACCTACTCTTGGTATACGGGGGCTCACGGGTTCTGAATATTTTGGTAGTTCTGAGGCACAACTGAGCATTTTCAATGGGCTCGCGGAGGTATTAAATCATCATCACATCGGCCTCGATGGTTGTCATGCGTGGTCGATGTTATCAATTCAACTCTCTAACGAACTCGACATTTCACTACGTGACTATGAATATGAGTCGGATTTACCACATTCAGCGTCGTCGGGCAGTAGGTAAAACAATGCATTTTCATCGACCGGATTCAGGCGGGAAGGTCCGGCAGGACAATGCGCGTCTCATTTCAAGCGTTTAGAAAGCAAGAGCCAGTTTGTCAACGCTGCTTTGCGTCTTCAGACGAAAATGTGAGCGAAACGGAGCGACAGGATGCCGTCTACCTTCCACGCGTCCACGTGCTTTTGGTTGAGAACCTCAGGAAGTAACAGAAATATCTAGTCGACTCAAATGTGTTTCAACTAATTTAATTACCACCTCTTCCTTTCCAAAACACGGTGAAGATGGCCGTGTAACTTTAACACCTTTGTAACCTTCTCAGGAACACCTCCTGGAACCTACAAATAGTCAGTCTGTATTGAAGCCTTCAGGTCAGCTCATTGCATATCATTCCAACCAACCACCGTCGTATCCGTTCCGAACCAGTTATAAGTAACGCCTTATAACTGGCCTAAATTGCTATTACCGTTTTCATCAACTAGTCGTCATCGAATTCCGAAAATGAAAGGCATTGAATTTCTCGTCGAGTACCGCTGACAATGAACTATTAGAAGTAGTTTTGATAGAAAACAACTTTGGCTCATTAAGTAAATGTTATGCTCTATTAGGTTTTGTTATTTATCGTAGTTACGAAGAAATTGTAAAACGATTACATCAATAACCTCCGAAACATCGAATTCCTACTAAGAAAGGTTCGCAAGCTATTAGTATCGAGGTATTTTGCTTTCGCTTTCGTTGGCCTTCGGACATACCTTTCTGGTTCATTGTTACGATGAGAATGCGAAGCAGTGGGTTCACCCACACAACTTTTCTTCTTCCCACGATTTAAGGAAGCAAAAGATGTTTTAGCGGATTTTCGCAGAAAATGTAGCTATTGTTGTCGGTCCAAAATTTTTTTATCAGTTCTTTAATTAGATTAGGGTGATCTGCCCAAAGAAGATAATAAACCGTTGTGTCAAGAATTTGCAGAGTTTTTCCTATCCCCTGCCAATATCCATGCTTGTAGGAGCATACTGCCGCCGTAAGTTAAAACCACCTATCTCAATTTTTTTCACGTCGACACAAAATGCAGTTAAGTGAGGAAGGGGGCCCAGATCATCAAACTGGAGATAAGATAAAGTCTTTTTTCGAACCTTTCCAATGGAGATAGGAAATTCTACCTTGGCAGAAAAGACGCGTCACGTCGAGATCTACGCAAGCATGTGCCCAACTCCAAAAACACCAAAATGGTCGATAGAGGACTTTATCTTAGCACGGCAGCATAGTTCTCCACAAGTAGTAAATTGCAGTAGTACCATTACGATGGAGGTTAATCATACCTTGGAGTTTTCCAGTTGATATTCCTGGATTGGAACTCCATACTAGTTTCAGTCCCCCATTTTCTACCCACAACAACCTGGCATACCAGGTGTTTTTTGAAGGTGGGATTGTAAAGGTTTGCAGAGT
This sequence comes from Stenodema calcarata, assembly GCA_963920205.1. Classification (NCBI taxonomy): domain Eukaryota; kingdom Metazoa; phylum Arthropoda; class Insecta; order Hemiptera; family Miridae; genus Stenodema; species Stenodema calcarata. The sequence continues at coordinate 16,488,913 of OY986048.1, read as the reverse complement.
TTCCCTTGAGTATATTCATAGTAAATTAAGAATACTGCAAATATATATAAATATATTTATTCAATTTTTATTATAAACCTCACAAATTTTTATAAATAATCTAACGAGATGATTTACAGATGTATTTGCAAACTTAGCCGGTACCTCTAAATAGGTTGTTGATTGGTTTTAAATAATCCTCATTTCAATAATCAAATATTTTGACACATTTACGAATTTGAAGTAAATATGGATTCCCAACCCCAGTTTTGCACTAACAGAGTATGGCCGCCTTATGTACCTACGCTGTCCTACACTTATAGGTACCTTTGTTTTTTTGTTGCTAAACACAAGTTGTTAAACGGAAACTGAGTAGAGCTGAAAAAATTGAACCCCACCAGTGGTATATACATTGTGAGTATATAAACCGGTTTACATGAGTATGCAGCGACTATGTGACGATTTTGATTAAATCTTTTGTTGATTTAGCTCAGCACGGCATCGTATCCTAAGCTATACCTATTGCCCACCCACTGGGCAGACTTAGCGACATTGTTTCAGACTTTGTTTCAACAATGTGATCGGCAAATATCTCTCATTTTATACATGGATGAAATTGGACTCGAACATGAACAAGAGATGGGCAAATCTTGACTGATCAAAATTAGGAATTCCCAGATTTTCTCAAATTTTCCTAGATTTGCAAATGGTATCCCAGTATTCCCCAGTAATATCCCAGTAATATCCCAGTAATATTACCAGTATCCTGGTGAGAGTTACCAACGCACGTGGACGCACGAGGGGACATCAGCTTCTGACACAGCACAGAAAGCGATGGACAGTAGGGCCCTTCAACAACTGGGGGACCTCCGAACAAAAACGAACTCCGTTGAGAACGGTCACGAAGGAACTGGATATGGGTAGACTGATGAAGATTTTCAAGTGACAATGAAAGCAAGTTATATCTGTCTGAGAGACTGCGACTGGATCATTCGAGCCCTGTCGACGGTTTTGAAAGCAAAGGCACGCGTCAGTTGAGGCACGTAGTTCATGCACGCCTTCCTCGCAGTAAATAAGTTTTCACACTTGTCATGGCCAGACGCCCGAAAGAATGGCATATTCCATACTCCTTGCATGAAGTACTCTTACTGGAAGGCTGGAAATACCTCGATTGTCATTCCATCATTTGGACAAGTTTCAAGTAACTGCTGGACACCTGAGGTTACATGGAGGCTGTGAGGAGATCTGGCGATACACACCGCACACGTATCTAGGGACGCGGGAGCGTCCCGCCCGCCAAGAAAACCGAAGCCCTGAAAACCGAAGCGACTGAGACACTGATTACGCGACGGAACAAGTTGGTGTTTTCACCCTCTCGTAGCTCTGACCCCTGAGTGTCTCGAGAATTGATTTTTTGTACACCAACCCTCCAGGGGCACGTGAGGACGTAAACCAAAATTCAGCTCTCGGGAACATCAGGTGTCGGGGGTATAACAGTTTTAAAACCGCTATTTTTCACGTTTTTCGTGTTCTTCTTCTTCTTCTCGTTGTTGTTGTTGTTGTTGTTCATTGACGGGGCTACAGCCCAGCAGACAAATCGGATCGAGCTGAAATTTTGCACACACGTTTGTTATGCTCCAAGGGAGTGCCTTTTGGCCATTTTTTCTCCCTCCCCCCATTTCCCCCCCAATTAGGGGGGAAATAGTGTTTTTTAGGAATTTCAAATGGTCATAACTCCTTCAAAATTGAAGCTTTTTCAGATTTTCTTTTTTAGTTGTGTTCAGCTTTTCAAACTGTTTAATTTGAGATCAAAAAATGCTTCCTAAGGGGAAGAATAAAGGAGTTATGGTGATTTTTCTATTTTCAACAACAACTGCCGCAAATATTGATGAAAATTGGTGCGGTTGGTCTTAAAATGTCCGCTAGGTTGTCTAGAATATGCTCAATAATTTTGAACTAAATCTCAATCGATTTGACTAATCCACAGCCAAAAATACGTGAATAAATTCCACATCTACTGATTTGGCTAATTTCCGAAAACATCAAAGTTGAACGGTGGTCAGAAAAATTGTCGTAGAGTGGCGCCTGTTTAAGGATCGATAGGAAATTTTATGGGCTTTCGAATGAGGGTAGCGCACTTTGGCACTTTTCCCAACGGTTCTCGAGTTATTCGCGATTTTTGGTATAAAAACGTGCGTTTTACCAGTTGCAAACTTTCTCTTTCCTCTTTCTCTTCGACACCAATAATTACAATTATTGTAATGATTCTCAACAACAAAAATTTGCACAATCCCCAAGAAAAAATGCAACCAATTTTCAAAAAATTTCTAATTCAAATTTATTCAAATTTCTAATTCTTTCTATTTTTTTAAATTTAATAATAAGAATAATTGTATTAAATTTTAATAATTGTTTTTAAATTGTTGATTGTTTTAATTAATCGAAAATTTTAAAACTAATATTTAACCAATTCGCAAAAATTTTAAAACTACTTATTTTTCAAACACATTTCAGATAACAAACAATAATTTCCAAAAAATAATTATTCTTGTCACAAAAACAAGAAACAAAAAGGCAAATTAGTAGGCGTACTAATTTTAACATGAATAATGTTTTTGCGGTGCCCTACCAGAGTTGAAAAGCGTAACGAAGTTTAAGTCACGAAATTATGTCACGAAGATTTTTAATGATTTTCACGTACAACCGAGCCGTTTCTAGGGAAATGAAACTTCTTTAGTTTTCAACGGACAAAAATCGTTCTCCATTCGTTGGGAAGCCTTTAATTTATGCATAAATTATATACTGCCAAAACCGCTGTAAATATCGAAGAAGCTGAGATACAGCCCTGAGTAAATAAAAAAACTAATAAATTTTCCGCACATTTCTTAATATTTTCCATACAGACAAAGAAAAGGGATAAGGAAAAGGGGAAACGGGACGCAAAAACATTATTCATGTTTTGCATAGCAAATACCTCGTTCTATACAAAGTATAGAAGAGAAAAGATCCGGGGGGTCCAGGGGGGCTTGCCCCCCTGGCGAGGCGCGAAGCGCCGAGTTTTACTAAATTTTGACTAGGATAAAACTTCATTTAGGAAAACATTTACTAGTTACCTCGTAGGTACTTTTGTATTGTATAAGTTGTTGAACCGTATTGTATAAGTACCACTCGAAAACTAGCCATGCAAAAAGATGTGATATCCCCCCAAAAACAACTCCGTCGTAAAAACTGGCCCGCCAAAAAACCTCAGCCGCAAAAAGGAATGATATCCATTTTGCCCGCCAGCCACATATATAGGATGCTCAGTGCTTCGCACCTCGCTGTTGAGTGTGCATATAGAAACCTGATCCTCCTACCCCTAACCTCCACCGTCAATGTTTTCCTGTTCCCTGTCACCTTCCCACAACCCCCTCTCACCCTTAGTCACCCTCGGTTTCACCTAATATGTTTCCTCTGTTACACCAGCAGGGAGCTTTACGCTTCTTTCAATGCTGTTGGCGGGAGCTTTTTGCCAGATGAACAAGCCTGAATTGAAGCATTACTTCATTACAGTTGTACCACCGCTGATTACTCGTGACCACCAGTAATACTTATGTTAGCTTGTTCATCTGGCAAAAAGCTCCCGCCAACAGCATTGAAAGAAGCGTAAAGCTCCCTGCTGGTGTAACAGAGGAAACATATTAGGTGAAACCGAGGGTGACTAAGGGTGAGAGGGGGTTGTGGGAAGGTGACAGGGAACAGGAAAACATTGACGGTGGAGGTTAGGGGTAGGAGGATCAGGTTTCTATATGCACACTCAACAGCGAGGTGCGAAGCACTGAGCATCCTATATATGTGGCTGGCGGGCAAAATGGATATCATTCCTTTTTGCGGCTGAGGTTTTTTGGCGGGCCAGTTTTTACGACGGAGTTGTTTTTGGGGGGATCAATCAATTACAGAATATTACAATCCACAGAGCTACATGAAATATGACACGAGCTTCGATCGCCATCACGATCTCTCAAGAATCCCCCGTCTATACGTGAATAAAATTGAGGGCCTTCAATGTGCCCAAATCTCGACATTTAAAATTTTTTTAAATTTGATTTGATACCAATATAGTTGATTTAATATTGATTAAATCATACTCAGGCTTGAGATAGCTAAATATTTCGTTTGAACCATCTGAAGGGAGTGGTGGTTTATATGTAGAATTTATAGATTTATATGTAGAATTCAATCCAAAAATTACCTTAATAGTTAATAATACCTATAGTTATATTATATAATTATTAATAGTTATATTATATTATATTATAATACGAACCTACTTATATTATATTGGTTTCGGATTTATTTTGTTAACTTTTACAATCGATAGGTTTTCAAAATAGTGATCGAGGCAGACGAGTCCGCGACATAAATATAGTAAACCATTGTCTAATTTTTTTTATCGTAATTAAATGAACATTATTGAATTTCTGTGTATAAATTCCACTAGTTCCAATATAGGTAACTTTTGCATTGACAACCATTCGGTGATTAATTTTTGATTTAACCGCAAATTGGAAGTTACTTCTATCAATATGTTCTCCAACTGGTTTCATACCGCAATGAACAAAAAAAATTATTTGCAAACGACATTACCGATATTTTCGTGAAAACATTTGTTTCAGGCGATAGTGACCACGTACCTGAAGAGCTCTTAGATTCATTCAAAAAATCTCTCTAAAAAAAAATAAATAAATAAATAAACATAGAGATTTAATAAAAACCTACTGCGTCCGCCTATTTCATAACATGCTCTTCTGAAAGTCCTTTTGTTAGTATTTCTTCAATAATTGAAGAAAGGACGAACTGACAATAATGATTGGTGCACAATTATTGTGCACCAATCATTATTATCAGTTCGTCCTTGTAATCGATTACATACTGACCCTCCAAATCGCACTGCATATCTTCATACTATTAAGCATGAATCTATGAAGCATAAATACCGGTGAGACTACTTCATATTCAACTTCTTTTAGCAGTTAACATTTCTGGATTTCCCAGTTTTTCGTGAATGTTACTTCTCCCTGCTGTAATCGACTCCCCGGGTATTCTTGAGCGCTTCCAAAAGTAGTAATTTATTCAGCGAGGTTTTAAAAACAGGGCCGGTCGTGCTTGGCGGAGCTGAAATCGCGTTGGATTAGTCTACCTAGTGAAAAGAGGCGCCAGGACACCCACACTCTCACTCTTGCTTGCCCTTGCACGCCAAAACACTCGACAAGTTTGCTTAATTAAGGAGCTTCTGAAAACGTAGAGGATTTGTGGAAACAGAAACCAAACGGAGAAACATTTTTTCCGTGACTTTTATGTCTCTTCTCCTTTTTTCATGGTTGCGTTCCCAAGACCCAAGGAAAGTAGGACTAGGTCTGCCAGTCATCACTTTCCCACGTTAACTTGGAAATATCGGTTCTAGGGTCATTCCCTTGTAAAATGTCAGGTTAATTAGAAAACGGAGTCAATGAGAGATCGTTGAATTCCGGATAACTTGAGAGGTTACACTTGGAGCCGATTCTAGATCGTTCCAACGGATCCTGAAGATCGACAAGAAACATGTTATAAGATAATGTAATGATGAGCACACTGTTTTGAATTGGGCGCTCATTAAGTTTCTTCATTCATAGAATATATTTGGTCTACAACCTTTGTAATAGGAGTTTCAATAAGTAGAGGTTCTAGTCGTCCATAATGAACCCACCGGCAGAGTCAGGTACCAATATTTGGCTTTTTTCCATTATTTAAATAGTACCGATCAAGATAAAACACGTAGTAAACGAAAGTAGTTTGGTTCCAATCGAGGCATCTGTACTATTTCGGACTTCACCCGAAACCGATTTATGAATGTCTACGAGATCTCTAAGTTGTCGTACAACTAAGATGACTTTAGCGACTGAGGGAACTGAGACATTTCACACGATCAACGCAGCTCGTTCACAAATAGCTGACACAAAATATACCTACTTTTACACTGGAAGCTCGTGTTCATTCTCTGTTATTGGTCTTGTGCGAGTGAAGATTGACACAGCCTATTGTGATGAAGAGAAGATGTGAAGGACGTAAAGAGAAACATGTGGAGGGACACGCAGCATACCCCATCAAGAAATTGAATGAAACTTGAAGTACATCAAGTGAAAACTAGAAATTCCAAAAGGAAATTAGGAAGTCCAAGTTAAATTAAAATTGAGCTGGAACATACAACTTGGAGGAACATTGGAAGTTAGAAAATCGTTTTAAGGATTGATTTTTGCAGTAAATCACTGCCATGACAAATTCACATCTGCACAACTGTTTATGAACGAGTCTCAAGTTGGAGTGTACGTGGTGGAAATTTGACCCTAATTATTGGTCGCATTAAGGTGAATTAATGAGCAGCATTAACCGACTCAATCTACCGTTCAATTCACCACATTATCGAAAATTTTCCACCGGTGGCTACCACACAAATCGTAGTTTATCAATATTTATCCTCTAAACGTCTTCGTCGTGGGAATTTTCGTACTCCGTTACCATTAACTCCTTTTATTTTGGATTTCAAGGAATTTATTTTTATTATTTCACTCCGGTGGCAGCAAGACCAATTTCACGTATTCTTAGAAGTTTGAAGATCGATTGAGCATTCCAAAGTTCTTAGGTACGATGAGATACATATACATTTTAAAGACACCATTATCATAGAAAGTTAGGAGATTGATTTAGCATTAATACCATACAAGTTATTTGGCACATAATTATACACTTTGAAGATCGAGACGGCATTCTGAAATGTATACAGAACGTACTCAACTGTTTCTACTGGCAAAATTACAAAAAGAAAGACTCGGACAAGTAGCTTCTACTGAAGAACTACATTCTAAGGGTCAGGGACCCGACGAGCGCAGCAATAACTTTCGATTTTTAAAACCGGTAGAATACGATAATACATCCTGAACGGAAATGGGTCGGTATTTGGAAAAACTATTAATGCACCAGCAGATACGTCCTAAATCCCGAGGTAGACTAAGGAATGGAAAACCCGTTCCCATGTTTGGCCACCGCATGATGCAGACGGTGCCGTGGGTCAGAGGTGACGCTTGGACGTGAGAAATCTCTGCAGTGCCACGAAAAATTCAGTTTCATGGTTTGAGTACTCGTAAACAACAAGTGAGAAAATCCATGCGTTTCAGGCGATGAAGCAAAACCGTCTCTGAGTGACTGTTACTATGCGAATTTTCTAATACTGGATTCCCACTACAAAATGTTACAAACTGAAAAGTGTAATGATGCACAATAGTTCGTTCAAATGCATCATCCGGCATCAATGTACCATCCCCCCCTTCCGTTTCTCGTAGAATATACAAATAGGTACCTAACATTGATAAACTTTCAATACTTCAACAATTCAACAGCATGTTTACGTCAGTTATGTTGGTGCTATTTCAGTCCACACTTTTAAGTTCAGCCCGTATTGGATGTCTGGACTCCCGAAATGGCCATGGGCTGGATTAACCAAGCATAAAGCGTGGCAATAATATATCGTCGCATGTTAAACATTGGGTGTTGGGACATGTATCAGAGACAGGACTTGATAAAAGAGATAGATAATAAATATCTGCCAAAATGAAGTGAAGGTCTTGGAAAATGTGGGAAACTCAGATTGATACTAAGATCGACTCTCCTCGGACCAGTACAAAGGAAACCTAGCTACTGGTTTATTTACTGTTCACGTTCTACATTTCTACCATATAAGTTCATACTTGAATGAGCAGCTGGACACTTCTTTCAATAACTTGGATTATACATAAGTCAAACTCTGATCTTGGTACATCGATACAACATTGATACAAGTTCAAAGTATTGGGAAGAAATGTCTCTTTGCTTGATTTGCACGTGCGTTTAAGAGATTGGATTCTCTTGAATTTCTGAACGTAACATACCTTCAACAATAACTCAATTTAATTGGGAAAAGTTACAATAAAATGTTTTGAGGGTAAAAATCAACATATCCAGAGTAAGCCATGTGCCCAATTTAATCTCATCAATTCAAGTAAATAGATTTGGATTACGAAGGGTTGCAAGCTGTTCATGCTTATGTTGTGTCTTTCTGGAGTTCATGAACTTCACACGGGACCGGATGGAATTCGCGGGTGATCCGTAAGGCCATTCGCTGAATACTATGGAAATTTGTATGCGATCTCATCGGTATAATGGAATAAATAGTGGTCGACAAGATGTTATCAGCCATCGGTTGAAGGATGGAGGTTACAACTCCATGTGTCTTTTCTATCCAAAGCCTGTATTCCACAACGGTGTACAGGTTCCGAGCCCAGCGGCGCCCACGTAGCACAACATGTTGCCCATCAGGTCTCGACATGACCCTGTGTACGATCCGCACTTGCCTTGTGGGCTGATCACTTGGAGATTTCACCAGCGCCTTATGTGTACTTATATCCGGTCAAGCCATCTCCATCCTAGGATTTTTATGGACGGACTTTTTTTAAATGTTGTATATGCCTTACAATCACGGGATGTCAAACGTTCGGCTCCATTGGGCATATTCTTTCGGCGGTCCAGTTATGACTCCAGGATGTCACGTTGGGTTGCTACCCCACTAGTTTGATGCGTCATGCGTTAAGCTTCTACCCGGTTGGATATGATGTCGGGTATCTGGGTAAGAAATTCCTCTATACGATGCCTATTATCACCCACCGGTCGGTGGATATACGCACTGGTTGAGTCGAATGTAATCGCAGCCATTTCCTGACGTGTTTCCTAATGTCCACATCCATTTGGCAGAGAGTCACCAATTCGATACTACTTACTCGTAACACCAGCTTATGAGTCAGGTATGAAACAGCATCGGGAGGGGCCTTCTGTATCAACCTCCTGCAGCATGGGTAAAATACGACATTTTTTCTGTCTACAGTTTGTCCGACAAAATGTTGATAGGCTTTTTGCATGAATACAAATCTGTCTTCAGTAGTAAGGAAGCAAAACGGAAAATGACGACTATGGAATGGCCAATGTTCATGTATGAACTGCATGAAACTTTTTTTCTTTTTTTTTCACGATAATAACAGACACGTGACGCTCATTACTTTAATTAACGACGGCTTTCAGAGTCACTCTCACTTTCGTGGATTATGCTGGTGCTCTCAGTGAGTCTGTATTTTCGAAAACCCAATGAACGGATTTCTACTCTTCACGCCCTGCCTTAAAGATATGCACATCTTGGAGGCAACGCCCGGACCATCTTGGTTTCATCTTTGTCCTCGAGCATGACATTAGATTTCAGTGAGTTACTCTCTGCCCGTATTACGTTATAAGCGCTCGGAGGACTCGCTAATTACATTTCCTGCTGAACTGACGCTCTCCTAAACAGCACGATCCCATCGGGGCTGAGATGGCAGAATTAATCAGTGAGTTCGACGCGAGAGAGGAAAACGGGAACTGTGGAACTTACTCCTTGAGAATGGTCAATAGCCTGAGAAGAATACTCGATATCGATACAGTACCTTCACCGGAAAATCAGAGGAGCACTTATGATTCTCACCAGATTAGTTATCAAGATCTGCCTAAGTTGAATTATAACTTAGTAGTACGTTACAACCTAGTTATAGTGGATGAGTGGCCGACAAATTAAACAAACTGTATTAACAACGAAACCAGGCTTAGAAGAGCATATTCCATTATGCTAAACCTCAAGAATCTTTCACACAAAGTGTACGAGTATACTGTGGTGTCCATAAACTCTATATCTGCTATTCTTTGGAGAATGTCACTAAAAACATATAATTATAAACACAATTCATAATTCATATGAATTACGGGTTTCCACTTGGGGGGTCCACCTACGTCGGATGTAATTCATCGGTAACTAGTTCGCAGATGGCCTCGTCCATTATCCAACCAAATTATGGGTGAACCTATATAATTCATGGGTTCAGTTTTTGCTAACCAAAATTAGCACAATTTATTTCTCAACCAACGAATATACTAAATTGATATTCTCTATATTATTATAAAGGATATTCGTCGACAGAAAAAGTATCTCTAAAACTCGAAACTCGATATCACCAAACTATTTGTGGTTTGAATCAGTTGTGCCCCAATATGGGAATTGTCATGAAGATGATTTTTTTTACCCGTTGTGAAAAAACCCTTAGCCGTACACAGCTCCGGGTGGTCTTGAAAACTACTCTAAACAAAAGTTCATTAAAAAACTCTGCAAATTCTTGACACAACGGTTTATTATCTTCTTTATGCAGATCACCCTTCTGTCTAAATCAATAAATGATAGATTAATTATTATTATGAATTATCATTACTTATTAATTATTATTATCAAGTAGTGTAAATTATTAATATCTACTGTTGGTTATTAATAATTTTTATTCTTCATTATTAATAATTATTATTAAATACTATTCATTAACTCGATATTTGAAAACTATGTGCTTTTTGAATCAGCTGGGCCAGTTTGAAAATGGACCTGACAGGCTGCCTCACGATTCACTCTCATGTTGACGAATCTCGATCTGCTCCAACTTTGCAAAGCTGTGGATGGTCTTAAAAAAGTTTAAGAAATAAACTCTATCTAAATATGAAATAAAAAACATACCGTGTCATCTGAATTTTTCGAGTTTTGAAATTTTCAAAATTTCGAAATTCGTTTTGAACCCCTTCCCCTTGACCTAGGGTTATGAAAAGTTTCGAGGATCATTGAGTGATTAAACCAACAAATTTTGAGATGGGATTAAAAAATTTTTTTCTTTGGGCAATTCCAATGGTTCTTTATCGAAGATAATAAACCAAAATATATACTTTTCTATATGAATTTTACGACCTACTTGTATATGGAAGTTTACAGGACCCTTCTCGGCCCATTCTGCGCCATATCGCGAATTTCAGATTCCTGGATCAAATTTAAAATCATTTAGTGCCGCAGAAAACGTACGAACGGATTTTTTCAGATTTTTTATTAGGATTTTACTTTGAAACGGAAACCAAAATTTTTCTTTTTTCTCTTGATCGACTGCAAACTATTAATAATTGTAAATTATGAATCGAAATCGATATCGCGTGTGCAAATGTGAAACCCTTGAAACGGTCCGTCAAGATTCAAGAGTTGACCATCAAATATAACGACCCGGGATTATTCATCTTACAATACTACGATAAGATGAATCCACCCTTTTGTGGATAAATGTACATGTTTCGTACATATAGACAATGGGATCCGAGTGGTGAACGGTTCATTTGGAATGCAAACAACTCACGATGCTGAGAATGTGTTGACCTTGCACCTACTCTTCGATGTCTTCATTATTCGAGTCGGTATGAGATAATACATCTTCATTACAGACAATGAGCGTTTAGTGAAATGGTATTTGCATAATCCTCATCCCATTGTACCACGTCGTACACATTGTTTCTACACTACTAGAGTCGATGTGCCGGAGGCGATACTGCCCTTTGGGTGGACCTAACGAACTCTACCGGTAGTAGGTACTAACAAAAATGAAAAAAGCTGCAAATTCATGGACAGTGGTTTATTATCTTCTGTACAGATCACCCTTCTGCATAGACCTCTGTACTGTATAAACATCCTCCTGAGCCCCGTAACTATAAGAAATAATTTAATCAATGATTTTTGAAACAACACATACGCCATTTACCAAATTTACAGGAGAGCTAAAAAAAACTTTTGTACGTCTGTTGTTCTAATCGTTCTGGAAGTCATAATTTTTTTTTTTTTTTTTTTTTACATGGAACTGCTCTACTTCGTAATAAGCATAAAAATCGACTCACTCATTTGCGGAATTTTTAAATGAGTTTTGCATTTTTTAAATCGTTGGATTTCGGTTGTTTTGAGAGTCAACAATTTTTTAGAAGCAATGATTGAGTTACGTAATGAAATGAAAATGAAGAAATAGAAACGTTTCAACTGTCGATATAAATATTCTTGTAGGGTAATGAAACAGTATAATAAACCATTAGTTAATGACCTTTTAATATGAATTTTCGTTGTGTAAAACTTTTTTAAATGCACGGAGCTTTGACACTCCTTTTGTGTGAATGAAGAAATTTTTAAAACAGTCATGAAGAAGAAACAAATCGGATCAGCAGGAGAAGTGGTGCTCGCTCATTGCACCTGATATTCAAAGATCCTCATCTACATCCTGGTCACACGTTGGCAACTACAGAATACCTTTCCACTCGAAACAAGGGACATATTAAATATTTCGTGCATTTCCATCTTCTCTCGGTTTAGTGGTCCTTTCCTTCCAAGGTAGGCTGGAGCGGTAGGAAAAACGAGAGGAATGTCTTTCAGTATATTCCTCATTCTGTATGTTTGGCATAAGAGGCCATTGATAAAATGACTTTCACAATAACATTATTTGGCAAAATTTTGATTTTTTCTTGTGGCATTTCTTCAGAAAATTTCTCATTTGAGAGGGTTGAAACAACCAATATCCAGAACAGAGGTTATTTCAAACCTCATCGGAATTTTCAAGGTTCATTGTAACCTACTTCCAACACGTTACGGCGAGTGTTTTATATCTCAAAAGGCGAGTCTTGACAATTACAATCGAAATCCGTGAAAAAGCTACATTGCCATAAAGTGGCGTATAGGTTGCTTCAAAAATCATCGATTCAATTGGAATAATGAGTTGAAATATTTGTGTTTGCTCGAGAAAGTGACAAGATGACACTCTCAATGAGGCAGTCGCTAAATTATGCAGTACATTCAGTATATCGGAACATGATACATTATTCAGACCTAATTGATTTACCTACATTTAGGTAATTCATGGATTCTTCCCTGGAAATATTTTAAATTGCCCTTTTTTCGAGAATCCACCATTTATTGACATTTGAGTTGCTTGGAAAGGAAAAAAGCAGCGTCCTTCAGAGGGAAACTTCTATTACGAATATTTCTCCAAGTCGCCATTTTTGCAAAATTTCAATTGGCGAAATTAGCATTTTAGCTGGATTGGTTCAATTAGATATTTGACAAGTTCGGGAGAAAAGTTGAGCCCCCAGCTATTGTAGAGGAAGAGAGGTTTCTAATTGCTCTAATGATTCAAAAAATATATTCTGATTACCTGATCCTGAAACTTAATTGCCATTTTAGGGTACCTACTCAGGTACATTTACCAAAATATTTCTGTCACTAGGGTTTTCTATCGTCATATGACATCAAAAAATTTAAAACGGAAATAATCAAGATCGAGATGATGAGTTCATTTATATTTAATTGCTACGAAGGCGACTTTTTGACACGCTCTCGCTAGCTGGATGGATTGACGTCACTACTCTCTCCTCCACTTTTTTCGATAAACTGACCGGAAATTTAGCCACAAGTTTATCCTTATCCGCTATTCGGTAGAGTTATATAAATTTCAGACAAAACGTATCAAAATGTGCTTCATAAGAAACGTTCCGGCCGTGTTCAATTTTTAAACAGTAATAGGTGTGAAATGATAACCAAACATCGGTCGAGCATCAAAGTAATATCATTCTACAGTCTTTTGCGCGGTGACATCATTACATGATAAATCCTTCCAACGAAATAAGAATGAAAACCAAGCTACGACACTCACGTATACTATTAGGTGTAGTACACGTTCCAGTTATGTTAAGAACTTCCTTGAATATCAATCATTTTTCCCCAAAAGACGAGATATCGGTCATATTTGTGAGCACTTATAACAAAACGTCATTTCCAGTACCACAAAAATTGTAATGGTAATACACGAAAACTGTGATCAGTAGATAATTTATATTTAAGAACATTAGGATGGAGGTGACATTTTCAAGCGCTCTCGCAAGCTGGATGGATCGACGTCACTACTCTCTCCTTCACTCGTTTTTCGGTAATCTAACCGGAATTTCACCCCGACGTCTATCCTCATTCTCAATTTGGTTGCGGAATTCAAATTTCAACGTGGCAAATCAAAGTGTCCTCCTTAATCAAATTTCATTTGATGAATATCATGAATAACATTTTTCAACTATGAAAGATGAGAAATCAAAATCAATCTTCGGTCGGGCGTCAAATTAATAACATTTTATACCTTGCACGTATTTTAGTTTTCTTGTTCTAGTTTTGAGGGAACTTTCATGAAAACGGATGAAATTCCGAAACTTGAACGAACCGAAATTTCTGATCCAACAACCATTTTTTTGATACCTTGGATCAGGTAATTGGTTGGTCATATGGTACTGTTGGTCTTACGTTAGATTACTGACCAACAAGATAAAGTTTCCATCTCAATAGTATAATAATAATAATAATAATAAGGCCCTTTTATTTTATTATTTCTAACTTGTTTTGATTAAACCTTTGTGGTCTCTGAACAAGTGCTCTCTCTTTGAAGCGAGGGATGTTGGGCTTAGTGAAATACCAATGCATAAACCCTTTTTATAAATAACTCAGAAAACGAAGTTGATTATGGTTTGATATTGGGCGAGCGATGACGCAGAAAGATGTTATTGAAAATTCAAGTTGGGACTGGCCGATGACATACCGGAGATAACTAAGTGTAGTCGTTTTCTGACGTAACTCAATTGCCGCTATATTTATTTTGACCGTGAACGAGTATTTGCTTGTATACAACAGAGAGGGTCGTGCAAAGGTCTTTGATACACCCTCCACAATACTACTGAAGCTTGAAGCGATTCTTCTGAGTTGCATTTGAATAACAGTATTGATCCGTACGGTAATATCATGAATATGAATATTATGAAAATGCTACAAATATAGTAAGTAAAAATCCCTATATGAGGCCTTTACAAATTGACTGACTCATCCCATTCAAAATATGGAACTCTAATGCAATTGAAGACACTAGTGGAAGAAGGTACTATGTAGGTAACATTTTTTCAAAAATTCATGTGGTAGCGCAGAGAATCCTCAAAATATTAGGTTTTTTGCTTCAGTGCATGATAGATAACCTTAGCAACACCTTGGAGAAGAAAAAAACAAACAAACAAAATGCGAAACAAACAAAAATCGCAAGTATGCAAACTTCAAACTCACTTTTCTCGACATTTTATTTTTGTGTCTTCAAGAATTGTTATAATTTTATAATTATTATAAATAGATGGCAGAAATTATTAGGACAATTAATTCAACAAAATGAGAAAGATACCAATATTCAAAATTTCGGCTATGCGACTCATTTTTCATGACGTAAACAAAATAATATTTATATACCCAATTCTATAATATTTATATAGCCAATATATATTATATACCCAATTCTTTATAAAAATATCTTCTTTGTACAGATCACCCTTCTGTCTAGATCACTAGGTCTAAATGTCTAGATCCTAAATGTTAGATTAATTATTATTATCAATTATCACTAATTATTAACAATTTTATCAAGTACCTACCTAGTGAAAATTATTATAATTTATTGTTAGGTATTAATAATTTGTATTTATTATTAATTATGATTAATTAATACGATATAATTCTGGGGTTTTTAATACTACTTCGGTAATAATTTTTCTATAAAAGAAGTACCTACCAACAAACATTCGAAATTACCTTCATTTCCGTAGCACGAAACGCACCTCAGAACAACAAACTCGACATCACTTAAGCCATATGATGTTCCAAAGAGCTTGTTAGTATGAAAATGGACCTGTATTTCAACAGTTTGATTCACGATCGGGTTGTGAGGCACAATCTTTGAGCCCTCATTGTGAACGAACGGCTGGTCGTACAAAGCTGCGGATGGTCTTAAAAAATTCTACGGAACAAACTCTATCGAAATATGAAATAAAAAACATACCGTTTGATGGGAATTTTTCGAGATATGGAATTTTCAACATTTCAAAATTCGTTTTGAAGCCCTTCCCCTTGACCTAGGGTTATGAAAAGTTTCGAGGACCATTGTGGGGTTGGTCGAAACCCATAAAAAAAATTTCGTAATTTTAACTCAACGCTAACTGGGCAAAGTGGCGCGGACGGCGGACGGCGTACGGCGGACGGCGTACGGCGTACGGCGGACGGACGGATTTTTTTTTATTCGATTTTCTGAATCTACGTATCTTGAAACGTAAACCAACAAATTTTGAGGGGGGGTTAAAAAAATTGTTTCTTTGGGCGATTCCAATGGTTCATTATCGAAGATAATAAACCAAAATCTGCTAATTAATTGTCATTGTTCCTGATGGACGTTGTATTATTGTAGTTAAGTAGTGGAGAAAATTCTTCCAGGAATTTCGAATATGTGAACCCATTTCCGATTCAAAATCCCCTGTTCAATTTTCAGCTATGAAATCGGAGTGCTTAACATTGAGGCATTAACTGGAATGTGACATATTTATGTATCTTGCAAGACATTCAGATTCGCTTCCCATTGGCAGTGCATATTTTGGTCGTGCGCTCTCTCTAACCAAGTGTTGAAGCAATTCAATCATTAGGTCACGCTGCATGACTGAAATATGGCCTTCCCTGTCTTCTTCCTTCTTTTAGCCAATGTAATAATATGACATCATATCGTCTGTGACAATATATTATAATATTATATATAATATATTATAATATATAATATAATATTATCGTCTGTGATGACATAATATGATATAATATGTATAATATATATAATGTGATGACATAATATGTATAATATATATAATGTGATGACATAATATGTATAATATATTATATTATACAGGTTGTCCGGATTACCTCCAGTTGGATCAATCCTACTACGAAATTCCAACGAGGAAAGAATGTCCCTTTGTAATTTAAAAAAAATTTTCTGTGCATCCTGATTGAGGACGAGTAAAGCAGTTGCGCCAAAAATAACTGATGAATAAATTGAAAAAATGAATAAAAAGAAGAAGTGAATAAATGAAATTGCATAACATTGTTTCTTTATAAAATGAACTCATTCAATTGTTGTGAAGATCCACCAAGAGCCAGTTTCAATTGGGATTTCCACAAGCCTAAACTTCAAGTGTTGTGATGCAAACACTTTCAATTTTCAACTTTCAACAACCGTAAAAACTTGTCACTAAATAGTTGTTATGTTGAATGTAGCTGGATTAAAATCCTTTGAAAAAATTCGCTCCTCAGTTATCCAGGATGTCTTTTTGTTTTCTCAAACGAACGCTAACGCCGTATCAAACCAGTAATCTGAAATTAATGTCAAAATTATAAGCCTTACTCGAATAATTTAGTGCAAGTTGCGAGTCGAGGGGAAGGAATGAAGCCAGATAATTGAAGGAAATAGTGCGAGCTAGACAGAGGGAAAGCCGAGACGAGACCAGCAAGCGGAACTCGGTAGATGAGTCGTCGTGAACTGCTTTACTAACTACTAACCCATTAATGCTCGTTAGAAGGTTAAAATTTGACTCGCGGCCACCGAATGGGTGTTGTTGCACCGGTATAATCAAGCGAATCGCTCCTGCGTACTAGCAGATAAGTTGAGTACGGGTATCTAGTTCGTTTTCCATTGCCAGACCGGTTTATTTAGTAGATAATACCCATCTGATCACACTACTAACTAGGTCTCACGTTTTTGTAATCGGCCTTTCCAGGTGGATTTGATTCGGAATAATATTTTGGTACTATTGCGACAACGAAGTACTTTTTAATCATTCAAAATTTGTCATGGCATCACCACATAAACCTACCGTTTGAAATCACATAAACCTAACCTTTCAATTTTATTTCGCTATATTAAAATTGAAAAGTTCACTTATAACTACACCGAACGTAATTTCCTCTCTCGGGCCCTCCTGAAGACGAATCTGACGGGAACGATCTATTTTCGCAGTTATTTTATCCTTGAAACGCCATTGTATATTTGGAAAGATTATTGAAATGAACTTCAATTCGGAAGGTGCCCACATGCTTCCTTATCAATATCATCAATATCATACTAAGATTCGTCAGGGCATGCGCAAAAGGGTTTTCTTGTACACAAAAAGAGTGAAAAGAGCTGGAATTGAGGAGAACGTAGATTGTTCCTCCTGATGTTCCACAGCTCGTTGAGTTTTTGTATGCGCGGTGGGTGAAAATTATTGTTAGTTCAACTAAGTTCGTGAAATAATATTCAAATTAGCTCGTTGGAAATCACAATATCAAACACGACTTTTTTGCCGAACTTAATGGCTCCAGAGGTGGTGTCGTAATAGCTTCGAGATGCATGGATACAGCCCTTCAGTTCCCAGTCTGCTGCTTAGACCAGTGTTGGAGGTATTCGTTGTTGATACGAGGCGTGTCCATAATGTAACTGCACTGAGGCTCCCACGACCGTAGGGAATTGTTTTTACTCCTTACCTTTAAAACAAGACCAGAACGAGTTCAGTACGTTGAAAATTGTGGTCGCATGAATTTTTCTTGTTAAACATGTCGATCGAGTCTGACGTCAAGTGCGAAATCCTCGCCGTTATCCGTTAGGTTGTTGCGAATGAATAATCTCCACATGAGATATTTAATGAGGTTTGTGGTGAACCGTTTATAGTGAAGGCCATATAAATCGTACCAGTGTGTACAAGTGTAGGGCCGTACGAATGTACATGACGATTGGACGAGTGGGAGACCGTCGATTTTGACTGACGACATTGTGAAGAAAAAGTCGAGAATGCGGTCCATGACGATCGCAGATTGACTCTGGATGAACTTGCTGCAATGTTTCCGCAACTGTTAAGGTCTCGTAGCTCTGCTGCACGAAAAAATCAGAGAAACAATTGGATTTCATAAAATGTGCGCAAGATGAGCCCCAAAACAGCTTACTGAACAACACATCTTGAACCGAGCGCAAACCTCCA
Organism: Stenodema calcarata; assembly: GCA_963920205.1. Lineage (NCBI taxonomy): Eukaryota > Metazoa > Arthropoda > Insecta > Hemiptera > Miridae > Stenodema > Stenodema calcarata. The sequence continues at coordinate 16,470,130 of OY986048.1, read as the reverse complement.
GAGAGTTTCTACGAGGCAGGCGTCAAAAAATTAATCTGCCGTCTGCATTGAAAGAGGTGGGGACTAGGTATAAGGATTTTTTTTTTTTTTTTTTTAATAAATTTTTTTGAAACCTACAAAAATTGAGTAGGTACACTTACTTTCTGTGCACGCCCTGTAGAATTGCTTATGGGAGAATCTCAAGGCATATCGTGATGCCAATTCTGGCTGACGCGATGGATATTCGAGTGCTGACTTCAAAACAAAACAGCACTCGATATGTGATTGAATAAGGCGACAACAATGCGACATCAAATCCCTGAGGAAGTTGAACAAGCTTCTATCAACTTGTCTGGTAAGGCGATGAAAGAAAACTCATCATCGGTAAATGAGTACCCAAGACAATTTCCTTACTTGGAAAATGAGAATAAAGTAGAGACAGACAATGGCCCGGAGTTGAATTCAGATGCTATGACGCGATTTTCTGAGGGATTGAACTAGTTACATCAGCACCCTACCGCCCCCAAGTCAAAAGAATAGCATAGAGGCAGATGAGGGATACGAAACTGTTCTTTTCGTTATTCTATTATTACCTGAGAGGTAGGCAACATTTTCTTGAGCTTGCTATGAAACACTAAAGCAGGTCGTAATGCTCAATCAAGTTCCGGGCAGCTGCAGTTGAGTTGACTCCATGGAGTCAACTCCACGTTCATAACTGACGAGAATACAACGGAAATTATGAAAGAAAAATTGCAATCACCTCCACACTAATAATAATCAATGAAAACTCAATATCTTGATGGGGATATGCTAAAACCACGCCCCTGTGAAAAAAAGAGTGGCAAGATGTTGGTGCAGTATGTGAACGTAATGTACCGTAGAACGGAAGAACGCAATATCGGGCAATTTTCTCAAGACTCTAATGCACAGTGATGGTGACAGCTCAGTAAGGGTGGGTCCTGTCGGAACTGCCAATGTGCCAATTGTTGATTGTAACTTTCTGAGGGTCCTATGAATGAGTATACCATCAACCATCGGTTGGTATCGTGTGGAATCATCAGACACATATGTGTACGAATATTTTGGGCCATTTTTCAATCAGACAAATCAAATATTACCACTTACATACTGTTATCAAAAATTGCCCAACTTTGAACTCATCCTTTCCTTTGTAAAGATGAGTTTCATTTTGGGGAAATTCGGGGTTTCCAACATGTAGCTACGAATATATATTGTTCGGAATGACTAAAAAATGATTATTTTTAAACTGGGGGGATTGAGAATGCTCTGAAACGAATTTGTAGCAATACATTTTCAAAAATACATGCTCTAAAAATGTTGAAGCTATTGCCGGGTATAGTCCATCCGAAGGGGCCTCGGATGTTCCTTGTAATGTCAGCACGACCATTTGACGATAGGTATATTTCCTTCAACTTCCGACTTTCAAATTTGGGAGCAAAAATAAAAAATATCTTCATAAGATAGTTCTGATGGGACATCCCGAATATGAACCGGGTACAACTCAAAGGGGAAAACGGAATTCATGAACTTGGTCCATATTCAATATTTTTAGCCTAACATTTTCACGTCTTTCACGTTTCAGTTCCGTAACAGGAAAATGGAAATGAGTAACTCTTACTCGATTGTTTGCTGAGGGCGAATAGTATGATGAAGTACCGAATAGCCGAATGTTTCTACCAGACCTTTTTGGGAAGTTTGAATAATTTTCCGATGAACTGACCTGACAGCATTCAAACTACAGTGAAGAGAGCATCCGTGAGAAAAAATAAACAAATAAATTGGAACGACGGAGGATAATTTAAATCCCCCCAAAAACAACTCCGTCGTAAAAACTGGCCCGCCAAAAAACCTCAGCCGCAAAAAGGAATGATATCCATTTTGCCCGCCAGCCACATATATAGGATGCTCAGTGCTTCGCACCTCGCTGTTGAGTGTGCATATAGAAACCTGATCCTCCTACCCCTAACCTCCACCGTCAATGTTTTCCTGTTCCCTGTCTCCTTCCGACAACCCTTTCTCACCCTTAGTCACCCTCGGTTTCACCTAATATGTTTCCTCTGTTACACCAGCAGGGAGCTTTACGCTTCTTTCAATGCTGTTGGCGGGAGCTTTTTGCCTGATGAACAAGCCTGAATTGAAGCATTACTTCATCACAGTTGTACCACCGCTGATTACTCGTGACCACCAGTAATACTTATGTTAGCTTGTTCATCAGGCAAAAAGCTCCCGCCAACAGCATTGAAAGAAGCGTAAAGCTCCCTGCTGGTGTAACAGAGGAAACATATTAGGTGAAACCGAGGGTGACTAAGGGTGAGAGGGGGTTGTGGGAAGGTGACAGGGAACAGGAAAACATTGACGGTGGAGGTTAGGGGTAGGAGGATCAGGTTTCTATATGCACACTCAACAGCGAGGTGCGAAGCACTGAGCATCCTATATATGTGGCTGGCGGGCAAAATGGATATCATTCCTTTTTGCGGCTGAGGTTTTTTGGCGGGCCAGTTTTTACGACGGAGTTGTTTTTGGGGGGATATCACATCTTTTTGCATGGCTAGTTTTCGAGTGGTACTTATACAATACGGTTCAACAACTTATACAATACAAAAGTACCTACGAGGTAACTAGTAAATGTTTTCCTAAATGAAGTTTTATCCTAGTCAAAATTTAGTAAAACTCGGCGCTTCGCGCCTCGCCAGGGGGGCAAGCCCCCCTGGACCCCCCGGATCTTTTCTCTTCTATACTTTGTATAGAACGAGGTATTTGCTATGCAAAACATGAATAATGTTTTTGCGTCCCGTTTCCCCTTTTCCTTATCCCTTTTCTTTGTCTGTATGGAAAATATTAAGAAATGTGCGGAAAATTTATTAGTTTTTTTATTTACTCAGGGCTGTATCTCAGCTTCTTCGATATTTACAGTGGTTTTGGCAGTATATAATTTATGCATAAATTAAAGGCTTTCCAACGAATGGAGAACGATTTTTGTCCGTTGAAAACTAAAGAAGTTTCATTTCCCCTGAAACGGCTCGGTTGTACGTGAAAATCATTAAAAATCTTCGTGACTTAAACTTCGTTACGCTTTTCAACTCTGGTAGGCCACCGCAAAAACATTATTCATGTTAAAATTAGTACGCCTACTAATTTGCCTTTTTGTTTCTTGTTTTTGTGACAAGAATAATTATTTTTTGGAAATTATTGTTTGTTATCTGAAATGTGTTTGAAAAATAAGTAGTTTTAAAATTTTGCGAATTGGTTAAATATTAGTTTTAAAATTTTCGATTAATTAAAACAATCAACAATTTAAAAACAATTATTAAAATTTAATACAATTATTCTTATTATTAAATTTAAAAAAATAGAAAGAATTAGAAATTTGAATAAATTTGAATTAGAAATTTTTTGAAAATTGGTTGCATTTTTTCTTGGGGATTGTGCAAATTTTTGTTGTTGAGAATCATTACAATAATTGTAATTATTGGTGTCGAAGAGAAAGAGGAAAGAGAAAGTTTGCAACTGGTAAAACGCACGTTTTTATACCAAAAATCGCGAATAACTCGAGAACCGTTGGGAAAAGTGCCAAAGTGCGCTACCCTCATTCGAAAGCCCATAAAATTTCCTATCGATCCTTAAACAGGCGCCACTCTACGACAATTTTTCTGACCACCGTTCAACTTTGATGTTTTCGGAAATTAGCCAAATCAGTAGATGTGGAATTTATTCACGTATTTTTGGCTGTGGATTAGTCAAATCGATTGAGATTTAGTTCAAAATTATTGAGCATATTCTAGACAACCTAGCGGACATTTTAAGACCAACCGCACCAATTTTCATCAATATTTGCGGCAGTTGTTGTTGAAAATAGAAAAATCACCATAACTCCTTTATTCTTCCCCTTAGGAAGCATTTTTTGATCTCAAATTAAACAGTTTGGTAAGCTGAATACAACTAAAAAAGAAAATCTGAAAAAGCTTCAATTTTGAAGGAGTTATGACCATTTGAAATTCCTAAAAAACACTATTTCCCCCCTAATTGGGAAGGAAATGGGGGGAGGGAGAAAAAATGGTCAAAAGGCACTCCCTTGGAGCATAACAAACGTGAGTGCAAAATTTCAGCTCGATCCGATTTGTCTGCTGGGCTGTAGCCCCGTCAATGAACAACAACAACGAGAAGAAGAAGAAGAAGAAGAAGAAGAAGAACACGAAAAACGTGAAAAATAGTGGTTTTAAAATTGTTATACCCCCGACACCTGATGTTCCCAAGAGCTGAAATTTGTTTTACGTCCTCACGTGCCCCTGGAGAGTTGGTGTACAAAAAATCAACTCTCGAGACACTCAGGGGACCGAGCTATGGTAGGGTGAAAACCCCAACTTGTTCCGTCGCGTAATCAGTGTCTCAGTCGCTTCGGTTTTCAGGGCTTCGGTTTTCTTGGCGGGCGGGACGCTCCCGCGTCCCTAGATAACGAAGGAAATAAGCAGTTCATTGCAATGGAGTTCCGACATTCTCAGGGTTCCTCCAACATACATGGTATTTCTGAAACCACTCTCAAACTAAACAACGTTCAAGTCTAAATTTAACGAAATGAATGAGAAACCCTCAAGCGCACCCTACAGATGTCGGTACTTCGTTCATTACTGGTTATGCAGACTTGCGTGAGTAGTGATGATTACACTAAAAACGACAAAAATCGCAAAGTAATGTGTAGTTCTGAACTATAGGTATGTTAAAAATATACCTAAAACATACCTAAAAGGATCAGTACCAGTAGTGCAATTCCAAGTGTGCAGCCTCGAAAGACCTGTGCACTCGCCTCCGCCAAATTTTCGGCAATGTTTGGTTTTTCGCTTCTATTTCCTAAGCCATTCGTTTTATTACGCAAGTTACATTATTTACGATGGTAGACCAAAACCGGCTCTGCTCGTCAAATAGAACCCGAGATATAGTAGTTTGAAGATTTTATTAAATCAATACGGGACCATCTGGACACCCTCCCGCACACTCCCTCAAACTGTTAGCTATTACCTGTAATTAAATGGCATCGTGGGTAGCACTAACTTCGAAATCACCTTGCCATAAACGAAAGAAAAAACAAAAGTAAGTTCATCTCGAATTGGTTTTGGGGTGGTTGTGGGTCTCTTAAGGATTTCATGTTTGCGTATGCGTTGACGAAAGTTACAGCTGAAGCCAATCCGCACAGTCCTTTAAACTTGAGAGCACCGTTTCAGACAGTCGGAATTGTATGCTACTGATAAGGAACGATCTTAACCACAAGCCGCGCACACCTTCGACATTTCAACTCATCTCGACTACGTATTTCAAAGTATGAGTCAGGTCATTTTTCTTGTAATGTTCCGCCGTAAGCGGGAGGGGACGCACAATGTTTCGATTGTACAAGCTGGGTGGACAAAAGTCATGTTCAGAATTCTAAAATTTGGTATTGGAATGATGTAAACAATACTCCATAACACTGCACTATAGTATTTGTTTACGTCTGAAACAGTCCACCTCATGAGTAATAAGGTCCAAATGTATGAATCCGTATCGAAATTGAATGAATCAGTTGAATTCCAGACATCATTTCTAACACACAAATCGAAGTGGTTTTAATTTTATATGAATTAATTGTTGAAGATGAATATTATTGATGATGTTAAGAGCTAATTTTTGCCAATCAATCATTCCGAGTGATAATCTAACAATATTTTAAAAAAAATGTTTTCAAGATCAACGGATGACTTTTTCCTTGTTTTATAACTTTTGTACCCGAGCAAATTTTGCTATATATAATAGCTGCACCTTTCCCATTGATATTAAGACGTGTGATAGTAAGCACATTCGTGTACAACTTTTTTTTTCTCCGATGAGGGACTTTTTTGAAGAATGGTTGAGAAGGAAGATAAAGGAAAGGAAGATAAAAATTCTTTTATCTCTAAGTTCCTTTCGTCCAAATTTAATTTTGAAAACCTTACCGGTGTTTCTGAAAGGAAAATCAAAATGAAATTGATTAATGAAGCTTACTATGCCTCCAAAATTTGTCATAAATGGGTTGCTGCGGGAAAATCAAAGCAACTAACGAAAATTGGTTAGATGAAGAGATCGAATTAGAGATTCGACGTACTGTGGCGCGTCTTTCCAATCATTTCAAGGTTCTACTTGTGTAGGAAGATCGTGGAAAAATGTTAATTTTAAAGAAAAAAAACGTCTAGTTGAGGTTGTGGACCTCGTTCAATCACGCAGTGTTGCTGAGTTGGTGACTGCTTCAGAAGTAGCAGAGAACATTGTCCTCTGGTTTCGAAATAAGCACAGATGAATTTGGAAAATTCTGTCTGGAATCCAGAGAACTTTATCTTAGTCCCACCACAGAAGTAATCAAATCTTCAATAGTTCCTAGTAAATTTCAGAAGAAGCTCAAGAAGCAAGAAACAAAGATTGCCGCTGGTTCAGGGAGCACAACACCAGAAAGTGTTCACGTATTGCCACAAATACGGATTTAACTGCAGTGTTGATCATAAGATCTGATCCACAGATCAATGAGCCTCAGGGAAATTTCCAAAAAGCAACTGTGCACAGAGGTTTTAAAGCTCCTACAGTAGAACTTCGACGTTTGTCAAGTGTACGTCTGCTTCAAAATGAAGAAGACCTACCTATCTGACTCATCGTCATCACACGAATCAGTTTTATTTAATCGTTTTGGATTATTTATTCTATTTTTAGTCTTCCTTACGCCTTCTTACTTGACTTTTTTCTTTGTACCATCAAGTTATTATTTATACATACATAAGAATTGTATATTTGTATTTATTTAGTATCTAACATGTAGGTAAATTGTTTTTTGAAACAAATAAGATAGGCCGGTAAACAGGAGCTCCGACCTCATCATATGAGCTGAAACTGTCCGATTGTTTTCAAGTTTTCCACTTATTTTCTTTGATTAAATTTTTAATTAAGAAAGTGGTTTTTTTTCTATAATTACATTTCGGAACTGGTCGATACAGATGTAAAATGGACGAAAAATAATTTTGTCCAGCTAGATTCGTGAAATGACACACTGTGGGACGGGAGATAAATCAAATAAAAACATAAGGTTGGAGAGGATGCTTGGAGTTCACCTACATTATGTCAACTCAAGTACAGGGTGGGGCAAAACAAACAGTGCAGTTTAAAAAGGGCTATAAAAAAAAACGGCGCAACATAGAAAAATGCGGTTTGTTTTATTTGATTCAGTATTTCACCCCATTTGTTTATTCAAGTTTTAAAGATTACATCAGCAAGATGATGGCCTTCAGCAGCAATGCACTGATGGAGGCGATTTCTGAAACTTTCGACAGCCTTCTGGCACATATCGACTGGAATTGTGGCGATTTCCTCTCTAATTCGTGTCTTCAGCTCTTCCAAAGTGTGAGGACGATGTTTAAAAACCTTTTCCTTGAGGTAGCCCCACAGGAAAAAATCGCAGATGCTCAAATCTGGTGATCTCGCGGGCCACCCCAGGTCACCCCTCAGAGAGACGAGGCGCGCAGGGAACATCTGCCGCAGTTTCGTCATCGAAATGATCGCTGTGTGGGCCGTAGCCCCATCTTGTTGGAACCAGATATCCCCCAGATCTTGTTCTCCAGCCAACTGCTCCAATTCTGGCTCAAAAAACGTTTCCAGCATGGAAACATAACGCTGAGCATTGACAGTTGTGGTTCGCCCATCCTCCTCAAAAAAGTAAGGCCCAATCACCCCGAATTTCGAAATGGCACACCACACAGTAACTTTCGGGGAGTGGAGAGGTCTCTCGTGAAGTTGTCGTGGATTAGTGTCACTCCAATAGCGAAAATTTTGTTTGTTCACGGCTCCAGACAGATGGAAGTGAGCTTCGTCACTAGAGAAAAAAGTTGACCTTGGTGGGATACGGTTTAGCATTTCTTGGGCGCGATTAACACGGTTTTGAAAGTCTGGGGGCATTAACTCCTGAACAATCATCATCTTGTAGGGATGGAACGTTAAATCTTCATGCAAAATTCTCCTTAGCGAGCGGTTAGACATGTTCAATGCTGTTGCATGCTTACGGGCAGAGCGCCTAGGCGAATGTTCGACAGCTGCTCTCACAGTAGCCACATTTTCTGGTGTTCGAACCGTTTTTGGTCTTCCCATACCCCTAGGCCTTGTTGTGGATCCAGTTTCTTCCAATGCACGAACCCAAGCCGCGATAACATTGCGATGAGGGACGGGATCTCGACGTGGAATGTTGAAGTGCAGCCGGAAGGCCCGCTGGGTGGCGATGAAAGAACGGCCGCTTTCGAAAAACGTGCGGACAGCGAAGCCTCGATGCTCTCCGGTCCAAACCATGGTAGTGACTGAAAATGGGGTGAGTGGCCGGACACAATGAGACCCCTCCCAGGTTCCTACCACTTCCACGAAGGATTTAGTCACCCTTCAAAACTGCACTGTTTGTTTTGCCCCACCCTGTATGTGCCAAGCATGACGGATGATGACGCCCCCCAGAGATATTTTAGTCACGTAGCTCCGAGGCACTTTTGCTACAACACATATTGCGCGAAGACACGGTCAAGGATGCAACCCGGATATTATTAGCATACAAACATACATACTCAAATATGTACATGAACTAGATACTTAGTATGGTTATCTACGTAGCTCCAATCGCGCGAAGCTAACTGCTCAACATCGCATCTGGTATTTGATTTGTTATCTGTGGTCAGTTTCAGCTATTATGATGAGGTCGGAGCTCCTGTTTACCGGCGAGGCGGTGGATAATTGGCCTGTCCTGAAGTGGGTTTTAGTACTCCAGATTAGGGTACCCAGTACCCCCATTACTCGGAAGTCGGCTGGGCACTATCCCTTCAATTAAATAGTAGTCTCTGCTCTTTGAGATAGAGAAAAAAAGAGACCGAAAAATAAGAGCAGAACCTTTTCATTTCTTATCGTCAGATTCGTGTTCAGGATGATCCAAAAGGAGGGAAACAGCTTGTGCTCAAAATATTGAAGTTGGTCTAAAAAGCTGCAAATAGAGCCTTGGGAGTCTTGGGCTGAGACATGTCACCTTTGGAAATTTTTGATTTTTTTAAATTACCTATTTACATAATGTAAACAAAAGTTGAGGGGACGCGTCATCTTTACTTTGGTTAATTTCTACTATGTTCTACGCAAACGAATTGAAAAGTGATTTTAATAATGGAATTATGAATGTGTTGCGCATAGAATACCGTGCAATGTAGGTAAAGTAGAGGAATGAGAGGAGGTTCCAATAATGACGTCTTTTACTGTTTCTGGTAGTTCTATCGTTACATCGAAAGTGGACTAGGTCAAAATGAATTAACATACATGATAATATTTATATAACGGTTTTGTAATTTCCGAGAAAGTGACTATAAGTTCGTTTGGGATTGGGATGAGTGGTTCTGGCGACGCATTATGGATCTTAATATTACAGTCTGCTGATGCACCATTAGTAGGCCGAAACGTTTCAATAAACCGTACCCACACTTTTGATTCGAGCATCTAAATTCTCCCACAACATAAGAATTAAATAGTTGAGAAAAGTACAAAGTATCAGGCGTATAACCCAATTTGAGTAAAACATGTACCCCCGCGACTCTGGTAGACCTGTTTGAATAATATCGTCAAAATCAGTCGATTCAAAATAGAAAGTGAGTGTATGTTAAGATAGTCGTTATCTGGAAAAGAGGATCATCTCAGAAGGATCCACGTCACGGTCAGGGGGCGGATCCAGACTTTGATTGGTGGGGGGGGGGGGGGGGGATTTACTAACTTGAAAAGTCGAAATATCCAGCCAAAAAGTTTGAGGTCATTGGGCAATAAAGGTAGGCTGCACCCAGACAACTACTATGATAGTGCCGATTTTTGGCTCTCGTGGGTGGGGGGAGGGTGGGGGGAGGGGGGGGGGGGGTCATGAGCTGAATGCGAATCCTTTATTGAAACAGTTGAAATTAATTAAATGGATTATCAAAAGAGAGTTTTCATGATAATATCATATTATGCTCAATTACCCACTCAAAGTAACTAATTGAATAGGAAAGAGCTTAATAAAAATTGTACTCCTTCAACTGTATTCAGAACGTTTTGTGAATTGGCTGTACGATTATTAACATGGTAGAAGAATTACCAGAAAAAATCATTCATCTTCAATAATTTTCGTCTATTTTTGTTATAGAATACTGTACCTGAAAAGTACAGGAATTGAGGTCCAAAATACACACCAAACCGGAAGTGCGCATACCGTCGTATCCATAATAAGGGTGGAAATTTGAAAGCAAAAATACCGAGTTGTCAAACGAAATCACAGAACATCGATGGTTTAAGATGTGCTTAAGACGTCTTGTATTCGTATTGTACGACTAAATGCGAAAATTATATGGGGTGGTCACTATTTCGTACCTATGTAATTTATCATTTTCGATAATGAAACAGTTGGATCGACGAAGAAAACAATGTTTAACCCCTCTTTATATTTGAGGCCTTTACGTTCCAAGGTACCTACGTAGAATCCGAATATTGAAGTACAAACAAAATTGACCAGGATAACATCCAAAACTTAATAGTCTCCATTAGAAGGAGCTCAATTCAATACCAATAATAAAATATATATTATAAGAAGTTCGAATTGTTGGAAATTGCAATAATAAGTTGAAGTTATACACAGTGAATTTTCGATTTAATGTCATTTCGACTAGCCTCAACATGACCCATTTTTCTTTAACTGATAAGACTGATTTTTGAACTAATTCTTCGTTCTGTGAATACTGAAATGTTGCCAAAATGTGGGAGTCTGTCATCACACCCTTAATAGTGATATTCCAAAATTTGGCAACATTTATAATTATGTAGGCTTTGTTTCAGCTTCACAGAGAACGGGTTTGTATCCGAAATATTTGAACAAATTGAATTACTCAACATTATCAAGCCATTGAAATCAAACGATGGGTATTTGATTGACTACCTGGTTCATTCGTGTGATTGGAACCATGATAAACAAAAATTGGGTTGTCAGGGCCGAATTCATTATTTGCCATCAATTCAGTAGGTATTTATATCACCATAGATGCTATGAATCGATCAATTTATTTAAACAATTAGAGAAAAATTTAGAAATCATTCCAATAAAAAATTAAATGTTATTTGTGAATTATTATTATTATTTTTGTTATTTGTTAAAAGTTAAGTGTTATTTGTGAATTCAGCTGTCAAGAGTATTTCAAATTCCCAGGAATCTTTACAGTGGCCGGCATTATGTGAGAAAATCGCAACAAATCAATGTATTAGCAAATTTATTCATCAGTCAACTGGTATGATTGAACCGTTCAATCCTATGGATTTGGATCAATTGTGTCGTCAGTGAAACCTTGAAGAACACCTTCATATTCATTCATTATAATTTTACTGTTATGCCAATTATGATGATCACCATTTGGGGAAGAAAACCAATGTAGTTGAGCGGACCTGCTACACCAGAACGTCGGCTGGGCTCCAAAATAAGATGAAAGTAAACTCGATGGAAGAAAGCGAGCGCTCTTCCAATATGAGGTTTTTTAGCTTATAATTACTTCTTAATTCTTAGATAGTGCAAATAAATGTTGAACATGAATGTTGATTCGAAGTGTGGGATTAATCCACGTTGTAATTGCTTATTACAAAGCTTTCACTCCGGTCGTTAGCCTCCGCGACAATGAAAAGGGCTAATGATCCAGATCAAAGTACTAGTATAGTCATAGAAACGCCAGCGGTCAAATGAGCTGTTTTTTCACTGGCGATTCTTATCACTTACACGTAGGGTGGTCAGAAAAATCAATGTTGAAAGTGGATGAATTTTATCAAATTTTAATAATAAATTGAAGAAATAATAATAAAACGTCATTCTAGAAATTTTAGAAATTCTAGATGTTATAGACATTTTAGATATTCATTATTGAATTGAGCGTGTTTGAGTTCAATGAAATTTGCACGTGAAAACTTATGATAAATTATTAAAATTTAGGGAAATTTGTGTCTTGGGAGTACATTTTTTGGGGGTGACGAAAAATGAACGAATACTGAGATATGTGATGGTGTGTTTATGAGTTGTTTAATTGAGGATGCACGCTTACCTTTTCTGCAGGGGTCAGAAGGGACTGGATATAATCCTGCGCACAGTTTTCAAGTCGAAGAGAGACTGACTGGTCTGCCCAGCGAACCAGCTGAAGAAAAAGTAGGGCCCCCCTACTGACTGGGCGAGTGCTTCAGGTCTCTTCTCCCTCCTGGAAGGGTAAAAACGATTGTGATTATGTCATCTCTGCTTCACCCTCGCGGGTACATGCTCTTCATATAGTTCTCAGTTGTATGAGGCGACTACTAAATGATCGAAATCAAATCCGTCTCTCGATTTCGGGCTATGAACTCGAAGGATTCCGCTGTGAAAGTGTGCCGAACGTTGTGAAGCGAGTGTTTGAAAAGAAAGCGGGGGACGCCTTCCGATTTATTATTAAGGCTGATTAAAAAACGGAACTAAACCAAAATGGTCTCGCACCGTATTGAGTTGATCTAGATCCGCCGGTGACAAACGAACAGGTAGAAAAATGTCGATTGCCGGGGAAAACCTCCTTTCCAAGGGGTAGCAAAATATTGCTTCCTCACCCTTGTAGACGGGGCTATGGAGTGCTAAATTCCTTTTCAGAGTATCGGCAGCTGCTATGTGGCTTTATGTTCTTTTTTTATATGAACCTCGATTGTGTGTGGCTTGTCTATGCCCAGTGCCTCCATCATCTGAACTTGAGCCTCAAGAACATCAGTGAATTTACCATAGATGGGAAATGTGTCTGTCTCAACTTGAGACTCTCAAGTCTCTTTCCTCATGAAATCACGAATCCCCCGAACATTCCATGTAAAAATCACCCTTCCTCGCAAATATCATTCTACGGCGGTCGGAAAAAGTTATGATATCCACTTTCCCCGCTCGCCCTTTTCCTTTCAACTAAAGAAATGTCCTAACCACTTCACAAGCACCGTACCCGTTTCGAAATCTCCCAATGGCGCCGAGACGTTTTTATTACTACGCATCTATGTATTAGATGTGCAGTAATAAAAACGTTTTACCATGTTGCCAAGGGGAGGTTTCGAAACGGGTACGGTTTTAGGGAAGTTTCACCAAGACGATCTTCACTAAAGTTCAAGTTGATTGGCTGTGGAACCGTCAAAGTGGCCAACATGGGCCAAAATTAGACTAGAATTAGGTTTTATGTTTGACAAATTTTGTCGGGTTAAAATAATTGTTAAATCTTTTAAAAGGCTCTGTTTCAAGTGTCTGAGTCAATCGTTGCATATGGAGAGGCTTTATTTATTTATTAATAAATTTAAAATGTATTTATTTATTAATCAAGTTATAAATTAATTTAAAAAATAAATTATGCAAGAATAAAGAAGCCTTGCCTGTCTGAATAAGAAGAAGGAGGAGGAGAAGAACGAGGTAAAGGCGAAAAACCGGCCTTTCTATTATCCGCACCAAATTTCAAGTTGATCCGTCTAATAGGAACCAATATATGGATACCTGAAAAACGCGTTTCGTGACGTATGGTAAACGTACAATCGGTACCGTTCGCTCTTCTCAACTCGTTTGCTTGGCGAGGCGGTGCGCTATGGCGTTCCTAGATTTGCTGCGGTTGAAATACGAGCGAGGCACCAAAAAGATTTCACTGGAAGGTTTGAAAATTGTTACTTACTGCTATAGTCTGCTATAGTCAAAACACTGCTATAGTCAAAACGTGAGTTAAGGAGTTTCCAAGCATTGCATTAATTTGGGTTTATCATTTTCAATGATGAACCATTGAAATCGAACAAGGAATTGATTTATGTTTGACCCCCCCCCCCCCTCCTCCTCCTCCTAATATATAAGGAATATAAATATATTTCATTCTGGACTGCCGAGCTATTGCCACCGAGGTATTGGACTGCCCGAGCTATTGACCTCGAGAGGATGATAAGGACCTGTATCAATATACTCGTACTACCAGGTCAATAATACCTGCAAACAACGAAACGTAGGTACGAGTATTTTGAGAATACGTGAGAACCTCAAAATTATTATTGCTTTTGTTATCCTAAAATGTTAACACATCGCCAAATTGTAATATTATATAAATGATTTATACAAATAACATTTTGAATTGATTTGACTATTATTTCCAATATTGAACCGTTGGAATCGACCATGGAAAAAATTAATTTCGGCTTGGGAGTCGGACAGAGGATGGTTCTTGAAACTGTTCATAACACTAGGTCAATAGGAAGAAGTGCAAAGTAGGGCTTGAAATGTTCAAAACGCCACATCTCGGAACGGTATGTTTTTTTTTTTCACACAAATTTGATTGATTTTGATTCATTTTTTTTTTTTTTTTTTTCAAGACCACCCGGAGTTTTCACAACGAGGGCCCAAAGGTAGAACAGAGTCGGTGAAAAAACAGCGGAACTTCGAATTTTTCGGGAGTAGTTGGAACATTACTACAGTGGGGAGTACAAATAATGATGAATCCGAGTCCTTGCAAATTTAAATTTTGTGAGTATGTAAGCGAATATTCAAAGATAGAACTGAAAAATTATCAATCAAAAAAGTGATTTGAAATAAACTACCTACCTACTACAGTAACTGTAGTAGGTAAGTAGGTAGTTTATTTCAAATCACTTTTTTGATTAATAATTTTTCAGTTGTAGGCCTACTGTAGGCATGCCTGACAGTTGCGGCGAAAACTACGGATCCCATACATGCGGACGGGTTCATCGTTCAGCGAGGGAACTTTTTGATCCGTTGATGACTTTCACATAACCAACTCTATGTATTTCATACTGTATTCAGTATACAATAAAGCACAGCTAACGATACCATTTATTTTATTATTTATTATCAGTAGTGGAGAATACTGACATGTAGATTTCATCCAAATCTATATGATGGTCTCCCGAAATAATATTAATACATTCCACATGTTGATTATTAAGCACGTTACTTACTTAAGTCATCTGTAAAGCCATTGCACACTCTGTTGCAAAGTGTTCCCTACACGAAATAATACTTGGTGGTTTTTATATCTTTTGGAATAATATTAAATGATCAAATCGGGTTGATGGAACATAACACTCATGGAAAAAACCATGAAGTTCAACAGGTGTATCCCTGGTTAACTGGAGTACCTAATAATTGTCAGACCGAAACTTGATATTCCAGTATGGCTCCGCAAGTGAGCGTGTGTAGACGCTTGAGAACATGATTCATCCGCTAGTATATTTTCAGTTCACCAATTTCGCAATTTTGCGATTTTTAGCCCGTTTTCACAGCCCCGTACCTCCGAAAAGATCGCTCATACGAAAAAAAGTCATACGTTCAATTTTGTAGGAAACTCTATGTTCTACAAGTTTTTATATGAACTTGAAAGCCGAAAAACGCGATGGGAAGGAGCTACAGGCGAAAACCCGAAAAAGAGTGCAAAAATTTCAACTGGTGAGTTCACCAGTTTGCTTTCGATTGCTTCTCGGACGAACGCCTGACGTATGTCAATGTGCTTTGTTCTTCCGTGATGCGTGGGATTTTTAATTAAGTCAAGTAACTCCTCAAATATCGTTCTTCAAGGAGTATTTTCAAGAAAAGTGCTTCCTTGATAGCATCTGTCAAGGAATAAAGTTCAGCTTCCATCGTTCGCTGAAGACCATACCATGATCTACGGTCAGACTGACACTGCCCCAGTCAGCATCCGCAAATCCAGTTATTGGCTGATCGGTTTTCCAGTGCGTCAACTTCTTGTCTATTGTGCCCTTTAGGTACCGGAGAATACGCTTTCCAGTGCGCCTCTGCATACCTATTATTATATTGGCTCAGTCAGTTGCCGGCGAATGAAATATCAGGTCTAGTACCTATGGTTACATACTGTAAAGAACCCATCAATGATCTCAATGCCATTTTCTCAGCATTATACTCAACATCCTCAAATTTCGCATGTACTTCAAGAGGCGTAGAAATCGGCTTGCTCTTTCAAGCCATATTTTTCAAGTACTTCTAAAATATATCTCTTCTGGGACAAACGCATTTCTCCCTTCTTATCATACTCTAATTCTATACCCAAACAATAGTTGATAGGTATGCCTCATACCTTTTGTCTTGAGTTCATTCTTAATTTTGTCTTTCGCCTCTTTCAATTTGTCGGGATTCTTTGACGCCAAAATACAAGGCTCCGCGCCTGTCGGTCTCATGCCTAGGCACTGAGTGAGCCTGAGTGAGCATCTGATACCACCGACCTTCAATCAATACAACGACCTTTTCAGGTGGCATACAGTTTTTTCCACTTTCCCAACATACTTTTACCTACTTCATGAACTTTCCCAGTTTCATTCAAAACCAAATCTCGCAAGGTTTCCTCAAAGCTCTCAAGAGCCTCCATAAATATATCCCCATTTAAATAAGCTGTCTCTACATCCATTTGTTCAACATCCATATCATGATGAACGGCCAGCGCCATTACGATCATCCGCGAACTTAATCTGACCACTGGGGAATAAGTTTCAAAATGATCTACCCCAGCATTTGTCTGAATCCACGGGCTACCAATCTTGCTTTCCTCCAATCTCCATTCTCCATTAGCCTTATACTTTTCGCTCATGAGTTGGTTGAGCCATCACCCCTGTACCATTCAACAGCAAGGAGAAAAGTTCTTTTCTGATAGCCTTTTTCCTTTACGGATAAAGCCTTTTTTCGGTTTATCGCCAGTAGCTCATTCCCATCACGTTTTTCGGCTTTTGAATTCATCTGAAAACATGTAGAAAATTAAATTTCCTACAAAATTGATAACATGACTGTTTTTCGTATGAGCGATCGTTTCGGAGATACGGGGCTGCGAAAAAGGGCTAAAAATCGCAAAATTGCGAAATTTCACCTTTCTCCCCACTTCTCACGGCAAAAACTCGGGGTAGACATGGTCTCAGCGAAAAGTGTAGCGAATGAAAGTTGAAGAAAATGTAATTAGCTTCCTAACGCTTGTTTTGAAATTTTTTTAAAATGAACTTGTAGGAGTGGGGGAGTTAAAAGAAAAAATGAAAAAAAAAACAGCTATTTCGTGATATAGCCCACTGAATGAATGGATCAAATAAGAAATAATTGCCGGAAAGCTGGAAAACGTTTTGGAAATCTTTTCCATTGGGCATAGAATGAGTGTATACGGGTTTGCGCATTCGAGACCCTCGAACTTCAGAAGGGAGAGGCGAAAAACTACGACATTTTAAACCTTTTTCAGTAAATTTCAGTTTTTCAGTAAAAGTAGTTTTTCAGAAAAATTACTCGTTTTCGAGTTACAACTGTTGTAACTCGAAAACGAGTAATTTTTCGTACATGACAACTTCGAGATAAATTAAATAGCATCAAATTCTGCCTCGATTAATCATATATAACATTGAATTTGGGCCAGGAGTTTGCCCCCCAAACGCGTTCAAAGATTGGCCAATCTGCGATAAGTCGCAATTCTCTGCGAAAACACGTTTGTCAGTCTCTTTTGGCTACAGCTCCAAAACTATTCGTCCGATCCAACATTTCTTTTTATCATCTGAAAGCTAGTTAATTTTACTTTCAGACCCCATATATATTATATGATAATCAAGTCCCTTAAAATACCCATGCCAGCACGCTAAAAAAAACACTAAACAGTTTTTTTTGCACATTTTTTTTGCTATAACTCCAAAACTATTCGTCCAATTCAAAAAATTTTTTCAATCTCAAAATTTGATTCAATCCCGGAAAATACCAACGCCAGCCCACTAAACATGTCAAAATCGTTATATTTTGCCAATGAATACACATTTAGCGTGCTGACATGGGTGTGTAACGGGATTAATTCGACATTTCATATATCGGCCCGATAGTAAATTCAACCAGCTTTAAAATGAAAAAAATGTAATGTTTTAATAATTAAATGTAATATTTTAAAAATTTTGAATCCGACAAATATTCTCGGAGTTATAGCGAAAAATGGGCAACAAAAAATTGGATTTCACAACAGTGTGGGTTTTTTGGTGTGCTGGCATGGGTATTCTAAGGGACTTGATTACCATATAATATATATGAGGTCTCAAAGTAAAATTAACTAGCTTTCAGATGATAGAAATAAATTTTGGATTGAGCGATTAGTTTCGGAGCTAAGAGACGACGAACTCGAAGGCGCAAACTCATATACACTTATTCTCGGCCCAATTGTTGAGATCAATGTTGAGTTGATTGTTGAGTTGTTCAATCTCAATTGAAACGTTTTCGGGCTTAACGTTTCAATTGAGATTGAACAACTCAACAATCAACTCAACAATCAACTCAACATTGATCTCAACAATTTCAGACCCCATATATATTATATGTTAAATAAGAAATTATTTCTTCCAGAAATTATTTCTTATTTGGATCCGTTCATTCAGTGGGCTATATCACGAAATAGCTCTTTATTTCCAGGAGTACCGTAAGTGGAGGTGAAGCGGGACATCATTTCATGTTTTTTCTCAATTTCACCACTTTGAAAATGTGCAAGAACAATGTGCCAAATATATAATCTTGGTTATCGATTCGTATGGCGTGACCCCCCCCCCCCCCCATTTTTTTATTATTGAAGAATGTCCGGGTTCGCCTCATGGGGTGGGGTGAACCGAGACCCCGCATTTTCTGCACGATTCTCACTTCAAAGCTGCTATGAGGTGAAGCGGGACCACATTTATCCTTTTTAACCCTCCTCCCACAAGGCTCCCTTTCTGGACATGAATTGCAAGGCTGTGTCGTACACGACACAGTACCATGATTGTTTCATGAGTGTAATTTTTGGACGTTTTAATGAAGAAAATGAGTAGGGACGCTTTCTCTGAACCACTTAAATTTTTATTAGTTCTATAAATCATTGAAAATCACGAATTATCTTGAGAAATTTATCAAGCGAACCTGAGCATACGAGATATGTTACAATTTGCTAGGTAGTTACACAATAAAGTGCAGGCACATACCCTTTATACTACTTAGCATCTCATCAGTTCCTTTTTTGCTTTCTTGAAATTACGGTGGTTTTTACCAAAATTGGTCACTCCAAATTGTCTCACCATCTTTACCCAGCACAAAATCCCTGTCATTAAACCCACTAGATTGCTCAGTCCCATGATAATCATCCACATCGGAATAATAGTCAATATTGAATGGGGCATCGTCAGCAACGCGGTCTTCTTCAGTTAAAATGTCGTCATCAAATTCACTGCAGGAATGAATCATCTACACCAGGGGTGCTCAAACGGTCGATCGCGAGTGCTTTTTGGGTAGATCTCGAGAAGAAAAAAAATGTTAAGGAAAGGATTGAGATTATTAGCGCAGTAAACGCATTCAAAAGTAAATTGCAACTTATGATAGATCAACTGAAAAGAAAGGATCTGAAACATTTTCCGTCTTTGAAAGCAAGGATTCCTTAGTTGAATTATGATACGTATGAGGCTGAATTATCAAATATTTTGGGACAATTCGAAATGCGTTTTTATGATTGCAGTAAATTGGAAAATATAGCATCATTTATGAGTTATCCTTTTTCATGTAAAAACATTGAGGAATTAGCTACTGAAATAGCAAGTCAGTTTAATATGAACTCATGTTCTGTTGAAAATGAGTTGGTGCAGATTATATCAGATATACATCTCAAAGCTACAGCATCTGATACAAATTTCTGGTGTTTTATATCTGAAGATAAATATCCGAATGTAAGGCAAATCGCCCTTCAACTGACGGCATTTTTTGGGTCAACTTACTTGTGCGAGTCTGCATTTTCTGAAATGAAGATAATTAAGTCAAAATATCGCAATCGACTAACTGACGATCATAATATGACGTATTATGTCATCATGCTTGCGATTAGCACTCGGTGGTTACGTACCATCTTATGAAAAGTGTGCTGAGGACATGCAGTGCCACGCTTCAACATCCAAAGCCACTCCTTAGTTAAGTTTAACACCATATGTAACTCTTTTGTTTTGTAACAACCAATAAGCTCGCAATTTTGAATAACTATGAGTTTTTTCATTGATATTGTAGAGAAGAACCTATCTGAACCTAACCCAAACCTTGACTAAAATAATGTACCTATATTGTGCAGAAAGCTAATATCTATATATGCTACGGTACGCCCTACCTAGGTAGATAGAGTGTATCGTGTATGTACGACAACCCTGCATCACACACACTTGCAGTCTCTCAGTCGACCGTAAGTAGTCTAAAAATATTGAGGTAGATCGCCAGCAGTTCAAGTTTGAGCACCCCTGATCTACACCATCCAAATCTTCGTCGTGTCTATTTTGGCGCTCCAATTCATAAAACATTTCCTCATCAGTGATGAATCTCAATGGGTTGGCCATCATGCAGCAAACCACAAGGCTGTGTCGATAACGACACAGGAAATCTTTGAAGGAAGACAGGCAAAGGCAAAGAAGACTGAGCGTGCACTTACCTCGCCACACGGTGCAGTACCACTGGCTGGTAGGGTAATAATATTATAATATGTCTCTCAGCCCATCCCTGAAGTGATACCTGCATGAGCTCCTCCACATTAGGTTGAACGTGTTGAATACGACACGGCCTTGTGGGAGGAAGGTTAAAAATGCAGAAGTGCCAGGAAACAATGAAAAGGAAAACTTGACGAAAATAGGGTTTCTGATGAAAACCTTCCGAACGTAGCGCTGGGGCATTTTTTGGGAGCCAACCAGTTGCGGTTTTACCCTCCTAGTGAAAATCCCATATACCTACCTACCGTGACCATAATTTCAAGACAAAAAAGAGTAGGTGGGTACCATTTGGAAAACAACTACTTGATCATAATATATTTAATATTATTCATGTTACCTTTTTTTCTTATAGGAAGTTCCACAGCATGGTTGGTAACAACAATAAATTGACATAAGTAGGATAAGGCACTACATAAGGATAACGTCCATTTGTTTACTATCACTTGCCTATCCTTTCAAGTCTTGATAGGATCGGCAAGTGATAAACTACAAATGGACGTAGTAAACTAAAAAAATCGTTTTTCAACTCAACTTTTCAGGAATTATAGTTTTTCATTTTTTAAATCCATCATATTTTGCAGAGCCGTGAATGGCTTTGAGCAGGCTGTTTGTGATTTTTCAGAAACTCGAACATCTCTAAAGCCCATGGAGTGCTAACCTGTCAAAGTCAGAAATGTCCCTCTTCGCCCCACCCGTCCCGCTCCACCACACACACGGCTACTCCTACGCGTTGATTTAAACAAAAAATCGAAACAAACGTTAGGAAGCCAATTAAATTTTCTACAACTTCTATTTTCTACACTTTTGTGATTTGTAGCCCGTTTTCGCAGCCCCGCATCTCCGAAACGATCTCTCCTACGAAAAAAAGTCATACGTTCAATTTTGTAGGAAATTCTATGTTCTACAAGTTTTTATATGAACTTAAAAGCCGAAAAACGCGATGGGAAGGAGCTACAGGCGAAAACCCGAAAAAAGTGCCAAAATGTCATGGTTTTTCGATGATTTTGGAGGAAGTACGGATGGGTATCGATGTTTTTCTTATCAGACATCGATGTTTTTCTTATCAGACATCGATGTCTTTTTTTTTTACTTTTTGAATTTCATTTTTTCGGTCACATTCAAATAAATTCAAACATTGGTGGCAACCTCAGTTCCTTCAGAGAGGCTGTTTCCTCAAGGGGGAATAATTTTAAGCTCCCTGAGAAATCTCCCCTCCTAGGAACTGACATCAAAACTCCTTTTCCTTCACGCGGCAGATGAGCGATTTTGGAGATTACAATTTTTTCAATTGATGATTTTTGTCTATTCGTCTTGTCGGTATAATTTCATCACAGTTTGAATCAGTTGAAAGAGCGCAACGTTATTATTTTAGGATGTTTTATTTTCTAAAAAACATCGATGTTTCGAAACATCGACTTAAAACACACAAAAAGGGGAATAAAACGTCGATTTGCAAACATCGATGTTTTCTTCCTCGATACCCATCCCTACTCAACAGTCTGAAGAAGAATAAAGGAAGGTAGCATCGCTGTTACCGTGGCACGCCAAGCGGCCAACCCTGTCAACAGTTGTCAAACCGTTAGCGCTTTCAATTCGTTCGGAACTGAATTTCCTCCGGCATTGTTATGAATTTAGTTGATTTGTTATGAATTACTTTCTACACGTATTTTATTCAATCGCGGTGGGAATTTCACGCTGAGGGTAAACTACCGACTTCATCATTTTGCACGTCAGCACAACATGGACAAGAACATTGGCAAAGTGAAAACAATTTCTTCTAACGGTTCTTCTGCCAATATATCTAAATGGTGTGTATTACCTGTAGCGTTTCTTCTTCGATATGCTTCATATATATATATAATTGTAGATATATTATATCTACAATTACTCACTACTTGAATGACGAGTTACACTCATAAGAAAAGCGGGGGCAGGTATACGAACCACTCAAGTACCTACCGAACTTCACAAGCCATCTGATTTACTTATTTTTTCCCCTACCATTTATGATACTTCGTAAACGTTCGGCTTTTTTCCGCCGTTATCCATTCGGATGTTTACTGATCATACATTTTTGTATGAATCACCTGCTTGAATTCCTCAACCGGTGAAGTGACTCGTGTGTGCCCACCTAACGGTACTTACCTGTTAGTAGGCCATCTAGTCCGACTTTTGTTCTCTCGTTTGGAAAGAAAAACGGACTGGAGCTTGAAATTGTTCTGATGGTATTCGTTAACTACGATTAGTTCGAGAAAGATTATTCTGAATATCTCAAATAATATTGCAACCGGTTCACTTAATACTAGATTGGTTTTTACTTTCCTCACCCGAGAAAAACTCTGCAAATTCTTGACACAATTCATTATCTTCTTTGAGCAGATCACCCTAATCTAAATCACGAAATGATAGATGAAACTCTAGCTCATCATCCAAATTCAATTAGAAAAAATAGGTATTGTTTAACCAATTAACAGACAAGAAACAGTGGATATTGCATTGTCTTCCATCCTAACCCATGATTAAAATGTCAAGACTCCAGCTCATCATCCAAATTCAATTTGTTTAAACAATTATACAGCCAAGAAACAGAGTGAATATTGCATTTTCATCCAGTTCCAACTTATATTAAAAATTTCAAGTCTCCAGCTCATGAAAAACAAGTAGTGTAAATTGTATTGATTATTGTTAATTATTAATAATGTTCATGAATTATGTTTAATAATTATTATTAATTAACTCGATATCTGAAAACCATATGCTGTTCGAATCAGCTGGCCAGTAAGAACATTGACCCGATAGGCCGCCTCAACATTCACCCTCATGTTGACGACTTTTGATCTGCTCTAACTTTGAGCCGTCATTGTGAACGAACGGCTGGTCGTACAAAGCTGAGGATGGTCTTTAAAAATTCTAAAAAAATAAACTCTATGCAAATATGAATTGAAAACTATACCGTTCCGTCTGAATTTTTCGAGTTATGAAATTTTCATAATTTCAAAATTTGCTTTGAACCCCTTCCCCTTGGCCTAGGGTTATGAAAAGTTTCAAGGATCATTGTGGGGTTGGTCCGAACCCGTAAACCAAATTTCAGAATGTAATTTGAGAATGGGTCTTTTCACCCACCTTATCCATCTGGTCACATACTTTTGTTACGTTTCTGACAGATGTAAACTTGTACAAAGTGTGACATTGATGAAGACAATTTGAGTCAACTAGGCATTTTAATAAACCAAAACCTTCTCGTCTTGGTTTGAATATGTCAACTATGATTAATGAAAAAATAAATATATCATGATGAATTCTGTAGATAGAAATAAAATTGTTAGCTCTGAAGAAAATTAGATTAGTTACAAACTGATGATAGATTGACCCGTTGATTGCTATCATCTCAATTGGTAATTTCCTCCCTGATACATCTTCGCTCAAGAATTTCCTTGGGAAAATGTTTCTGTTTGTTTAGGCCAGTGGTGTGGAGGAAAAATGTGTGTCATTTAAAAATACCCATTTGTAGCCATTGACACTAGTGTAAAGTTCACTGGAAATATCCTGGTTTATACGCAAATTGATTTTATTGGATGCATTTTCCATTTCATGAAGTTGTGACGAACCTTTGTATCAATTTTTCAGGTCTTCTCGGTGGCTGCTGTTATTTTGTATCATCACTGGTCTCTCTCTTGCTACACGTTTCTACAAAGTGACTGAGCCTGAACATGTGTGGTTAGTTGTTATTCAAGATTTTTAAACTGTTCGATATTTTCGTTTCTTGCTACATAGTATGTGTATAAATCGGTGAATGTTAAAGGGGCAATAGTTCAAAAAAGCGGACTTTTGGAAAAACGAAAAAAAACTGTGCTGTTCCGAAAATATTGGCAAATTGTTTAATAGAACCTCACCCATTTGTTGAACCAGTAACTATTAAGTAAATCATTTGCTGAACCATGAAACGATGCGGCTGCCCATATAGAACCCGAAAATGAAAAGAAAAAAGAATTTCGACAAAACAACTGCCCATTTAACATTCACCAATTCATATGTCGACGGCCTCACGGCAACACC
Organism: Stenodema calcarata; assembly: GCA_963920205.1. Lineage (NCBI taxonomy): Eukaryota > Metazoa > Arthropoda > Insecta > Hemiptera > Miridae > Stenodema > Stenodema calcarata. The sequence continues at coordinate 16,445,539 of OY986048.1, read as the reverse complement.
CCATATCGTCATTTCGCGACTTTTCAGTGGAGCCAATTATTGTCTCCTCCCATAATCAATACATTTTTTAATCGTGGTAATTTTACAACAAAAATACCCACTTTATGAACTTATGAAAGAAATTTAGTTCAATGTGGAACGAGTATCCATCAATATGCACAACTCATTTTCGTGAAAAAGTATGATATGTGATGTTGCTGTGAGGCCGTCGATGTATTGCTACTTATTATGACGATACAATATTTTAGTGAGCGTATTACACTTATGTTGTTCAATTTGCCTGTTATCTTCGCATTTCTGTGCTTCCAACAGCTGGGACGAAGTACATTTTGGGAAGATGGGAAGTTGGTACATCAACCGAACGTTTTTCTTCGACGTTCATCCACCTTTGGGAAAGGTAAGCGATGTTTAAATTAATATTATTCTTTTCTTTGAAGAGTTGAAACATCACAATTTTGGTTTATAATAAAATAATTTGAAAGTACCTGAATAGATGAAAGAAAAATAGATTTTCCCTGAGGGCTCTTCCGATGTTATCTGAGAAGACAGTCTTCAATTCCTTGAGATTCCTTGTTACCTTCTCCATGCAAGATCCGCAATTGGCTTTCCCAAATAGTGCCTCTAATCATAACGCCCAATTATATTGGGGATCAGTTGAGTGAGGAGCAAGCTCTACAAGCCTGTCAAAACAAAGTCTGCAATGTCTCCTACTTTCCATAATTAACGGGGTTCCATGGTGTAACGGTTAGCACTCTGGACTTTGAATCCAGCGATCCGAGTTCGACTCTCGGTGGAACCTATAACTTTTTGACCCGCCCGAAGCAGCATGGTACGGCGGTTGCGGTGTTGTTGTTGTGTTGATCTTTTAACCTGGCATCGCCTCCGGCTGCCAATGGATCCGATCAATGATTGACCTTGAGGGCAAGGAAGTCTTGTCTCGCAATATTTAGGCCAAATTAGGAAATTAATTAGTTGAATTTTTCTTCACTGGTTTTCATGAAATGCAGCAGTTTTTGGATTTTTATTTTTAATCATTATTAAAACTAATCAATTCCGGATCACAAATGTTTTTTTTAATAATCGATATATATGTACCTACCTATTTGGCATAGCAATAACATAACAACTGAGCTTCGGCCCAGCAAGTTAATTTCCTATAATATTGTAATTTGTTTGTAGAGTTTTTAGCCCAGTGGCTGTAACTCAGGACAACACTCAATTTATACACATGTCACATAACAAAATCAAGAGGTTTTGTTCCATCAAGAGGTGTTGGTGCTGTTGTCTAGGTTCCGGATTCATGTGTTCATGGAGCCGCAGTTCGTGTTTTACAGCATGTTGCTTTGCTACTTCAATGACAGATTCCATCTTGAGGTCTCGATCAAGGTCATCATTTCTGTTGTACTAATAGTCCAGTAAAATTGTGATTTTAGCAGGAGAGTTTTGATTTCTTCCATTTTACTTGTTTTTTGGGGTGCTGATCCGAATCTGAGGTTTGCTAACAGAATGTCGTGACGCAAAATTGAAAAAAAAGGTTAAACAATTTTTTTGCGTTTTTTTTGTGCTTATAACTTGGAATGAAACGTACATAGAACTTCTTACAAGTTTCACTAGACAGAAAAAATTCTAAGCCAGAACGGTTTTTAGGAGAAAAAACCTAAACAGTGAAATTTTAGGACATTTCATGTACTTTCATTTTACAAAACTTTGAAAGTTGCCGAGTTATAAGCAATAAAACACCTAAAAGGTGATTTTTTTGCTATACTGTGTTACGACATTTTGTTAGCAAACCTAAGATTCGGATTCAGCACCCTAAAAACTAATAAAATGGAAGAAATCAAAATTACCCCAAAACTTTCTCATTAGGGGCCCTTATGAGCACAAATTGGCAGTATTACAAGGGGCGTTGACCATACTCCCAAGTACCTTGTTCTGAAAAGTTTGAATAATCTTGCTGTTTGTTTTTTTAGTGTAGCCCCAGAGCTGGATACCATACGCCCTCACAGGTTTTAGGATTCGCTTGTAGATTAGCAAGCAGCTGCAAGCTGTACTGTTAGTTCAGAATACCTACCGAACATCCTGTACAATTTTTGAATTTTATGTTTAATTGTTTTTTTTTTAATAACATGTTCATTCCATCTTTATTTGGCATCAAGAGTCCTCCCTAAATACTTACAACATTTGTGTTTCGAAAATAATACTAGTTCCCATCTATTTCAGGAAGGATAAGTTTGAATTATTGAAGCTTCATTGGTTGTTAGATCGTACTTTAAAAAAAATATATTGTCAAATCAATTTGGAATGAGTGAAATTGGTCTTCATAACTTTCAAACAAATTTTTAAAAGTGGTCGTTCTTGAATGTGTTTTGCAGATGCTAATCGCATTGTCTGGATATCTGAGTGGTTATGATGGGAGTTTTGCCTTTGACAAACCTGGTGATAAATATGGAGACGTGAACTATGTTGGTATGCGTGTCGTAAGTACCTCTACATATTATATGTTTGTTTGTAGGTCTGCATAGCGCTAACAGAGATCTTCTTGGTGTGAGTTATGCAGTTTATTTAGCGATTTTCCCACTTCATTTCATCCATTACCTGTTTCACGTTCTTTGTAGTTCTGCACATTTTTGGGTTCCTGTATCGCACCACTGGCTTATCTGATTGTTCTTGAGCTAACAAATTCGTCATCAGCTGCGTTCATGTCATCCATGATGATTATCTGTGGTGAGTTTTCTCCATTACTCAAGAATTTCCAGGAGTTGTTACAAAGCCAATTGCAACTGGTAGCCAATCAGCCAGTCTGGTGGTGTGAACAAAAAATCGTTATAATCTGAGTTTGAAAAATGTCTCCCTGTATCATTAATGATAACTTGGAATTGTTATTGTTCCTCCATTCCAGATGTTGGAATTCTGACCTTGACACAATACATTCTCCTTGATCCCATTTTGTTGTTTTTCATCATGATGTCGACTTATGGTATCGTAAAATTCAACAACTGCAAAAAGTGAGTATGAATAATATCTCACCTGTTGCCTGTCTATCATATACATATATATATTTGTTGTTGATGCACTGGAATTTTTGCACTGTCGTCATTCCATTAAGAAATCAAGTCAAACCTATCAAGTTTGGCTCTAGAACTCAGTACAACACAGAGACATTATTGTCAACAAAGTTGGCCAACGGGTTAATCAGGTGGGATAAACTAGTTCCCATGAGATATTAAGATACCCCCCCCCCCCCCGCCAATATTAAGATACCTCAAGCATGGTTAGTACTTAGATGAGTGATAACCCTTAGAAGTCCAAAGTAGGTATGTCAAGTCCAAGTATGAACCACATAGTTGTTGTTCTCACTAAAGCAAGGGAGGCAATGATTAGTCATGAACAAATTCTGATCCTCATTGGATGACGGCCGACGATGTCTGCAACACTGGCAAGTCTCAGACGTAAAGGCCACACATGTAATGGGGTTCACTCTTATTAATTGAGTCTCTACAGATTTGTAATCTCAGTGCTTAGGAATACTTATTATTCAGCATTTCATGGGAACAAACCGAATCAATGTCCTTTCTTGCTGATAATTTTTGGTTAAACACTAGTAAGATTTTATTTGATTTAATTATTTTGGTTTATTAGCTTCGAGAACAAACCATAGGAATCGACCAAAGAAAAAAAATTAACCCCCCCTCAAGATTTGTTGCTTTACGTTTCAAGATACGTAGATTCAGAAAATCAAATACAAAAAAATGTGTCTGTCCGCCGTCTACCTTTGCCTGGTTCGTTGTGCTAAAACTACCAAATTAGGTTTATGGGTTCGGACACTGATCCTCGAAACTTTTCATAACCCAAGGTCAAGGGGAAGAGGTTCAAAACGAATTTTGTCAATTTCATATCTCAAAAAATTCAAATAGAACGGTATAGTTTTTAGTTCATTTTTAGATAGAGTTTATTTTTTAAAGAATTTTTTAAGACAATCTGGAGGTTTTTACAATCAGCCGTTTGTTCACAATGAGGGCTCAAATTTGGAGCAGATCAAAATTCGTCAACATGAGGGTGAATGTTGAGGCGACCTATCGGTTCAATGTTCTTACTGGCCAGCTGATTTGAACAGTACATGGTTTCAGATATTGAGTTAATTAATCATAATAAATAAAAATTAATTAATTAACTAACAATAATCAATCATAATTTTCACTATTTGATAAAAATTATTAATAATTTATGATAATTCATAATAATAATTAATCTAACATTTAGTGATCCAGACAGAAGGGTGATCTGCACAATGATGATAATAATGTTTTTTGACAGGCTTGATATTGAGATTTTGGGAAATATATTACTAACAACTATTGGGAATTATTGTGACGCTTGAAGGAAAATGCTGTTTTGATGTCAAATTTGGTGCCTGTGTGGAATTACCAGTATTGTGTGTAGGTCTCATGGCTGTGATGAAGTTGAGGGGTTGTAGGGTGAAAAAATTCCAGTTGACAAATACCTATAAAGAATTAACTATTGTATGTCTTTCTGTTCAAGTGAGTTTTCAGTAGCTTGGTGGTCCTCCCTTTGCTTTACTGGATCAATGTTGGCTTGTGCAATCAGTGTCAAGTTTGTTGGGCTATTTGTGGTAATTCTTTGTGGATTAATAACGGTATGGAACCTGTGGCTAATATTGGGTGATTTATCAAAACCAGTGGTATGTTGATTTATTTGTTTTGTATTGTCAGTGAGATTTGTTGAATCCTATGTCTGCTCATGAATATGATTCCTTATTGACCTTCTGCAGTAATGCGAGTCTACTCATTTTGACACGACGCACTGTCTCAGAATCAGGGCTCCATAATCCCATCTCGCCCCTTCCAAGGCGTAAAAGTAAAAATAAAGCACAAAACAAGTCAGGAAACCTCTCGTGTCCAGCAATAGTTGTGAGGGGGCAGAAGGGAAGGGACACTGAGACAGGTGCGTCTCTGCTGAAGGTTGATCCTTATTGTTTACAATTTAGTTATAAATCAAAATTCCCTCCACTTTGTACCTCACCTTCAATACTCCCACATGTTCTGAGCAACCATCATCCAACTTACTTGTTTGAAACAATACCCTCGTATGGTTGTATTGCTTGGCTGCAACTATCTATTTCTTCATTCACAGGCTCATGTTTTGAAACACTTTCTCGCTAGAGTATTTGGTCTAATTCTACTTCCTTCAGTACTGTACCTATGTATATTTTACATACATTTGAAAGTTTTGAACAAAAGTGGGAACGGCGATGGATTCTTCAGCTCCGCTTTCCAGTCAGTACTAGATGGGAATTCTCTTCACAACGCCTCCATGCCAAAAGGTGGGCAGAAATGAAAATTTTTCAATTGAATCATATTATATCATTGTTTGCAACCTTTATTACGTTTCGTTTTACAGAAGTTGCCTATGGTTCCATTATTACACTGAAAAATCGAAGAACGGGTGGGGGCTATTTGCATTCCCATTGGCACCTCTACCCAGAAGGCATTGGTGCAAGACAGCAGCAGGTACAATAAATACATTACATTGATCATACAGTTTATTATTACCTTAGCTAAATATCCTCAGTAAATAACTGTCACAAGGATAACCATTCATAATTGAATTTTTATTCATCAGTTAGTTTGGTTTATACCATTACCTCTTATTACCATTACCTCTTAGGTATTATTTCTAACTCAACTTTGAAATATCAACTATTTAATCCTGCCTAAAGACAGCGTGTTTCATAAGACTGCCTTTCCGTTCATAAGACTGTTCTTTAATTAGGTTTAGAAAAAAGTTGATTAGTGATTTTGTAACTGTTTTCTTCCATTTGTTTCAGTGTACTACTTATACCCACAAAGATGAAAACAACAAATTTATTTTAAAGCCGTACAACTCTGATCCAAGTGAAAAAGAAACTGTGTTTGTAAAAAATGGTGACTTGATCAGATTAGAACATGTTCCTACGAGGCGTAATTTGCATTCACACAGAGAACCAGCACCAATTACTAAAAAACATTTCCAGGTTACTGGTTATGGTGAGGTGAGGAACACAATTCCATATTATTAATTTATTAATATTTCGTGCATTTCCTCCTTGGCTTATTGACCATTTTTTTATTTGGATGGTTATAGGAGGTTCGGTGTGAAAGAAAGAACGTTTTCCAAGCTTTCGGCTTTATTAAGCATTCTTCAGGGGTTGGTAGGTATTTCCTCCTCGTCCCAGTCTCTACTTCTTTCAGTCCACTCATCAGATTTATTTTGATCTCTCAGCACAAATGTCAGCCCTCCAAATAGAAAAACGTTCCATATTATTAAGATTTACAATATCCGTTATTTATGTGGCATGTAGCTCAAGGGTATTTTAGCCCTAAAGAGTCTCTGTAATCTCCCAGTTTTCCGTAGAGGTATTGATCTAAATTCAGGTTTGTTTTCAATTTTAACCAATGAGGATTCCAGGAAGTGGCCTCATCCTGACGGCACTCTTGCCACCCTCTTCTCCAGAACACATTCCTGTTCAACAAGTCTCAATTTCTGTGAGATTTCTTGAAGTTACGGAGGCCACCCTTCCCCATCACTATCCCAAACACATACCATGCGTACCTATGGATGGTAGTGTGTTTTAGACGATACTGTATTGCAGTGAATGTCCCGAAGTCACTCCCTTAAACGAGTTCACAAGACACCTTTACATTTGGAACAGAACATCCAAGGACAGACACCAACCAGGGACTTGTAAACTATTTCATATTTTTCAGAACGGAACTGGTGATCCTAATGACGTTTGGAAGGTCGTCATTTTAAATGGAGACGCTGATGGGATTGTCACTACTGTAACCAGCCAAATCCGTTTTGTTCACTATCTACAACATTGTGTCCTAACTACTACTGGGAAGCAATTACCCTCGTGGTATGTTTGACTGGTTTTGTTATAGAGAGTCAAATTGGAATTGATACCTACTTGTTGATATTACCATTCCTTATGTGTTGAAGCAAATTTAAACTATGACTTTTTTTCTTCACAGGGCCTATGAGCAACAAGAAGTTACGTGCAACCCCAATCTACGGGATTCATTTGGCATATGGAATGTGGAAGAAAACTTTTATCCTAAATGTAAGATGATGTTTACTATTCACGCAATGATGGATGTGAGGCATGTACTAGTGGCTGTTGGGGTCAGCCATCGTTTGATTATGAAATACAGGGCGCGGCACAACTTCCTTTACGGTTTTGGCGGAGGTGGGGGGGGGGGGGCTAAAGTTTATCAGAATACACCATTTCGTGGCCTGGTCAACAACGGGCGTTCAAAATGGGAACTCGTTAGTCAACGCACATTTCATAGACAATTCAATTTAGCCCCTCTGCCTCCTTTGAGACCATCAATTTTGAACTGGGTTCGGAGTTTTGGAGCCACAAGTTCTGCAACTCGTGGTCAAGGGAAGGGAGTTGGCCGACGTCGCACTGTGGTCGGAAAACCAGTTTTATGGGAGCTAAATTATCTGAATACGGATTCTTATAGGAAATTTTGAACTGAACAAAAGAGTGCTCTAAATATGGGGTCTAAAATATGCCCCATAATGTTCATCCTTAAGTACTAATTAGAATTTCATTAAAATGTGCCAATCTAGAGCTCCTTGTTGGCAATGCCAGAGGTAGATGCTAACAAATGTCATTGCTGTTGCAAATGATGTAATGCGAAGTTAAATATGTATATTTGACAAATAACAGATTCCTAATGATAATATAAACGATAATAAAACGAACTCAGCAGTGTAATTACTCAATAGGTGAAACGCAATTTTGCAGCACTGAAACAGTTAAAACACAAAAAGTTGCAGGTAGTAGCAGCTGATTTTGGTTTTAATCCTCTACAGGATCCTGTTTAAAATAAGTCCACTTTTGGCAGACTTGGAAAGTGTCGTAGGGTAAGAAAAAAAAGTCTCCATTGTATAATTTTTCTATATAGGATAAAATGTTTTTCAAATATTTTTTTGCATGAAATATGTTTGTTACTTACCCATTTGGGGAGTACCCATCGTAGGTAGCACAGAAAGAGCATATACTACTAAGAGGTACTACGGATCGGTATTGAGGAATGCGCGTTCTAACGTGTTTATCACCGTTTTAAGAGGGAAGATAAGTGAGCAAACAAACCTGAGTTGTCTTGTATAGGTATCTGGGTGTACTTTGACTACATCACCGATCTCGTTCTTTCATTTTAATTCATACCCTTTTTAGTCCCATAAAATCGGTTTTCCGACCACTGTGCGTCGCACTGCTCGCACCCCAGAGAATATTGCACGAGTGAGAGCTTCATTCATCCAATCACCACAGAGGACAGCCCGCAGACATGCTACTCCTCTGAACTTGTCAGATCGCACAGTACGCCGTATTTTGCATGAAGTGTTTTCTTTCCACTCTTACAAAATTGTACATGAACTTTCACCGAGAGACTTCCAAAACCTTCTCAGCAGCTTCTCATCGACATTCCTTTAACGGATGTCATTCTGTTTAGTGATGAGGCTCATTTCCACCTCAATGCTGCAGTAAATCGACAGAACTGTCGATACTGGAGTGAGGTAAACCCAAGAAGTTTGCATGAAACACCATTCCACAGCCCTAAGGTAACTGTGTGGTGTGCTGTAAGCAGTCACGGAATCATTGGCCCTTATTTTTTCGAAGAGGAGGGAATCGCGGTCACAGTTGCATCTGCTCGGTACGTAGACATGTTACAGAACTTCTTCCAACCAAAAGTGGAAGACTTCGACATTGTCATCACCCACGTTTGGTTCCAGCAAGAAGGAGCCACGGCTCACACAGCCCGGAGGTCGATGGAAGTTGTGAGGCAAATGTTTCCAGGGAATGCCATTTCACTGAGGGGAGACACTAATTGGCCTGCTCAGTCTCCGGGTTTTAACTCCATGTGATTTTTTCCTGTGGGGTTACCTCAAGGCTGAGGTGTACAAAGACAAACCGCAAAATTTTAACGAATTGAAGGTCGCAATCGACTTGAACCAGATGATTCGGATCGACGTTTTACAACGAGTGATGGACAACTACAGAAGTGATGGAACTTCGGAGTTGCATCGACAACGGCCGTCATCTGCGAGATGTTTATTTAAAACATTCATGATTAAAATATTACGTAGGTATTGTAGAATAATTGGGTATCAACAAATTTGTTATATCACGCTTAGTTTTGTTTATGGGCTCCTGAAGTCGTAAAGGAAGTTGTGCCACACCCTGTACATGCATCATACGAGATGATTATAAATAATATTATTATATTCATTATATTATATATTATATTCATCGGATCCGTCACTGGCCTCCTACAAGCGGCTAGAAATACTAACGAAGTGTGTATTTCTTGCTGTGCAAAGAATTGGTCATTAGGAGGTCAAAAACTAAGAAAAGCTACTAGACAATGTAAAAGTCACTTCCATGGTTCCCTTTAGGGGCAACATTTACTACATTTTGACAAACTATAAATGTTGTGTTTTCATTTCAGTGCCCAACGTGAGTTTTGAAGTATTTGCACCAGGATTTGTGGCTCGAGTAATTGAATCTCACGCCGTTATGCTGCAGGGTAATGCAGGATTGAAACCAAAAGAAGGGGAAATCACATCACGTCCGTGGCAATGGCCTATAAATTATAGGGTAATTTTTTTATTTCTCAACAAATGTACCATAATGTGCCTAACTGCTTGTAACGCTATTGTTAGTATTGTGCCTTTGTATCGTGTTATCATCAATATGCCTATTGTGATATCATCAACCTTGCCTGTATTCTATCCATTTGTCCTTCATATGAAAGTAGAATTTGTTGAAGTTATGCGTTCAAGTGAATTCCTATATGAGCATTCAACAGCCCTGTGGCTATTCGTCTCATTTCCACCCCACCTCATGGGCATCAATCAGCATGATAATCGAAAGATGACATCAATTACAAAATTAGGTGGAAGTTCTAGTCATACAGCCTGCGCAAATGTTTGAACTTAGTTGGTTGTAATACCGAACGTCTGAAATCTGTAACTAACAGAAACTTCAGGATTCTACCCTGAGAACGTGTTTTTATCCTGGCACCATTACCAATTGCTCGGCATGTGTTACGTAGGTTTGAGTCCTGTATGCCTGAAAAATGATACTAAACACCCATCTTCCTAGTCACCAGTGTTGGCGTCATAACCAACACTCAGTATTTTATAATGGTAGAACATCCATCGATCCAGTATACAATACCAAACATTCATTTTCTCATTAAAAATCACCAAATATTATTGAGCGTTTTATTTTATAGAGTACCTAATTAAACAGAATATACATAACGTTATTGTTGCATACAGTTGATGTCCAATATGAAGTTCAAAGACCCAATTCAGAATACTTTGGTTCCATTGCGCCAATCCAGCCTTAAAAGCCAATTCTGGGAGTCCGATGCAGATCCACATAAGATGTTTCACAATTTCATCTAAAATCTGTCATCGAATACTGACTGCTTGTATACGTTTTGATATCCTTGTCCACAGTTTTTGGCCTGTATCTTCGATTTTTTAATACGTAAATGGAATTTCCTTCGTTTTTACAGGGTCAGTTCTTCTCTGGGAATACATACCGAATATACTTACTTGGAAACCCAATAATCTGGTGGGGTAATCTTTGCTTCCTGCTGTGTTTTGCATTTGTTGCCATCATTCATGCCCTTATGACCCAACGTGGGTGTGATAATGTCTTCTACATGAATGGTATGAGTCTTCTAGACTACATCTCATTATCTTTTCTATAAAGATGATATTTTATTACATGTATGGCTTATTTATTGTATGTGTATTGTTTGAATCTGATGAATTCATCTCTAGTATTGTCCAAGATGTGATCCTTGAATCTCTCAATAACCTTATAAATTAGTCTCCTCCCAAAGCAAGGAAGTCCATCGTCGAAACTTTCACAAACAGCCCGGCTCTTTCGCCTGCCACTTTGGTTTATTATCTTCCATCTACATTACGTTCCCGTACTTCAAGTTCAATCAAACGTCAAGCAACCTATTGGTATTTTACAACTGCTACAAGTGCTATGTATATTCTCCTATAGAACCTACACAGATGCTGGGGATGTTTGACCTATCCATAGCATCTCTCTAGGTTATCTTTATACGCCCATAATTTTGTAGAATGATTCACATGCAGGAACTGGAACGTTGACAAAGGAATTGTCTTCCCTTAACAGTTTACAAGAAAAGCTGTGACTAATGACCCCAGGAAAAAATATGATGAACTTGATTATTTATCTATAGTTCCATTTTGTAAAATTCTTAGTAAAATTCCATTTTGGTTCATTTTCAATAATGAACCATTGGAATCGACCAAGAAACAACATAATTTGTAAGTTTTACATTTCCAAATCTACTTCCATTCCATTTAAAGTAAATCAAAAACCATAAAATTCAACATGTAGACTCTGAATGGGTTGAGAATATTCCATGAAAATTTTCATATCTCCAAGTCAATAGAAAGTGGTGTAAAATAGGGGTTGGCATTTTTAAAACACCATTGCCGGTGAACATCAAATAGTACGGATTAAAAAATATATATATATAAATTTGATGCATTACAATTCAGAGTATTTTAAAGACCACACAAAGCATTGTATGACCATGCTTGTGTTGTTGATGAACATAATGTTCATTCATACTAAGGACTCAAATATAGAATTGAAATAAAATGTTACCTCATTACTCAGATTATTTGGTAAAGGGACTTACAAGGATTGTAAACGGAATTGATGAATCGCTTTGACAGACTTTGCAGCGTATTCTCTCTCATTTCAGAAACTTCAAGAGTAGTTGAAAGTAGCGCCTGGCTGGTGATTGGCTGGGCTTTGCACTACATTCCATTTTTTGCCATGGGCAGAGTTTTGTACTTTCATCATTACTTTCCTGCATTACTCTACAGCTCCATGTTGTCAGGTACGTGAAATCTTGTAGTACGTTGATGTCATATCACAACAATAAGTTGGCCTACTACATATTTGGAGTAAGGTTACAATCTGTGTTAAAAATTCAAAAATGAATATATTTAACTGAAATTTACAAGATGAATGTCAAAACATGTCATTACTTGTCTACATAATCGCCATTGAGGTCAATACATTCTTGAAGCCTGGGGACCAGTTTTTGTATACCCTCGTCGTATAACTTCTGCTCCACCGCCCAAAGCCATTTTTCAGCAGCATCCAGGCTCCTTGTCATTTGAAAATCTTTGTTCGCCCAAAAACTCCTTCAATTTATTGAAAAGATGTAATCCGATGGTGCCAGGTCCGGGGAGTTGGGCGGGTCACAATATCCCACCGAAATGAAACAAGCAGGTCCTGAGTCGTGCATTGTCGTGAAGGGGTGATACACCATGAGTCAGCATTCGTATCCTTTTGTCCTTGATGTTTTTGTTTTCCAACTTCCCGAGTGTCTAACAGTATGCAGCTGCATTTATGGTGGTTCCTTTAGGCTCCATGATCTTTCTCTCTGAAAATCGGACTTTGAATTTTTCGGTCGATGATGAATGGGTATGGCGTCACTGTAGAGACTGCCTTTTTGACTCAGGAGTATAGTGACACACCCACGTTTCGTCACCAGTCACAATTGAGTCAAGAAAAGTTTCTCCCTCGCTTTCATAAGTTCAAGATATTTGCGTGCAGCCAAAACACGAACTAGGTGGAAAGAACTGTTTGACGCGTTTGGCTGCTGTGACGACATTTCGTAGCGGATTGAGGCGTTTGATTATTTGTTTTGACCGTTAGGAACCTCTCTACCAACAGTGGTGACAAATGAAAACAAAATTCCCTTCGTCTTGCACAGCCCTTGTAACCTTACTTTCTGGATGTCCCTCGTAGTTATGTAATGCGTGTAAAATCAGATATGGAATCAACTGAGAAGCTGATTAATTTCATAAAACTTGATTAAGATAACTAAGAACACTGGTATTAGCCAGACGATTGTGTGCAATAATTTTCGGTTGTATTTGTCTTTTGCAGGTGTATTGCTGAATTTCATTGTAAGCACTGCTCCATCTTTACTTTTCCCGCAGTGGCACAAAATGGGTTATCATCTAGTTTCTGCCCCTGTTTTAGGAATGATTGTACTCAGGTAAAAATTCCATCACAGTTAATTTTTCTTCAAATAATTCATGGCAAACCAAATACAGATTTATTCCTTTTGGCTCAGGAGTGCGTATGATTCAGATTGTTGAAACGCGTTCACTAATGTGAAATAATCAATTTCGTATTGGTAGGGAGTGTGTTCCTTGGCCAGCCTGTGTAGGTCTCGAGCAAGATTTGTAAAGCTTTCACAAAGTGCGGGAGTTATCTTCTTTTCCCAGTACGCGGCAGTCAGTACTTTGATATTTATTAGAGCTCGTGTCTCATCAGCCCGAGTGGGGATTCTATTATGCTGAGTGGTTCTTAATGAACGTACCACCCTTTTTATTTCGATATAAAGAGAGATAGCAAAAAACACATCGAAGTAACGTCCCCTTAATGTTTTACAAAGAATTCAACGATCACATTTTTGTGCGCCGCGCATGCGCGCAAATGCAGGTTACGCATGTCAACTTTGTTTTTTTCAAATGAGAACCCCCCTTTTTCATTGCAGATTCGAATTCTACGTCAAATTTCATGAACTTTTTACTTCGACAACCTTTTTGTTTGGACCTAGGAGCGTCCAGAGCGCCCAAAGTTGGACTAACCGCCTTTGTTCGTAATTTCGATATGACGGAAAACCCCCAGTGTGGCACATGAAATTTAATTGTTTTTTGACACTGTATCACGTGGAGATATCACTTTTTTATTGGACTTGATTTAACCGGGATTACAGCCTGAAACAATCGTCGTTTTTAAGAAAAATCACCTTATCCTGGCTCTTGATCAGTTTACTTTTGGTTAGATGTGTTTTTAGGCAGGTGGGTAGATATCTGAAGTAGGTATGTTATCTTGTTACGCCATGTGATTCAATCTCCCTCGCCCTTCCCCAACCCAGGCTTGACACCAGCTAAGGCGTGCTTAAAAATAGGTTTTGGAAGACAGCGGTCGTCAATTTATCTTAATTTTTTCTCTATTACTTCTTTATTCATCTCCTAAGTTTTCGATGGCAGAGAAGGAATTTTTTGTTGTTTTAGTTATGAAGAAAAATTATCGAGGACTAGGATTTATTTTAATTAAATTAGCCGGTCCCAAGCCTGGGTTGGGAAAGGGCGAGGGAAATTGAAACACATGGCCAAACAAGATACTTTAGATACCTACCCACCTGCCTAAAAACACATCTAACTAAAAGTAAACTGATCAAGAGCCAGGAAAAGGTGATTTTTTGAAGAGGTGAATTTGCTCATGTGAGTCGCTAAATCATCATTAACGCCTTTCTGATATGCCATCAAACAAACGATGCAGCTCATCCCAAATACCTCCTCGGTCATGTTGGTTGTTAGAGCTAACAAGGTATTGCAATCTGCCAACTCATTACCAACAGCTCCAGGATCCTCAGGTCCCCTAAACCTACCATACACCAAATCCAACGCATGGGGAATGCTTCTGAGCAACATGGTCGCTTTATATTTCCAAGTGGGCCAATTGGTCTTGCCATCTAAACGTCCAATCCTCACTGACTTTGAAATGTCCATCTTTTCCTTCTCGAAATACAAAACGACAAAGTCTCAATTCACCGATTCACCTCCACAGATACAGCACTGCAGGCCCTTAACCTATAGATCTACCTAGGGTATTCTGTACCAGTACATAAAACCAGAATCAGAGTGAACGTAAAAAGAGTAAATGTAATTTACGAGAAAAGAATTTTTACTCAAACAAGACTACAAAAACATTTGATAAACCTTATTTCTCTACAGTCCATGGTTACATGATAATTAATGTAGAATCTCAATAGTTTTCGTATGTGGGTGACTGCTTGTAGTCTCTATACGCTCTTTTACGATTAGCCACAGCCTGGGGCCCATTGCACAATGGACTAGTAATATTAGTAAATTTTACAAGTCTACAAGTTCTAATATTACTAGTACTAATATTACTAGTACTAATATATCGTGTTGCACAATGTTTCACTAGTCACTAATAATACTAGAAGAATTTTACAAGTTCGAAAATATTAGTCAGCTGTCCACCACATGGTTGGCATGGACAGTAAACAGTTGAAAACACTGTGGTTTACTAAGCGTAAGGTTACAATGTAATATGTCATATCCACATTCCGTTGTTTTGGTTCGTTTGTTGTTGTCAAGTTCGATCATCGTGATACCGTGTAAACGCGACGAAAAAAGAAAGCTTAAAGTTTGTATCGTTAATAGGATAAAATTAAAGAAGGCGGTGTTGTTCGGCGCTTTCTCTTCTCAGCTTATGAAAACTGAGAAAAATAAAGCTTGGCAAGAGGTCTATGTATATGCAGCATCGATCCTCGCTGTTCCTCAGGGGAAAGACAGCAGTTACATGCGAGATGTTTGGTGGCCAAACGCGAGGGAGTCGACAATGGTAAGTTCCTTCATTTTCATAATATGAAAATATAATAAATATCCTATAAATATCCTATAATAAGAGGATATTATCCTCTTTTATCGAACAAGGTGGGCAATAAAGAAATGAAGCCGGTTCTCAGCTCTTCCCAGCATGTTTTTATCAACTGCTACTGACTGATGATTACCTACTCGAGTAATCATCAGTCAGTAGCAGTTGGCAAAAACATGCTAGGTAAAAATAAATAATTATTATTATCAATATACCTACCTCCAATTTCCGAGCAAAGTGAGATTTCGAGTAAATACATTAAATTTATAAATATAAAAATGCTATACATTTATAGTATTTCAAAGACAAATTCAACCTTTTCGGGATCAATTTGAACTTGCAGCTATTTGTTTAGAAAATTTAACTATAGTGATGGG
The DNA here is from genome assembly GCA_963920205.1 of Stenodema calcarata. Classification (NCBI taxonomy): domain Eukaryota; kingdom Metazoa; phylum Arthropoda; class Insecta; order Hemiptera; family Miridae; genus Stenodema; species Stenodema calcarata. Next base: position 16,429,597 of record OY986048.1, on the reverse strand, counting down.
TAAGTACCTACCAGAAAAACAAAAAAAACCAGGCTCATGACCTAATGAGCGAGTTCTCGTAAAAACTTTTTTCTCTCAATGTTTTTCTCTATGAAAAAATGGTTGTTTGGCGTATCCCTCAATAATAAAGAAAAAGTTGAATTAGTATTTTAAGATCCCAAATTTTGCCACCAAAAATAATTTTTGCGTGTTATTTTATTAGGTATAATACTGTTTGACATACTCGTACATATTTATGTTTGTGTTTGAAGCTTATGTCACTCCTTTGTTTTTTATTTTGACAGGAGAAGTTAGACAACGCCAAGAAGACTGGAACAGGCGGGATTCCTGAAGGAAAATTCACAGAAGTAGATGAGGTGGTTCACGACATCATCGGACATGATTCCCCATGAGTGAAGGGACTCACTGGAGTCATTGAGTCTTCAGAAAACGCTACCGATACGTTGGAAGAAGCTGAAGAATTTGTGGAGATTATTTCGGGCATGAATGACCCCGCCAATGTCATTAAATGACAAATTTTATGAAGAAGAGGTATCTCTTCCCTATACCCACAGCAGCCTAACAGCATCCTCAACAAGCAGCAGCAGCCGCAAGTTGAATGAGTCTGCACGTTCTGGAAAGAAGGCACCACAAGAAAAGAAGTCCATTGACGAAAATAAGGCGGAACTTCAATTGGAGTTACTGAAATTGCAGATTTATAAAACAAAGTTAGAGGCAAGAAAATTGGAACTGGAACTTGGCATTGGTCGCAGTGATTTCACTCACGATATCCCGGTCGACGGTGTACCTTTTTAAATTGAAGGTGAATAAGTTCCGTTCCACAGGGAAAAAAAGATAATTATAATTTACTATTAGTTTAACTACCATTCCTAACGGTAGAGCTTTACTTTTGTACAGTTTTTTTTTCTAAAAATACAAAACTTTCAAATAAAAAATATTTTTATTTAACCTTGAGCCATTTGTCGCATAATTTCCATCTGCCTCGTTCTTGCTGTCTGCTGTTCATTTTCTTCTTCCTCTGGGAGCTGTTGTTGGATCCCAATCCACATGGTTTTCATCTTCTCTAGCAATGTTACACAATGCAGCCCTTAGATGGTTCAAACAAGGGAATTTTTCTTTTAAAATGCCAAGTCCACATTCTACTATTCTTCTCCTACTTTTGTGTCGGACGTTGTAAATTCTCTCAGACTCATCCCGAGGATCAAGTGTTATCCTCCAAGACTGTACCTACTAAACATGGTTGGCCTCCATTACTTCCCATACAAAGCCGCCGGCAAGAGTGGGAGACATGAACCTTGTGCTAACTTCGTGGTGCTCGGAAAACAGAGGAATGTTTGCACTAGTTCTAGTTTTTGGCAAAAAAAAAAAAAAAAAAAAAAAAAAGGTTAAAATTGGCAGCCTATTGGCGAAAAACGGAATTTTATGTAGTTTAAAAAAATAAAGAAGTAAGTATGAAAGAGTTTAAGTAAACAAGTTTAAATAAGAAAGAAAGAGTTTTTCGCCAATGGGCTGCTTTTTTGGCCAAAAACGAACTAGCGCTAAAATTTCGATGATTTCCGAGCACCACGTAATTAGCACACGGTTCTCAGGCTTGCAAATTCAAGTACATAGTACCCGTAGGGGTCCTAACAACGCATTTGAAAATCGTGGATACATCCGCATATGCAAAGTTTGATGTCTTTATTGATTGGGCTAATAAGTGAGCACTATTTGCACTTCAATCTCCTCTCGTGATATCTCAGCCCATATAAGGCAAAGCTCCGCATAGAAAAAAATAGGTATATACTCGTAGTTAGACAATCAAAACTTTCAATAATCCAACCTTTCATCTTTTAATCCAAAGCTTATTGGTTAAACTTATTAACGCTTATAAATTTTATAAACGCTATTTTGGTTCAACATCTGCTGCAAGACATTATTGGATGTAATCAATCGCATGTTGGAATTTCAAAAATATTGGAACTGATTCAATTGGTGTGTATTCAGAATTATAGCGATCAATTATGACGATGTTTATTTACGATATGAGAATAATGCATCATCCATTTCTATTTTTCAGCTTTGTGAAATTTTCTCCATTGGCGTATGGTATGACTGGACCTTATGCACAAGACCCGAATAGCACTATGCATGGTTTGAAATGGCTAGATTCCTGGGAATTTTGAAGATTTTATGTTTAGGTACTAATTCAGCATGAATAGTTGAAATAAAATTCACTCTGACTGATCATTCGCTAACCTTCTTTTGAAAACGCCGTATCTAATACAGCAGAAATTGTTCTTCTATGAATGTTACGCGCACTGTATGGTAAGTATGGTAGAGATGAATTGACTCGTTGAATATTTGTTTTGTTATTCACGATTCATTCTAAGGGTATGTGTAACAGTAGGTTCTAAACAAACTGGCAGAGGTGATTTGCAGATAGCATCTAAAAAGAACCTCATTTGACTGAGAGCTGCTTTAGTGAGCCAATACTAATTAAGATGTTGGTGGTACTGCCATATTTTTGGTGTTGGCCTCCCCATTCAATGGCACCCCATGATCGGCCAGTTAATATATGAGAGATCTTCACAGTGCTTTGTTTTCTTGCCATAATCTTAAAACGTTCTTATGACTTGTTGTGTTGAATAATTCAACTTGAATTTTTCTGGGGTAAACTGATTTTCAATGTAAGTTAAATATGAAAATTCAAGCAATTATCGATCTCAGAATCAATTCACGATGGTGACAATAGTCATATTTGACACTCGTTTCAATATCAACATTTTCATGTTCTATCCATATTTTGGGGAGGGAGTTGTTACTACACCTACAACTGGTTGACGCCAGCCTTCCAAACACTCAACAGGTGGCTTTCCTATCAAGGGCAATGTAAATATCGTCGGGTTGGAGTTAAAAGTGATCTAGCGCATTTTTCGACATTTTAGTAGTGATGTAAAACTATCGATAGTATCGATAGTTTTGAACTATCGTAAATATCGATAGTTTATAAACTATCGATAGTGCTATCGGAAACGTTAAAATTCGTTTTCTCTGACTTGAAACACCCGAGGCATTTGAAAAATCGTCATATAATATCATTCGAGGGGAAAAATTAACGAAATGTTGAAAAAAAGTTTTCATTTTTTTCCATCAATTTGTCCTTACAAAAATGTTTATGTAAGTATATGAGATTGCACTTCGTAGAATTAAACAGTCTCTAAATTCAGACCAGGTACACTCTTGCTTATTAATTATAAGTAACTCTTACTAAGAAATCACAATAAAATGAGAAACTAGAATCATAACACTACACCAGAGTTGGGCAAAAATTAGTTCTGAAACTAAAACTAAATTAGTTCCAAACTTGAACTAAAAACTGAAACTATTAGATTCAGTTCGACTTTCGAAACTAACTTTTGGAACTAAATTAGTTTTTAAGTTGCGAATAAAAACTAAATTAGTTTTTAGTTTCAATTTCGAAACTAAAAACTAATTAGTTTTTAGTTTAACCATTAGTTCAACTAAAGTTTTATTCGAATAAATCCCAACTCTGCACTACACACATTTGGCCAATTTCTTGGGACCCGCATCTTTCTCGAGATACTTCCAAACGTTGGATTTTCTTTATCGATTCATTTTCTCAATATATCTTCACCTGAAAGAGGACAAAATAGTCGGCGAAGGTTACCATAACCTTCCTGGTCAGAATAATATTAGTCTCAAACCGATACTATCGATAGTATTCACGCGATAGTATCGAAACTATCGATAGTTCGACTATCGATAGTTTTACATCACTACAAAGTTTTCGATCAGCTTGACTAGTAGGAAAGTGTGGATTGCTAACCCAATATTTGTTCAAACCCAAATGTTTGTCATGTATTGAACTCTGAAATACCATACCTGAATAACACGTGAGGATGCTGTGCATTTTTTCAATGAATATGGTAATTTGACTACTTTTATCTGAGTGGAAATAGTGATGATTCGAACATGATCATTATGTATAAATTCTATTGGAAAGTTCAAAATCTCCCCTGATATATTTGATCATGTTTACCTGAAACACCTTATTCAAAACCCTGCAGTTGATGCATATCACAAAGTTGATGGAATTGCTTTGAAAAACTTTATTAAATAATTTTACTATTTCCAGCTGTACATAATAATATTATTATACTGTCGTGTCTTGATAAGCATAAATCTCATTTTATGAAAAATGTGCACTTGATCACTTTTACCACCAACCCGACGATAATATTGTGTTAATACTCGTAATAGTGCACTTTACTTGAAGCCCTGGCTCGTGATGAATGTTCGTCTTTGTTGATGAAATGTACATTTTGTGTAACATTATCTATATTTTTATACGTATTTATTCAAAATAAATTATTTTTGCCTAAATTTTGTTTTCAATATACTTTCAAAATCCATTCTACCTGTAGACCAAGCCTACTGTTAGCAATAAGCCTTTGAGGTGGGTCTTCCTCGAGAGGAAGAATGTCGGTGTGAACTGATTTTTCCAAACAAACTACTAATTACCACAGAAGTACTCTCCATTGGTTGCCACACCATTCCAGATCTTTGTGGAATGTGATGAATATCGTTTTCAAGAGGGCCACATGGAGAAACGATGATAAGATAAGCGACTGGCTACACGTAACTCAACAATAAGCTGGACGCAAAGTTTTCACCATACACACACGTATTCAACTTCAGCACACAACCCTGCATAGCTGTACCAAATAGAAGACTACTGATTTCAACACCTTTAGGCAAAATAATAGAGGATTTCATCAAACCTCAAAAATATGAGGGAAGCAACAATAACCAGGATAGTGTTATGGAACAAGAAAATTTTTTTAAACATCAGAAAATCAAACAACTTTATTAAGTAAACTCAGCCTCATATACAAATATAAAACGTATTTTTTTCTTCTTCATATTATACATCATTTTATTTACAATACATATTCTATTTACTTATGAGATCACTTTGATGGTTCAAAATCATAAACTTGCTTTTACATATTCTCAAGGATTTGGAGAATAGAAAGAACACAACGTACCATGAAGGTGACATGGTTTCTGGTTGGTACCTCACGTTTTTAGAAGAATATGGGAACAAAAATGAGAACTTGAATAGCTGGTGCAGCTAAGTTCACTATGATTGGCCATTCAACATAAACTATCAATTTGTTAAGACTGCTTAACAGTTGATTCAATAAGATACATGAAATGTTAAATACATTTGGGAAAACAGGATTCAATCAACACCTAACGTGATGTTTTCAACATTAGGGTTAACTTCTCTAAGAATGCTAGCCTATCATTGTAATCAATGGTTTTTGAAGTAAATAATCCTCAAGCAAAGGAAAGAAATGAATCATAACAGTTGTTCAAAATTGCACATGATCCAGGAATATTTGGTGTGCAATAAGGCACAATTAGTTAACTTTCAAGAGCATAATACATAGGTAAGAATCCATTATGTTGAGTATTACCCAACCAAGATTAGAATAGACGTTACTGGCAAATGTGTGGAACAACGGGTCCCGTTTAACATCATATCCCTCTTAACAATCACTCTAGTCAATTTGGCCAGGAATAAAACCAAAAATTGACTAATCAATTGAGATTCAACTGAAGGTTGACTAATCTCTGATACTGTCGGTGTAGTAGAAAAACCTGTTCAATCAAGGTGGAGTCGGGATGGCTCATTGTCTATTCCAATCAAGATGGGGCAATGTCTAGTCTGATTCAACAACTGTTTGTAGTAATTAGAGTAGAAATGAGTGATCCTTGCTGAAGAATTACGATTCTGTCATGAAAATTCATCATTATGTCTGCTACTCAGTGACATAACACAGGAATTGTTATCAAGGTTTTTTCTTACGCAGGAGTTGTTAACATAATTCTCCCAATGCTATTCATAATTAGAGAAATTTTAAAGGAACAAAAAGAAGTGAAATGGTTGATTATTAGAAACCATGAACCATTTGACCCTGTGATTATTAGTGCAAGAGAAGGGAGACAGCAGCGATAGACGCCAACAAAATCAAACAATTATTCAATAAATCCAAAGTAAATGAAATAACTGGTGGCAAAACTGCCATACACCATCAAACAATAATGGAATGAATCCAAAGTATTTGAAATAACTGGGGGAAAACTGAAATGTCCATTGTGAACTATACCATACATTGAAAAGATACAAAATCAACTTCGGGTCATTATAAAACCAATACACTGAAATCTTCCATGAACATATTATTATGATTCTTATAGTATTTAGATGAGCAAAAATTCTAGGGGTACCTCTCCTGAGTCCGGCAGCAGCAACAATTTAGTCAATTCTTAGAACGCCTCTTCTGACTTTACTGTTGCATTCCAGTAAAGTTGGGGTTCGTCCTGATGAATTAAGAAATTAATCAGACAATGCAGAAAAAAACTCTCACAGACAATGTTTTAATACAAAATATAAGTAAATGCTTTCGATTTCTCTCAAATTGGCTATAGGTGCAAATGGTAAATTGTTAATATGTGATGTTGACTTGTGTGTAGAACCATAACAATATACTCACAATTTCACACACAACTTCACCTCCTCATTTTGTGGATTTTTAGAATTTTCCCCAAACGTTGTTTAGCTGTGGCACCTCCTTTCTTACTTGGTGGTGGTTTGGGTGTGGAAGACGGACTTTTCACTTTAGCTAGAAACATAATTAACATTTTCTCAATGAACAGATATTGGATTAGATAACTATGCAAATTTCCTCAGTAGAAAATCGTCACTTAAGTGCCCTGTCTTGCAATTGTATATACTGTTCAGCAATTTTGTTCTAATTTTCTTGGGTCTCCATACGAGTGTGTAATGAGATGAGCTGTACGCAATATAGCAAGACTGGGCACACGTTTTTTGTCTATCCTGTAAAGTTGGGAGGAGTGAGTTAGCCCATGTGGGATCTCAAGAGACGAAATATTAAAACTAAATTAGTTAAGATGAGGACATCCACAGAGACATGATGTTAGCCAAAGGAAGATTGATTTGGACGGAATGATAGAATCAACATTTTCCCATTCACCTTTAGACACAGTAGGTGTGGAGGAGCTCGACGGCTTTTGTTTGTTTGGTTTTGATTTCTTGACAGGAGGGATGAACTTGCGGGGAGGAAACACAGCCTGAAAAAAAGAAAATATCAGCAAAGAAGCTAAAACCCCTTGAGTTTTGATGCCCTGACAAATATGTCCGAGCCTCTAGGCCCTAGAGTCTAGGGGAAAGTTTATTCCTCATAACCTGATACCAACTTAATGGATTAGTAAAGAGGCGAAAATGGCTTCATGGGGCACATTCCATGATGAAGTTTCCAAGAACTCAACAAATTGAACTACCTTACCAAAATCCAACCAATTCATTGTACCTTTTCACTAGCAAAGCCTGAACCTAATTTGACTTTTTGCATATTTTTATGTGACAAAATATTGTACTCAAATATAAACTCAGCATCCATTCATTTATTCAAGTGGAACTTGCAAAGATAGGGCTGTCTGAGCGTTGATAGATTGAATGCAATGAGAGAATGACACTTGGAGCTAATGTTGCTAACACATTTGCTTACTGCATTAGATGCTTTATTAGCTGCTGCAGCCTCGAGGCCTTTCTCAATCGCAATCTTGGTTTTCCCCACTCGCTGGGGACGATCACTCTTGGGAGTAACTGATATGGATTTAGAAGTGGGGGACCAGGCTTTATCATCAATGAGCCCCATAACATGAGAAGGTTCCTCATCATCAGAGAACTCCAGAGCCGGGTATACTGTGAACATAGGTTAAAGGCGAAATTAACAAAATAAAAACAAAAAACAAAACTTTCAAGTTTTCCAAGTAAAAACAACACAATCCCATATTTGTACAATTCCATCCCTGGCACCAGTAGCATCAGAGATGACACCTTATTCACCAGAAAGTATTTGATTAAGCTTGAAAACTGCAAATTAATGACAGTGGCCCATATCGCTTGCAAAAGCCCTGAGCCCAGTTCTCTCAATCCCAGAAGAAACTCCTTAGAAAGAATGTTGTCAAAATAGAAATAGATTGGTTGCATAGATTTACCAACCATGCTACGAATTACCATAAATTGTACATTTTTATGAGGTCCTCTAACTATTTCCTGCACTGGATCAAGACAAGCGGCTGCAAACCTTCATTTCATCATAGATGAGTATGACATCTTTTTCAAATTCTGTGAAAAGGTTTGCTTGTGCATGAAAAAATCTTATACTCAAATCAATAAAGCCTGAAGACACAGTGAACTGGCGAAGTCCTTATATTGTACTTTCACTTGGAAGGGGATATTTTAGTACTTCTCTAACGAAACTTCAAGCTTTAAACAACAGCGACCGCAAGTGTGTGAACAGTTGCGACGTGTGTGAACATCCTGCTGTTTTGGGGAAACGTTGGTCGATAGTATCTGTCAAATTTTTTAGTTTTGCTAGTTCATAACTTGCTGTTCTCAGTTGTTTTCGTAGGGGCCTCATTGTCCTTTTCAGCTCCAAGTTTTCACTGATGGTAAATAATAAAACAGCAGGACGCTCACTCAAATCGTACTTAACACACTGGATTTTTCATTTTGCTCTTAGATACCCTGCACTGGTTTTTCATCAACTTAGTGCTCGATTTCTTTAGAATTGGATTGATCAATTTCCTTCGAATGTTTACGGAAGTTCCGTTTGTCAACGCATCATTTTCGGCTGGTTGACAAACTTTTGAATATACTGACGCACCACTGTTTGGTAAATGTAAATATGGAACTGCTTCAGGTTTCAGGTGTTATTTTGGTGGTTGTTTCAGATGTTCACTTTTTAAATCCCGAATGCAGAGGAAGGGTATTGATGTCAGTCTTCAATTCATTAATGATTTTGTCAAGTGTTTTTTTATTAGGTAGTTGAAACTACAGGTTTTGTTAACCATATGATTGTGTTGACTGATGTGATTGAGAAAAATTTCAATAAAACAAAAAGTGTGTGTTCTGTAAATTTCATGTTGACTGTTTACCACTTATAAATGTATTGTTTCATCGTTCCTTAGGCGCGGCGCATATTGAACCCAGCCCATGGGATGGATCGATTAATGCATATTATTAAACCCAGCCCTCGCCCAGCACCGCATATTGAACCCAGTTGTTGTCTGTCACCCAGGTTTTGCAATGTCAGCATTAGAACTCCTCCTGGATTTAGAATCTGAGTCAGAAAGTGAAGAAGTGGTTGTAGTGTACTCGTTAGTGAAGACGGAGAGAAATAAAAGAAATAATCATTTAGCTGGGAGGAATACTTACGGAGAGTTCAACCTGTTCAAGGAAGTTCCTGGTAGTGTTTTGAAAAATAGTTTTTGGCTCACAGGAGAGCAGTTCAGCGAGGTACATGAACTGATTGAAATTGACATAACTGGAAGGGAATGTAATGCCCAGAAAATAATTGGGAGTGGAGAAAAGTTAGCAGTAGGTATACGTTGGTAGGTATTAACATACCTACCTCAGTCCTACCGCTTACTTATTAAACATTATTTAATATTTAGAGTATAAAGGGTGTTTGCCACTTGGTGTAAAAGAAAACAAATCGGTAAAACTAGGCTGAAAATGGAGTAGAACGCCGCCAACCGCGCATTTCTATCTCAATCCGTTCCCAACATATGATTTTTTAAAGGTTTTGTACGGATATCTAGGGTATTGGAAACGGAAACTAGGGAAATAATATATCAGTTCTCATTATGAAGCCATTCGTATCATTTTGCATCCTACGATTTCATGTCATTACATGGTGTCAGATGTTAAAATTTCGTTTAATTGGTTATTCAGTATTAACTTATGCCAAGACAACGCAATCAACCAAGTAGGCAGCCGGCGATAATGCCAGAAGATCCTCTTCGTTCCCGCGACTCGGGGGCCAACAACGCAAAAGTTAACACGCTACAAACAAAAGAGGTACGGTAAGACCGAGTCCTACCACAGAAAAGGAAATAAAACGACCTACTGACTCTTCATCTTCAGATGAATATTATATACAGATGGTTGAGCTTGAGACGCCCAAAGTGCCAAGCTGGCCCAGGTGCAATGGATGGATGGTGACCATCCGAATAAATGCTGTGGAAACATCTTGTAAGGTGGACATTGCTCCATCCTGAACTGGACAGACTTCAAAAAGATGCCGGCGGCACTACTGACAGACTCTAATATGAATTTGTACGGCCCAGGTCACAAGTTGCTCAACATTGTCGGGAGGACGACCGCTGAGTTCACATGGGGGAGCAGGAGCGGCAGTGGAAACTTCTATGTTGGGTCACCAGACGCAGAATACGAGACTCTACTGGGCCTCCCTGAGACCAAAACCCTCAAACTGATCAGTTAGCCACCCAGAGAACCCGTTCTTGCTACCACAACATATTATGTGCCTAGAGAGCAGAAGGGCTATCCAATTACAAAACAATCTATACCCAGTACCTCAACATTTTTCAACGCATAGGCCAATTCAAAGAGCCATATCACATCCAACTGGTCGATAACCCTATGCCATAACCACACCTCGCCGAATACCCATATGGCTGCACAGGGCAATACAAGAGGAGATGGAGAGACTTGAGGGGCGCGAGTGTTCAGCAAGCTGGACCAGAATTCTAGATACTGGCTGGTGCTTTTAACGCCTACCTCAGCCAAGCTCACCTGTTTTTTGACCCCATTTGGACTCCATTCTTCAAGAAACTACCAGTACTACTAGCACTACCACTACTATCTTCATCTTCTGAACACTACGAGCGTAGAATGAGAGAGACTCTGCAAGGACTGAATGGGGTAGTGAGCCTGCAAGATGACTCATTGGTCAATGGGAGAAGCAAGGAAGAGCTTAGTTCACAATGTTCTAGCCCGCCTACAAGAGGCAGGGACAATGATAAATGCGTTTTTGGTACCAGCCAGACCAAATTTCTTGGCCATATTGTATCGGAGAGGGGCATCTCGGTGGACCCTAAATGGAGCTAGGACGTTCTTTCTTAGGACGGCAGCAATGACCTCCCTTGTGACCTCTACCGTGTATTTTACCTACCGTGGTACGGCCTATGTCAACTCAATGAGTCGCAGGACATTCACTATTCACCCCAGAAGTAAACCATGAATGTGATTACGATGAAGCTGTCACCTGAGGGCTCCGCAGCAACACCATAATTCGTTACTACCCCAGTATGTCATTGAGAGTCCCTCTAACCGCCATGAGCACGAAGTTTTCAGTGACATAAGGCCAGTGGCAACATCAACATTGTTATTAAAATTCTCAAATACTCACTATAATCATCATCTTGGTGGACGCTATGCCCAAGAGGGTCCTCTGGAGGAGTTGACGTCAGCTTAGAACCCGTACGCTTTGTACGGGAAACCGAACATTGTTCTTCCACAGGTGGGTCCACAACCTCATTTTCGACACTTTGTGGAACAATGGATGACCAATCTCGTGCCCTAAAAAAGAGCACAAAGTTCTGTATTAGAGTGGGTCATTGAGGAGTAAGAACCAAAACATACGAATGTCTTTCTATAATGAAAAATAGTCAATTTTTTGTAAAATCGTTTTTGGTTTATTACCTTGAACTATTGGAATCGACCGAAGAAAAAAATTGTTTAACCTCCCCTCAAAATTTGTTGGTTCATGTTTCAAGATACGTAGATCCAAAAAATCAAATAAAAAAATAAAATAATAAAAAATCCGTCCGTCCCCCCCATAGGCGACACTCTCTCTAGTTAGCGTGGTGCTAAAATTACGAAATTTGGTTTATGGGTTCGGACCAACCCCACAATGATAATGATCCTTGGAGCTTTCATAACCCTAGGTCAAGACCATCTGGAGGTTTTTACAATCAGCCGTTCGTTCACAATGAGGGCTCAACGTTAGAGCAGATTGAATGTCGTCAACATGATGGTGAATCATGAGGCCGCTGGACGGTTATATGTTCACACAGGCCCAGCTAATTTGAACAGCGCATGGTTTTCAGATATCGAAAATAATGTTTTTTGAACCAGGGGTATCCCCCCCCCCCTATCATTTGGTGGGGGGGGGGGGGGGTAGATTTACGATTATAATCTATGGGTTCAAATAAAAGCTATTGACGAGGGGATTGGAAAAATTGATGTTTTTTTTGACCCAGTGGAGACTTTACGACCTATTCTCGTACCTACCTAATATATTAAGTATGTACACATAAAAACTTTGCGTACTTCAAATAGTTTAAATCAATCTACTTTTTTGAGATCTACACAAAGAAGATAATAAACCGTTGTGTCAAGAATTTGCAGAGTTTTTATATCATTGAAGAAAGGATGGATTGCCTAGGAAGGCCTTAAGTTGTCGATTAAGAGATTATATCCACTGTATAATCTCTTCTGCAGTACTCTTTCATAATAGTAAGCAAAGTAATGGCATTGCAAATCTGGAGAAAAACGATGCATACAGTTTATACCCTTACTATCTGCTGTGAATTATACGTACCTCTTTTTACTTGTAGTGGGGCTTGGGCTTGGCGACTCAGTTTTCATTACATTCTTGTACGTCCTTTTCAAAGGAGAAACTTTATAAATCGGTCTGAAAAAATTAACAACACTTGCTTTCATTTCCACTATAACAGTTATAGTTACTGCTGTTGAACGCAGATGTTTTCATACAATAACTCTGTATGAAACTAGAAATAACTCTGTCATGCCCTGCATGATAGTAAGAATGATTCGGCCGTCAGATGTTTCGAATTTTCATTTGACCTATTCTCCTGAATTGTAGCTAATATACTAGCTAAAATATATCAACACATGAATAATTAAACATCGTTATACAACACTGTGCACATGTTATTTCAACATGAACATTTTCGAATTTGATCAATCAAAGTGTTTCCACACCTGTCATCATATGTATGGATGTTCAGCGTTCTGGGACTAGCATCCGGTGACACAGGCTCGTCCTTGATCATTGGAGGAGAATCACTTCTTTTCACAATTACTGATGTTGCTGCGGCAGGAATCTCTGTTCTTGTTTACGAGCAAAATCAACAAAATAAACTTTTCGGGTATAATTTCGTAACAAGACTGACAACAAGATTTTCAATATCAACAACAACTTGGACCTAAAAACATGTGTGTTGCCACAATATGATTGACAAAGCAAGGCGCAAACTGGAACTGGGATGGGAAAAAGATTCGGGATGGGCGAGAATTCCAGGATGATCAACCGGTGAAAGCCAAGAGGAAAAATTGAAGCCTGGGAATCCTAAGGTAACGTGGTTAGATCTTGTGAAGGACATTCTGAGGAATACCTACCATAGTGATCGATGTAACCTAAATTTCTGCTCCAATCACTGTAGATCCCTGAATAGGCAACACGTTGTTGCCAAACATGTCGGAAAGAATAAATAACAATAGCATCTAGAAGTGAGCCAAAACTGCTTCAACCCTCAAACCCTACAATAATTTTGAGGAATATTAACTGAAGGAGAAAATCTGAGTCTGTTCAGAAGGTCCAAGAGATTGTATACAGAGCAAAACCAGATTCGTGAAGGATTGTGTGTTTGAAGGAGAAAACCAAAATCACTGGAAGAGGAAATAAACTTCAGGAAGGTCATGGCTCAACTCGTCAAAAGAACTCGTTCCGCAGGATTAGGTAGGACAAGGTAACATATCGTAGAATATTTGATAAAATCATTCAAGTAACACCAACATAGAAACAAGTTACACAAATGATAATCGAATGAAAAGACATACTGGTAGAACGGCTTCACTAACCACAATTTCAGTAACAATGATCCAAAATCGTCAGTTTCGGAGGATATGGACAACTTTTCCAATAAACTGGTGCTCTTATTTGAAATGGGTTTCCGAAATTTTCATATATGTATACAATTATTCTTCTCTCAACACTTGAGATTAATTCCAAATCGTCAAGTCACTTTTCAAAAGTAGAAATAAAATAAAAGAGAAGTATGAAGATACATACTTGGAATCCACCGCTGCTGATGAGCATCTTTTAATGACTACTCCTATCAATTTTTTAGCATCAGTCTTGATTTTCCAATCAGAGCTTGAGTCTTCTTCATTTTGTTGACTCGCTAATCCGGAGCTTGCTCCCGCTTCTGCTAGTACTTTCAGTTTTTTAACTGGTGAGAGAGACTGGAACAGACAATTCAGACTGAGAGAAAGCTCCAAGGCCTATTTGATTTCAGCAAACAGAAATCAAACAATAGTTTACCTTAAAGTCATCATACAAAATGAAGTCATCAGAATGAGGTTTCTTCTTGACCCTTGTGGACTCTCGTTTTTCTGTGCTCCTCACAGCTACTGCTCTTTCGTTCATCCTCAGTATTCTGTTCATGTCTTTGAATAACTGGTCCGTATCATAAAAACTTTTTTCTTGGACCTACAGAAAAATATGAGTAACTATAAGTTATAGATACAGGGCAGAAATGATAAATTTCATCAAGAACACATAGAACAGCGTACATACGGATAGTTTGGTGGCCCAGCTTCTGAGATTAGGTAGTGACACCTTGATAGCATTGATCAAGTGACAAGGCACTGTTAAAATGTCTCTAGTTTGGAGCAGAGAGTCGATTTCTTTGCAGATGCCCTCAGCAGCAAACCAATTTAGTTCCCTGAAGTTAGGATGAACGTACTTTTCAATGACTTTTTCCATAAGCTCCATCTGAAACACCCTGAAGAAGGAGAGAAAAAGAGTGTAACTATTATTTGGATTGTATATTTTGCGATAGCTGGCAAAACAAAAAACAAAAAAAAAAAAAAGTTTTTCGATTCTTTTTATAATCTTAGCATGCGTCATTCCTGTTTTTCGGATATTTTCAAGAGGGCGGGGGTCATCCCATTGCATAAAGGAGGCTCTGAGTAAGAAATGAATAATTATCGTCCAATTTCCCTCCTCAGTATTCTCAGCAAGTTACTGGAAAAATTGGATTAAGTTTCAATTAAACGACAGGTGTGGACGAGGCCCTGTATCATGCCACGAAAGACCTTGTCAGTGTTCCGGATAACAGAAGTAGGGGGATCGCGGTGCGGCTAGACATGGCTAAAGCCTTTGACGTTATTAATAGGGAGAAGTTATTGAAAAGCCTACATGGTTATGGGATAAAGGGTGAAGAATTGGAATGGTTCGCAAGATATTTGGTAAATAGAAGGCAAGTTGTGGAAATGGAAGGGGTCCTAAGTGAAGAAGAAATGCCTATTGAATTTGGCGTGGTACAGGAAGGTACACTATCTTCGATATTATTTTTATATTCATCAACTCTATGGCCTTGGTTTGAGAAGGTAGTTCATGGGATGGGGTATTTGAGGACGCAAACCCGATTTCAGTACCGTTTATGAATGGCTAACGGAGATTGATTTGACTATATATCGAGGGTCTCTCGGCAACTTCCCACATCGTCATTTGGGCGACTTTTCAGCAGAGCCAAAAAACCATCTGCCAATGACTACGTTTACTGAGTAATTCAGTAAAATAAATCGTGATTTTTAGTGTTACCTAACTTATACTTAGTTAGATCAATCCGCCGGGGGAAGAAGCTTCAAATGGTATGCATAACTCATTTTGGGCAAAAGTGACGATGTGGGGTGTTGCCGTGAGACCCTCGATACGTTGGTAAAATGAATACATGATGTTTTCTAAAACCAAAGATAAGAAATAAGTTAGGAATGAATTAAGGTTACATTTGCGCAGCTATGAATGGATGACGAGTTCAGATGGGTGGAACAGATCAAGTACTTGGTACTGAAATTGAGAAGATTTCCATCTACCTTTTACAGTCTGAGGAATGTCCTAAACCAATCTGAGTAATGCCCTATTAGCAATTTACAAGGAATTTGTACAGTCAGTTTTGTCATTCGGGATTTTAGCATGTGGGGGGGGGGGGGGTTGTTACAAGATCCTCTGTTCGTGAGGCAAAATGCTATTTTTAAAATCATAGCAAGGAAAAATGGTCGTTACTCCACTTTCGAGCTTTTCTCTGTAATCTCGGTATTCTCTCCATAAAAACTACATATTAAGAACATTTTAATGTTTTAGCAGAAGCATGGTAACTGGTTTGGCTTTTCGAGATACCTCCCTTATCATGTTAGGTTTTTTGAATACCCGAAAAATTCAATTGCGTTCCCATCGTTTTGAGAAACGCTCCCGTTGCTCTCAGGTGTTCAGGCGAGGTCCCCAGAGCCGATTATAAGAAAACTTCATTTTCCAGTTACTCAAACAATCTCTTTTCTGACGATTATTTGTCATGGAGGATTGTGTTTCTAAGGAACCTAAATTGATTTATCTAAAGGTGACAAACCAATCGATAAATTTCCTTAACGTGAACTAGTAGGCAGCCTAATATACCTACTTGATATTGGGGTCTAGACCTGACCTGTGCCTTTCAGTATAATATACTGTAAGATATTATCTTACATTTCAATATCTTTCATTGATCTCATCTCAGCAGAGTTTTGGGTCATTTGAAATTTACAAGAAACTACAGTTTGATTTTCAAACGTAAAAGTAATAATGAAAATGTATTGGAAGCGTATGTTGACGCTGACTATGCATCGACCCTAACGATGAAAAGAGTATTTCTGGTAAATTGGTATTCAAAGTAACCGAATGTGGTTGCACAAAGTAGTACAGAAGCTGAGTATTGTTCTATTTCTAATGTTATGTGTGAATGTATTTTCATGAGGAATTTACTAGAGGAAATCGCCACACTAAACCCGTGTGTAATATTATATGAATACAATCAATCTGCTATTAAGATAGCTAGAACAAAGAAAACTAGGAGGACTAAAGCATTGCGATGTGAAAGTGCATGTTGTTTGGAGTTATATTTAAGGAGGTAACTTTAGCTAGTGTTTGTTCCTGCAAATTTATAGCTTGCTGATTTGATTACCAAACCTCTTTGCGTTGTTATGTTATTTAATGTGCGGAATCGATGGCGGGTATAATTTGGATTGTATATTTTGCTGTACTTGGCAATTCTGAGGTCATACTATGACTTGTCCTATACTATGAGTTGGTACGTCAATCTCTGTCCTGTTCTGTTTTCTGTATCGTTTCTTGTTATAATTTGTTCGTCTAATAAAAAAGTTCATTCTACTGAAATGTCTGTGTTTGTCTCAGTCGTATTAGATCATTCAATAGTAACTATTATATTGAGGGTCTCACGGCAACACCCCACATCGTCACTTTTGGCCAAAATGAGTTATGCATACCATTTGAAGCTTCTTCCCCCGGCAGATCGATCTAAGTATAAGTTAGGTAGGTAACACTAAAACTCACGATTTATTTTACTGAATTACTCAGTAAACATAGTCATTGGCAGATGGTTTTTTTGGCTCTGCTGTAAAGTTGCCCAAATGACGATGTGGGAAGTCGCTGTGAGACCCTCGATATCTTAAAATCCATCCTATCCTTCTTGCTGTGCAATGAAATTTTACTTCTGATTACCAAGAGAATAGTAGAGAAACAAAACTATTGACTCACCCAAATTGTTCCTCGACATTATAGGTATTGAGAAAATTCCCTCCGTACACCAGTGAATCAACCGGAGTGTATACGGCATGTATCCACCCAGTAGGGAGCAAAAGCGTTTCACCTGCCTTAATGGTTAATTTGTAGCATTCATCTACCTGAAAAGAATAGTATGATTTGTAATCTTGAAAACGACAATTGGAGGAATTCCCATATGATTTGTATTTTCAAAGCGTTGATAATCACTTTCAAAATCAAGGAATAAAAACAGTCTGCCAAGTGGGGGGACAGTAGAGCTTCCTCACACACCATAACACGAACGTGTACAATTAAATGCTGTATTGGATTGTTTGTTACATCAAGCGCGGGAAGTATATTTATTCAGTGTCTTGAATATAAGGGGAGGATTTTCAGACTATACCCCAAATTCCATAAGAATTTGAGTCCAATTTGATTACTGTTACATACCACGAGGCTATTGTAGTTTGTGCATGCGCAGGTGTTACTTTCGTCGTTCTTAACATGATGCAATTTATTAGGAACCCTCGCTCGTTTCACCATTCCTCAAATCTCAGAGAATGTCATAAATAACTGTCCAATAGTTTATGCCTGGGGCATTTGATTACAGAGAGACCCAGAAACGGATAGAAACAGAAGCTAATTAGTTCAGGAAACAGTCAAGCTAAGCAAAATGTAAACGGAAATTTCGATTTTGGGTATTAGTCGTTTTGGCTCTGCGAAGAAGAAAAACTAGAGGTATTTTCCGAATAGGAACTAACCTGGTCACCAAAAAATTGTGCTTCCTTATGGTAAGACGAGCTCCACTTCCAAAACAAATGATTGTTCACAGTACTTGGTCTAATAAGAAAAAAATCTTTAACGCCCTGCAATAGAAAATGGATAAAGTGAGTAAAATGAGTACAGTGATTAAGAAAATTTTTGTTGAAAACGAATTTGTTTGGTCTTGAAAAGCTTGCCAACTTACAGTAACTATATGGTACCATACTGATGTGCCACTGAAATCAACATGAAAATCAGTGTAGGACTTTGAAGGAGATATGAGGCAATATTTTTCTGTAGCCGACGGGACGTGTGATTTGTGTCCCTCCTTAGTACGATTCCAATAACGATGGACCCAATCAATATCTCGAACTATCTTTGGTGGCTCTATGAACTCACTCAACCTGAAATAAAGACCGCATCATAAGATCAATAAATTTTAAATCGTAATGTTGTTGCAAGTCCTATTCAACTAAATGATGGTAAAAAAAATCAGCATATCAAAGAAAACATTTTGATACAGTACCTTGTTTTTGAAACTTCCATACTGATCAAGTTCAGTATTCTCGTCTTTTCTGGGTTCATGACATACTTGAAATATTCAATTACAGACATTTTTAAAGTGTCTTGTTTCTCTACATCAATCACATCAACTTCCTTCAAATCAGGGACTGAAATACAAACCAATCGTCATCATACATCATCAATATTAACTTTAACAACCCACCCTCTGTATTTGATGAAACTTTTTGTTATGCTCTCACTGAGATCTATTATTTGAAACATAATAACAACCATGGACCAGACTCCATTCCAAGTTCCTGACAAATTTACTAGTGAAACATTCCAAACAGGAGACAATACCTAGGAATTTCAATAGAATGTTGAGGTCGGTGACTGGGGGGATTTTTATGCCCAAATCGGTCACGTCTTTGACGAGAATGGGTTTTTTGAAGCCATTTTCTATGAAGAAATCCTCCGTCAGGTCTTTTCCTGTCATTTCCAACAGGATACTGTGTGCACTGCAACAGTGATAATAATTATGATCGGTCCAACAAAAATTATAATATAAAAACTGGGCACAATGAACAATTACCTAATTGAGAAATATTTTCATGTAAATACCCTTAAGTTTTACTAGGTACAAACTTCGCTCAAATGATTCTGGAAAAATGTTTCATTGGAATAAGTTTCAGTGACCGATCTGAGACTGGGAGTTCCAGTAATGAAACATACTGAATGGCTCATCCAAATTTACCTAATTCCTCTCAAAACACGAACTATTGGAATGCGTCATCATAATATTATAGTGAGGGATTCTAGGACACAGACTCTCTAACTCAGGATTCACAATAGGTAGAAGAGGTCATGAGAGACCACAGATGGAGTTTGGAAAATTAGGGGAAATGCGTTCACCAGCCTGGTACAGAATGAAACAAGTGATGAAAGGGAAAATATCAGGGTATTCGGGAAGACGCTATAAAGCATAAAAAAATACCAAAGGTGGAAATGAGACACTCGGAATCGCTTCTACTAGGATTGCTGCAAGTGGGTTGTCACATGCCACCAAACAATGTTTCTTTTTTATGGCAGAACTGTGAAGGAGCAGGGAGTCCAGGGGAATGAGCGAACTATGCTGAATCGACAAGCGATGTAGAAGTTATTTTCAAAATGTTTTGGTTGTGAGGGTCACCGGGCGGAATGTGCAGCGTAGAAAGTGTTGGGGCCAAGGCACTGTGGGGAGGATGAACGGATTCCAGGGACATTACGCGAAAAAGGTAAATTTGGTGGGCTGATTCCACGGAATCTGTGCGATGCATGTCGGCAAAAAAATATTATAGTGTAGCTTCCACCTAGTTTTATTGTGTACCAAAGTTTCAAGAGCTAGTGAATATTATATTCTTGAAAATTTTAAAAACTAGTCCAAAGAGGCCATTTGTAAGGTTTCTGCGACTGACCTCGTCAACCTTGACATCATGCTGCTCAATGACCACCCCTGATATTTTTTGCCCAATTGCACTTATTTGTCAAATTTATTGTTAAGATTCAGAAAACCGAATTTAATCATTTTTGACCAATTTTAAATAGGTATAACATCATTCAGAAGTTGTTTCCAGATGATTCGTGTCATCCCTTCACCTCAATAGTTATTTTAGCTCCTGAAGCTCCCACTAGAACTTGTTGGGGTGGGAAGGAATCCTCTAAGTAAAAGACACACATGGTTGCCCGAGGGAGTTAGTGTGAAGAGCGTCAGCCGGCCTTGTGGTTCTGTGAAGTAGTTTGCAGTGTGGAAGGCGTGGACGTATGTTTATAGGAGTCATTCCTTCACGAACCTTTCCCAAGAAAAGGCTTCATGTTAATTTTTTTAAATACTTTCACCTTATTCGTAATGTTATGGCTGTTGAAAATGTTGTATTTGTTTTCACAAAAGTAAAACTCCACTGACGTGTAAAACCTCAAAACTATGATTTGGCCATTACTTCACGCTCTGAAAATTCCAACAAGGTGAAGTGATGACATCTAGGGTGGAGCAATGACTTGAGGAATCTGAACCTACGTTTTTGAGAAAGTATTTTTTTTTTTTTTTTGTGAGAAAAAAAAAAAAAAAGGAATTTCCTATAGCTTCAGACAAAAAACACCTCGCAGACAGTATAGAAGTAATATACCCGTATGTTTTAACCTGATGGTCCTAATAGACGCTAACTTGTTCTGTCAAGGAAATTAAATTCTAGGTTGAATATGACCTCCGAATATGACAGGTCCGTACTTTTGGTTAACATGGCACCAAGCAAGAAGATGAATGCCAAAGAGAAAAAAATTGCTGAAAGAAGAAAGCTGAAGATAATATCAGCGATCAGCTCCGCTATAAACATTGAAGAGTAAGCCTGTATCTTTAACACTTTTAAGGCAGAGGGATCATGAAAACTACATTAAGAAAAAAGAAAAAGGCCAATTCAAGTTGATTTTGGAGTTAACAAGGCGTGAACAGAAAGAAAAACGTGAAAAATGGGCGACGAGCACTAGACCCTACCGATGACCGAGCTTTCTATACCATTTGAACGCATTTCTGAATTAGGTGATGACACATTAGCATCAGCTTCTCAATCATCGCAGGACATGACTTCACATCAGAAGAGATCAGGAAGAAAGAAGGTTCGAAAGCACTGCCGTCCTTGGTGCTTTTCCAGTGCCGCGTCATCACTTCACCTTACCAAATTGTATTATAATTGATATAATTAACTAAGATTTAAAATCAAGCGCTGCTGACTATCCAGTTACACAAGGAATGCAGAGTAGAACATCCATGATTTTTTCCCCCATAATTTTCCGAACACATTGAAGAAAAAAAATTGGAGAGTTCGTAAATGATCTTTTTTGCGTAATGACCCAGTCTCGTGGGAGAGTACTGGTGGAGTGCTGTGCAGATTGTCGATTAGTCCTAGATCCTAAGCCACGTATATACCAGCTGTAATAGAGGTTTCATTTGAAATCCTAGCCAATGGACAGGTGAGGGAATTCGGTATTTACATTTTGAACTTGATTTTGGATATGATTGCGTATGGCAATCTACCACAAATTTGACTGGAAACCTAGGGAAAGATGACTAGTAGGTAGTTACTCATCGCCAAAAAATTACACGAAAAGTATCACAGACCACAGTTGTTCAAAAACATAAAATCCGATGAAATGGGAGAATGACCCACGTGGATGTATGTTTGTGGGAATTCATTATTCAGTTGCTTTTCCTTTCAGTAATCTTTTACTTTTGGGGTGCAGCAGCAGGGCTTAGCTGGTTGGTTGGGATTCCTACGCAAAAGCTTAGTTTTTCTATAACTATTGGTTTTTTTTTCAACTTAGTTTTTCTATGATAACTATTCGTTTTTCTAACTTAGTTTTTCTAGTATACTATTGGGTTTTTTCTTCTAAATTAAATATTGGTTACTAATAATTAGAAACCAATGTGGCCGCTGGTAACAAAATGTGGCCATCGGCGAGAGAATGAAGGATACCCAATAAAGAAAAGAAACGAACTCAACGAGCTAACACAATTATTCAAAATACGGAAGAAGTTCACTTTATTATGGATAAGGGAAATGGAAACTGGGAAAGGAACTGATGTTTCTTTAGAAGTGTCAATTGAAGTAGAATGCACCTAGACCATTGTCGTGTTCCCACGTGGGATCAACCTAAGAGATATCCTTAGTGTTCATTGATCAATATATTACTACGTTAACAACTTACTCGAGGAAATTCCGTTTGACGAGTTCCTTCAAGAAGTTTTTACTTCCAGTTTTTGATGTGATAGGCCTTGGTTTTTCAGAAGCCATTGCAGCAGATACACAGAGAACTGAAACAGAATAATGAAGAAAAAATATTATTGAATAAGTCTTCTCCGTTTGATTCATGCTCTGGTTGTCTTTTAGGTTGCATATTTTCATTGGAATCAACAGAGGAAAAAATATTTTCAAACGCAAGAAAGAAGGACGAGTGTGGGCAACAAGGTTAACTAAGACGAAAGTTACGATTCCATTGCCACGTGGAATTACATCCCCTTGTGAGCCTTCACTTGACACCTCTTGAAGGTTTCCAAGTGGTATTTGGTGTGATCATGTCAAACCTAACGTACATAATTCAAAGGGAATGGTACTGTGTTATGGTACATGGTACTTGGGTTGAACGAGGAGACAGGCAAATTACGAGGGGACATCTAAAAAACGATTTGGGGTACAGGAACGCCGTTCTTTTGAGTCTATCGATATCCAACGATTGTAGGAAAAGGCTCAGAGGATAACCATGCACGTCCATTCCGTATGGTACCTATATGCGAATCTTTCGGTGCTTACTTCACTGCAGTGTCCAAAACTAAGCGAGTGATAAGTACTCTTTCCCAAATTCAGGCCTTCCAGACGGAGGTCTGCGGATTGATCCCCTAACAGCATACATATCGCACCCGTCGTGGAATACTGTAACATCTCAAAAAACCAATATTTTGGGAATCTGGTCTTGAAGGTTTTAATTTAATGCATGTGGTACTCTAGTCGTTACGGCATTCTTATATTGATCGTATATATTATATCCACTGACTAGACTACCACGTGCATTAAATTAAAACCTTCAAGACCAGATTCCCCAAATATTGTTTTTTTGAGATGTTACAGTACTTATTCCACGACGAGTGCGATATATCCCCCGGTCCTTCCCAGTTAATAGACACAACTTCGTCACGCTGGAGTTCATTATTCTATTTGATATAGTCGATCCTACTGAACGAGATACTGTGAAGGAACAATGGAGCCTTCGCACACACTCGTCAGAATACTGAATAATTGAAAACGAATTGGTACTCGCCGTAGGTTAGCAATCGCATATTTCGGTACTTCCAAATTAGATTCGAATTACAATGAAGTATTGACGAAAACATACCAACTATGAATTATGTTACCAAACGATTAGTTGGGTGAATATAAGATGCGTACTTACCGAGAGCTCGACCACGATGAACAGAAAGACTGGCTGGAACGAGTGCGCAACTACTAAGTTTGAAATAAACTATGAACTTCAAGCTTTGAATCTACAAAAGAGCTGTGATCAACTTGATACGATAACGTGATCATCACAATCGTCAAATAGTAATACTGGATGTTGAACCCCAATAGATGTACACACAGAAACAGATAAGGATCCATCGAGAAATAGAAAACTCGGCGAAGAGAGCTCAAATGAATGAAATCATATTTACCCCCGGAATACGCCGATATCACTAGAAATGCAATGTTTCATTGAATTCACACAATTCTAAGTTGAAACGCGTTTGTTTACGTTCATCACCGGGGAACTAAACAAAACGCTGACAAACAAATCGCTATCAGCAAACATGATGGAAGTTACTATGGAGTTATTATGGAACTAGGAATAGATGGTGTCCGATACTCGCTTAGCGGTGTCCTAAACTCGAAGCAATTTTCAGGGTTTTGGTTATGCAACCCGCACTGCAAGGAGTTTTAAGCGGTGGTTCATGAAGTTAATTCTATTTTTTTGCTTCTACCGATTATTTTGCAATATTTTTAGCGAATTTTCGAAAAAAAAGGAGGGTTGTTTACTGTCCAAAATGTTCAAAACTACCTATATATAGGCAGTTAAATATATTAATCTATATATTTACATATTTCTTCCCGGGCTGACGACGCTGTAAAGCGAAAATTTCCGTAAGATTTACAATTGTGTATATTAAATGTTTCTATCTCCTCTTTTTTCTCCTCCTGTGAAATTTATCCATCATAGTTATAATTATATGTATGTACGTGTCACTCCAGACAATTAACAATGATCATACTGGCCCAGATGATTTGAACAGCACCTTTTTCAGATATCGAGTTAATTAATATAAATAATCATTATTATTATTAACTAACAATAATTAATAACAATTTTCACTACTCGATAAAATACCTAATTTATCATTAATGATTATTCATAATAGTAATTAATCTGTTGTTCGGCCCCTGGGCCTCGCCCAGATTGTTCAGTAGGTACTATAGGTCGGAGAATGGTTGCAGAGAGCAAAACATCTGTCATTTAGTGATCTAGAAAAAGGGTGATCCGCATAAATATAATAACGAATAAATATAATAAAGAAAAAGGGTGATCCGCATAAGATAATAAACCGTTGTGTCAAGAATTTACGCTGAATAGGATAGTGAAATCAGCATTGCAATATTCTATTCCGTTCTCAAACCGGAGCAGTTTGAAGATGAAGAAACGTGGTTGTTACTTGAGATGTGTAGCGAGTTGGGGAACTAATTATATGAAATAATCAGGACTTGGGTAGCATTGTACTTGTTTGCACAACTCATTGTATTTCACGCTAATATCGCACGCATAACCTGAATGGAAGGTTTCCCAATATCCTTAAGTGATGCATGGATCCTTCTCCGTGTATCCATTTTCCTACACCCCCCCCCCCCCCTCTGTTAATTCACCAAACATAAATAATTATCCTTAATTACAATAATAAATAAATAGCACTTCCAGCAATCAAAATGGAACTTAGGACATCTCCTCAAGTAGGCGTCTTTGTTCTCTGCGAGGTCGAGAGACTGGGATTTCCTATGGCTGGTGTTGGTAGAGCTGGCAAAGGACGGCTCTGAATTGGTGTCGACGACTTTCCAAAGGTTTTGTTCAAAGCGAGGTGAACTCGGCTGAGTTCATGAACCAGTTCTGCACAGTCGCCATGTTTGCCAGTTCTGCTGTGGTAGGAGGGTGTTCCATGCGTTTGAGTTCATGAACCCAAATTGTACTCATATTTAACCCATATTAAACCAATATTATTTCGAAATTTGAATGAAATCAAAGCTTAACAGTTTTTGTAATTTGTTTTCAATAGGAATGTCCAATAAAAAAAATCTTTTTTTTTCAGACAACCTATAATTTTACTAACGGTATCCATCAATAACTTTACTGAAGGGATTTGGTGTGAAGAAAGGTTGACCTGTATCGTCATGCGCTAGTTTCTAGCGCTTTGAATAATGTTTGGACGGGTAATCGACAACATCTCGCCCCATTGTTCCGTGCCACAGGATAAAATAAACTGCCGATGATAAGAAACTGTTCAATAGAGTTGTTATTTCTTTAGTTTTGTTATATTCGCTTTATTTCCCGGGAGAAAACCTACTTGATAATATGAATACATGTTCCATGTTGAGGAATAAATAATTTCTATAAACCTTCGATTGCTGAGAAGTTTTACGTATGAATAGGTACTACACTACTACTGAAAATGTAAAAAATATCCTCAAATAACTATCAATAAAATATCATGTCTTTCTTGGAACGTCATCAACTTGAACAACGTTGATAATTGATGCAATTTTTTAAATCTTGTGACGCAGAAATGGTTTTGGTTTGCCGATCTGATTTGCGATGAGATAGGAATCCAAATTCAACTACTTGGTACCTAATCTACCACCTGGGTACACTCAACTAGAGAATAATATTTTTATGTACACAACAGTTGTGTTCATAAAAATATTATTCTCTAGTTGAGTGTACCCAGGTGGTAGATTAGGTACCACCTGGAACTTAGTTCTTCTTTGTGTTCTTAGTTACTGAGAACACAAAGAAGAACTAAGTTAGAAATCTCACAAATAAAGAAACAATGGTATTGTCACAAGACTATCAAAACGCGAACTGAACGTGAACATCTCTATAATACAGGGTGGCCAAAATTTATAGGACCAGCTATTCATCTCTGTAATTTCCAAATCTAAAAAATATTCAATGGTATCGCGAATTGCGCATCAACTTTGTTTTTTCATACGAGAAACCCCATTTTTTATCGCAGATTCCGACTCTACGCAAAATTTCATGAAAACTTGACACCTCAATCGATTTTTTCGACCGCGCGTAACCCAGACTACGAGCGCGCAAAAACCCATAACCCTGACACAGCACGAAAATGTTGTCCACCGTAGACCCCATGGCACATGAAATTTCATTGTTATTGAACGCTGATTCACGTGGTGCTATTCATTTTCTTTTTTGAAAAGGGAATTGAAGGAAAAAATAAATTTTAGTTCAGAATGCATTTTAAAATAAAGAACGGTTTACGCGCGGTCAAAAAAATCGATTGAGGTGTCAAATTTTACTATCGTACTTGTTACTATCGTCACTAGAGAAAATCCCACCTTGTCGATCCACACAGAGTGTGGCACAAAATCGTTGCAATGATAATCATAATGGTTCTATTGCGTATAGAGCGTCTAGGGAATCAGTGACAATGACCAAACATTTTTGACAAACAGGGTACCTACTAAATAGAGGGTTTTCAATTAATTTTAACACTTTTCATCATCGAAAACCCCCCTTGAATCCGCCACTGATACTCTGAATATAAAGTAGTATTATACCTTGGATATTTATTCGACTTTTTAATATCTCGTTTGTTTTATTCGTCCTTTTATTGTTCCTTGAACGAATAAAATTCAGGAGTATTTAATACTCCTGCTAATAATGATCCGATCATGCTCAAATTCTAATGATAAGGTCCATCCCTAACCATCCCTAACCATCGCACTGGCATAAATAGCAGATATATCTTAAAGACAATTCACATGAATATGTATACTTGAAGATTATTGGTATAATTTCCATTATTCACATGGTGTTTTCGTATTATTTATTACGTATTATTTATTAATGGTGTTCTCTCAACGCCATTACAATAATTACTGTAATAACAAAGAGTGAACTCCATAGAATGCTGCTCTAACATGTGAAAGTGAAGTCCACATCACACTCACTTACGAGTACTTAATACGACATTCGCATATAAATCGAAATCCTTTGCAATATTCTAACATATCCAAGAAATTCACGGTAGTTTTTAAATCATCTTCCCAAGATTGAATTATCGAACAGCCGATATTGGTTGCATCAGCTAACTTAGCCATCCACTTGGTAACTGTTCAATTTCATCATTGTATGAGTAATATTTGTTATTAATAACTGTCGTTTATTCCTATCTATTTGCGGTTTTGAGTTTGTATATCGTTGTAGGATTTTGTATATCGTTGTTGGTTAAGTCTCTGACTATACTTTCCGGGATGAAGAGAAGGGCCAAAATGTATATGGCTTCAATATTACGTTTGTCTTGAACACAATACTGGTGCGTAACGATAATCAGACGACAAATGTTTCAGTTCTCCGTCATGGATTTTACCAATTCTCGAAATATGGAATTGTTTTGGAAATGACCAATCCACCACAATAATGTATAGCAACGAGAATGTAATACAATATACTTATATGTTCACTACAGGATAACGCCTAGGTACGCTTTATTCGTCGCACCGTTTTTCTGAACACTGAATCCCTTCTTCTAGAGTCTTGCAAATTATTCAAACACTATTAGGATGGTAAGGGGTACATTGAGCCCGAAGCATTGGGCCGTTGTACAGGGGCTCTGTGACATTTCTTCGAACGTCATCAACCTTGATGCAGAGGTGGTCTCGAGGGCAGGAGCACTGATAGTACGTTGAATATGTATCTGCTCTCATGTGACCGCAGAATTCGTCTGATTTACATCTTGTTAACTAGAAAACAATGAACAATCTTAGATCTTGGAATGGAAAATGGAATAATTATTTCAATTTGAACGGACAATGTCAGTAAATCGTTTCATCTCGATCAACATCTGTTTAAAATGTAGGTATTATAGCGCTTAAACAAAATATTTGCACACTACCAGAATTTCATTATCGTCTCCAAATAAACGAATAACATGATTTTCTATTCCTATAATTATGAATAACCACAAGGCTAATATCGGACATTTATGAGTCTGATGATAAAATAATTATTCTATCAATAATTATAATGATTGAATAACTGCAATATTATGAATTTTATTAACCAATAATATTGGTACAAACACTAATAACTAATGATTTCTGTTGAATAATGAAATAATATTAGTAGTGATAATATTATTTGTTATACTAATATTATTGGTAATAATATTAACATTTTGTTGTTCAATCGCCACTAATATATTGGGAATACCCAAAATATTAGTAAACACTAATTTTATTTCTATTGGTGTAGGTCCTGTAAATTTGACTATTAGTGATAGAGACGTGACAATGTATACGTGACAATTTATTGTTTAATTCATCTTCGGAAGATGAGAATCCTCCAAATGAAGCACGCCGACGCCGCCAGAAAGTATTCCAAGCGAGAGTAAACTTCACTTATTTGACGGATTTCGAATTTTGCCGGAAAACTGTCCAAAGAGGACCTCACGTTTTTCTTTAATTCTCTGAAGGACACACTTTCAGCTTGACGTCGCGTTTCATTATTACGGAACCCAAGTAAAAAATAATAATAAGGTAAGTAAAATCCCGAATTCCAAATACCCCCCCCCCCCCCCCATCCACAAAAAAGAAAAAAAAACGGGAGGGGGTTAGGAGGTTAACAGAATAGGTTTCGTAGGTGGGATATTAAGAGAAAAAGTACCTAGCAACGGTCACCTGACTAATATTTCAGACCGATCTACTAATATTTTTCGAGTAAAATTGTTCTGATATTATTAGTAACAAGTGATTCATTGAGAAACAGAAAACATTGGTGCTAATAATATCAGGACTAATAGAATAATGAAATTCGCTAATATTAATAATATATCGTGCAATAGGGCCCTGGCGATACAAACCTAATGTTCTAACGATACGGAGGTAGTAAGATAATTTAGGGTCCGTAACACGAACTTGAATACATGCGTATTTTGATTGCTTTTGGTTTTTCAATAATGAATCGTTGGAATCAACCAAGGATTGTTTTTCTTTGCCACTTAGTAGCGAACGTGGTAAATGTGGATAATGTTCACCTTGGAGCATATGTATCCGCTGAAGGTATTTGTAGCATTCGCTTCTCGACGATCCATCTTCCAATATGCAGGCCAGTCGCAGTAGCAGAGGACTTGGGCTGATTTGGTGAGCCGTCCGGTCTTATGGTCGAACACTTCTGACACTGTCAGGCCTAAGTCATCACGCTCACAACGTCGTAAGTTACGGGTGTCGTCGCACGTCTGATGGAATTTATAGATTGATTTCATTAGATGTCGTGTGATAGAACTCAAATTAATTAGTCTCGAAGGCATGAAATGACACTAAAAATCGCACCACTCACCTTCAACTGCGACCTATTATCTAGAGGAAGGCTCCTGTTATCGTTTTCAGACCACGAAAACGGGCACTGGGTCTCTGGACACTGGCAAAATCGCTGGACATACGGAGGATACCAGAACCGCTGGTTCACGACCCCACAAACGGCGTTCGGCTGACAAATCTCGAGATCTTTGTCCTTCTTCAACTGATGGATATGTGAACAATTGTATAGATATACTTGAATAAATGAAACTTGAAATTTTACACGTTATCAAAGATATTCAAAATGCTGTTTTTGTAGCACCCTTGACAATGAGCAATCTTGGACCAAAATATAAAATTTATATTTAATTTAATTTTTTTAAATTTATTTGATTTATTTGATTTTTTTTACCTATATTTAATTTATGCACCGATATTAAACTCTATATTTAATATAGGTGCATACTAACGTCTATTACAATTTCTATAAACTTACATTGTTGGGATAGATGTACACAACTTGATCCAGTTTGCTGTACACTTCGGTATGCTTCTCAATTATACATCCAGCCAAGACAACAGTAGCAAAGAATACGAGGACTCTGCCGATCATGGTGGATCCGGCGGCTACAATATGGTGCGGTCAAAGGTGCAATCTGAAATAATGTAATAGTCAGAATTTCCAGTTTTAAAGTGTGATATTCTAAATATTCAGAAGAGGGATGTAAACTTTGTATAAAACTTATCCCAGGGATTTACGAGAACATAATTTTATCTAACTTCCTAAATCTAACTCGTAGATATTAGGATTCGTTCTTGGAAATGTTTGACACAATTTCTTCGTGGATACTTAGGAGGAATTGTCCGCTTAATGGAGAGGACCACTTAGTTCTCAAAGGAGCTTTAGAAAAGAAAACTATAGGGTACAAAATAATACATTAAAAGGACATCCGACCTTAAAATAATTGAGAATACCAGAATCCGTTTTAAGAATCATTTTACGTTTCGAGATTATTCTTTAGAAATTAAATATATTTGGATTCTTTGACATTGGATAGTCGAGTGGGCACCGAAACTAGGGTTTGTTTCAATTTTAACAGGATTTCTTCAAGCGGGACATCTATCTCTGTCGGAGAGATCAGGCCAGTAAAAGAGGACATTAGGATGTTTAGTGGGATCCATCTCGTGGGTCGTCACCAGGGGTGTCTAAAATTTTCTGAAATATGACTTGAAAGCGGCCATATCAGATTGAACCGTAGGAATGAGGCTGTCACGGACATGGTGTTGACAAATTGGATTTGGAAGCTACTTGTTCCACAGAGAAATCACCAAAATTCATTTGAATGTATTCAGAATCAATAGAGAAATTCAAACAAAAATACACGATTTTAGGTTAAGGATTCGGATAGTATCATTGAAACATGGGCATGAGACCAATAAACATACGCGCCTAAACAGATCTTTCTTCACTTGCTGAGCTAGAACTGATACACCGAAGCACCTCCTTGAGCTCACTTCTCGGTTCATGCATTGCCGAGCAAGTTTGCAAAACAAACTGTCTTAAGAATGTCTCAGGGGATTTTGTTGGAAACAATTTCGACTGTGAGTAGATCGAATCCATGATCGAGGCTGAGGACTTGCACGTTTAAGTAGGAGTATATAATCTAAAAATGGTATAGGTGTAATTCACTTTTTATTTGATGGGCTCTAAAGAAAGGCACATTATGGACCATTAAAGAAAAACAAAATACCTGTAAGACAGGTACGACTGGAGTCATGGACTTCGAACAAAAAAACTTGTGTTTCTTTGAGAATCACTCATCTTCTCGCGTATGATAGCAACCGACTGGCCATCCAGGTAGTAGCTGCAAGAATTTCCCATATTGCTCCCAACACCCAATACTTGGGCATTACTTCTGCCCAGGGGTCATCACACCGGTATGTTCTCCAGCATGAAAAATCGTTGATGATAGCTTACCATTCGATATCGACTCCGCTAGACATCACATTCCATTATGGTTCAACATAGCTTGAGTTAATAAGTCGATGCACCGAGGACTACAGAAAACTGAGCCGTGAAGTTGAAGCACCCTAGAACCTCACGATACTACAATAACAGCGTCAACACCTGGAGGAGACGTGGGAGGTAAGGATACAAAAAAACTGAAAAAAAGGGGAAAAAACACAAGAACCTCGAGTCCGGCCGGGGAGGATGTTCTGACTGGTTTTATCTCCTAGCGCCTTAGATAGACGGGTCAGTCGGGCCCTTATCTGCCCTCTGCTGCATCCAATTTCAATAATAGCCAGAAATCTTTATCTTGGAGTTCGAAAAATCTTTGTGATAATGTCATTCAAGCAACTTGTCTCATCAAATTGGAGCGTGAGATCGCTTATAGTTCCTAGCGTATAGTTCACAATGCGTATGAATTGAAGAAAGTACCAGAGGGATTTAGTCGACATTTATCCGAGGCCCTCAACATTTTAGCAGGTTTTGGCTGTTCTTCCATTGATATCTGGTGGTTGCAAGGAGCTGAGACTGATAAAGATTGAGACATAAGGAATTATTATTTTCGAAAATGTAAGATGCCGGTGGAAATGTTAATTTTTAAGGATTCTTTTGAAGAAGATCGAAGATATGATCGGCAAATTTGCTTAAAGGAATGAAGCTTTTGAAGATTACGAAAGACCTTCATTAGTAATCAGGCGCAGATGAATCAGTTTTATTCAAATAAGTGGTTCGGCGTCAATAGCCCTTTGTAGCTCGTATCAACTGATTTTCCACAACGGTTCATTACTCCTGTTCGTAACGACATTCTGTCTGGATCACTGATTCGCATTCAATATACTCGTGAATCCTATAACTATACAAAATCATTTTAGGAATGAGCTAAAATATTGTTAGAACCGGTAGTACCGGTAGCTCTTCGCTCAGTTAGAATTGTCCTTACGATATGAAATTCCTTATACGGGCTCAGACCAGGTTTTCAAAATGTTGTAGTTCGAAAATTTCAAATCCGACGGTACATTTCCAACTGTACAGGTTCGTAGGTTCTTACAGGTTCGTTCACAATGAGCGCTCAAAATTACAGCCGATGGAAAATCGAAGGCCTGGGCGGCACGTTGGGTCAATATTCATACTGAGGAACAGCTGGTTCAAACAATACACGATTTGGTTCTGAGATACTTTTCGTGTCTACGTACATAAGGTTATTCTGAATATTTGTTGGTAGGTACAAGAAACTTCATTGAATAATTTATACTATAAATAATTTACCATTTATATATTATTTTTATCCATAATTTATATTAAATACCGCGGAATCAGATACCGATTGTGACCTTTCCGGCCACCTTCTTGAACGAATGTACAATATTTTCCCTCATTCTTCCAATTATTTCCTTCAGTTACAGGACTGACAAAAATATTGTATAAAGAACATCGATCTGATCTGAAAGGCGATCTGTACAGAATATAGAATAAAAGATCGATTTTTTTGGTCGATTTCAATAAGTCATTATAGAAGGTAAATGTTGATGTTGATGGGTAGGTATATGGGAAAAGTGAAAGCGATGGATGTAGAGGAAGAGGATGAAGAAAATGCGGAGAAAGAAGGTGACGAAAACTTTCAAGTAGATATTGATTTTAAACAATTCTTTGTTCCGTTACCTAGCAGTACAAGAGAAAAAAGTTGTGGAAGTGGTTTTAGCGTGGCAACCTGTAGTACCATGGCAACTTGTAAACCGTTCGGATGCCTGCTGCTTGCAAGGATGCATCATAGATAAGGCATGAACTGAAATCAATCAAGCTGCTGAGTATATTTCAAGAAGAAGACTACTGTTAAGTGGTGAAAAACGTGATAATTATGGAGATTACACATTTGTCACCGGAGAGCACACCAACCAGGTGCGAAGAAGACAGGTGAGCAGTGGATGGAAATGGGCTACATTTGGTTGAATGTTATTCTCATACAAGTTAATTTAATATGTTATTTTGCCATTAATGAAATCATCTTTAGTACAGCAATTCTAGTTTAATCATATATATATAATGAAAACTAATGTACAGGTTAGTAGAAACATTCAAGCATTCATTTTGCAACTATCTATTCGCCTCAGGGTTCGAGACGAACTAGAGATGCTCCCGGAAATAGCTTTAACCGAAAAACTGGACGCGAGCGATCTTCAAGAGCTCAGACGATATTTCTACCCTATGGAAAAGGACCACGAACGCTTCTGCCACGACATGGCATTCCAAAAGGAACTCGGTCTTGGTGTTCCTCTAACGAGAAGTAGTTTTGCCAATGCTGTCTTCAATGTGATCGGTGAGATCTGGGACCATCCAACGTAATGTTTAACCTTGAAACTTTGATCCAAGATTGTGACAAGCCATCTGATTCAAATCACACCCTTGATATTCATTTCTAGGCCGATTTTGGAATAAAGAGCTCAAATATGCACTGGAACGTAATTCTAGAGGTGAACCAAGGAAAGGCCCTATTCTCCAGCGCCTGCTACCCCCCTATAAATGAGGGTTACTTGACTTTCTCTATTATATTTTATTTTTATTGGCCAACCGAAGTTTTTTGAGTCTTAAAACAAGCGAAACTGTCCAGTCGTCTTTGAAGACACCTAGTCGACATGATACAGAATGAACCAAAAGTGAGATGAAGTAAACGCCATCTCAGACTTTCCTGCTTGCGCCGCGGATGCGATTAGTGGCCCTATAATGAGGATCAGAGTTAGTTCAGATCATTGTGCCCATGGCTACTTATAGACTACTTAGAGACCATCCGGAGCTTTGTACGACCAGCCGTTCGTTCACAATGAGGGCTCAAAGATGAAGCAGATCAAAAGTCGTCAACATGAGGGGCCTGTCGGGTCAATGTTCATAAAGGCTTGGCTAATTCGAACAGCACATGGTTTTCAGATATCGAGTTAATAAATGATAATAATAATAAATTGATCGTAATTAATGATAATTAATACTAAATTTATATCTAACGATAATTATTAACCATAAACGATAATTAATATTAATTACCTGTACTTGTATAATAAAAATGCGCCAACTTTTTTTTGTTTTTATGAAGGTAACAAAGAATATGAAATAGCCGCCAGAAAGCTTTTTGACAAATTGATGGAGGAAGGTCAGTTGTTGGAAGGTTGCATATGGTGGGACGACTTTTTGGAGGTGATCATCCGTGGAAGCGCAGAAGCACAACTCGTAGGAGCTCCCCCATCAAAAAGAATAAAGGGTAAAATCAACGCGGTCATCTGCCCTTGCAAGGTGAAACTTATATTGTTGTTATATTATTGTTGGGACTAGTAAACTAACTAAAGTTGCTTAACTCGTGAATTGTTTTTATAAAAGCAGAACTGTATTCAGTATTCTTCATGTGTGAGTAACAACATGCAATCGAATGTTTCCATTACACTGTTCCCCCTGGCCGATATATACCTATATCTCCCTGGCCGATAAATATATTTCCCTCCAATATTTCCTCGCTTCTTCAGTTTGCTGTGGCGCCCGCTGTTTGCACCAACATTTCACACTTCAATCTTGTCTCACGCAATACACGAATCACACCTTCAGCCAGTGTACTGCTCATTACAGTATGAATATATGTGTAGTACAAAATTGTTTGTAATGTACAAACAAGTGAGGGTAACAGACGGTTGCCACTCACTCCTCGGCCCAAACTACTACTCGTGCCAGAGGACACCTGCCTCCTCAGGGATCCGTCACTTTTCAAAGCGTTACGGATGGTATAGAACTAAATTTACCAAACATTAAATGTATGAGCACAACATATCAAATTTATATTTAATATACTAAATACCATGGCATGAAAAAAACAGTGAACTCCATTCGTAAGGATGTTTCAAATTTCCATAGACATCATTGGTCAAGGGTTAAAACCAGTTCATGTCCACTTTCCGGCCAAATCAAGTTATGGTGCCTTCTAGCGGCTCATGGGGAGAATGTTCAAAGAAAAAAAAATACCATAGTTCGATGTAATGGTAAGAAGATTAGGTGTACTGCGGCAAAGCAGTTTTTGTCCGCGTAATAAGGGGGAAGAATGGTAAGTCCAAATCTTTCTGCGATTTGCCTCAGCAGCCTAGTTTGAGAAACTACCTCGACCAGCAAAATTGAGAGACCGCCTTCATTTGATGTAATTTTCGGCATCACTAACCTCGAGGAGATTGTTTTACGAATTCGGAGGAGGCCACACTTGAGCGGGGAATAAAGATTCTGAAGACCATTTCCCGGTGACTATTGACTAAATTATAATTACATTTCGTATTAAACCCTTTACACAAAAAAAACACATCAATTTGGGTTTCCATTGCACCGATATAGGGTCCTAGCAATTTTGAAAGTTTAAATTTCGACTTTCTCAAAACTCTGCTGAGTGGACGAACCGCTTTTCCCCTTGACTTAATATGGGACTGCGGTCTGTAGAGGAGAAGACAAAAACTGTTCTGAATTGCTCCAATCCCAAATTCCATATCGGGTGTTTAGTCTATTCCATGACTATTCTATTGAAGATTATTTGGAACCGGTACTTCGAACAGCTTTTGGCAAATTCCAGCAGAACTAATGTCAGTTCTAGGCTAGATCCCATTGGTGTATTTTATTTATTTTTTTTTTTTTTATAGAGCCCCATAGTTCGTGTGCTGTTGTTGGAGACACCCCATAGCGCTTGCTACGCTATACTGTCAAAACTTGGCAATGTCAGTATCTACGACGAAAGCTTCGAGCTCAAAGTGACGGTACCTACATTGTAAAACATTCTTTTCGTGCAACTCGACGTATTATATTAATTATAATAGGTACATTTAAAAAAATATGTAATAAATTATAAAATATTTACTCAAGTACATCTTACTGAGACCTGTGGTGGCATCAATACTAACGTTCGTCAATACTAACGAAAATCGAGTAAAAAACAACATTAAAAAACACGA
This sequence comes from Stenodema calcarata, assembly GCA_963920205.1. NCBI lineage: Eukaryota > Metazoa > Arthropoda > Insecta > Hemiptera > Miridae > Stenodema > Stenodema calcarata. The sequence continues at coordinate 16,392,693 of OY986048.1, read as the reverse complement.
AAAACTTGTATATAAATAATTGATTTCAATTTTTTCTTTCTTTAGTTCATGAACTATTTTTCTTTACCATTAGAAGAGGAATAGTTTGACTGTTTTGTTGTCTCCCAAAATTCCGTTCTTCACTTCTACTGACTGTTACAGTATGTTAACGAATACAATGATTATAAGTCTACACATTTTACTGACGACAAAGGTGTATTTTTTGCGACATTTTCGAATGACCCTTTTGTAGTATGTTCTAACGAAAAGGTGATTAACTTGACTTCAGTACTCTGTGCCAATGGGAAGTTATAAGACATCAAATTGTTGTTGGGTGACGGACGCGGTATACGCGACTGGAGCAAACGGAATGATTGTAGCTGCGTCAACACGGAATCTTTACTTCTACAAAACATCCCAGATTTCGCACAAGCTCCTTTTTGTGATTTTGGGTAAGACCAACTTGTCACTCCTTAAAATGGACAACCTGTCTAGATAAGTACAACAAATTAATGATTGAGTCAATGACGACAGAACAGCTCGTAATTACTGGATGGTGGCAGTGGTTCTCCCCTTCTCAATTAAGTAGGTATTCAATAAAAATATCATCACAATCTAACATCTTGATCAAACTTTTCTAATACGTATCACCACCAAATCAATCCTTTAGATTTACAAAATGTGACCATATAATATATAATTATTATTATTATTATATGGTCACATTTTGTAAATCTAAAGGATTGATTTGGTGGTGGTACGTATTAGCAAGCTGAACATTTGATGGACTGATCAATATTTGCCATCGACAACATAATCCAGGACATTTCCACACCTTCCTCGGGAGTTACTACAATGATTTCGTGCTTGATAATGATCAGATCGCAAAGCCTGTTCTTCTTTCTATTCAATGATTTTTTTTTTAATAAAAGCCCCACTATTCTGCCAGACATGTATATATACATGTATAAATACGAGTGTACGTATATATATATTGAAAAGAATTGTACTTCATCACACCCTTACAGACATTTTCTTCTTCAAATGCAATTAATGGCCAAAGTGATCATTGGCCATGGAAATGATGAAGTTGAATCGTTTCATTTTTAGGGATCGATAACATCCCAACGTGCTTGCACTATTGCCCACTGGCAAACAGAGAGGCTGAACTGACTATAGGCGACGATAAGGGTGACATCACTTCCGTCCTCTTCCATCATCCACATCAGTCGTTTTTCCAACCACAGCCCGAAAAAGAAGCCACTTCCTACTTCTGGCTGGTAAGAATTAATCCTCAACAGTCCGGTGCATTAGTGTTAGATTGCCACGAGCCTATAATCCTTTCGTTCACCAAACAATACCTCAAACAGCTTGCCTTGATTCGTTTTCCCATGTCTATTAAGAGTTGGTGCCGTGAACCTGAATTTCACGAGAGGTATTACTGTTACACTTTTTTCCTTGGGTTCTCTTCCACGACTCACAGAAACGAAGATGGGGTTTTCCCATATTCCGTACACGAATTAAGAGCAAGCAACCCAGTGGAACCATGGCGAGCTTGTGATTTAGGGTCATTACTAGCTGAAGTCTAATTTCTAGTTTTCACTCCGCCTTGATCTAGAACAGACCTGATGTATTCTTCTAGTCTCATTTAAACTGAACCATCAAAATATATCATATTGCAGCTAAGCTCTACTTCCCAATATCCCACCAAACAAATCTCATATATTTGGTTTCCAACTAACTAGAAAATCAAAATTCTTCATTCCAGCAAGTAAAAAACCAAAAGCGATGGGTTGATATCGAGACGAAGAGGAAAGTACACTCTAAAGGAGTAAACATGGTAGAGTTTTTCCCTGAGAACAAAAGCATAGTGAGCTGTAGCAATGACGCAGACGCCTCCCTAGTTATGAGACACAAAAACGGCAAACAGTCATCTTACGTGACCAAACTAGAGAAGGTAAGCCCCGTCATTTCATTACTATATTATCCTGATAAATGTATATTGACGGCCATTTAATTATATCTTACTAATACATATATGTACATGGCGCTAGGGGGGGGGGGGGGGCTTGGTCCTATGCTGTGTGGACACAATAAATAACCCCCAAACTAGTTGTTCAGCAAAGCGATTCCCAACGTTTATTGCTTTGAAATCCGCATTTGTGAGGAGAAACCGTCAGAAAGATGCGCACACAAATGGGAAAAAAATCTCTGCGAATTCTTGACACAACGCTTCATTATCTTTTTTGTGCAGATCACCTTCTGTAATAATAATTATGTATTCTAAACGATTGAATAATGATTATTATGAATATCATTAATGATGTTGAGGGATGTCGAGGGTCGGTCAAATGAAAATTGATTTATGTGCCAACGTTTATATTTCTGCCAAGAATATATTTCTTCATCTTCAGGGCCTAAAAACAGTTTCATAATTCTGATTACAGTTCTATCGTGAGAAAATTGTTGTAGTTATTTAATTACCATTATTTATAGTTATTTAGTTATATTTAGTTACTTTAAATAATTTGGTTAAACAAATGACGTTATTGTTGACAGATATTGGAAAATATCCGTGGTAGATTACTATACAATACACACACTCAATATCATTAATAATTATTATTAATCATTATCATCAAGTAGTGTAAATTATTATGAATTATTATCAATGATTAATAATTATTGTTAGTTCAGCATGATTTTCCCTCATGTTGACTCCTCTTGATAAGTTCCAACTTTGTGCCCTAATTGTGAACGAACGCCTGGTCGTACAAACCTCCGGATGGTCTTAACAAATTCAAAAAATTAAACACTTCTTAAATGTGAACTAAAACCTATACCGTTCCATCTGAATTTTTCGAGATATGATTTTTTCAAAATTTCAAACTCAAAAGTTGTAACTTATTCCTTATGAAAATAATAATTATTATGATTTTAGCTGTATCCGATTGTACAATCTCTAACTTTTATTGCGCAGGGAGTTAAATGTTTCCATATGGACAAACGACTTGGACTACTCATTACAGTAAGTGGGGACTATTCAATCAAAATTTGGAATCCAGTGGTGACGAGTGGTCCAATCGAGGAGCTTGAAGGACACGGGGCTCCTGTCATCGACGTCGCCATCCTCAAGCACATTCGCTCAATCCTTAGCATTTCTGAAGATGCGGTATAAAACACTCAAACTTTACAATTGAATATAGAATATTGGAACCACCCATCCTCAGTATCCTGCTCTCCCTCGTCGTTTCTTTAACTCCTAAAAATGTTATCAGCGGGTAGGAAACTAAATAAAACGGTTTATTCACGCTAACTTGAAAAGAAGTGACTTACAAGAGAAGACTTGATAAGATACTGCAAATCATCCCTCAGTCGCTTTGTGAGGTCAGTATCCCAAACATCAACAACATAGTTCAGAAATGTGACGATAAGGACCCATGATTTTCGATTTGCACCTTTTGCGCCCAGGCAACGTTCCTCTTTTATTTCAAATATGGTGGTACGAGGATCATGAATTCAACAAGTCCTGGTTCTTTGAATCTAATGGCCATTCCTTGAGCATCTATCCACAATTCCCATTGATAATTAGACGTTTCAACATACCTAATGATGCATGTAGTAACTAATGAAAAAACTTCTAATGAAGTACTTCATAAGTTTCACCACATTTCGGAAACATTTCTATAAGTAGGTACCCCTTTTTGAATAATCAGTTTTCATATGCAATTTAGTTGATTGAGATAGCAACGGGGATGAATTGTAATGTAGCCTAAATTATTCCAGGAATTTAAGGAATCTACTGTGAACTTGGAGAAAATTTAAAGATAAATTAAGTTATGGTCAAGTATGTGCATGTGATATCAACTCTTGTTCCCTGCATATCCTGCCATAGGTTATTAAGGTATGGGACCTAGAGAACCATTCGTGTGTTCAAACCTTGCACCTGGATTTCCCTTATCAAGGTAGAACGATGGACTTATACAGGAATCTATACCCAGGAATACGGCCTGTAGCTAAAACTGAAGAATCCTCTATGATGGAACAACCAAACGTTCAGCATGCTTGGGACAAACCCGTCGATGATGTGATACCATCGCCATTCAGGAAGTGAGTGACAAATCTACTCTTCTTACCACCCCTTCAGCCACGTCAATGTAGACACAATACAAAGGCAAACTTTGCATACGCTCATGCGTCTAAAATATTTTTATGTTAGGATCCCTACGGGTAGTGTGTACCTAGATTTGCAACAGTGAAAACCGTGTGCTGACTACGTGATTTTTGAACTAGTTTGAGTTTTTGGTTAAAAAAGCAGTTAAGTAGCCTCTTGGCGAAAAAAGTTATTCGTTTCATTTTTAAAGTGCATGAAATTCCCTAAAATTTCATATCTAGTAGAAGTCCGTAGACCAAGTATTCCGCTATTACATTAGAACAGAAATCTCAACTATCAACGACGTTTCTTCATCTCAAAGAGCTCCAGTTTTGGAACGGAAGAAGATATCCAATTCTGATTACACCATTGGGTTCAGGTTCAAGACCCCTTTAAAGTGAGGTGTTGCTTGTGAGACTGTTTCATTTTAGGGATTTATGGGTACCCCCCCCCCCCCCCTAAAACTCCCTAAACCCCCCTCAGCTGATTTTCCAACGCCGAATACGATGGTGAAGTCAGAATTGCGATACCTCATACCGTTATCAGATTAGAGCAGACTAAACATGAAGTACATCTCAAGTATCATTAACGTTTCTTCATCTTCAAAATGCTCTAGAACGCTATGACATATTGCAATTCCGATTTCACCATCGTGTTTAGCATAAGAAAACCTTTAAAATGATGGGTCACTTGTCAGACAGCCTCATTTTGGGAATTTATTGGTAATTCCCCCCCCCACCTTAGAAGCATCATTTTCAATACCTACGAGTACTTTCTTTTTCAATATCCTAATCTGTAAACTTGTAAGGCCCCATTGCATAATCCCAGCGTTATATCTTGTTTATGAGTGTCTTATATGGACAACAGACTATTATGTTTTTGGTTTATTATCTTCGATAATGAACCATTGGAATCGCCCAAAGAAAAAAAAAAGTTGTTGGTTTACGTTTCAAGATACGTAGATTCAGAAAATGAAATTAAAAAAAAAAAAAAAAAGAAATCCGTCCGTCCGCGCCGTTTTGCCCACTTAGCGTTGAGCTAAAATTTGGTTTCCGGATTCGGACCAGCCCCACAATGATCCTTGAAACTTTTCATAACCCTAGCTCAATGGGAAGGGGTTCAAAACGAACTTTAAAATTTCGACAATGTCATATCTCGGAAAACTTAACTGAACGGTGTAAACTTTTAGTTCACTTTTGAATGACCTGAAAAATTACGAATTTTGTAAGACCAATTTAGGAGAAACACTAAACTTCGCGTCTAAAACGGCCGTTAGGTCGTTCAAACCTCCCAGCCGCCCAACATAAAACCTTTTTTCATCTTCCCGGTAAACTACAGACTGGAAATTTTTACTGTGAGTCGGGGATTGACCACATTGCTATATTCACTCGGTTTCTCATCTGTAAAATTGTTTAAATAATAACTTTTTGTAATAATACAAATTAAATTTTGATGATGAGCTATTGACTTGAAATTTTAAAAATAGGTCAGAACTGGATCACAATGCAATATTCACTCGGTTTGTATGACATGGTATGAGTACGGTATGGTATGATTTGGTATAGTACAGTATGATATGAAAGAAATTCGTATGGTATTTTAAATTTAATTTGGATGATGAGCTAGCAGTTTCATCTAACAGTTCGTTAATTAGATTAGGGTGATCTGCTCAAAGAAGATAATAAACCGTTGTCAAGAATTTGCAGAGTTTTTAGATATTAAAACCCTACCCTTCCATAAATTAATTTCTTTAAGTAATATTAAACAGATTTAAAAACTAAGCACTATAATCTACCAACACTACAATTAATACTAGGTTCAGTAATGATAATAAGATTTCTTAAGCTGCAGTCCGCGTTACCTTTGCTCAGAACTAGAAATACAAGGGTATTTGTGATTTCAATGATTTGCCGAACCAAATAATGTTCAATAAATTCTCATCTATTAGTCGACCACTTAGCAAAAGCTTCCTAATTAATCCCCATCGCTTAAGTCCCGTGTCCCCTATTTGATAAATCCCTTAATAATTTGAATTATAAATGTATTGCTTTTCCAACTACTCTAACCATTCTTGATAATATCAAGATGGACATATTATGTCCATCACATATTTCCATGTGTTTCATGGCGCTATATATACTTATCTTCCAACAAGAGCTTCGACACACATGGAAGATAGATTAATTTCCACGACATTGGTTGTACGACTCTGTATAATATATTATATAATTATATATTATATAATTATTATGGCATAATACAAATTACAAAATAAATTTCCAAAATACAAATTAAAAAAAACTTCCGTAATACGATTGTGAGGTCAGTTATGGCGTTGAGCAGTCATAAAATTGGGCAACAGACAAGGGTAGAGATCCATGGCCATTTCCGCCATCAAAATATCCAAGTACTCAAAATCAAGGTTGGAGCACCTGTCGTCGGAGCGCATGACGCGGTCAAGGTGACATTTGAGGTACTGAACGGTCGCTCCGGTCAACCAATTGAGATGGCGGGCGTGAGATGATATGGCCGAGTCGATGACGTTGGAGGGGTCCAGTTCCCAGACGAGGGTTTGCTCGGCGTACAAGATGAGGTCGTGGAGATGGAGTTCGTGAGCTGCTTCAAGCAAGCGGAGACGTACCCAGTCTCTGCAGGGGAACCGCCCAGATTTGAGGTAATTGACGATGGTTCTACCTGTGGTCACTGGTATGTGAGGCATCTTGATTTGATCTTCGTTATTGAAGAAATCTTCGGATTGGCATCGCTCCTTCAAGACGGATCGTTCGACCAACATTGGTTCGGTGCTGCCACCAAAAAATAAAGAAACGGCGTCTTTTAGTGGTGTTTCTTGTTTTATGGAGAGAGCAAATTTCGGCTCAAGTTCCCAACCTTCCACTATCGTTGTAATCACGTCAGGCAGGTCATCGGATTTCGCGTAGGCTTGGAGGTGAAATCCTACACACATCAAATCTGGATTGGACCGATCCCACCGAAGTACTTCCACCCGACGATGCCCCAATGTCGGATGCGCTTCGCGTAAAGGCCACGAAAACAAGTACTCGTTCCCGCATTCGGTTTCTCCGTCCTTGCTGATGGACGCCCTGCAATATATTAAAACGTCTGGCAACTTCGTATTAGGATACAACGACACCACCCAAAATGGGTCGATTCTTGAAAAAACCACGATGAAATCCAACGTTGTCCCTTGGAATGACAGCCTCACACCTGCCGGGCGGAACCAACCCGTAGCAGGCTCCAACTCCCAGACTTGTCGGAAACGACGATTGTCGTGTCTCGTGATCCTCATGGACCCTGGCAGTTCGTCCCGTCGATTTTGAGCTTTCGCGTAAAAATCCAACAACAAGCTATTCATGAGCTTCCTGTCATTTGGCAAAACAGTCCTCCAAGATTCAGAAGCTGCTGTTCCAGCGAGCTTTAACCACATTATAAGACAAGATTTTGCCCTAAGGGCTGTTCTATTGAACGAAACGGCTAATTCATACAGATCGACGGCGTTGTTTACAGTCAGTTCCTCTGAAAGAAAAATATCCAGGTCATCCAACAAGAATGACGCTTGGTACTTGTCTGCACACACCAACAGCTGAGTCGCTTCTTCAAGCGTTACGTCGTCATCTATTTTTCCGGTGTACAAGTACTGCAAGAACAGTGCAAACACATGCGGATCGACGCCGTCGATGATCACGACGCCGCTTTGCACTTCGCACATGTTGCTATTGAACATCGCTTCGAAAACCGGGCTGTGGCACGATAAAACGACCTTGTGGACGCGGTAAGTGACGTTGTGCACTTGTAAAGTGACGTCAGTCAGAAACCCAGATTCTCTATACGCATCGAGTCGATAAAATGGCGTTACAGAAGTGCTTGTATTCATCTTTTACCTGAGGACAGTCGAATGAATCGTCTTCACTTAAGGGCACTGATCACTTACGGCTCGGTTGTACGAACTGGGCACAGAAAACACTACTAAACCGGGGATAAAAGCCCCAGGGAATATAAATTGATAACGGTGTCTATGTGTGTGTGTGTTTCCTTTGATTATTGTCTCCGGTTTTTTTTACCAAGATGAGACACAGCTCGATGTTTATTAAGTGACAACGTCATAACTATCAACGTCATCAATGTTGTTGACTCATCATCATTATAAATTGTATCATGATGATGACGTTGATAGTAGAGATGTAGTTGATGTTGGTCGGAGAACGGTATCTAGAGAATAGCGCAGAAGGCTGTTGTACGACGAAAAAGTTAACCATGGATAGTTATTCGCGGAGTCAAATGAAAGGTGGATTGTATAAACATGGATGATGAATATTTTTTACTATCCATCACATGTGAAATCACGAAGTTGGCAGCACTGTACCGCTAGTTTTGCCAGGTTTCTGTGTTTTTCTCTAGAGGTAATAAAGTTCAGCATGGAATGTCCGATAAGTTATCCAAGTTGAAATCCGAGTTCAAGACATTTCAAACGGAAAATGAAATATGTAGGAAGATGATTGAAGAGGTGAGACTGGATTATAATGAAGAAGAAGAAGAAGAAGAGAAAGGTTTATTGAAAGAAGTGGTTTCATGGTTTTTTTAAACCGTATCTTATCAACATGTAGCAGTTCGCCGTCCAGCAGCCAGACCTACCCAACGCCTCCACTCTGAACTCCGCCAGAACTGGTACTGCATTGGATTATAATGAGACTCTGGCGAAATGTAGAGAAGCATCCAAAACCTGGTGTGTTACGTAACACACCTTCGCCGTCCAGCAGCCGCACCGCCTCGTCCCGGGAGAGCATGGACCTACCAAACGCCTCCACTCTGAACTCCGCCAGAACTGGTACTGGATTGGATTATAATGAGACTCTGGCGAAATGTAGAGAAGCATCCAAAACCTGGGAGGCGCAGAAGCAACTGAAAGACGCGATCATTTCGGATTTTGTCAAGCTGGGCGTCAGCTACCAAAAGCTCCAATTGGCTTTTGAAGAATTGTTGGTGGATAATCCAAACTAAGGGAGCGGATCGGGCCCCAAAGAAAGAAACTGTGCAAGAAGAGTTTATCCTACAAGGGTTTCCACAGCAACGTCACCTTCAGCATACTGAGAACCGGAGGCAGCTGAAGCTAGTGGAAGAACTGAAAATGAATTCTAAACACCTCGAAAAGGAAGTTACCGTTTTGAGGAATAAACTTGCCCAAGCGGAATCCCAAGAAATTGCCCTCGGACTCGAGTTCGTCAAAAACGAAAGGACCTAAAATGAGTCATATTGTCAAGAACACATCGAGTAAAAATGTCATCCCACCGCTGCCACCAGTAGTTACAAAAAAAAATGTTCCAAGAAAATTTCCCAATCTTAAGTTAAGAAACTTTGTATTGCTCCAGGGAACGATGTGGGGACGTCCTGCCCGCTGATGTTGGAAGTTGCTTCTGAGCCAGTCACACCTCAAGCAACAACAAGTAAGCTGAACCAAGTATTATGTTTAACCACGTTTTCAGCGTGAGTCATGTGAGGTCTGTAGTATGGTGTGTTTCCAAGATTTCCTTTTAAGCACATTTACCTATTAATTAATGTTCATTCAAGAACATTTCCAAATCGTGAATTAACACACTTTTTATTGTTCAAGGTACAGACTGGGGGACGTACTGCCAGCGGATGTTGCGAATTCCGAAGCATCCTGCTTTGAGGGTGCCGCATGCAACTGTGGAAACTGATTGTGGACCAATTGATGACGTAGCATCTGAACCGGTCACACCGGCAACAACCAAAAGTAAAGCTGAACTAAAATAGAGTGTGCTTAAGTGTTCTCTATGTTTGCTTTCAAAGAATACACTACGATTTGTAGCAATAGGATACATATTCCAGTATACATCAGTCACAGACATGCCAGTTGATTGATAAAATTAAAACGTTTTCCACGTGCACATCATATTACTACCGAGATGGCATTTCCCTTGGTTATATTAAAGATGATTTTCATAAATCATTTATGAAAAAAGGTCCAGTCATGCAGCATGGCTATAAGAGCGAATTTTCGAAGAAATAACCGCTTTTATGTAAAATGTGATGTTTGGAACATCTCATTTTAAATTGAAATGAAATGTTTTATTTGTATAAGCCTTCCGGCGTTACAAGGTATCTCATTTTAAATTTAGGTTGGGGTAGGGGAATAAAAAATGTTTTGAAATCCAGAAGAGATTTGTTGGATACGTAGGTAAAAAATATTGTCTCCATTTCGTGCAGAGTAACACCTCAGTTTATGGATGTTTCAACGCTGAACACGATGATGAAGTCAGAATTGCGATATCTCATTCCGTTATCAGATTAGAGCAGATGAACTGTGAAGAACGTCTCAATAACAACCACGTTTCTTCACCTTCAACGTGCTCCAGTTTGAGAACGGAATGAGATATCGCAATTCTGACTTCACCATCGTGTTCAGCATAAGAAAAAAACTTTAAAATAAGGTGTCACATGTCTGACTGTTTCATTTTGGGAATTTATGGGTGATTCCCCCCCCCCCCCCCCTCATACCTAAAATTCCAAAAAACCCACCATCGTGTTCAGCATTTAAAAAAAACCTTTAAATTGAGATGTCACTTGTCATACTGTTTCATTTTGGGAATTGATGGGTAGGTAATGCCCCTCCTCCCCCCCCCATAACTCCCCAAAACCCCCCTCAGGATATAGCTTTTTCAAAACTGAACACGATGATGAAGTCAGAATTGTGATATCTCTTTCCGGTATCAGATTAGAGCAGATGAACCGCGAAAAGCATCTCAAGTAAAACCACGTTTCTTCATCTTCAAAATGCTCCAGTTTGGAAATGAGATCGCAATTCTGACTTCACCATCGTGTTCAGCATGAAAAAACCTTTAAAATGAGGTGTCACATGTCAGACTGTTTCAAATTTGGACTTCATGGGTAATTTCCCCCCCCTTAAAACTCCCCTACACCCCCCTTAGAGTGGCCCGATTCTGCCCATCTTCGAACTTAGCCTGTCGATTGCCAAGACAGATTTTGTGTGCAAATTAGAACTTTTTATCTCAATTCTATCGAGAGTTATCGTCTGGAATGACACATACATAAATACTGTTCATGAACCGGGCATCACCTCCATGTCCTGATTCCGTACGACAGAATTCCCTGAAGATGGCTGAATAAACGGCCGAAACGTCGGAACCAAAAATTGTTCTCATTGACCGAACCTCGAAATGAAATATCTCACACCATATAAATACATAAATATATACATATGATTTTTTGTGTCTTTTGGCAGTGAATTCAGGATGGTCTGAAACGGATTTTGGTATACAAATTTTGCGGAATTTCGGGTTTTAAAAATTTTGGACCGGGAACAATAGCTTCCTTTTCTTCAAAAATTCGCTAAAATGATCAAATCATTTATGAAAACTGATTTATGATGTCTTTCAAAATCACTTTCACAGAACCCGTCTCACGACTCAAGACGCCAAGATTGAAAGCGACAAAATTATCTGCGAGAGGAAGATGGACTGAAGCGAAAACCGAACTCCTCCGTGAACAGTTTCTTCATCTCAAGAACGACGAGCAGAACAGAGTGAAAAATGGGCAGAAGACTCAACAACGGGCAAAAGAGCTCCATGAGCTACAAAAACAAGACTTGCTCCCGACCATAAAACTGAAGGAGGCTCAATCGAGTAGATTGCCCTAATTTTTTTCATATTTATCTTCAATAAAATACTGTTCCTATTTAGTTTGTTGTTGCAACTTCCACATCCACTCCTCTTGATAAATAGTTGGTGAGAAGTTAAAATACATAAATAATCAACCGTTATACGACTGTTTTTCTTCAATGCTTGTGATGAGCAAACATTTGAAACGTGAATGTTGATGAAAAGTTTGTTGATTAAAAACATTCAGATTAGGTGTGGCCTTGGTTTTGTTTTTATGCAGGATGTTAGGAGCCACCCACTCCATCACAACTGAGCTGCAGAATTCTGCAAAAAGTAAACTGACTATCCTGGCACATGTGAGTACCCTTCATGTATCACAACTGTGCAGCACTATAAAGTAAATAATATTTAATTTTAAGCAACTTTAATTTAATTTTAAGCAACTGAGTTCTCGTCTTTTCACCAACTCATGTTTTGCATAGTAGATATTATCTACTATGCAAAACATGAGTTGGTGAAAAGACGAGAACTCAGTTGCTTAAAATTGACATTATTATTAGTAAGTTAAAACACAAGAAAAAGTAATAAGAAACTGATATTTTATAGTTTTATAAACAAATTATTCATTTATTAATTGAGGCGGTAGGTGGAAAATGCTTTCTCTGGAAAAAGGGCACATGAGCTCACCACCACGTCCTTAATTATTCATTTTATAAAAAAATTATTCATCTTTTTAACACAGGTAAGAGTCAGAAACAGTTGTTACAAACAATAAACTGAAGTTGAAATACAAGAGAAAAGTCTAGCTCAACAATGACTCGAAATAAGCGAGCAACCCTTCCCTAGTAGATGTGTGACCAACATTTTCATGTTCATCAGATAAAAAATCATCTCGGGTTGTAGTGGAGTCCTCACTGGTTTGTTCTGCACTAGGGGGAGACACTTCGTCATTCCTGTCAATAGCCAAGTTGTGCAGCAACGACTGTTTCTACTCTGTCTAGTTTGAGTCGCTGTGTATTGCAGAGCACTGGAAATCTCCTCTTCCATACTCTAAAACACCTTTCGATAGGATTTCTAGTTCTCACTTGCGACTCATTGAACAACTGTTGAGAAGCCGTTTGAGGATTCCTGAATGGCGTGATGGCAGTACCTATTGGTCAACGCGTAGCCGGAGTCACCCAGTACTACTGCCCGAGCCTCTCGCATTGCAGGAGTCAACAAGCGATGTTTCAAAATCTTGCGACAATGTCAGTTATTTTCAAGTCCGGCGAGCAGGCGACTTGTACGTTGTATGAAATTAAACCTTTTCTGCATCGATATTCTCCGGGATTGTCTCCCCTAGAACAATAACAAATAATATACGAAAATGAATAATATACTCGTAAAATGAATGGAATGAAACATAAGAAACGTAATAAAGCAGAGAGACAAATCTTATAAAGTATGTTGTTTTTTTTTAAATATATTTATTTCCACACAAAATAAACAGGATACATGAAAAACAATTTATGACTTACGAAAATATTCCCCTATGAAACGTATAATCGCAATAAAACGAAACAAATTATTAGATAAGTATGCGAGAAGTGCATCAGCGAACTCATCCAAGAAAAATAGAAGATCATGAATTTTGTAAGTTGTTGTTATTTTAATTTTGGTCAATATGGAAGAGAGGGCTTCTCAGTCCTAATGCTGTACAGATTGATAATAAATTCAGTAGGTACATCATAATCACCTGGGCACGCAATCTTAATAATATTAAGACATTATGTCTTAATATTATGACATTTTACATTGTGTACAGTCCACTGCTCCCACCACTCGAGGGAATGCTGCTATATGGTAAAATTGGAGCTGCATCCTGCGTATTTCCTCCGTGTTATTAGAAAATTTAATGTGAGCTCAATGATCCTCGAAACTTTTCATAATCCTTGGTCAAGGGGAAGGGGTTCAAAACGAATTTTGAAAATTTAAAAACTCGAAAAATTCATATGTAACGGTGTATTTTTTATGTCATATTTAAATAGAGTTCATTTTTTAGAATTTTTTAAGACCATCCACAGCTTTGTACGACCAGCTGTTCGTTCACAATGAGGGCTCAAAGTTGGAGCAGATCATAAATCGTAAACATGATGGTGAATCGCGAGGCCGCCGGTCAGTCCAATATTCATCCGGCGCAGCTGATTCGAACAGCACATGGTTTCAGACGTCGATTTAATTAATCATAATAACAATTATTAATTATAATAAGTAAAAAGTATTAATAACTAACAATAATTATTAATAATTTTCACTGCTTAATAAAATTATTAACTATTAATGATATTTCGTAATAACAATTATTCTATCACTAAATTTTAGTGATCTAGACAGAAGAGTGATCTGTACGAAGAAGATAATAAACCGTTGTGTCAAGAATTTGCAGAGTCTTGAGTGTTGTTTGTGTCTTGACACAACAATTTTTTATTATTATTATTATCAAATGTTTTCATCATTCAACTTCTACCTATATTCTTCATTTCTTTTCAGTTTATGGATCGTAACCATAAACCCGCGATTCATCACCTGTGTGTGTCCTTCTTAAGGACATTTTGGCTTCAAAATGGACAAGTTTGAAAAAAAGTGTTTTGTGATAATCATCAAAGCTATTTAGAGAAATCAAATACGATCAGATTTTTTGTTATACCTAAGTGTGTTAATACTATTCTATGTATGTATGTTCTAGAGATCATTGGCTGAGATCTGAGGTGGTTGTAGTGATGGGGAAATATCTCAAAGCCCTAGAGTTGGAGAGCCTGTTTGGGAAGAGCTTGGATCCTTTACCGCTCCCGAGGAAAAACCTGGAACCCGCCATACCAACCCCATACTATCCTCTCACACACACTTACCGGTGAGTACCTACTCCAGTACATGCTTCAGATTCCAATGTTTTAGATGGTAGAGATAATTTGATTCTAGGAATTTGACTTCAGTGGTTAACCGTACGTACGAGAGGTCTACAAAGTGTTCGTGGTGGTCGTTGGAGGGGGGGGGGGGGTTGTTGATGGTGATATCCAAGGGAGATGCAATTTATATTTTCATATTTTTATATTTATATGCAATTTTATTCCTAGGAGTCCCAGTTTTTTCCATCTCTTTTCCAGCTCGGACTTAACCAGGATGAAATCTTTGAAACTTGTCATACATAGTCAATACTAAGTCAATTGAAAGGGGTCCAAAATGACGAACAGCAAATTTTATGTTACGGTCATGTTTCTAGTCTCGTACCGGCCATAGGTACTACTGTTCTTACAAAAAAGGTCATGGGAGAATAATTTGAAGATAATTTATTACGCTTCAATTTAAGGCCAGAATGGTGCTTCTAGAACGAAAGGTTTTCTCAAAAACTAACAAAACTGACTGTCGGTCTCTTTTGGCTACAGCTCCAAAACTATTCGTTCGATCCAAAATTTATATTTTTTCTAAAAGGTAGTTAAATTTACATTCAAACCACATATATGAAATGTTACTCAAGCCCCTTGAAATAACCATGCCAGCTCGCTAAAAAAAACCTACTGTTGTGAAATCCACGTGTTTTTGCCCACCTGTTTGCTATACCTAACTCTAAAATATCTGTCCAATTCAAAATTTCTTTTCTTCAGCCCAAAGCTGGTTGAATTTACTATCAGACCTGCTGGCATGGTTATTTTAAGGGACTTGATTAACATTTCACATATGAGGAGCTTTTTTACAAAACTTCATAAATCCACTTTTGACCAACATGCGGTTTTTTCTGAATTCTGGTAGTTTAGTTAGTCTTTTACTTTATGTAGAAGTTTCGTGTATCACAACTAAATATTATTTATGTTGTGATACACGAAACTTCTACACAAAGTACCTAAAAGACTAACTAAACTACCAGAATTCAGAAAAAACCGCATGTTGGTCAAAAGTGGATTTATGAAGTTTTGTAAAAGAGCTCCTCATGTGGAGTCTGCAAGTCAAATTAACTATCTTTGAGACGAAATAAAGAAATTTTGGATCGAACGAATAGTTTTGGAGCTATATCCAAAAGAGTCCAACAAAACATCAGTGTTTAACGGTTTTTAAGAAATTAAAACATAAGACTATGATATAAAACCTCTGTACCTATGCCGCCGTGTACATTTCAAGTAAGTTGGTTTCAGAATACCGGTTTCCCGCTTTTGATAGAACAATTCAGTCTAGAAGCACCACTCTGATATATTATTCTGTATTAAATTGTCTTCAAATCATTTTCTCATGACATTTTGTAGGACCAGTAGTTTGGCCGGCACGAGACAAGAAACATTACTGTAAGATAAAATTTGCACTTCTGGGAAATAATGACCTGTTTTGCAGAGCTCTATCTTGGGGTT
This sequence comes from Stenodema calcarata, assembly GCA_963920205.1. Lineage (NCBI taxonomy): Eukaryota > Metazoa > Arthropoda > Insecta > Hemiptera > Miridae > Stenodema > Stenodema calcarata. Next base: position 16,376,530 of record OY986048.1, on the reverse strand, counting down.
TACCTGGTCTACAGAGTTTTACTACTACTGAAATCGTACTACCACTGAATACTTAGATTTTAGCGTACTGGCATGAGTATTTCACGGGACTTGATCAACTTTTCATATAAGAGGTCTGATAGTAAATTCAACCAGCTTTGATATGAAAAAAAAAATTCGCTAAAAAGAAATGTTGAATCGGAATTATAGCAAACAGTGGGCCGAAAACACATGGATTTCACAACAGTAAGGTTTTTTTTTTTTTTTTTTTTTTTTTTTTAAGCGAGCTAGTATGGTTATTTTAAGGGGCGTGAGTAACATTTCATATAGGTATGGGGTCTGAATGTAAAATTAACTACCTTTTAGAAGGAAAAAAGTAATTTTGGATCGGACGAACAGTTTTGGAGCTGTAGCCAAAAGAGACCGACAGTTAGTTTGTTAGTTTTTGAGAAAACCTTTCGTTCTAGAAGCACCATTCTGGCCTTTAATTGAAGCGTATTAAATTATCTTCAAATTATTTTCCCATGACCTTTTTGTAGGAACAGTAGTTTGGCCGGTACGAAACTAGAAAAATGACCGTAACATCTATCTTGGGTTTCACCAGGTATACGGAGTTTACTACCACTGAAATTGAAGAGAATTTCTATACTTCAAAAATGGAACTAATTAATTTTTTGCCAAGAGGCTGCGTAACTACTTTTTTGGCCAACAACTAAAACTAGTGCAATCATTTCGCAAGAAATCTCCAGTTTTTCCAGGATATCTTTGCTATCCCACCTTTTGCTTGCTATTTTTATTGCATAATATTCCTTCTACATCTGTTGTTACTGTTTACTTTTTATTTACCCTCCGTCCTTTCTTTTCCTTCTATTTTAATGTGAAATTTTGCCCCCGCCTGAGCCCGAGGGGAGGGGGGGGGACAAGCCCCCCTCCCCCCTTCAATCCGCGCCTGTACAGAACAGTGATCTGAATGGAAGGGTGATCTATAAAGGAGATGATAATTTATAAAGACAAAATTTGTTAATCGTTGTTCCTCTGCCCAGTCAAAGTGGGAAAACATTCAGCCATATTTTTTCTGTACTAGGGAAAACACGAAAGCTCTGAAGCAAAAAATGTTCAAACATCTGGCGATTTTGGCTCCGTTTTATAACAGCACAACTTTGTCCTCATTTGACTTCAAACAGGAATATGATGTTGAGGTAAGCGAGACCCATCTTGTTATGATTTCATCTACATTTCGTATCCTACGTGAACATGGTGACACAACGATAAGGTTCCTCTGATGACGTATGATTGATTCTTCAGATGCTGAGAACGCTAGTTAGAAATGGAGCACCTCATCTGGCCTTGACGCTCCCTAAGAGAAAACCTCTTCCACGTTCTTTCTTCAAAATTCACGACACCTGAGATCTACTTCAGAGCTCGAAGCTATTTCAGATTCCAATGACATAATTGAAGATAGGCAATAATTGTAAGAAATTCGCCAAATTTTCTAGTTATGTACACACTTGTATTAAGGTCTTGAACTATATAAATAATACCTACTCGTACTTATAAAATTGCACTCTAACACGTAAGGGGGTTATCTGTATGTGGACTATTGATGAATGAACCAGCTGTCCAAATATTCACTGCTAGTGCCTACTCTATTATACATTAGCGCCCATTTTCAATTCCAAGTAATCTCTGAAAATTGTACCTAATCAAAATGAATCTCACATCAGTGTCTCTGAATGGGGACACTTGGGCGTTGTGATAACATAATTGAAATGGGCAAAACAGTTTACATTTATTTATATTTAAAATAAATAATGTCTCTTCGTTTAGACATTTACCCATCTCTGTCTATTTTGGACACCCAACATTCATTCAATCCCTCCTTACTACTTCGCCTCATTCACTGCATTGAGGCATTTATTAAAGATTTAGATGCGTTTTCTCACAGGCGCTTATTAGCGAATTTCAGCAGAAAATGTAGCTATAATAGCAACATTTTCTGCAGAAATGTTTAAATCTCGAATTTTCGAAACATTATATATACCACCAAAATCCGTTTCAGACCATCTTTAATTCATTGCCAAAAGACACAAAAAAATATATATATAAAAAGTTCAAATTTGCACGAAAAATCTGTCTTGGCAATCGAAAGGCTGTTCGTAGATGGGCAGTATTGGGTTATGGCAGTATTAGAGTTTAAGGTGAGAAAAATTACCCATAAATTCCCAAAATGAAACAGTCTAACCATTGACACCTAATTTTAAAGGGGGTTTTTATTTTTACGCTGAACACGATGGTGAAATCAAAATGGCAATATCTTATTCCTTTCTCAAACTGGAGCACTTTGAAGATGAAGAAACGTGGTTGTTACTTGAGATGTTCTTCCTGGTTCATCAGCGGGACATAACATTGATCCTCTTATTCCATAAATTGGAGAACGTGAAAGAATTGTGAAGAATAAACTTGATGAAGCGGCGTGAAGTCCGTGGTTCAGCGTATCTCAATTAATTGGGGTCAGTAAAGTACACAAAATTATATATTTTCTATATTGTCTCATTTAGATATATAAGAATCAACCACTTAAGAACATGCGTTGATTATTAAAAATGATAGAAAAAATACTAGAATACAAATGTACATAATAATAATTATTGGTCCAAATATATTAGTAATTGCCATTACTTACATTTTTACAAGAAGAAGTGAAATCACAGGGAAGATTTTTTCTCGAACAATTTCAATAAAAATACATTTTCATACAGGTATAACTGATATGCGGCTAAAGGGGGTTTTGATAGACCTTTTAGAATACAACCATTCAATTAAATACAAAATATCATCAACATTTTTAGTGCAAAGACGACATTCGCTATCAACATGTAGAATTCTAGTCGAAAATAACAAGACAAATAGGTACAAAAAAGTTTTGGGCTGCGACTGTGCTGCCTGTGAAGTCACTGTGCTGCCAGTGTAGTCCTACACTGAACCACGAGGAGTGTAAAATAAGGTCGTAACTAGGGTTTGAAAACTACTTAAGAGAACCTATCTAATATGTTTCCTTAAGCTCAAAAGGCAAAGTCTTGAAATGACATTTTGGGTTGAAAGATCTTGATCTTCTGTCTCCAATAGTGAAAACCCAATCCGTCTCCACCTAATCATACCTTTTTAATGTAAATATGTGATGACTTATTAGAAGATTAATTACGTAAACGATTTGATACCATCTCCAATTTGTTGTTGATTTCTTGGAATTTATTCCAATTTCAAGCCAATTTGTGCTTTTAGTTACTTACAGTTTTTTGGGCTGACATATTTTTGGATGTGATCTTGTCTAAACGCATCTTATAACATTAATGATGTTTTTAAATGTAATTTTGACAAGTTTTACCCCACAAAGACATATTAATGTTAGCAATTTATTGCAATCCAAAATAGGTGTGAGTGAACTCTGTTGTGACTCTTTGTAACTATTTGATTTTTTCAAGTTCAGATATCGATTGGAGGAAAAAAGTGTAAAAGTCAATGTTTGTATCCAGATTGGCCCATAACAGATTGCATATTTTCTGCACACAGTCCTCCTGCCCTCTCTAATCAATTCATTAGCGGTGGGGATTTGGTTCAAGAGTATGTGAATAAGAATGGAGCAAAAGTGGAATAGGGAGCCAGAATTGGACCTGAGACTTTCACTGTGAGCGTTTGACACGTTTCCTGCATGTTGTGGTAACTATGGGATACATCACACGTAAGAATGCGTATGGGGTGTATGCGACTATGAGAAGAGAGCTGTAAGGTTCCCAAACATTAGTCATCTCTACCATGTAGGACTAGCATTTTCTCACCGGTCTGAGTTGAGTATTTGCAATGTGCACAAACCAGATAACCGCTACAATAAGATATATAATTCTCAACAATACCGAATGTTCAACTACACCATTCAATACAAGCCACAACCAATTACTGGAGGACAGAGAGCATAGTTTAATTGTAGAGCGACCAGAATGGCTACTGCAGAGAGTGAGAGAGAAAAAACGTGCAAAAGCCATGATCCCCAATTTCTTGAAACTGAGATCATGGTATCCATCAACTTGTAGCAAATTATTCAACAAAATGAGCTGATTAAATGAGACAGCTAATTTTGAAACAGAAATAGATTTTAGATGGCAGGCACATGAAAATTCGTTTCATGGGACCTTCTAAATTGAACGCCAGATTTAACATTTTTTCGTGTGTACAATGTTTATATGAGCAATTCTAGACTTAGGCTACATGGTGGCACATCCTAAATACCAGCACAATTTCAATAGTCTTGGACGTGAGAACAAATTAATAGATTTCTGTACTTGCACCGTGCAGCACCTACCAACGAAAGATTTATCAAACACGAACAAATTGAAACATTAGCTGTAAGCTGCACAATAAAAGAAATAATTGCAGGTATGTAAACACAGAATAATAAGGTATTTTTATAATGGACAAACATTTTTGAGTAAAAAAGTGATCAAAATTGAGTTTTCACAGCCCACTTGGAACTTCTTGGTAAAAATGATTGTGGGTAAAATAACAAAATTTGGGAAAGGTAAGTTGTTGCAGTAGAAGATAAATTCAATAATAAAAACATTTCAAACAACTCTTTGGATTGTTCAAAAATTAACAAATTGAACTTTTTTGTTCACCAAGGTAAAAGAAGAAAATGGAAAAACAGTAATGCACGTTTTCTGTAACCGGTACTTTTATCAAGTTGGTTTTAATCTCAATTTATTTCTTTAGGTGATTTATGATTTATCAGTCAAGATGCTTTTCCTGAACGCTGAACTAATTCACTGTAACAACAAATTCTTTTCCAACAGTAACTTTCAGATTGCTGAACATATTAGTATTCTCAAACAACGTGAAGTAAGTGACAAGCAATGGCCCAATTGCAAACTAATTTATCAATTTTTATACTCTATTAAAAATCAAAATTAGAGATGGCTAAATAGTAAATCTGGTCTTGTAGAAATGGAAAATTGACTGGTTAAGTGTGTATACAAATTTTTTACAAGCCCATTTCAGTACAACCCACACCAATGAATATATGTTTAATTGATTGATCATCAGGATTTAATCATTAAAAGAACTTGCCTGTGTTATTTTGTATTTTTATAAAAATGGGTGACTGGCACTTTCACCATTACAACAGGACACGCAACTTGTAGACTAAGACACTTGTTGAACTCGAAATACATAACATGATAACATAATTTTCATCTAGAAGTAACAAATATATTGGTTTCTGTCACCCTTCGCTTAGAAACTACACAACACAGCAGGACTTTTCTATCTATCCAGGGGAAAGGGGATATTGGTATTCGGCCAAGTAGACTAGGCCAGCTAAGTCAATTGTTTAAAATAATTGTCAATGTTTGACAAACCAAGTAATTAATACTGGGACGCCAACTCCAAAGAAAAAGAGGATGATTTTTTCAACATCAATGTTGAACAGTTATTTGGACAGGGTGAGTCTTGAGGATAGCGACTGTTCATCAGACTGTTTTCCTGGGCTTCTTAAATCCATGTCGTTCAGTAGAAGAATGGGAGTGTATATTCTCCATTGTTCAACTCACCATTCAGAGGAGCTAGTAGGTTTACGGTACTTCTTATTGTAAATTAATGACACGTATTTTAACACGACATGTAAATTACAAGTCAAAGTATAATCTGCCATTTGTACTGGTGAGATTTACTAATTAATGTAAGTAACTCTGGACCAAATATGTTGACACAAACAACATGAAATTGGTTGGCACCTTCCACAAATATCGCAAACAATTTTTCTTGGCAATCCAGGTGGGTGATGATCAGTAGTATTAAACCCTCTGGCATTGGCGTGGCGGCTCTCCATGCCGCTTCCTAATCAAAATCGTGATTACTCGTCGGTTAGTCCAAGTTCTGGTAGATCACGCAACAAGCAACAGTTGCTTATTAGTTACTATCATAATATGTCTCTGCACTTCTGCCTCCTTCCATTACGCCCCTATCAGTTCTAGTTGTATGAAGAGGGAAGGTGCGCGCTCTCAGCACTCCGTACCGCCCACCCATGAACCTGTGATCGATGTTTTCGTTTGCTCATATGCCAAAATGGCTAGCAGTAGACGAGTTATGAGTGAACTCAAGATCGCGAGTGTTTTGCAAGCTGTGGAAAGGAATGAGAACAGTTCTAGTCAAGACCATGGTCCCGTTTTCGACTTCAGTGATGAGAGTGAGGGGGAAGCCTAAGGCCCGTATGCAAGAACGCACCTTTAATAAAAGGTCTCCTTAAGGGAGCTTTAAGGAACCCATCTATTCAAGTTACGATGCAGAGACCTCCCTTTCCTACTGATAACAGCTGCCTTTAAGAAGACCTCCTTTAATCTAAAGGGACCTCCCTTTTACGTTCCTTTCCCGAGTTTCTAATGCAGAGATCTCCCTCAACGCCTGCTGTACCGTAAATCGGTCAGGAATTATAAGGAAGCCTTTTAATTAAAAGGAGCGTTCCTAAACTTATAAGGCTGGTCGCGAGGTTCCTTTTAGCTTCAAGGAGTTGATTTTAGGTCGTGAACATGATAAGATAGGTAGTTCAAAGAGATATTTTCGAATTAATTATTGTGATAGGTATTCGAAATGTCGGTGTCTTATTATTTCCTCGACGAAGAAATGTTCGATTTCATGGAAGAGTTTGAACCTTCATTTCCGATGTTTTGGCGCAACTTGCGCCTTTGAAAATCCGTTGGAGAAGTTCTGTGATAGCGAGTTTCAAAGCCATTAGTCTTGAGGTTTTTTGCCACTGGCAACTTCCAAGTAAGTACATTCACGTGTATGAAAATCTGTATACATTAGGTCCATTACGAATACTCTAATGTTCAATGTGATTTATGTACTTATTGACAATTATTTTACTTAATGAGGAATTCTCATGCCATTTTTTATGATAATTAATTAATGATAATTTCACATTTGTGGAGCCTCAACTTATTTTACTTCAATTCTTTCTTGTTTTCCTAATTTTTCTTCATTATTTTATGATGTTTTTGTGTTGGAAATGAACTCAACCGTTCATCATTCGTGATAATAATAATTATTCCTGGCAGCCTTTTCAAGTTTGAAGGAAGTTAAAAGGAAGGAACGGTCCTTTTACTAAAGGTGCGTTCTTGCATACGGGCCTAAGTCTGAGTTTCTCTCTTATGTTCCTGAATAGAAGGATCTCATGCGCGAATTTATTCAACATGAATACCTAATGATCTACTTCGCCCAAGACCCGCCAGTGCCCGAGGGTCAAGAGGTACATATTAAGTACCACTGTGGTAGGGTACCTTTACAAGCCTCTTTTGATGCAGTAAAGGGACCAAGACTTGAAGTAGAATCACATTATTACATTATTGAGTAATCAGCTTACATACGAAAATATATGAAATCTACCCCGTGGAAAAAGCCAAGTGATAAAATATTGGGAGTGTTGCAACTATCTGATTGGAACAGGTATTTGATTGGACAGAAAGGTATTACCAGAGGTATCGAACTAGGAATGATCAATTGTTAACAAAATTGTTTATCCTTATCAAACTACTCACCTAATCAAATTAATATTGAACTAAGTACCTAACTGCCCTCCAATAAACATGAACAACTCCACCTTATTGACTTACATATTTGTAGTTTATAATTGAAACTAATTGATTGATCAAAAGATTAAATTTATCAGTTTATCATACATTTAAAATAGGAAATTTTCATCTTCAGACATATTTACTTAGTTGACTAGACATGAAATAGGCACCACCAGCACAAAAATACATAGTTAATGGTGTATAATGAATTTCATAACTGGACTTCTTTTTGTGCGTTCTTAAATAATTTCGTCGTTGGGAAACTGGATTGCACAGAAACTGGATTGGGTAGTACAGTAGTTGTATCTGCTCCTTGTTCCTCTTCTTCCAGCACAAACTCTTTCACACTTTCGTTCGTCCCACTTGCTTCTACTGGACTTTGAATATTCGGAGTGGTCGATGCTGATATATGAGGAGTGGGAATGTCACCTTCAATTGCGCTAGACCTCCTGAGTTTCCCCTGAAATAAAACATTGGGATCACAATACTACGAATGTAGTCAATAGTAACAAGAAATATTATCTGTCTTGCTCGACTATCACGAGTCCCAGGTAGAATTTGACTCATTCCTTGTCCTTTGGCTTTTGTAATTTGATACGACTGGATGTCAAGGGAGTTGGGTATGTCTAAAACATCAGCCCAAGAAAATAAGAAAAGACTGAGGAGTGGAACTTCTTGAACCCCTGAAATCTAATGGCATTCGTTGAAAGGAAAAATGAAGGTTGCTTATCCAAATGAAGGGGCAACAGATATCATTCAAAGATTTATGGGTGGAGTTGAAACACTATTGTCTCTGACCCAGACAACACAAGGATGTAGCGGTCATAAGTAAATTAAGGAGCTGAACGATCAAGACTCTACTACCTGGTGAGCATATTGGGTTATTCATAAACTTGGAGGCACTAGGTTTCCTCCCGAATGAAATTTGATAGATATCAAGAAGAATGAGAAAACCTGTGTTTGTAATTATTGACGAAGGATTAAAGAAGTCATGAGCGCCATTCTCAACGTAAGTAGGGAACAATGTCTTCTATTGTTCATTAGATGTCCTTCCAATGTTAGAAAGCAACCCAGGAAATAATAAATAGTGTGATTTCTTCAGGACTCAAATAACGTAGTCTTTGTTAGAGATATAGCAAAAGGTGAGAGATACATTCACAAAATGAATTGGATTCAGAAATGATAGACACCTGAAGTGGGTGAAGACGTTTAAGGTTAAAGGAAAGTCGTCTACCTTGGGACGCTTGAACCTTGTGCTGGTGGACAGTGCTCATATCTATTTGAATGAAAAATTATGTGGGTCGCTACATCCCACAGCCAGAGTGGTGGCAACACTGCGGCAAAACCGCGCTATTCGTTAGCAGGCACCTCATCAGACTTGTAGCAGGTTGTTTGTTTGGTGCCTCCTGGGTGGGTCTCGTGTGAATGAACACCATTTGTTGCGCTGGTGAGTCAAGTTTTTCATATTTTTTTCTATTCTATTCCATTCCTTAGGGTTCCATTTCATGTTCCTATCGTTTCCGAGATGTTTTAATCACATTCCTACCACTTACCTCAGAACCTGTCAATTTTGCACCTTGAGACGGGTATTGTCGTGAAGGATGATTGTTCTATTTTGAAGTTCCTCACAATCTTGTTGTTTTTCAGATGCCTAGGCTTCAAGATAGTCGACTTTTCAGTTTCAGAAAAGGGACGTTCAAGTTATTTTGTAGTTCACTTTTCGGAAGGTTGTAAATCGGTTTTGTTCTGCTATGTTATAACTTTGCTTTGAAATTGGTTGTGACTATTTTTATAAAGAATCTCATCTTATTTTCACGTCAAACTCCCCTTCTGTGCCAAGGTATAACCGATTTCCCAAGGTGTATGACAAGCTTGCACCTTGGGACAAACAATGGATTTTGAAAAATTCATTTTTGGAGTGCTCAGAGTCTTAGGAAAAATGTGGAAAAAAATCATGAGCGTTCGCGATTACATACAGAAGAATGCTGCGTTGAAAGATTTGCAAATTTTGTCTTCTGCGCTTCACAAGGCGAAAACGAAAAATTTGGCCCAAGGTAGTAACTATAGAATTTTCCCCTAACCATAGTAACTAATGAAAAATGAGAAAAAGTCAATGCATACCTGGTATCTTTCCATTTCTGGGGTGGTGGCCAGGAAAAAAGCATTATTCTGAAATTTGTCATCATCAGATGCTCTGAGCCTCCTTTGTATCAGCCCTTCCATTAGTAGATAATCATTTTCCTCAGCATCGCGCAAGTGTTCTTTTTCAAGAAACCTTGCCATTTCTGGATTGGACATCTCAGAATGATGACGAGACCGCCTCCCTGATATATTTCCATCGCCATGTCGAGGTGGAGTGAGCAGGCTTGGTGACTTGGGAGGACTCAACAAACCACAAACTGTCTCCAACTCATCAGTGATGCTAAAATGGAAATTGCAAATTGTTAAAATTATAATGAACAAATACTTTTTTTTTCAATCAATGTATTCAATATAATGTCTATAACATAACAGCTGAGCATTCAGATTCATCAAGTTGATTTTTTGTTACATCAAAAAGTGAAATAATAATGTGAATAACTATTTATATAAAGAAGAATTTATTCGAATGACTGTTGTTGAATCCCTTACTACACACTAAACCATTACTCTGTATTGCGTTGATCAAGAGCCTAGAGCCTCTGGGCTAGAGGAACTGCCAAGTATGAGTCTTTCATTGCCACTAATGCCCATAATGGGTTAATAATGTGTAAAACTTCTCAGATGAAGTACTGGTATTTCGCTCAGTAAAGCCGCAGCCACACATGCGGTATTTGCCAAGTCACAAATATTTGTCAAATACGAGCATTTGACATTCGCGAAGTCCCATTGATTTTGCACCCTGTCCACATGTTTGGGATTTGCAAAATATCGTGTATAGACCGAGTACAGACAAATATTTGGCGAGTATTCTAGTTCAGCGGTATCAAGAAGTTTCACGAATCAAGAAGTTGTTGTGGCGGTGGCCGTATTTATGGTATTGTGCGGGAGTCTCCTTCTTCAAAAGATGAAAAAAATTAAATAAAAGGAAACCAATGAGAAGACGATTGCGGATGCTGTCCCTAAACAGGAGCAGAATCCATTTTTTTTTTGATAGATCAAATTAAGACCCTTAAGAAATTACCCAAAATGATACTTCTTGCAGTTATGATCAGTGGCGTCCACTAGGCAAACAAGGCGTCCACTAGGCAAACTAGGCGGCCGCCTAGCGTGGTAACCTGGGGAGGGAGGCGTAATGGAGGAAAATGGAAACAAAATATCTAATTGTGGTGGGGGGGGGGGGGGGATATCTTGCCTAGGGCAGCAGAATAGCTTGCGCCAGCCTTGGCTATGATGGCTCATTTGGCAAAGGATAAAGGTTCTGGGATGAATGTCTGAGGATGACTTCAATCTCTTGCTGGGGAAAAATTGTACCGCTAATTGCGAAAATACAAAATGGAGAAAGGCCATCCCATAAAAATACTCGCCCGACATATGCTTGGCAAATATCGCATGTGTGGCTGTGGCTTAAGATTATTACTTGGAGTAATGCAATAAATTACCTTGTATATTCTGAGTGCATGGCCATAAGCATTGTACGAGGGTGACTGGAAGGCGGAATAACTTTAATGCGGGGTTCGGCCCAAGTCACAGACCTCTCTACCATTGCCATACCTTGACGAACTGACGAATCTGCTGTATCTGGTTCAGAGTGAGTCTGAGATAATTGGCGGTTAACAGTGAACAGCAATGAACTTCTTCTGCTTCCACTTTCTTCTTCAGCACCAATTTCTTCTGAACTTTCTTCAGAAATCTAAAAGAAAACTACTTGAGACACTACTTGACATTGATACCATTTAGAGTGTTCCACGTGAGACTTTGTTGTGCTAGTAGCTACTAGTTTATCAAGAGGCTTCAAAGAAGCCTTTTACCGAATTTTCGATGACAGGAAGCTATTGTTCTCAGTCCAAAAATTTTAAAACTCCAATTTCCGAAAATTTGTTATACCATCCTGAATTCACTGCCAAAAGACTCCAAAAATCATATATCAGGGATGTATGCGTCATTCCAGACGATACGATATAAGTCTCGATAGGATTGAGATAAAAAGGTTCAAATTTGCCACAAAAAAAAATCAGTCGGGTCAGTCGAAAGGCGTATTGGGCCAATCTAAGGGGGTTTTTTGAAAGTTTTAGGTGGGAAAAACGACCCATAAATTCCCAAAATGGAAGAGACGCCTCATTTTAAAGGTTTTTTGTGGTGAACACGATGGTGTAATCAAAATTGCAATATCTTATTCCGTTCTCAAACTGGAGCACTTTGAAGAAACGTGGTTGTTACTTGAGATGTTCTTCATCATGGTTCATCTGTTCTAATCTGATAACGGTATGCGATATCGCCATTTTGATTACACCATCGTGTTCAGCGTTGAAAAATCTATAAACTGAGGTGTGATTTGGCAGAAAATGGTTGAATGAGATGTTTCAAACGTCACATTTTGCCCAAAATGGCAGTGACAGCCAATCCTCAGGTGGCTGCACCGTGATCCGCAGAAATACATACGTTTTGGGGTTTGATGTCAGGGGGCTCATCTGGTTCTGCACACGTCATCCTCAGTGTATCACTTCTCAAAAAAGGCGGGTTGGGCCTGACTTGGGAATGAAAGTACGTATCATGTTCAGGTACAACTTCAGTCAATGCTCTCACAGGAGGACCCCGTCTGCGTTGACGCTCTAATGCGCTCAAGTCCATTGAAATCTGAACAGAGCAATCCATCATCAGAATACATTGACACTCAAGATTATGGATCACTAACGTAATAATAAATATTTGGCAATCATATCAAAGTTGAAATGGACTGTTGTAGAACCTAGATCATCACCTGAATACGAAAGCAATGTTTGCTTCATTCCTTGTGGCGTTACTGTCTATTTATATGATAAATATTTATAAAAGCATTTCTACAAGTAATACATCACATGCCTCGTAAGCAACTAGATTGCATACTATCCTTGCCAAAATCTCCTAGAAGAATTATAACATCATCAATTCAGTTGCAGCACCTGCAAGGTTTCAGGTCAAGAATGTTCGTATAAACAGTAGGTACATGTGTGAAATAAAACGTCGACCTTGTAGATTTATCTTGAGTTTGATTGCGACAACTGAGACACGGCGTCGTACAGTGTGTTCATAACCAACTCCAACTAACGAGTGGTGGGTATCCGACTATAAAACCTCTTCTCCGAGCCATTTAGCCTACAGGGCTTTTTTGTGCCAATTGGACTTGGATATACTTTAATAATTATTGTTGGTTGTTGGCTATGTTAACAACGGGGTTGGGTTTTAGGGACTATTTATTTTAATGTAGTGTAAGTACCTGGAAAGTCGTGAAATGTAGGCGTAACCCAAATTGCTTACCTCTGACTCAGAATGCTCGCTGGCCCGTCTCAATCTAAGTGGTGCAGAACAGCCTCCAACAGTGCCACCACTTGGTGCTACATCACCTCCGAAATCGGTAGTGTCCACTTTGCTGTGCAAACTCATAAAGCGGTGAATGACTGATAAGGTTGCAGACGTTTGTTCAGATATATCCTCAAGTTTTCTCAATCTCAGCTCAAATGCCTAGAAAATCAATTGAAAGCTATCATGGTAGTATAAATAAAAGAGTTCATGATAGTAGAAATAAAAGCATCTCGATGAGTCTGCTTTGACTCAGTTTAGTCTAGTTGCTCAATCCTGTGACCATAAAAATCTAAACAACAAATTGATAGGATGGTAGCAAATAGCACTGGTATAATAAGTAATATTTATAATAATAATATAATACGAGTAAATAATATTGATTATATCAGTGCTATTTGCTACCATCCTATCAATTTATCCTTTGTATTTATTTGTCGTGTGTATTTGTTTTATTTTTATGGTCACAGGATTGAGTAACTAGACTAAACTGAATCAAAGCAGACTCATCGAGAAGCCGTCACACCGAAACTCTTTTATTTGCTGAGCTCGTAACATAAATGATTGATAGATTAATTACTGTTTTGCTTGTCACTATGTAGGGGATCTCATATGTCCCTGCCAGAGTAGATCTTAGCTCCTAAGATTGAGCTTTGCCAGAACTTCCATGGAGAAAGGAACACTATGGAACACCTCAACTCTTGTTGAAGTTGAGGTGAATCGCTCAACGACAGAGTGAGTGAGGAGTTCCACATGCTGCACTTCTGACTGAAATATGAATTCTCCAAAATTGACCTGTGTCAGCAGTCTTCTCTGAGATTAGCATTAGGTACATGTGGGGATCATGGGCTTTTCAGAACCTCACCTGTAGCGAAGAATTTTGGTTGTTCTCTTTTTGAATGATGTCCTCGATTTTTTGAGAAATATTCTCAACTCGCTCAGTAGTTTGTTTAATTCTTTCCTCTGTAGATTGGTGAAGTTTAGTTTCTTTTTCTCTGAAATAACCCTCAACGCATTCTTCTTCAAAATCATATAGCCTCTCCAGATCTTCAGAATCCAGAAAAAGTTTCAATCCATTGTCATACGTTTCCTTGTCCCCACGTACTTTTCGTCTCAAGAATTTCAGTAACAAGTATATATGACTAATGAAAATCATAGGCGGTGGAAGCACAGGCTTTTGCTCATATTCCATGACTACAGTAAATCTCTGAAACATCCACACCTGGGGAAAAATCCAAAACATCTGATCAGTAAAGCCGACTACATTCATTATACATATGAGCAGCCTAACAACACAAATTGTAAACACAGTTTTTCCCAGGAGTTGAGCCAGCTGAACTAGCTCAGTCATGTTCTATAATTTATTTAATTATATTATGAATGTAATATTTGTTGTATTTATTTAATTAAGGGATTTTTATTTTTACTTGCACCTACCTACGTGGGTAATAATTTAAGAATAAGTTTCAAGAAGTACTTTTAAAAAGTATTCCACAAAACTTTCATTCTGTAGACTCAAAAAGTATCTACAAACAGAAAAAAAAAAAACAAAAAAACGAACAGGCCATGAACAGGTACCACTTCCACCGTTTGACAATTTCAATCCTCAATTTCCACCCCTTACCATTGACCTAAGGTTATAACAGTTTCAAAGATCATCCTCAACTTAGCCTGCGCCATGAATTTTTCATTTGTAGGTAGATTATAAATGGGCAGTGTTGCAGACCGTATTTTTTTCTACGAGTATTCGATTTTCTTATTCTACGTATCTTGAAACTTGAGCCCCAAAATTTAGAGAGGAGATTAAAGTTTGTCTAATTTTAGAATTACACATGTTAATTCTTACATTTGTAAATCTCAGCAACACACAAACAATCAAACTCCATAAAAGTACACAGCAGTACACAGACACTTGATATTATATCAAGTGCCTGTAATATTGAGACATACGTTTGATTTAATTTTGATTTCTGGTGATATAATTGCAAGGTGATGTAGTTGCAACTTACCTGGTGTGACACTGAGTTCACCTCAAAGAAAATATTATTGAACACAGCAATAAGGAGGTTTATGAGAAGAATGTTAGCTACTAAGAGGTAGGTTGACATTACAACCACGGTGATCCAGCGCCCAGTTTGACAAGGTTGCATCCCTGGTTCGTCCCCACAAGGCGGATCGATTGTATCAGCAAATACCTAGAACATAATTGAACAGAGTATGAAGTCATGCAGTATAAAAAAAAAACTAATGCAACAAGTTGAGTCCCTTGAGTTTTCCCTTCAGTTTTCTACACTGTCGACAATTTTCCACCAATTTAAGCACATAAATCCTATATTTAATAACAATCGACTGCACGCTCAATGTCTTTGTTATTGAAATGCATTGAGAATTTACGTTTTTGTTGATTTTACAAGATATTTTCAGATTCTGAGCAATTATTAAACTGGTAGGGGGCATCATAACCACATGAATATACCTGTATACAGGTAGGTACTCATTACTGATCCTGAGTAGGGTAATTGGGTTCAAAAACCGACTCAGAATTTCGAAATCCACAAAGATATAAAAAACGTATTTATCTCAGGGACGACGAGGCAAGAAATGTCAAATGTATACAGAACTTTAAATAACCTAAAAAAACCAAGAACATTAAAATTGTGTCCCAACTTACAGTAGTTTATAGGTTGTACCCAATTTTTGTCATACACCCACAGAGACAGAAACCCACATATGTGGTAGGTGATTTTTTGGCTGATTTCGACCATTATTTCATGTAGGTATGAGCTTTTGAAGATGATAAGTCTTTGCATGCATGGACAAAATTACAGTTCTATTTTGTTGAAGACCCTATTCTAATCAGAACATGGGGTAACGAAAAGTACTCATTATTTTGACCAATCATATTGGCAAGCTGTGCTGTATTATCGATGTTCCTCTTCGGAGGGCAGTTCAATCATTCTCCTATTAAATTACGAGTATATCTATATACCTAGTACAATTATTGGCACGGTCGGTGAAATGGAGTTGGGGTCTCATATTCCTCCCTTCGATCCAGATGTGGACGTGACAGTCCTCGCGGACCGCCGGACTAAATGGAAGCAGAACGTCGAACTCTACCTATTTGCGAAAGGGATCACAAGCAGTGACTGTAAGTTGGCTACTCACTTGTACTTGGGAGGGTCAAAACTCCAGGATATTTTCTTTCTATTCCTGCTCATGATGAAGTTCCGACGGGGTAGAAGATAAACAACGAATACGCCTTGGAATTGTTAGATGCTCATTTCGTGCCAAAAAGCAATCCCGTATTCGAGAGGCATCTCTTTCGACAAGAAGCAGGTGAATCGAGTGACAAGTTCATCAGGCGCTTACGCCAACAGGCTTCTCGTTGTGTTTTGATAAGATAAAAAAAAGGTGATATAATGGAAGTGAATTTGGTTGATCAATTTGTTGAAGGGTTTTCATCGGATAAAATACGGAAAAGGTTCATGGAAAGAGATACGTTATCAGATAAGGACGGCGCGGTAGGGCGGGCTGATACTACTCGGGTATCGATAGTTTTTTACTATCGATAGCCTATCGATGTTTGAACCGCTGGTGCCCGCTACCCTTCAAATTGAATTCATTCCGAGAAGTGAACAGCTTTCCAGAGTCTTTTCCAAATAAAAATAAATCTGTCTTTCCGCTTTATTTCTTTTCCCCTCTCTACTTTCCACTGAAGACGAAAAGAAATGCTCTGGAGGGAGTTTCTAAGAATTATTTTAGACGGTTCTATCCGTTTTTCTTGTCCAGATCACACCAGTTAGTTTTATGTTTGTGTCAAAACCAGGGTTGCCAACTCGCTGGCAGAAGAACATGGGACACTATACATATACACACACCTGGTACTGGTTGCTAAGTGAGTAATGAACGCCTCAACCTAACTAGGAAAAGGAAACAAGAAGAAGCTAAGAAGATAACAGTTGTTGTTGTTGGTTGCTTTGATGATAGGTAGGTTGGCAGCTGGCGTGGTTGATGAAAATCCTCACATCTGGAGTCTAGGAGTTTGGAGTTCTAGTTACTCACAAACAGAGAAAGAAGCCTTGGGTCTGGTTTGGGCCTGTGAGTGGTTGAACATTTATTTGATTGGGAAAAGATTTATCCTGACAGACCATAAGCCCTTGAAAGTCATTTTTGGGGGAAGACATGAACCATGTGCAAGAATTGAGCGCTGGTTGCTCCGCATCCAATCATTTGACTTTGATGTCCAATACATTGTAGGGATATCCAGGCTGCCCACGGTGGCTTCAACACCAGTGAGGATTTGTGAAAATTATATATCACATTTAGCCTCCTTCATGACTCCAAAACGTCTTTCTCTGGATCTAATTCAGCGAGAATCCGTTGTGGATCCTGTCATCACAGAAGTTCGGAACCCTGGATTGTGGGATAAGAAGAACACCAACATCCTGCCATATAGAACCATGATGACAGAATTAAGTGAATATAATAATATGCTTCTGACGGGGACGAGGCTTGTCATTCCAGCCAAACTTCAAAAGCAGGGACTCAACCCAGGCATCGTAGAAATGAAGACAAGATTGAGATCCAAAGTTTGGTGGCCAGGGATGGATAGCGCCGCGGAACAAACTGTGAAGGCTTGTCTAGGTTGTCAAATGACAGCCTCAGCTGAATTGCCTGAAAAGATAGGGACCTTTTCCGTTATCGTTCAGCCAGGCCCCTCGGCCTCATCTCGTGCCGTTATCCGATGTTTTTATTCCGCAACCCCGTCCACTTGATCTATATGTCCAACTAATCTATGTGGTACAGGTAGTAGGTCTACTAATCAGTTGTTTGGGGGATGTTTGTATTCCACAACCCCGGCCACTTGATCTATGTGTCCAACTAATCTAGAATAAAAACATCCCCCAAACAACTGATTAGTACCATATAGATTAGTTGGACATATAGATAAAGTGGACGGGGTTGCGGAATAAAAACATCCCCCAAACAATTGATTAGTACCATATAGATTACTTGGACATATAGATCAATCTAAAGTCATAGGTATATTGCATTGTAAAAATGAAAATAATATTATGTCAGTTTGGGAGAAAGTAAAATAAAACGTTATTATATCGTATTCATATTACCGTTCATATACAGTTATATATAGTTTATCAAGCTGGCTGAACGATAACGGCACGAGATGAGGCCGAGGGGCCTGGCTGAACGATAACGGAAAAGGTCCAAAGATAGTCCCCACCAGACTCCCAGAAAGACCCTGGGAAAAAATTACTATGGATGTCCTAGGACCTTTTCCTAATGGATTGAAATTCTTGGTCGTCGTTGATAACTTCAGTCGGTTTATGAAGGTGGTGAAACTAAAGGATATGCACTCCAGATCCAGGCTTTGGATCCAATTTTTGCACGTTATGGATATTATCCTGATAGTGTCACTACAGACAATGGATCGAACTTTGTTAGTTCAGAGATTGAGTCCTTCTTCTCGGATTGCGATAAAAGCCATCATAAAACATCTCCTCTGCACCCTGCGACGAATGGCACAGTGGAGCGATTGAACCCAGGTATATCCCAACGACTACAGATCGCAAATGCTCTCAAACTCGACTGGGAAGTGGAGTTGAACAAATACCTGCTAATGTACAGGAACCATCAACACCAGACTAAGGGAGCTAGCCCTGCTCAGCTGTTTTTTGGACGCAGACTGAAGGATAAAGTTCCTTGTCTCCCCGATCATTTAGATTCCTCCAAACACCCCGAAGAAGTAACGGAACGAGACCTCATTGAGAAAGCTAGGAAGAGCGATTATGCTAACCTAAGAAGAAGGGCAAAGGAGAAGCATCTCCAACCTGGAGACTTAGTGTTGATGAAGCAAAACACACAAAATAAATTTAGTACGCATTTTTGAGATACCCCAATGGAGGTCGTAAACAAAGCGGGAAATTCAGTGACAGTCAAGGGGCCATGTGGGAATATCGTGAAGCGCAATTCCACTTTCTTCAAGCCTCTTGTCCAAAGTGAGGAAGACACTTTTTCCAGTGGACCAGACCAAGACAGTGAAGATGATTTCTACAAAGATGCTCATGAAAACTTGAACCAGGCTTCACAAGAAACCAACACTAACCGTCGAAGCCAACGCACAAGGAAGAAGCCATCATATTTAGATGATTAGGTACGTTGTAGAATGATTTTATACTTTGACTATTAATGTTCTTTTATTTTATTCGTTCATGTTCATTCATTCATGTTCGTTTTATTTGGAAAAAAGGAATGAGTGTACTGTATTATCGATGTACACATCGATTATTGTAGGAGGGACATATCGATATCCTCCCCGGAGGGCAGTTCAATCATTCACCTATTAAATTATGTGTATGTTCCAACCTGACCTAGTTCATGAACTGAGTTCACGAACCAGTTCAGGAGTAGTGGGGATGAGTTCAAGAACTGTTGGGTTCGTGAACTGCATGGCTGGAACGACCCGAACTATTCCGGCAGGTAGCGCTGAGGGCGGTTTTGATCAGAGTAACCTTCTTCTTCTATCGCTATCAGATATGAGAACTCAACAATTTCCGAATTGAAATTCCGAATTTCAGAATCCCATTTAACGGTCTTGGTTAATTAATTGACTTGGTCTAGGACTAGAAACTGGAATGTATCTAGCATTGACCGTAATTCAAGTAACTTCTTTAAAACAAGAATAACTGTAAGCAGAGGTCTGCTCCTTCTGTAAAAAAAAAGAGATTCTTGTACTGTGGACTACCGGGTGGCGGCGGGAATTGTTGAATATTTATTTTTAATATAGTTCTAAAAACTATATGCTTACGCGTTTCTGAACACCTTCAAAACTCCGCAAATTCTTGACACAACGGTTCATTATCTTCTTTGTACAGATCACCCTTCTGTTTAGATCACTAGGTCTAAATGTCTAGATCCTAAATGTTAGATTAATTATTATTATGAATTATCACTAATAATTATAATTTCTGAGGTGTGTTTCGTGCTACGGAAATGAAGGTAATTTCGAATGTTTGTTGGTAGGTACTTCTTTTATAGAAAAATTATTACCGACGTAGTATTAAAAACCCCAGAATTATATCGTATTAATTAATCATAATTAATAATAATTATTATTAATAATAAATACGAATTATTAATACCTAACAATAAATTATAATAATTTTCACTAGGTACTTGATAAAATTGTTAATAATTAGTGATAATTGATAATAATAATTAATCTAACATTTAGGATCTAGACATTTAGACCTAGTGATCTAGACAGAAGGGTGATCTGTACAAAGAAGATAATGAACCGTTGTGTCAAGAATTTGCAGAGTTTTTCTTTATTCGATTTTCTGAATCTACGTATCTTGAAACGTAAACCAACAAATTTTGAGGGGGGGGTTAAAATTTTTTTTTCTTTGGAGATTCCAATGGTTCATTATCGAAGATAATAAACCAAAATTAATCAGTGGACAAATTGAAGCAATTTTCAATTAAATTGAAACTGCAACATTGTTCATATTATATCGTTTGCCTATAATTAATTTTAATGTCGGCCAAGTTGACTTCCATTCAAACAATGCACTTTATTTCAATCTAATTTATTTAAGTAGGTACCTAATTCAAAAATTATTTGGTTTGAAAATACACGCATGTTCACCAACTATCTTTCATTTCGTGGGTTATAATTTTATCTTTACAGTTTTCTGAGAAATTATTTATTTTAAAGGTACTGTACTTAGACGTATTTTATCTTACGAGATATGATTTTATGATAAAATGATTTAAATGATAAATTATTTTATGATATGATTTTATCTTGTCGAGATATGAACACTTACGTACCAGAATACGCTAAAAACGAGAACCACAAATAAAAGACACAAAACAAACTGGACCCTTCTTCTCCCACAGAAAACCCTACTATACTACGTCTTCTCCCGTGAAACTCAGGAAGTCAAATGATTTTGTGGGAGGTTATAACGTGAGATCACTGTTACCTTTCCAGTTCGAGTTCTCAACCCTCATCTCAATTCAGTGCAAGAAGTTCCCGAACTGAGCTGAACTGAGTTCATGAACTGGCCGCGGTGGAACGCGTTGTCTGCACTGAGTTCACGAACTGAAACAGGCTGGAACGCAGTTCATCATGCGCATGGCTTCTGCGCAGAACTAGTTCCTGAACCAGTTCAAGAACTGGTCAGGTTGGAACATACCTTATATCTCTATGTATAGTACACAAGCAAATAAACGATTCGAAGTGGAGTTCATGGGTTTGTAATAAGTTGAAAGAAGAGAACAATTAGCTGCTGAAAAAATACTGCTCGTTGGCACTTGATGAATGACTCCCTATCCTCAGTTTTCTTACCAGTGATGTTTATGAAACACAATTTTCTATTTCAAACGAACTTCTAAGTTTACGGGAAAGAACTTACCTCTCCATACAACATGAAGTATGGTTGATAAAAAACGTATTTGGCCAATGACCAACTTGGATCTGAATCTGGGTATAGAATCGCTTGCCGACACACACCAAAGCTCATGAGAACTACTGCGAGCAGAACAACGAAGTAGATCATATTCTTAACCATTTTGCCCATCATTGTTACCAGTGGACCTAGAAGAAAGAACAATTGTAATTATAATTTTGGTTAACTAGAATAATTTATTACAATACTCATCAAACCAATACAACCTTTTTAGAATCGCTTGTAAAACGTAACAAAACACACCCACAATAACGTTACCATCACTAAACCACTAATGGGGGTGGGGTGATGGCTATATGAATTAAAACAGACAGTGTTCGCCTTATTTCCCGGGAGTATATTTAAGAAGTGGTTTTGGACGATACTAGAAGTGCTCTACATCAATGTTATGAGTTTTGTGGAACTTTTGGTCGTATGTTTGAGTATTTGTCTACATAAAGTAAAAAAAACTTCTGATGATGAGATTCTGGCACGAGGTTCCTCGACACCTGTTTCCTACCCTGCACCACAACGTAATCAGCTTACGACAACAATATTGTATGCCCATTGATACCGACACAATTCCAAACACGCGGTTATTAGAAAAAACGTGGGACGGAAATCTCAAAACCTTACAGAGTCTTCAAGCACCAAAATCATCACAACGACTTTTCCCACTTCTAGCACCCAAAACAATGCATTAGCACGTCAAGATCAACAGTGGGAAAGCTAGAAAAAAACGTTTAAAGTTTATAAGTTTTTCTAGGTGTATGATTTTCCCTCCTTGACACAATACTGATATTACACCTAAGAAAGCCTTACTAAGGTAGTTCTAACAGAAAAGTCGATAATTTTTGGTTATCCCATGATGGTTAAATTAAAATTAAAAGATTAAAATCTAAGGTTGTATTTTATTACAAATTTGAATCAGAAATGTTTTCACAAATTCTAACTTCTGTTCTAAATATTTTGAAGCCATTGTAATATCTCTTCAGGGGTAATCACTGAATTTCAAAACTTGCTCTCCTATTTTTCTTTCCGTTCAAAGGACAATAAAAAGTTGGCAACACCAATGACACATTTCTAAGGGGATCGTGAATTTAACAGATGGATCACTTACCTAAATACTTATTTACACCCAGAATATTCAAAATCCTTAGGTACCAGTACACTATATCCACGCAGAACATGACACGCCCAATATCGTGGGATGATGGCTTCAGTCTCAGGGAAAGGCCTATGAAGAAAAATATAATGGCCACAGCATCGCAAGGGTTCCATGTATTCCAAGCCCATACAGCGAGTTTGTGACTATAAACAAAATTCCATATGTATATGATCACATAGATTCATGATGCTTGATTGGTTAATTGTAATGAAATAAAAACCAGAACATTATTATGTTTCATGAATGGCATTTCCAAGGCGAA
Organism: Stenodema calcarata; assembly: GCA_963920205.1. Lineage (NCBI taxonomy): Eukaryota > Metazoa > Arthropoda > Insecta > Hemiptera > Miridae > Stenodema > Stenodema calcarata. Next base: position 16,353,553 of record OY986048.1, on the reverse strand, counting down.
TTATAAAAGGCGTAAGTATACGAAGTAGAATCCTTGAATAATCATTATTCAATATTTATTTAGTAGACTTCTTGTAATAATTGTAATAATTAATGAGAGGTGTAGTAATGTGTTTAGGTAGATAGGTAAATCTAGTTTATATAAGTGAGTGAACAACATGGGGATTTGGCCTAAACTGACTGATATGCAACAAACAAAAATCCAGAAGCTTAATTTCAGATTCCAATTTACCTACATTTGGACACTAATTTACTTTCTGACTCAGATCAGAAAATTAAGTATTTATTTCATGATCTGAGTCAAGAGGTGTTTTCATTCTTTTTTACTAAATCAAGTCACCTACCTTATAGCTACGGGTTCTGAAGAAGCGATCTCTCGAACTTTTTCACACCCTAATGTAGAAATATATGCTATACAAAAATATTCTTGCCATGATGGCTGCATTTCCATTCTCACAAGAACAACGAAACTGTACAAAAATAAGAATGCCAAGTATGCGACCTGAAACAAAATCAGAAAACAATAGATAACTATAATATCCTGCTAATAATACACTTCTTAGGTTAGCAGGCTTGTTGAATGTTTGGACTTGATGTTAAAGGGGCATATATATGCCCTTGAGTCACAAATAAACCAAGAAAACTCATATAAATATATTGACTTGTAGAATTGATGAACAGTTGTTCAGATTCTTTAATGTTTTTAGAGTCCAGCGACAAAGCAGTATCAGAAGGGGTCACAGGGACTAAATTATTGAACACAAATTATTACTCTAAGGAGACATAGCCGAACCTGTCTGCAATGTTCCATCAACAATTATTGTAAAATTATCCCACTGGTATCTGTTGAGGGGGGAAAACCATTGAGATTGAAACAGTAAATGGAGCAAACCAATACTTACTGAATGCGCCCAGAATTTGGTGATGGGTGCAGTGTAAAATTCATATAGTTTTCGTCGCAGCCTCAAAGGCCTAGTTGGTTTCAGATCATAGTATTCAGGTGGAGGCGGTAGAAACTGGCTTCCACTGTCAGAGCTGCTACTTGTTTCAGCAATCACTTTGCCATTCTCAGTCACTATGGTATTTCGGGTTTGGATTTCTAAAAGTACCTGAGTGTATATATCAAATTAATAGACAATAACCAATGCTTAGTGTTACGATTTCCCCCAAATCAAACACAACTTCATGAATATGTTCCCCTCCTAGTAAATAAGAAATAGTATGTATACAAAAGGAGAATAAAGTGAAGGTCACAAAGAGAACGGGAAGCAGGAAGCCAACGACCGGGGAATCCCCCGAAGGGAGAAAGAAGGGGGCTCAGGGGTGTATATAAACCCTGAGCACACCTACCTAGATCACCAGTCTATCCCGCTCTCTTGACTAGACCTGACCCTACCTCTCAAACCTTCTGTTCTAAAAAACCTTAAAACCCTCTTTTATTTTTGAGTGAGCTGTTTTCTCCTTCAGAGAAGTACGCGCCCCTCAAAACTCTCTCAGTGTAGCTGTGCTCTCCTTCAGAGGGTTACGCGCTCCTGGGAAAACTCTATGGTGCAGCTGTCTTCCTCCTTCAGAGGACTACGCGCTCTCATAGTTTATAAAAAGATAGTGTAGCTGTGCTTAGGATGGGGTACGCGCTCCTGTGAAAATTTGGTGTAGCTGTTTTTCCTCTCGGAAAGTACTTGCTCCCACAATTTCACAGTGTAGCTGTTCTCATACTAGGTTACGCGCTCCTATCAAATTTTATTAATAAAGTGTTCTTCCCCTTCAGGGAATTACTACTTCTATGTAGTGTAGCTGGGCCCTGAGCTATAAGGGTTTCGCGCTCCTACGCCTTGTCCCCTTCAGGGAACCACATTTTTCTATCACACCAGTCAAAATTCATAATTAATATTTTCTAAATTCACTCAACCCAATTTTAAACCAAAGTAGCACTTTTCCAAAAATTATGTAAATTCTAAATTAATCAATGTTTGACAAAAAATCATAACACTTAGTACAACTCATTCAAATTAAATTCAAAGTTTTGCAGACTCAACACAAATTTTCCACAAAATTTTGTTCAAAATAGAATTAAATATTTCGTACATGTAGATATTTTAACATGTGAGTGAGTAATTAACATATAACATGCAAATGTAATCATAGTTTCTCATTGATTTTGCTGATTGAAAAATCGAATTCCGTTGTTTCATAGATAATGTTGTGTTTTATTTACTTAACAGACAAAATTGCAAAATAATTCGGCGCAGAATCAAGATTTCACTTGCCTACCTCTCCATCATGTTCCGTATTGCGGTGACCATCCAAGCCTTTGTTACCGTCCACACTCTCATTCTCCTCTTCAAGACCAATTAAATGCTCCTCCTCAGTTTGAGGCATGAGTTGGAGTTCTTCCTTCGATTTGAATTCCAATCTGGCAATGTATGGTGGAAACACCAGTCCAAATAACACCTGGTTGAGGGAAAAATGAAAAAAAAGAATGACAATGTATGTTCCACAAATATGAGTAATCATTTTCTACAATCTCAAAATGATTGACGACTCCCAAAGCATTTGAAGGAGTTCAAATTACTGCAGATTTTGAACACTTTAATGATGAATATATCAAGCTAGTCGGGCATGTACCTTCTTCGCATTACTTCTAGATGTAATTGTGTTTGAGACCAAGGGGGGGATTATACCAAAGGGGACGGTTCTCAGTAATAACCAATTATCCCTAGCCCCTTTAATTTAACAAAAAAGTACTTATAAAATCAACAACAGAAACCAAACATGGGGTTCCCCAAAACTTAATTTTTGGCGTGATAAAAAAAATCGAGTGAGGAGTTATAAATGCATTAAATTTTATGTTGAATTCAAATCTGCAATTAAAAGAGGGGTTCTCATTTGAAAAAACAGAGTTGGTGTCGATTGCGCAAGTTTGCGCCAATGTGCAATGTTGTCATATTTGAGATCCTCGCAAAAAATATGAATCTTGAAAAAAAAAAAAAAAGTTTATCCCTTGAAATAACGATTTTACGAGGGGGGGGGGGGTGTTAACAATTCGTGCGACACCCTGTATAACACAAAATTAAAATAATGGTTCCATTTCAATAAATAAAATATAAAAGTAATTAAATGACTAAAATGTCCATGGAAATAATATTTGTCTGTTCTTTCAGCGAATATGATGGCAGGGTGTGCTAATGAAGTGATGAGATAATGGTGAAAAAATATTTATGATCCAGGGGGACTCGAACCCCACCTCACAGCAGAATATCTTGTACATACTCTTAGATCCGACATGTTATTTCGTACTTAAATTACGATAAATGGGACCGTATAAAACTGAGAACAGCCAGTAAATGGTAACCAAAATAGCTTTTATTTAAATCACCTGATTACCACTATTAAGACTATCCCATTATGTCATGCCACTCATAAAATGCATTAAACCTAATGGAATCGCCATGAAGAGATTTTTTGATTGAATACTGTAGGAGCAGGTACCTTCAAATTTGTATTTTTTCTTGTTCGAAGCCCACCCATCCATAAATCAGCCAAAATGATTTGACTACATGGGTGAGCAAGTAACTGCCTATGATTAGCAGCAACGGCAAGACTGAGGCACGTTTGTCCGCTCCAGTTCTGAAGTTCGCAGGTCAGGAGTTGTTGGGTCTGATCATCATCTTGTCTATAGGAATAGTCCAAGAGCTCAAGCCCTGTGGAAAGTAATGACTCAACAGAAAAATTCAATAATTTTCAAATTCCAAATAATGACTAGGGGATCAGGCCGAACTCAGCCTTGGAGTGACAGAGTACTGAAATTTTAATGTATACGGAAATTTAAGTAATTTTCCCAGACCATCACAGGCAGCAAAATTATGGAGGGCAACCTGCCTGCTTATGAAGGCCTCTCAAGTGTATCCTACATAATTAACACACAAATTTTCTTCAAGTAAACCAAAAATGAATGAATCACGTTATAACTACCAATATTTTCGAAATCTTTGCCGTAATTCCTCAATTCTTCGTATATTTCTGTTTCGAGATCATCTTCAGCAGCTTCATGTGCCATTGCTTTATACAATTTACTTCCGACCAGCGCCTTTGCGAGAGCTTCTTCACCATGTTGCCACATGAGTAGAGCCATGTGCTGTCGTTTTGTAAGAACAGCCCACATCTACGAAACAAAATAGAATATGAAATGAATGACATGTTGGAAAAAACAAAGATAACTTAACGAGTCTTACTTCTACTGGCTTATTTGAAAAAAAAAAAAAAACATACGAATGAACTGATTTTAAATGCAACTTGAACTCCAGGGACATTCGAAATGACAGAAATGGTTGAGTCTCCATCCCACTGATATCTTATCTCTGTACTTCATTTTGATATCTCTGTACTTCATTTACATTTGAATAAAACTTGATATATATGGGTATTTTGTTCCATCACAATATTGGAAACAATCCTGGAATGGAGGTCGTGTGAAAACTGGGATCAGGGTGCTTATGTTCAGTTACAGCTGTTGTGAATGAATAACATTAATGGTGCATAACATTTTTGAAATTTAAAAAAAATATTTTTTAAGAAAACAAAATTGCAACTAAAGAACACCTACACCAAAAATGTTCAGAATATATTGAAAACCATGCGTTTTCCTCGTTATTAAAGTAACCCATACAAATCATATCCTTTAAAATCATAACCCATACAAATCATATTCTTTAATAAAACAACGGCTACTAAGCATACTCAGCCATTGAAAAAATGCAATATGTGTGTCTGTTTTTATTCTCTCTTTAAATAAATTAGAAAAGAAAGAAATAATCGAAGAAAGTTTGATTAATCTGAGTTAATACCATTAGCTCATTGAAGGGATAGTCAAATAATGGCATCTCCTTTGAGGTGGGTAGTGTTTCTGCGAGGAGACTCAGAGTCAGGTTGGCATTTCCATAGTACCGTATGAATGAGGAACTGTTCCGATGAACATGGGGCGACTTTTTCATAACTTTGGCGTAGATTAGCCTAAATTTTCGTCTAGTATACTGAGATCTGCAACATATAGCAAAAATCAATTATTGTAATATTCAAATGTTATATTATTGGAAAATTGGAACATGAACAATGAGCAAGAAGCCTTGAAAAACGTATAAAAACATGAGAAATTCTAACAGATACCAAAACTAAGCATTTCTTACCGATATGCCCCTCCCATCAACTTATTAATAACAAGACCAATATCATGTAGAGTGTAAACATAGCCACGAGGAATATGAGGCCGAACATCTCTCAAAATATATCCCAAAGTATTAGCTGGTCCCTGTTTCTAGAATGAGAAATAAAATATGATTCAAAATTTGCCAACAGGACCAAAATTGTCATCAGAATAAACATAAAGACATATAAATTCATTACTCAAGGAGGAAAATATACCAAAATACTTCATGCAAAGTTTCCCTTCACAAAGAGCGATGACTTTTTACTAAAAAAAACTATACGTTGGATAAAGAATATGCATTGCCACATATTCCAAGTGAACTTGAAGATCCTCAAAGTGTGAACCTTCACTATACTTCATTGACCAAATAATGTTTTTTAAATAATGAAATATAGAAATTCAATAGGTACCTACGACACGTTGAATATAGAACCCACCTAATTGGACTGAAGCTAGCCAACAGCCATAGGGAGGGGTTGTTGGTTAGCGAATGACTGAGATTATGAAAATGGGTACACATTGGAGAATACCCAGGGTTAAACTGGTTTCGGTGATTAAACCATCGTCAGTAACAAAACACTACTGCTGAATGTGCATCACCGAGAGATGAACTTATATAGGGACCCCAAAAGTGGAAGGTCGAATAGGATTAGTTGATCGAAGTGAAAGGAGAAGCTTATTGCTATTTTGCTATTGGCTCTTGAAGAGAAGGGGAAGGGCTACAAAGTGAAAGGTTTATTGGGATTGGTTGCCACCAAGCAAAACGAAGCAGCTTCTGATTGGCTGTTAGAAGCGAAGGGGTATACGCGTTGAGAGGTGTGGGGGGGGGGGGGGGGCATATGAGTCAAGCTTTTATAGAAAATTATAAAAATGGACTCAGCAATGTAGTAAAACTTGAAGGAATCACATCATTCAAACATTAAATTTTGCCTATCACTCTTAATAATTGCGAACTTTTCAAGTACATCCAACATGCTTCCTTTCTGACACAAATGCGGGCAGGAACAAGTCTGTCCGTCCACTCTTGGTATTTTTGCCCATTTATAATTTACATGTGTAATCCGAGTGTAAAATAATCTTTGAAATTTTTAAAACGCCATGTTGAATTCATCGGATTTTTATCATTTATACAATTATTTTATTCACAATTTATATAAATAAACCATCAGAGAGCTAGTTACCGAATCCCTCCTACATTCGGAGTTGTCCATCTGGTCACCTTCTCCACAGAGAGTGGCACTAAGGCTACAGGAATAGTTAGGACTTTGACCACCAAGCTCATACGTATCAGACGAGGGCTAATAATTATTCCCCACGCCTCCTTTCCCCCTAAGCTCATACGAGCTCATAACTATCCTTTGTGGGAAGGCCTGGTAAGATAACCAGCTCGACTAATGGAGGTAACCAAAGCTGGAGGTATCCAAAACTACGATTAGGTGCTTCAAGCACATGATAGGAGATACCAAACCTTCAATTCTCCTTCTGAGTTGTAGGATTGTATTCGAGTCATTTGCCAGCTAGAATAACATTGTATACATTTTTTTGCCATCTGCTGATTCATCTATTCACTCTCGTCATCAACCGGTTACTGTTTAATTGGCCACATTACCAGCTATCAAATAATTGAGCCACAGGCAAAAAATGTTATCGTTCTATGCCAAATTCTACTTTCAAAATCAATTTAATCCGTGGGTATTCTCCATTCAACCATCTGCAGATGTAGTATGCTCTAAATTCTCAGGGTAACTCACAGTATTGTACAATTCTTCAAGTCTTGGAATGGTGAGAAATTTCCGCATGCTTACACCATTTTCCAATAGTAATTTCACAAAATCTATTCTGTCATGTTCAAGAGCTTGCATCATAGCTTCGTCCAATGCACCTGAAAAGATAATCTTGGCGCATTAGTATGAACAACATAAGGACAGAAAACCTTGTTGGTATATTAAAATAGGACAGAAGATTTTACAAGCGGTCCTCTCCTCTCTGCTCTGCAGCGCTAGGTCTTACGGTGTGCTAATTGTGCTTTCAGCAATGCCAACATCACGGGTAAATCGGTAGAACTATGGATTTTCCAAGGAAATTTTCGGCTTTTCCTGCATTTCCATAGAAAAAAATTAAGAAGAAACCCCTTTGACCTACACCGAATTTTGTGTTCTTCTGACATTTGAATGCTTTCTGGTAGGAAATTGAAACCATTTAAATGATGACCAAACAAACATGAACAGGAGCTCGAAATACCACCGAACATACTTACCAGGAGGCCATTCTTGACCATAAATGAAAATTTCCGATTGAGCTATATCCACACGGTTCCACGTGAGCGCTAAACTCAGTTGTTCTGAGGGTGAAAGGTGTTGACTTTTGAATAGCGCGGTTAGGATTGTTTGATCTAGCTCTTGATTGTTACTTTCTCCTCTGTCACTTATTCGAAAAACAGTGATCTGAAATATAAAAGACACAACATGAAGAATTTGAATGAAACCCAAATTCTATCGATTGATCATCACAAATTGACCTCCGAGTAGGTACCTAAGAACTTAACTGAAAACAATTCAAGCACAGCTTTTCTAGTCAGATGTACGATGATTATCTTCAAGAATACTTTTTACTCCCCCATGAATACTTTTACCATTCAAGTCCATTTCATTCGACTTTTTTTTCCTTCAAACTTCTCATGTTCAATAGACATACTTATTTAAAAGCAAAAAAGCCTGATTAGGTGGCCTAGGGTGTAGGCATCACCTAGGGTGTAGATGAAAATATCAATTATTTGAACTCCACTAAGAAGTCTTCTTGAGGAGTCACGTTATAATGAAGAGAGGAATCAGAGTAGTTATGTCTAATACATACCAAATTTTTTTTTTTAGTACACTGAATCAGTTCACTGTATAAGCATTCAGCTTGCTCAATTCCAACTTCAAACGTCCTCTTGATAGTTTCTATCAAGTAGTCTTTCATTCCTTCCAAAACTGGTTGTTCGCCTGTTTCAGAATCTGAAGCATATCTGTAAATTCCATTAAAGGTAGTGTGATGAAGGTAGTGTCCATTAAAGGTAGTGTGATGAAAAATATTTACTAGATTGAGTTTTTTGTAAATGCAGAGTGTTCTAATATAAATTGTGTACGTACTACATGCGTATAGGTATATAGATTTTCGGTGATGAGCATTTACGAGTATTTATTCATCCGTCAAGTTACTTGAATCACCAATTTCAGGAGGGATTGAAAGGCCACAACATATATTGCCACCATCAGTTGGAAATTTCATTGGCAAACATGTGCATCAAAGCATAAAAGTTCGATTTTCCAGCTGAGTGGTCTGTTATCGTCTCCCGTCATTCAAGTTGGCGAGCATTTGGTCGTTCAACAGACCCAGTCACCGAAAGCTCTCGAGCGAGTGAAGACATCTCATATTTTTTGCACAACTAAAAAGAAACCTTTTCGCGAGTACGAATCGTAATCATCCTCTTCTACAAGACGAATTCAACTATTCTCCTGGATTTCTCTATAATCTCACCATCTACAGCCGAATCGTAAGTTTCATGTGGTTAAAGCTGAATTCTTTAGCGAAACTCATCATGCAAATTATATTGCTTTTCAGTTTCCTGAGGCACCAGAGGCCCCCCCCCACCCCTTTTTACCACGTTTATATTAGCTCCGCTTCGTGTCTGTCTGTCTTTCCGGGTGGACTTTTGCAATCGAGTTTGAACTAACTTCCAGATGAGCTCTTGTAATGTTAATGATAGGTCAGAACTCGATGACAATGGAATATTCACTTGGTTTCTTGTCTGTAAAATTGTTTAATTAATTGAAATTTGCCAATGAGACAGAGACTTGAAATTTTAAACATGGGTTGAGGATGGACAACTAAGTATGGAATATTCACTCGGTTTCTTGTTTGTTCTTGAAACAAATCCCTCACTGCAGAATATGCATCGAATTCTTTACCTTTTTAGTTAGACAGGGTTGAAATACTTATAAAATTTGAACTATTATAGGTAGTAAAGGTATTTGGAATTTCAGACATTTGCAGCTAAACAGGATGTGCATGGAGGATGTCCTTTACAAGCCCTGTCAGAGTCCCATTAACATTACATACAAGACCGATTGAAATCTTTCACCTGGACATAAGACTCCACAAACAGAAAATAATAAATTAAATTTAAAAAAGTTTTTTTTTTCTTTAAATAAAGGTACTTACCTATCACGTTTTTGAAACGGACTAAAAAGTATAAATTAATTTTTCATGGCCCTTCTACAATTTTGAGGGAGGACTTAGTATGGATATATTTGGAATACTTTGAAAGAAAAACTTGGGGCGCAGCCAGCAAATGTAAAGCCAATGCCACTAGATTGCCAATCCCATTTCCAATTCACTGAAATTAGCTATGAATTCATCCGGATTGTCTACTTGTATTAATTTATTTGTCACTTTTGAACTGTCTCCGGTGTCACCAAAGGATCTTTCAACAAACCAGTCAGATCGCTTTAATTCTCAATACCCTAGTAATTAACCTACGAGTATGTGCATATTAATTCCTCATGCCTTTCGTATTATTTTTACATCCTATACATCTTGTAAGGAGCTCTATAGGATTTTATTAGTACATGGTACATTTAAATCTTCGTGTTATTTATGTTCTTTATGTTCTTTACCAGGGCAATGGAATATATTCATTTTATGAATTTTGGCACTAACAGTTATCTCCTACAATAATTTGTTTTTAGGACTTACAGAACGAACTACACAGTCGTAACAACCTCAACTTTCATGTAGAGATTGCCACAATGTTAAAGTAATACAAATTAGAAAGTTCGATTGATTGATCATGTACATACTTGTGGGTAAACGCTAAGAGATCCGCTGCCCTACCGGAACCATCACAAACTACAACTGGAACAGGAGGAGTGTCCGTAACGTACTCTAAAACTGCCCTTATAGTGTTGGTGCCACCTTCAATCACCAAACAAACAACTGGTGTACTGCAGTGGGTGCCTGAAAAAAGAGGTGTCGTAGAATACTGAGAACCATTTAGGCAATGGAAAGATGGCGGAAAAGATTATGAAATTACTTACACGGATGCAATTTTTGAATAGAAATGTATTTTTCCAGCTTTCTTCTTAAAATAATTTCAGCACCGTACCGTCCAGCAGTACCGTTGTCAACCAAGAGAAAAAAAGCGTGTCTATTGTTCAAAACAGCAAACTTGGACCTGGAGATGAAAAAAATACACGTTTAATAAATTATTTATCAAGTTTTGCGAGGGTACCTTACATTGTAAAATATTTTCTTTGTTACATTGGGTCTAGTCTAGGATTGAGCCTGCACCTAAATTTCATAACTTACTTCATAGTACAAGTTATGAGTCGCTAATTATTCAGAACAGTACTCAAACTATAAGCATACTACTCAGCCCCAGTTTTACCACTTGACATTTCAGCAACACACAGAGATTTTCGAAAATGTCAAATATTACTGGTAGGAAAACTGCTGGTCGCTGAACTCACCTTTTATTTTGATAAAACTAAAATTCAGCCACAGCTCAACATTTTCCAACTTGAATAGGTACATTATCGTTCATCAAAATAGCAGGGAAATTTTTTGCACAATTGTATTTTCTTGGACCATTCTCATAATTGATCGCAAGGGGTTGAAAATGAGCAGAATGTGTAGAGCAGTTCTGTAATTTGTATTAAAAAAAAAAAAAAAAAGAAACACTTGGAAAAGCGTCAAGTGTGACAAATTATGACTAAGAATATATTCTTATATTCTAATATTCTTATGTCATTTAAATTACGACCCTCCTCAACAATGCACAGGCCGAGGCGGTCCTTAAAATTGCCCATCACTTTTTGTACTAATTTCGCCCGTTATTCCCGCGATTTCACGTCTTATTGAATCCTTTAGCTCCTGAATGGTTCGTGGTTTGTTCGCGAACGCTTTACATTCTAACCCATGGGTTATAATGTATTAGAATGCGTTCAACCCGGGCTGACAACCAATGGCCCCATACATTTTGGTGTTGGGGTCTTCATTTCACGCAAACGGCTGCTATCAGGGTGTAATACATTCCTTTTTTTTCTTTTTCAGAAATGACTTCGTATGAATTCATCAGGCAGCGGAGACAGATATGGTTACCCAAACCCTCAATGTTTGCCTACCGAACCGACCGAATATGAATTCATTCCAATAAAATCGATCAAGTACCTGTTCATTTGACAAATGACAAATGAAATGGAAAAAAGAGGCCCTAAAATATGTTTAGAGGAAATGAGCTTGAATAACGAACTGTGACAGACGAAAAAACGCGCTCTTGCTTTGACCAGGTTCGTACGAGAGGGGTTTTTGAAAAAAAATGTTATGAGAGATCATTTGAAAAAGACCCCAGAAAGGAATCAGACAAATTTAAGTTTTTACCTTGATGGGAAAAACAATAGATCATGGATATTCTATAGTACCTACTAATCAATAGTATACAAATATAGGTAACTAATGATGTAGTGCCTAATGATCTACCATGTCTACCTTCTCACATTATTAGTTCATTATGGTTACTTAGCAATATTCATGGTGCTCTTCTCCCAATGATTTGTTACATATTTGGCTCACTTTCATTTCAGATATAACTGCAATTGGAAATGTTTCAGCAACAAGGGTTATACTTTTGTTTAGGAGGTTTATAAGATCTCTTTGAAACCACAATCGATCGCACACCGAACATACAGAACGAAAAGAATTTTCGCGAAAACGTTCAGAGAACTCAATATCAGCTAGAATAATTTCAATTACAAGTACTTTTGGATACTGGTTCAATGAATTCCTGAGTAGAATCATCTTCAACGGATCTTTTACTGGCGGATTCTAGCTTCTTTCGCGCACCATGTTCTCTAACCCGTTTGGCTGTTTGTTACTTCTGATCAATTCTGGTTTATTATCTTTGACAATGAACCTTTGTAATCGCCCGAGAAAAAAGATTACCCCCTCCAAAATTTGAGGGATTACGTTTCAAGATAGGTACGTTCCTAGGTAGATTCCGAAAATCGAATAACAAAAAACTCCGTCCGTCCAGCGTACACCGGCCGCACGACAGTATATCCTTGTAGTAATTATTGTTTCTCCTTTGGTTTATTAATTTCATGAGCCACCGGAATTGATTGAGAAAAGACTAGTCGATTACGAAATTTCGGGCCAACCCAATAGCAAGATATTTATATAAATTATGAATCATTAATGAAATGTACCCGTACTTTATATGATTTTTGTATTTTACTTGAATCTACCTACTTCTCCATTCATTTCAAGAAGAACCTACTAATATTCGAAACTACTTTCTTTTTGAAAATACGTAAAGAATCTCAGAACATGACCGGAGAACAATATCATAAAACCAAAGCGAATTGATAGAAGGATACTATGATTGCTTAGTAGGTATGACGACTACCTATACGTATAGAAGAGTAGCAGTTTAAATGTTCCAACAACGAACTAACGTCATTATGTGGTGGTTGTTGAAGGTCGTCCTTGTGAGAAGATCGAGATTTTCACAACACTGACCCGTTGCGATCGAGTTTCATTCCGACATCGCGAACACCCCGAAACTCGCGATTCAACTCAAAAGTGGTGGAAGACCAAAAGGAGTTTAATCCGTCGATATCTTGATTCAAAATCAAAATAGAAAAAAAACCAGAAGAATCGGCACAGAAGCGGCTGTGGTCGGGAAACTGCAATTGCCACTAGGTAATTATTTTTATTTTTTCCCCAAGGGTAATATTCTCGTATATTAAACGAGAAGCTTACTTCATTATACCAAAGTATTGCATTCATGTTGAACACGTACACTTTGTACAATTCAGCTAATTACTGAAAAAACCCAATGTCAAAATGACTCAGGTCTAGTAACAAGCACATACTAAAAGAGTTAAAAGTAATCTTATCGAATTCTGATAAGAAGTCGAATTCAAATTATCAGTGTGCATTAGTAAGATATTACCAACAAATCCCAACAGTTCTCATGGAGAAGGTTCGAGAAGGAATACGTGCCGATAGAAGACGTTGGAATGCGGCTTGCTGTGCCCACTCCACTAGCGCTACCTCGCGGCCTGGAGGTCAACTTGTACCAACTCCTTTCTTCGCGGTTCGTTTCAAACCGTACAATTAGGTAGGGTTTTCTGTGGTGCCGAGCCGCTACTGTGCCGATTCTTCTGTGGTTTTTTTCTATTTTGATTTTGATTTTGCATCAAGATATCGACGGATTAAACTCCTTTTGGTCTTCCACCACTTTTGAATTGCATCGCGAGTTTCGGGGTGTTCGCGATGTCGGAATGAAACTCGATCGCATCGGGTCAGTGTAGGTATGGGCATTTCGATACAAAACGTGAGTGTTGTTGATGTGCAATTGGGATAACTTCGAGCTGCTTTGTCGGAAGGAGTGAAACGTGAGTGATATGCTAGTTCACCTACTTTCTAGGATTAATGTTGACGGTCCTCCCGCAATGCATGAATACAATAAAACTAGGGATGGTCGCTAAACATTCGTGGCCAACCGAAAAACCGTTCAGAATAACTTTATGAGCCTAGAACGGTAGGTAGAGAAAATACTTACATGAGTGGGCGCTACCAGTATTCTAGTCGGCAGAGAGTACCAATTAGACTTCCTGAACTGATAACATCTGAGACCCTACAGGTAGCCTGCGTTCGAGGGTGTAGTCACGTAGGGGGGATAGTAATAGAGGATTACTGTGATTTACAGAATTTTCCGTTGCCCAGGGGAGGCGAGGTGACGATAGAAATCTAAAACCCGACCGTAGGTCGGCTAAGCGCCCGCCAGTGAAAAGTTAAGGAGTTATAAGTTTGTCATATATCTCGCTTTCCTAATATCATGTTTTCCGAACTCCTAGGATGCGTTGCGTAAGTTATGCCCTGTTGATCTGCCCCAGATGAGCTAACGGCCACCTTCGGTATATTGACAAACAAGCTACTATGCTAATCTGCTTGACTTTGTTAATATAAAAGCTGGAGATAATGTTAATTAAGGAGATCAGTTGTCTGCTCCAGTGTCTTGCTGCCCGAATGCCTATTGAACGTATGTTTCACTCTGCCCAACTTTGATTTCAGAATATACTTGGAATCTTTCTACTCTGTTGTACCGCTTCAGTAGGTACTCTCGATCCCTCCTTTGTCCTTCGTATATCACAAGGATAAAATTTTGGTGTCAGAAGTGGGATTCCCCAGCTCGCTCACCTTGCACATAAATTTCAACGTCAATTCAACATACTTCAATTCATTTCAACCTACTGAACGACCTGGCCAGTCTTCAGCAAAAGTAAATACTCATGAAATACCAATTTGGATCATCCGTAAACCACCACTGTCCCGGTGGTTTATGGATGATCCAATATACCGAACCTGAGAAGCTGTACAAAATACATCGAGAAGAAGTACGCAAGTCAACAAGGCATCTTTCTACTCTGGTGTACTCAGATTCCTCTCGTACTTTAGCTTGCCTTGTTGACTTGCGTACTTCTTCTCGATGTATTTTGTACAGCTTCTCAGGTTCGGTATATTGGATCATCCATAAACCACATACGTTCATAAGCATTCGGGCAGCAAGACACTGGAGCAGACAACTGATCTCCAGGTGGCCGTTAGCTCATCTGGGGCACATCAACAGGGCTTACGCAAAACAAGATATTAGGAAAGCGAGGTAGGTATATGACAAGTTATCCCAGTTAGATACAACTTCTAGTTTTCCGGTTTTTCAGCAGGATGGTAGATAATACCGCTCGTAAATCAGATGGTTATGAAAAAGAATTAGGTCCCTCAATACCGAAAATTACAATTCCGAAAACCTGTTTTCGAGGAACCACTCTCTGGTAGGGTCACTCAGAGGCGACTGGAACAATACCAAAAAACGAAACCACAATGGTCTTCCACCTTTGATTCCAGTTATTTATAAGACCTTTTTGTCATCACAACACGCAAGAACGCAGGACGATATAATTCATACAAATATCTTGCTATTGGGTTGGCCCGAAATTTCGTAATCGACTAGTCTTTTCTCAGTCAATTCCAGTGGTTCATGAAATTAATAAACCAAACGAGATGCTGATCTCGGAGGGCGCAAAGTCCACAGAATACATAGCAATAATTACTACAAGGATATATATATTTGTATATATACAAATGTCGTGCGGACGGCGTAGTTTCAGTAGGAGGGTAATTCAAAGAAGAACAACTTTTGGAAAACTTTTACAAGAAGCTTTCTGAGATTTATTTCCTCTCAAGTGAGATCCAAAAGGATCTCAATTGAGTAAAAAGGATCTAATGTTGAGTAAATTCCAAGAGAGAAACGGACAAATCGTAGCCAGTTTACTTACTTACCTTGGTGAAGATATAGAATGGTAAGGTACATCTCTATTATGACCAATAAGCTCATGGTTATTTTCAACAATACCCCAAGGAGCTATTCCAATGCTAACGACTCGCCCACTCCTCTGAGACCTTTCCATTAATAGAGCATCACCAACTTGCCGAGTCACACCTACAAATGAAATTGAGGCCTCAAGTGAGTGATGTGTCATGATTTCGTAGGAAATACAATTGCAGAATGACATTAACTTCAAATGCTAAATAAGATTTCCATATTAAACCTTATATAATGATGTTATGAAGGGATAGCTGCAGTGTCTATTTACATCAGATCAGTTACGCAACTGATGAATGTTACCAGAGCTTGATTATTGAAATCAATCAAATAACTATGCATGTGGTGTAAGACTAACCAGTATTAGTGCCTGCAGTGAAAACCCATGCACCAGTCGTTCTGGCAGCTTTAAGTAAGCCTTTCCTCAACACTTTTTTAAGTTTTGGTTGAAGTTCGAAATTGGCTTTTCCACCTAAAAAAGGTATATAAATGTGTAATAATTACACACATTCCACATCACACACATTCCAACATTTCATAATAGCAAAACAAATAATTTCAGAATAGTAGTACTCGTACATACACAGGAGCATTGAAGGTTCGTTAACACCACTCATCAGATCAGAAATGTTCATTTATATTTCTCCAAAGTAGGAGAAATATAAATTTCTGAATACAATCGTGGAGTCGGAATCGCGATAACTTATTTCGTTCTCATTCTTGAGTACTTTGAAGATGAAGAATATGGTGAGGGGGGGGGGGGGGGGGGGTTACCCATAAACTCTAAAAATGAAACGGTCTGACAAGTGACACCTCAGGTTTTTACACGCTGAGTACGATGGTGAAGTCAGTATTGCGGTATCTTATTTCGTTCTCAAACTTGAGTAATTAGAAGTTGAAGAAATGTGGTTGACACTAGAGATGTTCTTCACGGACATCATGTTCTTTAATGAAGACAATTTACATAAACCCAATTATTCTTCGAAAATTCGTTTTTATAGCCATGCTGCATGACTGTGGTTTTTTTTTATATTGTCGCTTACATGACCGTTCGCCACCTCCGACCGCTCGCCGCGCACATTTCAAAAAGCTCTCAAAAGCAAACTAACGGTCGCATTTAAACGCCGGACCTCTCGTATTGTTCAGAATGATCCCGCCCATAACGCAGGGGGTTTCACATTTGAAAACAAAAATTTCCTGCTGCGCAAAAAGTTTTGTATTCTCACTTTTTGATCGTCCCTCGTAACTTCTATATAAATGACCTTGAAATCTCGTTTTTCTGACGTGATGGGGCTCAGAGAATAGATTAAAAACTATTTTCTCGAAAAAAAATTCAATCGGAATGGACCAGTATCGGCGCAAATATAAAACAATTTAGATCGAAAAACGTGATGTGCGAGTCTCGCATGTCACCCACGCGTTGCAACGGTGTGAATCCGTGCCATCTCACCTCTCGCGGGTTAAGGTAATTAGCAAGATTGTACTTGTAACTTGATAAAAACAGTGGGGAGTTTAGATATGCTTTTCAAGTCAAATACTGATTCCTTGGTGCCATTTCACCTCCCTGAAGACATAGACGAGGAGAAATTGAACTGAAATTGAATTTGAAAACTGGGGAAATCGCAGGAAGTTTCTAGAATGAAAGTTCAAATTACCTAATTATAGAAAAGGGAATCTTCCAGAAGGAAAATTGGAAACAGATCGATACAAATTCTCTTCAGTCATACAAATTCTTTTCAAGCAATCTTTTAGATACTTCAATATTATAGGAACTCTTCAAGGATATGAATCATAGTATTAGTCACCCTACAATCAAAGGGGGCAAGTTAGGAACTTTGCTAACTGAAGTTAGGATGCTTTGGGTCTCCTAAAAATGTGAAATAATAAGGCACCTTTTATCTGAAGGGTATCCTTAAATACTAGTGAACTGTAAAAATTGTTCAATGTTGAAGAACCCAAAATACAGGCTTGTCTGAAAATAAAACCTTTTCACATAGCCTTTTCACGTGAATTACGAGTAATTTCGAGGAAACGAAGGATTGTTATGAAAATTAACCCCAAATGTTTTGTTGTTTCTGTTTGGAGTTTTAAGGCATACAGGCACGAGATGAATAGAACTTAAAGGCATTTAAATAGTTGAAAATAAAGAACCGTAACAAACAGTGACTGGAGTTCTCTCTCAACTTCCTTGAACGTACGTTATATACATCCCAGACAGTTTCAGACTGTACAGAAGGGGGTGGAAATCTTGAGTTTTGACAAAACATCAACCAATATAAAAGGTGAGTTCAAAGGCCAGCTACGCCAATGCAACATGCATTTTTCAAATACTAGGGCAGGATACTATTAGCTTTAATCTGTTAAACGTTCACTTTAATTAGAAAACTTTATGGAGGTGGATCAGCTCATGTACTATAAAACTGGTAACTCCCCCATGAATTTTGTTCCAGTAGAATCAGAGACCGTTATTTTTCCTCTAGTACTGAGGGAGTTGTTTTATGTTTGGACTAAACTTAATTTAAAAACATAAAAATAAAAAAGACAAAAAAGTGAATAGTAAATCGTTTTCCACACAATAAATATATTATAAGCTCAGGAAAAATTAGTAGACTACTTATTAGAACCAACGAAATTAGGAATCATAGGTATTTCGACGATTGGAAGATTTTCTGCATTTGAGTTGGAAAGTACGTTATCTGCCCTGGTACTGGTGCTTACAAGTGATGAATGTGAGAAACTAACCTTGCACTGTGATGAGCAGCTTGGGAAGTTCTAAACCCCATTCTCGCGTGAAAAGTTGTAGTATGAGCTCAGGCCTTGTGTCATAGGCAAGCCTCACGTACTGTAACAAAATTCATTAATATGAGACAATCCTCAGTGAACGACACTTAATTTACATTACACCCCCCAGCAATCTCCTAGAACGTCTCTCGACAGTATAGAACAACAGTCCATTTAGGATTAATTGAACACCAATACTTGGTAAATATACTTAGGACCTCATGTAACCAATATACGCTATATACTTAGGACCTCATGTAACCAATATACGCTACAGCGTATATTGGTTACATAAGGTCCTAAGTATATTTACCAAGTATTGGTGTACCTATTTGGGAAATATTTGCGAACGTGAATCCAAGATTTATATCTTATCAAGGTAACCCACGACCTCTCAATAATAGTTTCATTGCTTTATTACTTCCCCAATCTCACGAGTGTTATCCTCAGTATAATTGGTTCAGTAGAACCAATATCAAGAGAAAACCCCCCAATTGGAATGCAGTCACATAGCAAACTTTTATTGGTTTGAATTTGGTCAGTAGGTATAATACGATTGTAATAGTAGGTATAATGTTATTTTTCTGGTAGCCAACCATTCCCCTCTGTATTGAATGAACATTTTGCACCGCATCGTACTACGGAGTCCTTTTCTTAATTAAACCAACAGCAGCTCTGTTCACGTTTTTTTCCCCTCTCCACATTTAATTTTCTTGAAAATTGGGACTCATGTCTGACATGCAACGCTACATCCGTATTCACACTGCAATAACAAATTATTTCCATGAATACAGAGCTTCCTGTGTTTTGTGGTGAAGAAGAAAAGAAGTGACAGAAAATTCAAGTTATTTGTTGACAATTAGATCTGTAATTGAACTCCCAAATTTGGCTGGTTAGTAATTGAAATGAAATGAAATGTTTTATTTGTAAAAGCCTTCCGGCGTTACAAGGTTGGCATGAAATACAAAGTAGGTTGATAAACTAAAAATAACAACTATTTGGTGAAAACAGAGAGACATAGAGAAAGGATAGAAAGTAAAAAAAAAAAAATAAATAAAAAATAAGAAGTGCACCTAGTGTAAAAAACCTTCGTTCAAAAAGAAGACTCTTGTGCGAATACAGTTGCTCAAGAAGAAAAAAAACTTTTTTGCTGATTTCGTGTCCTGAAGGGCCAGTATGGAAGATAGGTCGTGTAGGGAAAGTAAATTCGAGCAAAAGAAAGAAAAACGCTCGCCCCTAAGAACCGGGCAGACACATATAAAATGAAAAATCGTGTCAGCTTCAT
Source organism: Stenodema calcarata (assembly GCA_963920205.1). Taxonomy (NCBI): domain Eukaryota; kingdom Metazoa; phylum Arthropoda; class Insecta; order Hemiptera; family Miridae; genus Stenodema; species Stenodema calcarata. The sequence continues at coordinate 16,333,859 of OY986048.1, read as the reverse complement.
GGAAGTTGCACAATGGGCACTCGATTTCATTATTAAATTTAACAGTGAAGCCCGGTATACCTAACTTGCTGAAATGGCTTCCAGAGAGTCGCTGGTTAGTAATTAAGATTGAAACCTGCCCCTAACTGCGCAGGTTTCCCAACTTTGTTGCATTGTTAACATCGGCAAACGCTCATATTCACATGTCGGCATAATTGATTGTAAGATGCACCTGACAGTAGATAAACTGCATTATCATTCAGCATAAAGCCTTACTTGCGCTTTGCTTGGGTGGGGGCCACCTTGAAACTCAATTGTTCCATATGCGTCCGTTGGCGAGGGTATCGTGTGACGAGCCGGCATCCATACATCTTCGACAGGCTTCTCACCCAAAGATTGGGCCTGCGATGCGGCAGCTGCGCTACCAGCGCCGCAATGAAATGTGCGGGATAACCCACAGCAACACCTAAAACAAAAATACGAGTTCCAATAATACGATCGCAGAATGGGAATAATTATATTAAATATAAATTTTATATATATTTATGTATGTGTCATTCCAGACGATAACTCTCGATAGGATTGAGATAAAAAGTTCAAATTTGCACAAAAAATCTATCTTGGCAATCGACAGGCTTAAGTTCGTAGATGGGCGGAATCGGACCACTCCAAGGGGGGGAGGGGGGAAATTCCTCATAAATACCCAAAATGCAACATTCTGACTAGTGACCCTTCATTTTAAAGGTTTTTGTATGCTGAACACGATGGTAAAATCGATGTAATTTCGATGTCTCATTCCGTTCTCAAACTAGAGCACTTTGAAGATGAAGAAACGTGGTTGTTACTTGATAATATCAAGTAACATATTATGATCTCGCAATTATGACTTCACTGTCGTGTTCAGCGTTGAGATGAAATGTCCAAAAGCTGAGGGGGTTTTTGGTGAGTGGGGGGGGGGGGGGTTCATCCGAAAAATGAAAGTGACAAGTGACACCTCATTTTAAAGGTTTTTACTTACACGCTGAATACGATCGTAAAGTCAGAATTGCGATACCTAATTTCATTCACAAACTTGAGTACTTTGAAGATGAAGAATATGTTCAAATACACGTTGGAGAGAGTGCAGAACGAATTTCTTCGATACGTGGCGTATAAGCTTGGCATTGCTTCAACCGATGTGAACTACGACTACCTACGTGGAGTTTGCCGTTTGCTGCCCCTTGAGAAGCGTCGTTGCATGGCTGACCTCACTTTGCTGTTTAAACTCTTGAACAATCTGGTATCCTGCCCTGTTCTTCTATCCAGAATTAATCTCCGGGTTCCACGGTTGTCTGCACGTTCTTCGCCGCTGTTTGGTGTTCCTTTCTCGCCGACAAATTACCAGCTCAACCGCCCCCTTCGTCGTATCCCAAGAACTGCAAATCTCTTTTTGAATTTAAATCCCGATTTTGACTTTTTTAATGACTCCCTCTCGAAGTTGAAGACTGTAGTTTGCAATACCCCTAGTGCCGTCCTATAGTAAATTACCCATGTTTCTTATCCGTGGTGCCTAAATTGTAAAGTTTTTATCATTTCTTCCTTTTCCATAATCATATTTCAGTTTTGTAACAATTATAATCTGTCTGTATCACTGCCCGTTAATGTAATTGGGCTTGCCCGTAATAATGAAATAAATAAATAAATAAATATGTTCTTCATGGTTAATCTGCTCTAATCTGATGACGGAATGCGATATCGCAATTCTGACTTCTCCGTCGTGTTCAGCGTTGAAATGTCCGAAAGCTTCGGGAGTTGGGGGGGGGGGGGGAGTTCACCCATAAATTCAAAAATGAAACAGTCTGTCAAGTGACACCTCATTTTAAAGGTTTTTACACGCTTAATGAGACGGTAAAGTCAGAATTGCTATATCTTATTCCGCTCTCAAACTGGAGCACTTTGAAGATGAAGAAACGCGGTTGTTACCTTGAGATGTTCTTCATGGACATCATGTTCTTTAATGGAGACGTTTTACATAAAACCAATTATTTCTTCGGGAATTCGCTCTTATAGTAATGCTGCATGACTGGGGATCTTTTCTTTCATCCTACTGTCCTTCAATTGGGCTAGAGTACTGTTGCCCTAGCCTGATTCTCCCACATTATTTGCTTGGGAATAAAAGGAAGAGCCAGTTAGGAGGAGATCACTTAAATTTGGGATCAAAGGTGGTAGATCAAAGCTGGTCAAAACTTCTGACAACTCTTCAATTGTGATTATGTAGATGAGATTGGATTGTATCAGGGACTCAGGGTGGGACCAATCCCCATCCGCCGCACTGAAACCTGGGCTTATCCAGTGATTATGTAAGTAGGTGGGACTAAATTGCTTCAATTTGCTGGTAGAGCCCATCAGAACAAAACAATAGATGCTTTCACTCAACCGTCCAAGATACGGATTCTCGTTCAAGTGATCGATGGGTTAGAGGACAGGGCTAGGTAGATCGTTTTGGAGACAATTTGTTTCTAGGTCGATTTCGAAGGTACATAATCAAAAATGATGAATCGAAATCGATTGCCTCCTACATTTCGCATTTCTTGGGACGAGTTACAAATAATCCGCAATACAGTTGTCGTTGGGTCACAGCGATTTCGGCCAAATATATGTCCTGAGAAGTCAAATTCTGGAGTGAACTCTCATCCAACTGTGAAGTAATATCTTGTTTAAATTTACATTGATCGTAATCAAGAAGGGTTTCATGTCTCCGAGCTCAAGTGGAATTTACAATGTAGAGGCTAATGAAGTTGGAATTGGTAGTCCGAGAAAAACTTCGTCATCATTTCTCGAGTTAGTTTCTTCCAGAGGGATATTTAACGTTATATTTCTTAATCTAGTTACCCTTACAACTTCATAACCCCGTTCTTCTAACGCGTTGCAATAAACAATACAGACTCATTCATGAACTTTGCATTTGAGTGAGCCCTGTGACCGGAAGCAGCCAGGCGGTTGGACTCCTGAGGGTTGTTCTTCAGGTAGTTGGTGGAGAACGGTGAATGTAAAACGGCTGAATCAATCTTGTGGTGTATGGCGGCGCGTTAAAATTCAGCAATGACAGTAGAATCTACTGTCATTGCTGAACTTTTACGCGCCAGTCCATATCTGATATGGACTGCCTATGCGCCCCAATACCAACCCATGCAGGAAAACCGCATCCGCTTCGCGAAGACGGCACTCCAGGGACCAAAGCTTGTTAACTCTCAAAGCCTCCCGGTATTTGAATTCCTCCCACTTTTGTCCTCTCTTGCAGGACATGTAGCGCAGGGCCCTCCGCTGGACTATGCGTATGCAGGAGCTTCACCACTGCTGGGTCTGTACCCTGCTGGGTCTGTACCACTGCTGGGTCTGTACCCCTTGCTCGCATCGCCCTTGAGCAGATCTCGTCCAAATGGTTGGAAAATGACATTCTAGCATCAAGCAGGACCAATTTTCAACCAATTTTCGTCTCAGGGGATCACCCTCAATTGTATAATTGTGCTCAATGATCGAAGCAGATCTAGAGAAGGAAATCACTGAACACTTTTTAACGTTCAGGTGTAGATCATTCCTCACGCACCAATCGTCTAGAGCTTCCAGAGAGTCCTGGGGGGCTCTCACCATCAGACCTCACCACCGAATAGACTTTCAAGTCGCCAGCAAACAATAGAAAACCACAAAACAAACCACCGATATTATCAATGAAAATGAGGAAAAGATTTGATCAAATAATTGGATTCAATAAGTACTCGCACAGTACGGATTCCTGCGTACAGTTTTCAGCCATTTTCGTTCTGTGAACCACCTTGTTTCGACGCAAGTTAATCAAATTCTATAGTTCTTGTTGCTAGGCAGTCGACTGATATCTCGTTTGAATGCAGATTGCACATCGAATACTTTATCCAGCCTTACTTTCCTTCCTCCTACTGATACAGTTGTCTGAAGACTGTACAACTTCAAATGAACCTAACTTTCCTTTGGTTTCCTATTCAACTTGGAAACACCTGATGGTGTAACGACTTTTCTAAATCTTGTTCTGTAACTCTGCTGGTCTTGTCATTTTTTCTTTGATTCATTAAGGTATCTTTCAGGTTCACGTCGAACATTCAGGCAAATTAATCTAACTCCGAGAATCGTATGTGTGTCACCAGTCTAGTCTTGGTTTTTGATATAGACGCATTTGTTGTAGATAGCAAGAAAGAATATGGTTCCTCGCATATCTACCTGTTACCACAACATCTCAATGAATCATCAGCTGAAATATGGAGAAATAGATTGAAAGAGGGGTTTTAGACGCGCCGTTGTTGACCATCTTGAACTATAATTCAATTTGGATTCCCTATTTAAATCCCCTATAATTAATTAAAAACCCGATGTCATCTATTTTTGATATTTTATTTTCAACGACTTGATAGTCAAAAATTAAATAATCATCTATTTTGTGTTGTTGTTTATGTTCACTATGAGGGGCCGTATGACTTTACGAAATATGCATGTGTCAACGAAGAATCCTGATTAGGCAAAAGTATAAATAGTTCTTTATATTCAAGCGATTTTGTTAAGTGATGCAAGGGTTCTCAGATGGTCTCTTCATCAATTGTATTCCAAATAAGAAAGATCCACTCAATATCAAATAAGTCGACACATGTAACGACGTGAGGGCCGACAGATCTTTTTCAAAAACGAAGTTCTCCATTTCAGTTTATGAATGGAAGGAAGAAAGTACCATTTTCTTAGGAGAAACTACCATTCAAGTTATGAGACGAGCATGGAGTGGGTGGTTCTATCACGATTTACTCCAGTCGAGATATCCAAGTCGTGGTACTTTCCGTTTAGTTGGTGGAGTTTGAAGCCAATCAGATTACATTCGCAAGTAATCTTCCCAATCAGTCTGCACAATAGTCATACGATGCTGGGAAAGCCTAAGGGGAACCGAACCTAATTGAAAATTTGTCAAAATACATTTCTAAAGGAAGCATAAACACAATCCTGAGTTTCTCACATGTGAAAAGAAATATTCCAAGGAAGGAAAATATCTCACTAAATCAGTTCTCTCCCCAAGGGAATGACGCTGGGCGACCCCAAAATATTTTGTTACGTGGTCACCTGTTTCATTATTTTCTTCCACCGTGGGGGGAAACCCCAATTCCACAGATGGCGTACCTATTCCTATTTCATGTTCATGCAATATTCAGCAGTTGAGACTGACCGGTTCGAGGCAAATGTGACACTCTCAAAACGATATTCAAAGAATGCTCCATATCTCTTTTCTGAATTATCTCTGCCGTCCACCTCATTACAGCTAAAAAGGTGAGTAAACATTTCACAATCATTTTACTTATAGGGTTAGGTCAACGTAATACCTATTAAATTCCGAGGATTCGCCGACAATTCAAAAAGTGAGACAATTCCATTCCAACTAGTGCAATAAACGCGTCTTTGAGGTTGAAATCACAACTAGCCTAAACTAGCGAGAGACAGACGCCACAAATTGCTGATACTGAGTAGAATTTGTTAGACATTAACTTATTTACCATCAAAAGCTTACCTTTTACCTTATAATCAATAACACAGATCTGCAAATAATTGGGTTCTGGTTGTTGTTGAGAAGCTGGAGGTAATTTCCGAAGAATTTTCGGCGTGGAATCTGAATCCGAGCTCAGAATTGTTCTAGCACGTCTGAATTTTGAGGTATTTGAGGTTATGTACACAAAAAATGTCTAATTGGGCTATTTTTGAGGTACAGACTGGACAAAACTTTTCTAATTTTTTTCTACACGTTACATCATCCAGTACTACTCTTTCCGTTTAAACTGAGACTTTGAATGATAGGTACTGTAAGATGACGCTTCTTTCGAAAATTATGGCGATTTTTAGGTGAGGGTTGATTGAAGGTTGATGATTGGAGGGCATTGTGCAAGTAGTGTGGATTTGAGTGTGGATGCGTATTGTCACCACATATTACTGCAGTGGTGATTTGATGTTGAATGGTTGCATTACTTGACTTTTCGTTCATTATGAAGGTCCACTAGCCCTAGTGGTGGTATGGGCGTTATAGCATTTTCCCCCTACAGGTAAAGAAGTAGAAGGATCCAGTGTTGCTCAGATGATCCACCTTAAAATCGCCATAACTTCTGAAAGAAACATCCTACAGTATCATTCAAAGTATCATTTTAAAGGGACAGAGTAGTACTAGATGATGTAATATGTGGAAAAAAAAAAGAAAATTGTTATGCACCCTGTATCTAACCTCAAAAATAGCCATTTTTCGTGTACTTAACCTCAAATATCTCAAAATTCAGACGTGATAGGACAATTCTGAGCTCGGATTCAGATTCTATGCAGAAAATTACCAGCTGTTTAACAAGAAATCATTGCAGATCTGAGTCATTGATTAATAATTAATCAACATCAACTACTTCTTTGTACCCCCCACACCAAAACTCTGGGTCAGCAGACTCTTCAAGTCCTAAGACTTTTTTTTTTAAATTATAGAAGGTCACAGGTTTGATACACACACACACTCCACGATTATGTGTTCCAAATTCTCGTTGGTAAGTCCACATCCGTTTCAGGTTGGAGATTTAATCTTTTGATGCGATAAACACATGCATCGCACACCCCATGGTCATGCGTTGGTACTCTGAACATCCCTCAACGCTTCGTGTCCACTGAACCATGGTCGGCTCGGTATCAAATGCGCTTTTATAGAATCGGCCTTCTAGGGAATCGGAGTTGGCTGTTTGCAAATCAATCGGTGTTATCGCGAGATCGATGGAAAGAACTGTTCTACTTCGACTGTCTTCTCACTCTTTAGTAAGTCGGTTCACGATAACATTTCCTTGCAAACCGGTGGGTCCATAGCAGTTCCTCTTTTCGGTTGCAGGGGGAGAAATCTCTAGGCTCCATTTGGATCGTTAGTCTCCGAAAGCCCTACCAAAAAAAGACGAACCCATCTTGAATGTATCATTAGACATACAGGGTGTCTCACGCAAAACTCCGGGAGTCGTTTCTACAACTAATTTAATTAAGAAAGTGTCTCATAACACTTTTTTTTACTAAACTAAAAATACAAATTTTTACACTTTTAAGAATTTTTTCATGTTTTCGATCACAAAAATGGCCACAACTCCCTCTGGATACATTTTAAAATCAAAATTGAGGGTACCAAAAGAAATACCGCCAAATTTCCCATTTTTCTATTGCCAACACACATTTTTTTTGGGGGCCCTGATGGATGAAAAATCAACTTGAAAAGTAATTTTTGTCAAATTGGCGAAATCTCATATTTTTTCCATTGGTTGTTAGGGTTTTACTTCCGCATGGTTTTTCACGTACCTACCCCATCAACAAAAACTGCGCCCAGATCTCAGCTTTCCAACGGTATAATTATTTTTTATTTTTTAGGGTGAACTTTTTCGAGTAAATTGAGTTTGTATGCGAAAAAACGTGTGTTTTCAGGCATATTTCAGGCACATTAGGACGCTGAATCGAATGGTGACGTACCCTGACCTCCCTAGCTACGAATTAAATAATTTTTCAGTCGCAATATCTCCATTTCAAGGTGTAGAAAGTGTCAAGTCATCGGCATTACTTAGGAAATTTATTTATTTTTGAGGGAGGGCCGTCATGAAATGAAATTACATGAACTGTTGAAAATGTCCTCCTTCGCCAGAACCTCCGTGACCCTGCATCCGCGAGATAACGGGGGACACTAGAAAGATGGGAAATTTGACGTTCTTTCCATTGGTAGCGTCAATTTTGATTTTACAATGTATCTAGAGGGAGCTATGGCCTTTTTTGTGAAGGAAGGTCGTAAACATGAAAAAAAATCGTAAAAAAAAAAACATGAAAAAACGCGTATTTTTAGTGGAGTAAAAAAAAAAGTGTTATAGGACAATTTCTTACCTTAATCAGTTGTAGAAACGACTCCTGGAGTTTTGCGGTACCCTGCGTGAGAAACCCTGTATATGCTAATATGCTACTTATATTAAAAGTAATTAATTAGGTACTTGTATTACTTTCTGCCACTTATATTACCACGACTTACATTACAATATTATTACTACGTATTTTACAATATTACTTGTATTGTACTTATTTTATTATAGTTCTGTTCCTGCATCGATTCATTCTCGGTTCTAGCCTATTACAACTACGAGTAGTTGTAGTTGTACTTATTTTTTTTTTTTCAAATATTCTCGCAATAGAATATACTGGAGATTATAAGGTTGAATAATTGATCAAGGTTAATAATAAACAACAATGGAGAAAAACAAAGATGCCACAGATTGTTCTAAGTCTTAACCAGAACAATTTTTTGGGTAGTGGATACCTATTATTCAAAACAGAGCTCGCGGTAGACCTCGAAATCTGAAAGGTGTCTCTTCTCTTTGGACTCCTGGTCCAGTTCCACCGGTTGTCAAAAATGAGAATCATTTAAAATCAATCTTGTTAAACTCTGTTAGGTAGGTGGAACTCAATTAACAAAAATTAGTTTTCAACTCAAACACCAATATTGTAAGCTTTTGAATAATTCAAAGCTATATTGTAAGGTTTTGAATAATTCAAGAAAAATTCATTGAATTGTTCTTGAGCTGAAAGCTCGCAGCAAAAGCTTACAAAACCTCAGCACGTTCATACTTGGCGGATCCAGATCCTCGGGTGGTAGATTTTCCCATTTGGGAATATTGTGTTAAGGATACCTTGTCGGGGGACCGGCTGAGCACTGACTCCGAAATATTTAACTTTTATGAAAATATATCCACTCTGCAAACTGTGAAAAGGGGGTTTGCCTCTCAGATAACCAGTGCAAGATAATTCGGCAATCACTGGCTCTGGAGAGTGAGAAATTTCGGTGGGTATATCCCCGGGGCTATTTCTTGGAGCGAATGGCTATTCGAGGTGGAAAAAAAAGATTTTCCCAATAGACCAATCCAGTTGTGATCCCGTGAAGAAAAATATTTTCCTCTTCTCAATGCTATAAACATCTAAAGAAAACAATAAGATTGAAGTTTATACGGAGGGACCCAACTCGAATGTTTCAACAAGTGCGTGCAGTCTCAGGCACAAATGAATTTCATTTGCCTAATTTCTCTCGAGTGGCTTCCCTCTTTTGGTTTATTATCTTCGATAATGAACCATTGGAATCGCCCAAAGAAAAAATTTTTTTAACCCCCCCTCAAAATTTGTTGGTTTACGTTTCAAGATACGTAGATTCAGAAAATCGAATAAAAAAAAATCCGTCCGTCCGCCGTACGCCGTACGCCGTACGCCGTCCGCCGTCCGCCGTCCGCCGTCCGCCGTCCACGCCGTTTTGCCCAGTTAGCGTTGAGCTAAAATTACAAAATTTGGTTTCTGGGTTTGGACCAGCCCCACAATGATCCTCGAAACTTTTCATAACCCTAGGTCAAGGGGAAGGGATTCAAAACGAAATTTAAAATTTCGACGATGTCTTATCTCCAAATATTTAACTGAACCGTGTAAATTTTAGTTCACCTTCGAATGACCTGAAAAATTACGAATCTTTTAAGACCAATTGGATTTTTGTGCGACCAGCCGTTCGTTCACAGTGACCGCGCAAAGTTTTAGGAAAAACACTAAACTTTCGCGTCGAAAACGGCCGTTATGTGACCCAACCACCAGACGCCCAGAATAAAACTACCTTTTTACATCTTCCCGGTAAACTACAGTCTAGAAATTTTAACCGTGAGTCGGGGATAGACCACATTGCAATATTCACTCGGTTTCTCATCTGTAAAATTGTTTAAATAATACCTTTTTGTAATAATACAAATTAAATTTTGATGATGAGCTATGGACTTGAAATTTTAAAAATAGGTCAGAACTGGATCACAATGCAATATTCACTCGGTTTCTTGTCTGTAAAATTGTTTAAATAATACCTATTTGTTTAAACAAATTAAATGTTGACGATGAGCTAGATACTTGAAATTTTAAATATAGGTCAGAAATGGATGACATTTCAATATTCACTCGGTTTGTATGACATGGTATGAGTATGGTATGGTATATTATTGTATGTATGATTTGGTATAATACAGTATGGTATGATAGGAAAGAAATTCGTATGGTATGGTATGAGTACGGTGAGAATATGGTATGGTGCCGATTTGCAATACAGTCTGGTATAGACAGAAGGGTGATCTGCACAAGGAAGATAATAAACCGTTGTGTCAAGAATTTGCAGAGTTTTTTCCGTTATTATTAAACCCCATAATAAATGAATTGAATTGACGTAAAACAAAATTTGTAACAACAAAATGTAATCGTCACTGTCTGCACTGTCATTAATTGAAAATACCAACAAAGAGGCGCCCTCAGGTGGCGACACACTCAAGTATTCTTTCTCCTCAGAGGAGTAGCGGTCGGAATTTCTCCCGCTCATTATCTGAATATTTTTCAACCAATTGCAACTCATGTACACTTTGTAATTGATACTTTCTTCGGTTTTCTCTCAGGAATTTCACATTCTCCAACTGATTGATTTGTTATGAATTTATTTAGAAATTAGAAAAGTTTGTTAATAATCGTGGAACATCAATCAAATCAGTAACTGCTTGAATGATTGGTCGATATTGATCAAAAGTAAATAACAGAATAAAAATCAATAAAATTTTGTTGAATTAGTGTATTTTTCGATTTAATATCTTCAACAATCAATTTAGTTTATTCAATTTAGTCTAATCATTTCGGTTACATTCCTGTATTCGGTAAGGTACCTACCTACTTTACGTTGATCAGACGTATCAATGTTACTCCAAAATATTGTATAATGATAATTGATAGGTAGGTAAGATCATGGGAGACACCTCTAGATCTTCATTTTTGAATCTTTATTATATAATTCACGGTAGGTTTTATTACTTTAGGACACACTGATCACTATTTAGAGCTTTTCAGAAAGCTGATCATCCATAATTGAATTTCACGTTTTTTTCTTGCGAATTCGCTGGGCTCAACCGTCACCACTTGAATGCTGGAACAAGAATAGATACTTGAAAATGTATCGGATACTAAAAATTCAAACTCAAACAGGCCCCATGTAGTGCCTTTGAACATGACATAATTTTTATTTCTGGCTCATTACCCATCTTTTATGCCCAAAAGGGCCATTAGTAGGTATGTTTGTCAATAGGCATCTTAATTGTTTCGTTTTGACGCGATCGTTCGCTATCTAGCTGTCGTAACTCGACCGTTCATCAAGCTCATGCGATCATTCTAATCCCATTGTTCACGGTAGCGCACTCAGTAGGCAAACCGACTAATCCTGTGATCAATTTGCAGGAGTGCAATCATTTCGAGTTATTTGTCCCTGAGTTTTGCGTTCGTAGAACGATTGCACTTGTCCTCTGATGAAAATACATTAGTATTTTCAGATATTTTCATCGGGTAGAATCGTTACTAACTTGTTCTAGTATTTTCTCCGGCTATTTGCTCAACGTCGAAACAGCATTAACCAAAAAGCAGATTTTTTTCCGGAGGGCACAAACCTTTCCAGGCAGGAAAACATGGTGGTTTCAGCGAGATTTGGCAATATTCTCAAGACTTGAGGCCTCTAACTACCCAGTCTCAATCCCTTGCATCTACACGACCAGTTTAATTTCATTTTTGTGTATACAGTAGGCTGTGATCATCCCAAACGTACATCAAAGTTTGAGTCCGACAACGCATTCGAATCTTCCTAACAGTGAAAACAATTTCAGGATCCTACAAGATACAACTCAACGAGCCAATTCAATGCAGGACAAACAAATGAAGGTGAATTCATTTCGGAAAGCTTGTATTTGTACATGAGGCGGGATGTGCAAACTTATGCAACTTTAGGGATAAATTGAACAAACAATTAGTGATGAAAAATATCTAGTCATCATTTGTAAAATGTTTACCTGTGGTCATCTTTGGGGTTGGGTATGAATTTTACGCACTCCCTCTTTTGGAAGGTAGCTTCAATCCAACTTCGAGCTGCAGACTGTAACAAACAACAGAAATACACATGTAATCGGGGGTTAATAAAATGCGAATTGGACACATCATACAGGAAAATTGAGAAACCAATTATAAAAGTACCAGTCACGGAACATTTACCTACATACAAGCCTTACTGTACCTGATTTATGATTTCACAGGATACATTTAATATTAAATCCCCCCAAAAAACACTCCGTGTAAAAATCACACCGCCTCGCAAATATCATTCTACAGCAGCTGGAAAAAGTTATGATAACCACTTTCCCCTCCCAACTATTTCCTTCCAACTAAGGAGAAGTTCTCACCACTTCACAAGCACTGCACCCGTTTCGAAACATCCCCTTGGCGTTTTTAAAACATCGCCATGGCTTGACGTTCTTATTAGTACTTATAAGTGCATAGATTTGTAGTAATATAAATGTCAAGCCATTGCGTCAAGGGGAGATCTCGAAATGGGTACGGTGCTTGTGAAGAAGTTAGGACATCTCTTTAGTTGGAAGGAAAAGAGTGGGCAGGGAGAGTGGATATCATAACTTTGTCATGCTGCTGTAGAATGATATTTGCGAGGCGGAGTGTTTTTGGGGATATTAGAATTAATTTATTAATATAAATAATTAATTTGTAATTTTTATTAATTGGCTTAATTTATTTTAGCATATTGCCTCTACAGGTCTTATCAACTTCAACAACAAATAGATGTCATCTCTTTGTTGTTGAAGTTGATAAGACCTGTAGAGGCAATATGCAAGAATAAATTAAGCCAATTAATAAAAATTATAAATTAATTATTTTTATTAATAAATTAATAAAATAAATCATTTCAGTAAGAATAAAGGAGAGGCTGTAGCCTTGGCTGGGGCTAACTGAATAAGACGAAAAACACGGTAATTGGTTTTTGAGTTATATAACTCGGCTTCCTTCACACTCAGGGCATTCTATTATCTACAATAAAAAGATCCACAAAAAATTTCAAGTTGATCGGTCAAATAGGAATCGAGATATGCATACCTGAAAAACGCGTGTTGTGACGACCAGTAAACATACACTCGGTACCGTTCGTTCTTCTCAACATGTTTGCTTGGCGGGACGGAACGCCACCGCGTTTCTAGACCACAATTATGTCTGCTGCTAAACTTTTCATAATAATTATGAAAAGTTTAGCAGCAGACATAATTGTGGTCTAGAAACGCGGTGGCGTTCATTCAGATAAATATGAGTTATGTAAGTTTGCCACCTTCTATTTTTGGTCACCGATTGGATTTTATTTATTGCTGGAAGGACTTCATTTATATCAATGTCAGTGGTTTCCAACTAAAGAAAGAAGTTCACGGCCGCTTCTCGGGCTGTTACTTTGGAAACGTCTTTCAACTGTCGACGTTTTCGAGTTCAGGCAATGAATGGGACTTTGAGTGAATTATGTGCGTTCTGACTACTCTACTTCATGTTGTTAGTGATCACACGAGAAAGATCAAGTTGGTGAAGAACCAAAAATTATAATGATGCAATGGATTAGAATTCTCTAGGGCAATAAATCGTGGAAAATATTCAAAACCACCACGGGAAACGGTATTGAATTGTGGGTTTAGAAATCAAAATATTGATATGGACATATTGGTTGAAAATATGATTGCTTTTTCATCGATAAACCAATACAAATGATGCTCTTATAAATCTAATGAAATATCCACTTAACACCGGTGCATGCCAAACTAGCATACAGAAAGGACTGTCACTGTAATACCAAGCTCATAAAGTTGGAGAGTGAGGCTATGAAATATCCTCATGTTGTTGCCTGGGAGAGTCGTAACCAACGCTAATCCGTCGGCGAACCTAGTATGTCGTGTATTATACACTAACCCCTGTTCTCCAGCCCTGATGAGGCCTGGGGGCGTAAAAAGGAGCGATAGACATCCCCAATCTGTGGAACGGGCTATATCAATAAAGTAGAGAAAATGATGTGATAAAGAAGTTGGTGTGAAAGCCTTAAAGAAAATTTCAAGGAATTTCAACAGAACAATCAGCGCCGTTACATGAAGTAAATATTAGACAGTAACTAAAGTCATTCGAATTTCGGTATGAAATTGATTACCTATTTTCATGAGTGCAAATGATGGACATAGTATTCTTTGGTACAAAGGAGAAGAATCAGGAAAAAAATCTTTATAATTTATCGCACTCCATATTTATCGTGAGCAATATTATCGCTTTCAGCCCAGCTGTTTTTGGCTGATAGAGGGCCATAGACACACACTCGCATGGCAATTATTAACAAAGAGAATATCTGATATCAATGGATGAATGTAGTAAACTACTGTATGAGCTGCTGTGCGAAGGTGGTGTAACATCCTCACACTTCACACGAAGTTAATGTATCCAACATCTGTTGTCAAACTGCGAATGTAAGGAGAATATTTCAGAGGGAATTGAGCGATACATAAGCAAACATACCATTTCACTTTCACAAACATGCATAAGCTACACCAACTAAATTGTAATGGAATTAGAAGTATGCCGACACAATAACGAAGAATGTTCGTCTGAATCATCCGTGAGATTCCTATGCACATGCTCAAATGCGGTACTGTTTTTCAGACTATTATTTCAATACCACGACAATTAGAACGAGCAGAAAACCGCGCGCTAGAAAAGCGTATTACAGGAGGTGTCACTGTTGACAAGAGTTTACGTTCCTGCATGAGCAGTGGCTCTCTGAATACTTTATGAATCACGCCAAGGACAAGGATTTAAATTATAGGAAAAGGACAGACAAGACAAAAAAGCTGCCCAGAACGCAATGGAACGAAAAAATCAAGAAAAAAATGAGGATTTTGACGGCAACATTGTTTTTTCGACTCTTTCCACGGATACAAAGCTTCTCTTCCTCAGGTTGCGGCGAAGCGAAATGTACACGAGAAATGGGACCTCGCATTAATAAGTAACCTTTGAAAATGGGGAAAAAGTATTTTAAAATTATACGTTTAATTCAGGGGAATGGTGGGATGAGACGCAGCTGAATTAGCGGTCTTCATTACCGTTGGGAAATGAGTAGTGCAGACAACATTCCAGTTGTGAGCGGGCTCTGTGACAATATTCAAAGATGAAGGCTAAGGAATGAATGTGAATCATAACACAGTTTCCGAGATATGTAAACGAGGTTCTATCTGCGTTTGCTGGCGAGGGATGAATATTAACTTGTTTTGTAAGCTACCACATACGATGCCCATTGTTTATTTAGCTTTATTCCGATTCTTGTTTTGTTACCAGGACCACCCCTCCGTTTCTGTAATATAAATGGTTGTTAACTTATTCAAGTAGCGATGCTCCTATAGATTTCCAGGAGGGGTAGGTTAAAGTTGAAGGAAAGTTGGGCGATTCTGAAAACCCCGTTTTAACGACGATGCGATGAGAAAATATGTAAAGGTCATCTTAATTTCGGCAGAAGGATTTAAGTCGGGCTTGTCTGAACAAAGACTCTGAATATTAATGTGTAGACAAATAATGTCATTACCGCGACCTAGAAGACTGATGGATTGTAAGAATGTAAAAAAAAGGAAATTGGAGAGCTGAACCATAACTAAGTGGATGCTTAGTCCTTCTGATTATCAAATATTGTAAATAAATACAAAGACACAATAATGTATGTATAGTGGAGTGGCGTTATTTCTATGGTTATTGACGTACATTCATGAATAACATGGTTATTCCAACGTTTATTCCGTCATTATCAAGGAATATGAAAAGAGATAAAAATATGAATTTTAAATTGAAAGCCACGTATAATTACTATTCAAGTTGAAGTTTTCTTCAATCGCCACTATATTCCAAGCCTTGCATTGGAATTGAATTCATTAGGTATACTTGGTTAATTTTTACTTTACGTATTCTGGAATGCTTATTCAATTTCGAAATTATGTTTTTAAATATCCTGGAGCAGCGATACCTCGGTCTTCTAAGAAGCAAGGAAAGCAAGGCGATTTATTGGCTTCTATAACCGATGGCTGTGGGCGTACATATGTGAGAGTGGAGGATGACGAATTGGGACCTTCCTCGGGGGTTTCCTCGCACCACGAATAACAATGATATATATGGTAGTTGTAGCAGATCGTTTCTTGCAATGACCTGAAGCGAATACAGTACCCAAACACATGTTGAACTACTAGATCCTAACATTTGTGCAAAATCAGAGATTTCAAAGATGTAGCCACGGACGGTTATTGTATGTAATGACACATAGATTGAAGACACAAGTGGATGAAAATGCTAAGTAACAAAAGTAAAATGTCAAGAAAATTGAGTTTGCATACTTGCCTATTTTGTTTGGTTCGGAATTTTTCTCTTTTTTTCTTCTCCAAGGTGTTGCTAAGGTGTTCTCAATCATGTACTGATGACAATAAACCTAATATTTTGAGGATTATCTGCGCTACGCGCTACCACATGAATTGTCGAAAAAATGTTACATAGCACCTTCTTCCACTCGTGTCTTCGATTCTCTCAGTGATTCCCAATACTGGCAATTTACCGGAGTTAGCGATTGATGCCAACGTGGTCACTTTATTTTTCCGCTTAATTACAACCTTTTCGTACGTTTGCCCCACAACTTCCCTCACTCCTTCTGTTCCAACTCTCTGAGCCATGTGGCAATTGATCTCTGGACCTGCGAGCAATCCACTACATAATATGTCTAATATGTCCACTACATAATATGTCTAAATATGTCTATATTATAGACAGCACACTGTTAGTGACAGGAAATGGAAGGTGGAGTAGGACATGAGATGCTCTCCAGTGGGACATGAGATGCTGTAGAAACTTTAAAGTTCTTCACATACTCGTATGTTCACCATGAACACCATTCCTGTGGTCCACCTTGTCAACACACTTCCATTTACATGAATAAAAGCTATACAAATTACATGTACATAATATGTATATATTATATACATTTACCCTTCAAACCCACTAATGATTTTTTAGAAAACGGCTAGGACTACAAGTGCTCTTCTGGTCTCAAATGAAAGATAATTAAATTTACTATAACTTCATTTCACATAATATTTGACGAGGGATGAGTATTTTTTGAACATATTCCACCAAATAAGTGACCATTTTGAGAATTTTTCACTTTTTTTGGAAAAAACGGCCTTTTTTGAAAGAATGTATCTTGAGAACGAAGAGTCGCAGAAAGCTCGCTTAGGTACCAAATCCTATCAAGTTTAGTCTCCTTTTAAAAATAAAAGGGTGACTATACCCGTCAGACCCATTCTTCATGGAGATATGGAGCGAATGCTTATATTTTCTGAATTTGTTGAACTTTTGGTAGAAGGTGTTTTGGAGAAGGGTTTAGGTCATAACGGCTACTCTAATTGAAAGATCTTATAGACTGAAAGTTGTAGTAGCATCACAAGTTTAAATTTTTATGCATTTTACTAATAGAACTTTTGGAATTTAAGCTTTTTTTTTACCATGAAGTGAGGAACTGAGTCAGATAAGGTTTTAGTTTTTTGGACGACATCTTGGAGCAAAACTAGGAACTTCTAGGCTTCTATTAGATCATCTAATTTAGATGCCTACTAGAGTGATATTCTACTTTCTAATAGTTATAATAACCTACTGCCCTCAGAAGGTCTAGATTGACAGGACGAATACAGGTAAATTTTTGTACATGTGTAACATGTATTGAATGATATGCTCTTAAACGGATTTTTATCAAAACTATTTCCCCAATTCACGTTCTAACCATATCGAAGGTCTTCTAAAATTATCTACAAACGGTATACGCAACGAACAAATGACACGCCAATGTCGGTTAATTTGAGACAGGGGCAACTCGACCCTCCTGCCGTTGTGAAGTGAGCTATGTTTATGATATTCACTTATAGGGGCCTACACAACTTGGATTGAAGTTTATTGTACTTCACAAAACCATGGCGCATTGTCAGGAGTGGTCGATAAAAACCAGGTGTTTCCATTATGATCCTCAGGAACAAAGTTTGCCAAGAGCCGTCCCACAGGGGAAATTCCAGGTCCAAGGGGATCCCCGAATGTTGCCACTATCACCTCCCTGCGGATTGCTCAACTCCAGCTCTGAAATGGTGTATGCTTGGAGATCTACAAACCACCCAAAAAGCCAGGATGGAGATCCTTAGGAAGAGTTAATCTATATCTATTCTCTGTCTAATTTTCCTTGGTCAATAGATGTGGATTAATTAACGTTTCGTCTGTAGACATTATACACATAACACATGCGAAACATGAAATAAACGCAGCAAAACTCTTCCACAGCGATTAATTTTATCTTCTGAACTGATCAAACTTTTCTGTCTAGATCACTGCTCTGTATACAATTACCTAGTGGGACCTAAAACTAAACAAAAAAAGTTGAGTAGTGTGCTAAAATATTTGTCCAAATAGGTGACCAGTTGGTGTCGGCAACTAGCATGGTCTATAAATTATTACTATACTCGTAAATGATGAATGAAACATTAACATATGATGAAACATCATTTTGAAATTAATTTGTATTGATATAATACCGGGGTTTCTACATGAGAAATAATAACAGGAAGTACCATTTCGTAGACACGAAAAGTATATCAGAACAAGGAACTCGGTCTGACAAACCAATGTTGTTTGAATCAGATGTTCACCAGAGAGACCATCTACCCGACTAGCTGCCGCTTGATGGTAAAACATACCTCTTATTGATGGTATTTCATTAGCTCAACCTTTGAGCAGTCACTTTGAACAAACAGCTGGTCGTGAAATGCTCCGGATGGTCTTGAAAAATTATCTGAATTAAATTCCATTCTAATGTGAAATAAAACGATACCATTTTATTTGACATTTTCGAGATATGACGTTTATAAAATTTAAATTCAATTTGAACCCCTTCCCAATGATCTAGGGTTATGAAAAGATTCAAGGATCATCATTTCCCTGGTCCGACCCCTTAACCCAAATTTCATAATTTTAACAGAGTGGTGCGGACGGCGTAGATAATAAATCAAAACGGGAATTTAATCGCTAGTTTACGACACTCAATTCCAGAATCATTACAATCAAGGAGTCAGGTCATCAATAGATTGAGTTTTCTACCCGAAAAACAATGAATGTTGTGTTGTCGCTCTATTTAATTGCGATTATACATTTCAACGGTTATATCTTCCGAAACTGTAGGTACTCATCAAAACTTAGTTTGTAAGAACACCAAATTAGTGAGTCTCGGAGTTTTGTTATAAATACTAGCTTTTCGGTTTATTCAGGTAAACACGGGGGTTGGTACCCATCATGTATAGCAAATTTGTGGAAATCACTCTGTGTGATTAGTTAATCAAGTTTCAAATAAGTGGAATTTTTCGTCGACATCTACAATGCGCCCGAGTTGATCAATGAAACTTCAGTAAGCGGCCAGACGGTTTTGTTGCTCGGAAACTCACAGGATAACTAGTAATGCAGTGTTGGTATCATTGTATGGGATCATTGTAAGGTTTAAACTGAAAACACAAATATGCAATATCGGAATTTCTAAAAATGTTGTAAATATGGTAACTACAGAACCTGAATATAAATATACGGTTTCCCAAATAACCAATAGAAAGTAGAAGATAGTTTTCGTGCCTTAAAATATTCGCGGAGGGGAAAGGTAATATAACTCGTTATAGAATACTTCAACTAGAAGCTTCCACGGCGAACTTCGAGCACCATTAAAACTTGCACAATTATTATTGTGGACTCGGGCCCATTTTTCTCCTACACCCTTCCTCCCCACCTATCAATATTTCACAACTTCTACCGGGAGGGAGTTTGAGAGGGAAATTTTTCATTAGTATTATGCAGGGAAGCCGGATTCAATCAAGTGAATGATTGAATTTCGACATTGGAGCAACGTATGTGATTGTTTAGCTATCAAACTCCTCACATTGAAGAGCCACGAGTGGCTCAGCAAGAGTGGTCATACGTCCCTGGGGTAGTGCGAGATCAAATGAACACTGAACATCAAAAGTTTGGAATAGGAAAAGATGGAATACGTACCTATAGATATAACAGAGAACTACCAACTTAACGTTTGATGTACAACTCGACTGCCGAAATTGCGTTAAAACTTTTCAAAGTTATATCGAAAGTTGTATTTGAAATTGAGTTTTAAAAAGGTTGGGAAACTGAAGATTGGAAAACTGAATCCCCAAAAAATCATTCTAAGTTAGGAAGAAAAAGTTATGGTATCCACTTTCCCCGCCCGCCCTTTGCCTTCCAACTAAACAGATGTCCTAACCACTTCACAAGCACCGTACGCATTACAAAATCTCCCCTTGACGTATTTACTACTACAAATCTATGTATTTTGTACATAGATGTGTAGTAATAGAAACGTCTCGGTGGAGGGGCTGCAACCTTGGCCAACTGAGCAAGAAGATAAACATGATTATTGGCTTTGGAAGTTATATACTCGTAATTGAAAATGTCAAGGCTTTTTTCTATTAGCCACGCCAAGAAGATCCATACCTAATTTCAAGGCTTTTTTTTATTAGCCACGCCAAGAAGATCCATACCTAATTTCAAGCTGATTGGCGGCGGACCCGTCAAAATGACAAAATTAACCTAAATTTAGCCTGAAGTTTTCTCTGGTTGAGATAATGGGTTAAATCTTTCAAATAGCTCTGGGTCATGTCACAAAGAAGGTGCGTACAAAATTTCAAGTTGATTGGTCCTGTTACCCAGTCTGTCGACTTGTCAAAATGGACAATGATAAGCAACAATTTCTGCTTTTTGTTTCTACAAGTTAAACTAAAGGCTATCTCAAGCTAAACAAAGCTCTGCGCAAATTTTTTCTTATTCTTCTGTCTGAACAAGAAGAACGTGAACATGGTAAGGGCTAAAAACAGGGTTTTGAAGTTATATAACTCGGCTCCCTGCTTACCTAGCGACTTGAACATTGCAAGGCTTTCTAATATCCACACTAAAAAGATCTGAACCAGTTGTACGGTCGAATAGGGGCCGAGATATGGATCCCTGCAAAACGCGTATCGTGACGTACCGTAAACATACACTCTGTACCGTTCGTTCTTCTCAACTTGTTTGCTTGGCGGGGCAGAACGCTACTGCGTTTCTAGATTTCTTCTTAGAGTACAAATACGAACTTATGATCTCCGATTGTTCTCTGAACGAGAGACAATTGCGACTAGTCGACAACAGCCGGAGTAGTTCTACCTATTTAGGATAAGTAGTACAATATCAGTGTATTTACCCACTTGGGGCGGAGAAACCGAATCTAACGTCAATTTTGAGGACAATCTGCCGATAATTGAAAAAGGAAATACGTTTCACATAACTCAACGAAACTACATGCTGAACCTCTTCTGAAGTGGGGAGGTGTTGGTAAAAGTAAGGATATCAAAGGTTCGATGCTCGAAGGATAACAAGGTTGAGCACATGTTCCCAACAAACAGCAGATTTGCACGACGAGTAAAGTGCTTGCTCTTCACAAAAACTCCTCCTTCTGAACTGTGTGTTTCCTTCTTTAACTATAGGGGACAGTATGTCCATACATTCAATGGAGCGGGAACATGGTAGGAGTGAAAGAAATACAAAGATGGTAAAACGATTCTTTTCGAGTCGCATCATCTAGATAAGAGGAATGTGACAGATTCAATGAAGGAAAGCTGGTTGAAAAGTCGCACTCAACCAGCCCGTCACAGGAGAATGGGTGCATGTTTTAGACGCGGGCAGGATTTCAACAACAGGCACACTGTATTACCTACCACAATCGCCCAATGCTGAATAGTCTTCTTCTCTAACTCCTCCACGATACCTGTCGATATTGATGTGTTCATACACAGGTATCTAACTTTTTCCTTGTTAATTTATCGCGAATACTTTGTCGGATCGACACTTCGTCCAATTATGATGCTCGTACCCTCAACTATTCTTTATTGGTTTATAATTTTCAATCATGAATCGATAGAGAAATTTTTTGTCGACACACCCTCCAAATCGGTGGGTAAGGCACCGAACCCGGGAAGAAACCCCACCCCAATACCAAAAAGAAAAAATCGGTTCAGCCGCCGACCGTGGAACTTGACTCTCTTAGAATTGACCGAGAAATTTGAAATTCGAGATGCGGCCTTCAAACAGCCCGAGGGTGATCCTTGAAAGGTTTCATAACTGTAGGTCAAATGTAAGGGGTGCAAAATCGAAGTTCGTGGAAACATCGTAATTTTGACTGGAACTGTATAAATTCCACGTAAATATTCAAATAGGTTTTGATTCTGAGCAGTTTTTAATACTACCTGGATTATTGAATGACCAGGAACTAATACATTTCGAGTTTAGTTGGAAAATAGACGAGACCATCACTGAGCTAGTATCCTTCTCCCCCCCCCCCCACCCAAGCACAGCAACTTCATTTGGGCACCTTCTGGGCAATGAGTCACCTCATCACTCCAAACATATTTACAAGGATATTGAAACAGCTAAGTAAGCTAGACAGAATAAAATACACCGCTATGGACAATTTTACAGCGTTATTTCCATAACCAGCCGAACCATCATCCTCTAGAATTCTTGAGCCCACAAGACCTGGTTTATTAATACTGATTGTTAACGAAATTATGTACCCGATCCTGATTGGAGGTAGCTTAGTTGTGAACAAAATTCAGGCGTAACATTTGCCAAGGGAGTGAGCAGTATTGCACACTACTGCATATAATAGGGGTGAAAGTTGAGGGAAATCTAGCAAAGTTCGCTCGAATTCAAGTTCCCACTAGGTATACCTATATCACTATATCACTAGGTATTTATTTATTTATTTGTCCATTTTTATTTCAACGCTAATATCTACATGCTAAATACTCGTAGTTTGTCCCCATTCTGTTTAGCCTGATCTGCATGAATCGCTGCGGTGGATCCAGTCTGTTGAGGTAAGAAAACTTACTTGAACGAACGGATCAATCTTTGACTTGGTCAACAACGGATGTCTGTAAGCTGCTCTAATAATACGGAATGCTTCTACAAATTTTGGATGTAGAATGTTTGAAGAACATCAATGTCATGTTGGATGTTGTTGAATTTGAGGTGAATTTGATGTTGTTGAGTTTGAGGTGCACATTATGGATTTCATTAAATAACCTGGTACGAAGCTCAATACTACGCAATCCAGAGAAGATTGTAATAGCAGAAAAGGTGGGGGTGTGGATACGTAGAGTTGTACTCCTATCTCAGTCCGTGGAGAGGTCGGCTTGAACTACAGGGCCAGTGTTAACTACACTTCATCCATCTGTTTAGCGACGCTCTCCACTTCTTCTCGGCTGCATAAACTCATTGGCATCTTAAATGATAAGCCAGTGTTTCCAAGCAGATGCGAACATCAGCAAGTTGGAATTCCAAGGTCCGCACGGCAACTTTTCATAATAAAATCTCGAGAGCTCCGAAAATCTGGATTAAGTTATTTTACCAGTCTGGCAATCACCCCCAAGCCCACTCCACCCGTTGAAGTTCAGGACGTTCATTAGTAGGATTAGTAGCACTAGGGTGGAAATAATGAAAATACCACTGTCTCTCCCCAAACAATTAGCCAACTCAATTCAATGAAACTACTAGCCGGAAACATTAGTTAGAATAGCAAAATAATTGTACAGTCAAACTCAGATGATTTGAACTTCGATAAAAAATTATTTTGCATCGTTAGTATCGGAAGTAATTTTAGAAATTGGCATTCTTAGAAAATCAACAGGCCGACTCATGACTGACCAAAAAGACACATTGCCGTCGGTCGGATACGACCTGTGTATTTTTACTAATTTCTTTGTAAATGACGCAATGTTTTAAGTAGAATGTTGCGCAATCCTTCAGAGGAAAGTTGTAATAACCTTATTATCAAAATCATCTTTCGAAAAAATATAAATGGAACTCGATTTTAAACAACTAGATACTGGAATAAAAATCCAAAAGTAGAGTCTAAACTATTCTAAGAGTAATACAGACACACGGTATTAGGTAAACGACATGGAAAAATAATATAGCAAACTGTGGTCCTTTGAAAATGGTGTGTAATTCGACTTTCGTCACAATTCGTCTTCATTACCTTCAGACGTCTGTCATATTTTCTACCTTGGGGAGTTTTTTGTGATTTGACGGATCACAGTCGTCAGCTGTCAGTTAGGACATCAAGTCTTTCTTCAACCAGTCGAGTAGCACAGACTAATATGCGAAGAGTACCCACATATTTCTTCGGAGATAGAAAATTGGTTTACTGAACGTCATTTTCCTGAAATAGTTAATGGAGGGGTTTCGTACGTGGATTCTTCATCCCCCACTGTTTCATATGAATAGAAATGAAAGACTCCTGCTAACACTTCTATTTTTTTTTTTTTTTTTAAACTGTAAACATCAACGTCTAGAAGACACCGTATAAAAATGCCGATCTTTTTTCCAAAGTACCTTTCAAATTTCAAATAATTAATTAAGTATCTACCTTTTCAATAATAATTAATTATTAAATTAATTATTGTATTAAATAAAATAGAACCGTGATCCAGACTGAAGGGTGATCTGTAAAGAAGATAATAAACCAATGTCCAAGAATTCACAGAGTTTATTATTTGATTTTCTGAAACTCCGTATCTTGAAACGTAAACCCTCAAATTTTGATAGTGTTGAAATTTTGAAGTTTTGACCTAATAATGCTAATACATTCCCATAGAAAGTAGTAAATAAATTACTCGGAAGGTCTCTTCGTTAAGGATGGGGTCGAAGTGAGTAATCGAGATACCTCCTATTATCCAATCTCTTTGATACCTAATCTACCATCTTGGCATAAAACGGATGACGTTAATAATTAACATTTGCACCCTTCCCGGTGCTGCAAAAGAGTGGGATATTCCTCACCTATTTTCCTTCTACTTCAACGCCAACGCAATAGATTAATAAAATAATAAACAACAATCTTGCTATTATTTTCACATCAACAATCTTTAATTTATGGGGTTTTTCTTATGCGATGCCTAGGACGCGGAGCGTTGGTAAACGCGCTGCGACCTTGCACTCATCGATAGAGAACAAACTCATTGGTTCTATAGTTGTTCTATATCTGGGCTTGGACACACGCCACAAGGCACTCGCACCAATGTTTGCAAATTATAGTAATTGCCAGATAAATAAATGGAGACTCGGAAATATCACGCAAATCCAATAAAGTTTCGCATCAACCAACCAAGAATAATGCACAAACCAAAACTGAAGTGTGCCATACTTCTTCGACGGTACCTGGAACTACAGGCATGAAAATCCGTTTATTGAGCGAACGAGTTACAATGTACCATTATGTCATAATATTGAAGGAACACTGGTGTAACGGAAGCGACCCATCCGATGGATCTACGAGATTTCATGCAAGGCATGATCCGCCTCAGTAAATGAGAATTCCAACGATTCCAACCACTAACCTCACCCTTCGTAGCCACTGGAGATGCCATCGAAAATATCTCCTCTGGTCCTGTTTTCATCGTATCACCGAGATTCATCGTTAACTCAATACGATATAGCTCGCTGGGTGGCACCAACGGTCGATAAAACACATACTCGTACAATAATACGTTCTAAGTAATATCACTTACGTTACGTTGATGTATCTCATTACAAGCTTCATTTCTCTCAGAAATAACAGATTCTTCATAAGCAAACGTAAGCCTCTCCTACTGGCTTATCCTGAGTGAATAGAGAAGTAAATACTCTACACTAAATAGAGGCTCTATGGTAAATAGAGAAGTATTCGTGCTAGAATAGAAAACCAAGTCTACAAAGGGGGTGAACAGTATATCTTCCGCACATGGCTTCATGGATGTATTTTATTATAACAGATAAATAATTGGTACATCTGAGATAGATTACCCAGAAAAAAAAGGCATACGCGATTGGAATTTGGAGCGATATCGGACAAGAAGTTAGAAATTAACTAGGTGCTGGATAAAGAGATATGCTGTATCAAAGTGAGGAAGGTTTCTGAATCAATATTTTCTTGTGATTTGTTAATTCGCCCGAATATTATTTAATCTTAATCATTAAGGCATTGCTAAAGCTAATGCATATGTCTTCTTCCAGTAAAAATATAAGGTAATAAACCTAATATATTATTAAATAATATAAACATAAATAGCCTGATAATTAATAAACTGATTCCATATGATTTTCTTCCTAAATGGATCTTGAATTCATGATATAATGTTATATATAATGTTGGACTATTATATTTAGGTATGATTCATAATATTGGGGAAATATAATTAGGCCAATAAATATTCTTATTCAGTTTAGTGGTAATTTTATACTTTATGCAGGTTAAAAAGTTGAAATTAAGTTTGTTATCATATTCAGGTTATATTATTAATAACTAATAATATTGTGTATTTATATTTACAATGATGTGTTTTTGATTTTCATTCTTTAGGGATATTGCATATAGCATAAAAATACGTAATGATTATAAATATAATAGGTATAAGTTATTATAAATATCAAAAATAATGTTGTTCGTCAAAATGGGGATTTTTTATTGGACAAATCAATGTTTTAAATTAAACTAATTTCTTTATCTTATTAAAAGAGGGCTATTAAGAGTAAGTGATCATTAGTAAATTTTGGTCTAAGAGATCAATGATTTCTTTCAGCCATTTATTGCTGATTAGAATTTAATCAGTTTATAAATTGATTTATTGAAATTGAAATTTAAATCCGTGGTTTGCGCCACTAATTTCTGACATTGGACGTACATAATTCCTGGCCGATCTATATTAAGTCTTCCCAGGTTTAATCGCCCAGGGGTTCCATCAATTTTTACCTCTATTCTGGGGATGGTTCATGGATAAGCATTGAAAGAAGCGAAAAGCTCCCTGCAGGTGCAACAGAGGAAACAGTGGAAGGTGAAAGGGGGGTTGTGTGAAGAAGACAGGGAACAGGAAAACATTGGTGGTGGTGGTTAGGGGTAGGAGGATCAGGTTCCCATATGCACACTCAACTGCGAGGTGCGAAGCACCGAGCATCCTATGTACGTGGCTGGAGGGAAAAATAGATATCATTCCTTTTTGCGGCTGAAGAGGTTTTTCGGCGGGCCAGTTTTTATAACGGAGTTGTTTCTGGGGGGATATCACATCTTTTCTCATTGGTACAGTGATACTTTCTTAATATGATGGTCGTTCAACATGATAATGGTTCAAAAATTCAAACATCAAAAAAATGTTGAATTTAAAAAAATTGAATTTAAAAAAAAAATTGTTGTTGAAAATTTGTTGAATTTTCACTCGGGAATTACGCACAGTTTTCTTGTTGCGAATCATTATAATTGGTGTGGAAGAGACTTGGAGAAATTTTGCAGAACGTGAAACCCACGTTCGCGAATAACTCGAGAACCGTTCGGAAAAGTGATAAAAGTGATAAAAGTTGCACTCATTCGAAAGCCCATTAAATTTCCTATCAATCCTGAAACAGGTGCAACTCTACGACAATCAGTAGATGTTGGATTTATTCACGTATTTTTGGCTATGCCGAATCGATTGAGATTCAGTTCACAATGATTGAGTATATACTAGGCATCCTACCGGACATTTTAGGGCCAAGCGCACCAATTTCGATCAATTTTGACGGCAGTTATCGTTGAAAATAGGAAAATCGTCATAACTCCTTTATCCCCCCCCCCTTTAGGAAGCTCATTTTGACGTCAATGAAAGAGTTCTGAATATTGAATAAAAAAAAAAAAATAATAAAAAAAATCATAAATAGCTTCGATTTTGAAGAAGTTATGACCATTTGAAAATCCTGCAAATTACTCTTTCCCCCTTAATAGGGGGAAATGGGGGGGGGGAGGGAAACAAAATGTAATTGGAAGCCAAGTCATCTAGATCCTGCGTTGCTCTTGTCCCATCGTTGGTTGGCGATGCTATAGAAACTCCAAGGGGCTCCGATAGTTTTCGGGCACTGAGCCGTGTAATATTTCAAAGACGAGAATGACATCTGTCAAAGGAATCGCGTTCGGAAAACGAGATTCTCCGGCATTTGAGTGAAGTGGCTGGCTGCTCCCAAAACCAATTTACTCGTGTACCAACTAGGGGAAAATGAGCAAATTCTTTTAGTCAACGTAAAAAGTCGAGGACTGAAAATTGTTAGGTCCTTCCTTGTACCTTAAAAAGTTCCCATCAAGCAGACCCTGATGAAACTCGGGGCTGTGAGCACAGCTTTTGCTTAATGGGGACATGGATTATTCGATTTGAAGGCGTTTTTTTCCCTTCCGTGCCCTCTTTTTAATGGAAACCGTTTAACTTTGCGAGAGCATCCTCGAGTTTCTTTTTTTTTTTAACCCAGTTTCCTGATCTGTATGCGGCAATGAACATTTTATTTATTTCAATTTTATATGCCTCTATGTTCGTTTATATGCTCGATGTTTTCCAAAATTTGGAACATTTAATGTTGTTGAAAATAGAGCGAGAGTTTACAAACATCGTTATGAAGATGACGAGTCGAACCGGGAGAAGACGTACATTGCATGAAATCTACTGGATTACAAAGATGAGATTTTCGTTTTATCAACCTAAGATACGGCTGTTTTGTGTACCGCTGCCCGACCATGCCTCAAAAACGGTGTTGCCAGGCTTCCCTCTTCATGAAATTATTAATTAATTGATTGATTAATTAAGTAATATTAATTATTCATGTATCCCCATTTTGGGACCTCATTACCACTCAACCAAATAATCCAGAGATCTCCGTGCAGGGCAGGGGACGTAAAAAGCCCACTCCTGAACATGCGTTTTGTTTTATCAACCAAAATCTGTGCAAATTTTTATGAAGAAAAAAAATTACCGTTCTATCCAAAGTTTCTGAGATAAAGAACATCTACACTAGGATATGGGCTGGGCCCATCAAAGGGGCATTTTCTTAGTGAATCATGCAGTCACGGAATCAATTTTGTTCAGGCAGCGAGTAAAAAATCTGATTTAGGACAACATTATTTGCCTCCGAATACAATGTTCCCCCTACCATCGTAAGCTCGGTAGTACAAATGCATGACGATTGGCTCTTGAATTTAAAAAGCGTGCGAAAATTGAATATATTACTGGCCCAAAAAACGGTGGAAAATGGACAAACCATGAAGAAACTTGTATAGAATAAATTTATAAGGACATAAGCGAACGAGGTATAACGAGAAAATTTCACTGTTTTACAAGGTAATCTGATACTGACGTACTCATGTCTAAACCCTCTTAGTAAACTCCGTCAGGCCTCATTAGATACTCGCACAAACAATGATTTTGTGCGAAGGGAACACTTGAGCAATGATGTCACTTAAGTTCCTATGAAGAGTGGTGAAACATCTCGAGTCGAGTCCCTATCAGCACACAAGACTCTAATGATGAGATAGCGGTAGGTGCTGCATTGCAGGAGTCTCCCCTGTTGTTACACACAGATAAGCGTCGCCTCTTCTCTTGATCACACTGATCCTTAGATGAAACCACTCAAGTCACCTACGCACGGATCATTTCCGAACCAGGTCAGCCGAGTTACGCATGTTAAAAACTAACATGTACATTATCTCCTAATATGTAGATTTCTACATATTAACGATAGCTTTAATTAAATTGAATTTAATTAAAATTAATTCCAGCTAATCATTGAATCGTCTAGACTGATGAGACCCAATTAAGCGACTGTTATGTTACCTTTAAGATTTTATATTCCATCACCTTTTTTTTACGTTATTTGTCATTAAAAAACACCGGTTGGTGTAGGAATTATGAACTATTGCAAATGAATGGTCATTTATTTACTTTGGTTTGGCCCAGCACTTTATGACCACTTCAACGTACCTTATGGAATTTGGAAATCGAATCAGTATTCCAAAACGCATAAACAACAATACGAACCTCAATAGCACTAGTGAGAGTGTGTTGAGAGTACATCCAACTCGGCGTAAGATGGAGCGAAAATCGATTCGGAAATCCAAAATCTATCGAGAATGATACCGAACACATAGGTATTCGTATTTTACCCTCCGAATACCGGCTGAACCAAATTACATCAAACCGGGTTGGGTCTCTGGCGATCCATGCATTTTTAAAATTAAAATTATGAGGATGAGGCCAAGGACATACGAAGTAGTTATTTGAGACCAACCGTGATAATAATAATAATAATAAATAAAAACTATTTAGTAGGGTGATCTTAAGATAGTTTTTGTTAATAAATTGAATAAACGATGACAAGTTCAATAAATTTTCAAATATTTTGAAACTGAATTTATTAAAAATCTGCTCTTAAGTTGAAAAAAGACTTTAGAATAAAAATTGTTTTTTCAATTACAATTACAATTTTGGCATAGAATGGTAGATCTCCTGTGTTCTTTGACACAAATTTCCCACAACTGCGGCACTTGAAAAGCAAAAACTAATATGACTAATTGCTGATGATGGAAGTTGTGAGCATTGTGGAGGCGACGGGGATGTAGAGCACATTGTGATGGAATGTACAAAATATTGGGGCACTAGAGATACATTATTTAGAAAATTAAGTCGTATTTTGACTTCCCCATTCAATTTTGAATGTATTTTGAAAGAAAATGTTCAGTTGTACAAGAAACAGTTTAATTTTATCGAGATAAATTATATTAGGCTTCGATTTTCGTTTCCTGTTAAATTATGAAGATATCCAAATAAGTGAAGATGTTTAAATAAGCTTACTAAGTTAAAAGGTTTTGTAAGTATACACGAATGAATAAGTTTGAGATGTTAAGGAGTTTCCCAGTTTTGAGTTATTTTAAGGTACGTATGAGGCTGTGTGTTTTGAATGCCAAATAAACTAATTGCTTCCCATTATGTTGAATCCCAGAAGTTTAGCTATGTAAATTAGGACTACGGGATAAAATGCATATATTATATTTGAATATTTAATATCCTCCAAAGTTTCATGAGGAAAGAATTTGTTTTACAATTTCACTGGTCTTTAGGGACCCCATCTTGTATTCAGGGGGTTAAATGGGTCATTCTCAGATAACTGGTGTTTTTCTGTCCCACAAAAATTATTCAGTAATGGCTGGACTCTTTTGTTCGTTTTTTTACACACACTTTGTAGTGGTGCCACTCCTGGATATTTTGTATCACATTTTGACCAATTTAAGTGGTATTTACTATGTTTATTTACTACATAAATACTCTAATTCTATCTCTCTCACTATGTCCCAAAGCAGCCATAAAAACAGCATTCAAAACAGCAGCCATAAAAAAACAGTGTTGTGATTCTAGAAATGAAAGCAGGGAATTGGGAATTTCAAAATTTTCGAGGCACATGGAAGCGACCAGATGATTTTTTCCAGAAGTTCTAAACATGATGTACATAAATATAATTGACTTGTTAACATGAAAATAGTATGTCCCTCAACTGTTGGGAAACTCTTTGTTATGAGGGAGATACCTGTAATACCTTACAATTATTATTAAAATGAAAAGTCCGCGTTGAAGTCAAAACCACGAATGAATCTATATTAGGTAATTATTCATTGAACAGCTGTTAACTGTTGAATGTGTTTCCTGAACTAAGTACTGGAGTTTGCTACAATAGCTTTCAGTTGACGGAGATAGACTTCGAATCAGTCATTTTTTCTCAACTTTATTATTTGGTAAGATAATCCCACCTGTGTTCTTTGTAGTACTATGTGTGTCCTGATTTATACAGGATCATACAAAAAAAAAAAAAAAATTCTTTGAGATTTGCGTTCAATGTGAAAATTAGGCTGTACCAACTGCAAAGTAATTTGTTAACTGGTCTCCCACTGGGACTATTCATAAGATAATAATTACCTGAGTTTGACTAGGTAAGAACTAATTTATTAATGAGGTAGTAATTCTGACTGTGATTCGATAAGAACTGATTTTCGGAAAACTTACACGTGCTAGTTACATAAATATACATTTCGTTCGCTATAGCACAGTTTTTTCTCCCTCCCTCAGAACTGTATCTCCCTCACATATTACCTTGAACCAGAATGGTGAATCTCCTAAATTACGGGGTTCTATGATGAGACTTTTCACAAGCTGTTAGTAAGTCATATGGAGAACAGATTCGGACATAAAAAAGACGCTTTATCTACAGGTGAATTTTAAAGTGAAAAACACCACTTATCAGGGAATGACCCAAATATATTAGTACGCATGTGTCCTTCCAGACGATAGCTGTTCGTGAAAAACACCTCTGAAAACGTCCTGAAAAAACGAATTTTGAACTAACATACATCGAGTTGATTACGGCGCGAACAATGGTTGCCAGTTAAAATATAAGTTTGTTGCTATTCTCCATGGATATTGGAATTATGAATCGACACAAATCCAACACACCTATATCGAGTTGGTTGAGGTGCCAGTGGTCAGTGGCGCCAGCGAAACATTCACTAATTCGCTCATCAATTTATGCAGTACGACTGGAACTATTATTTTGTAAATTCAAATGAATCATTATTGTGACAAATTTTAAAATATTGACTAGGTACATGTTTGATACAATGCAAATTATCAATTTGTTTTCGAAATTGAGTTTTGAGGGTTCAACAGTTTTGAAGTTTTCGTCTAAAAAGGGCGTTTATTGATATCTCTGTTTATTGCAGAATACAGAACCAAACGGAATATATATCTATCTGAATGCCTCGCCTACGTCGAACCAACATAGATTCGTCATACATTCGTCATACCCTGTCCTCTGGGAATGTGAATTCGAAGTCAATTTCAAAAGCCCACGACCTTGGGTGTGGCGATTAATATTAAAGCCGTCCAATACGATCTATTTCCTCCTCAACTCATCTCCGTCGGTTCAACTCTCTCTCTCCCGTCGAAATTTGGTCCCTCAACCAACCTATTTTCATATCGACGGTCGTTGGTCCTTTCGGGATCTCTCAGCATTCAAACTCCAACGTTTCTCCCTTCATTTCAATTGACAGCCCGACCCGCTCGCTTTCCTCACGTCTCTGGAATGTTCCAAATACAGCTCACTGATCCGTGGTATCATATTACCTGGCAGACCCCACACGCATAGATTGAAGTATGTGAAACGAGGCGTCTTCAGCCGACTCACATTTATCGCGGCGACCTTTTGATCCGGCTCTCTGCAATTATATTTTGGTGTGAAAACCATAATCAAATCTCTACGCGAGACTATCCATTCACCGACCACCCCCAGTTATAATTTGGCGGCTGACAAACAACCTCAAAAGCTCACACCCTATCGAGATATCGTTGACACCTCTCAATCCACCTTCACATTCAGTCCAGTTCCATGTTCGTCACGTGCACCAATTGGGTGATGGCCTGTAATAAATCTGTTTAAACCGATGTCGATTGTACTGAAACGTCAAAATACATATAGCATGACATTCCTGAAATTTGATGCAAAACAACACTCAAGACTGAGAAAATGAAGAGAAGCTAATCAAAGCTAAATGTTGCTAATTGCCAGGTAATTCCTAGATCATCGAAAAGAAAGTGCCAATTACTGAATAAATCAAAACTAAAGAAAAGAGAATTGTGCATATCAGGACATTGTTTAATTTCATTCCTCCCCTACGCCCCACTCACGCTATGAAAATTGAAATAACTGAAGTTCTATAAACACGCAGGCCGACCCAAAAGTAAGATCGTTCAAAATATAATGATGCGAACTGAAGATGTGAGATGTTAGTTTCGGTCATTGCTTTGAGCGAATTATTAAAGCGAATTATTAAAATCTAACCGTAGAAACAACCAAGTATGTATTTTTACAGGCACAAATACTACTGGCGTCAACAATGTAAAGTGTATCTGGCGACTCCACATGTTTTTAGTTGAATCGTGTTTGGAAAAATATGGTCTCGTAAAATAAAGTTTTAATTGTATTTTTGCCAATAGAACAAAACCTCTTGATCTTGTGATGTGATAATGTGACAACCGTAGTGATTGAATGTTCTCCAGAGTTGCAGCCACTGGGCTAAAAACTCAACAAACAATTTATAATATTATAGGAAATTAACTTGATGAACTGCAGCTCAGTTGTTAAGTTATTGATATGCCAAATATACTCGTATATTGATTATTAAAAAAAAGTAATTGTATTTTTGTCAAAGATTTCCTAAAGTTTCAATTTCAAATTGTTCAATATAATGTTCAATTTAATGTTTCAAAATCTGTGTTATCAGTGCCCTAAACATGCACATCCCTGGAACAAGTCGTTGAGTCGTTTGTCGATATTAAATATGGCATTATTCTTAGTGGTGGGGGGTTACGAATAATATTGTGTAAATACTCTTGGTATTCCAAGTACCAAATTGCTCTTCAAGCGCTTCAAAGTTAGAAATATTAATATAAAATTTTCAATTTTCGATCATGTGTTCATCTGTATACCAAAGGCATTCAGTTAATATACACTTTTATTTTAATTTTTGTAAATATTGCCAATAAACATCTTGAATCTATGACAGTTGGGGCATTTAGATTTTGAGGGGCGTCCCTAACAAAACTCAACGGTGATTTTGAACTTTCTCAGGATATCCTGAATTTTATGGGATAAATGAGTTTATTAAACAATTTCATACGTGAAATTGCAGAGTGAATTGTGGGGTCACGCATATGAGTAGGGAGTAAAACTTGAATATCTTCAGAATAGATAGAAGGATTGTTGATAAACATGTGTGGTTGAAACTCAAGTTCGAATTGTGATGAAAATTATACCAGGACCAGATAGACGCTATGCGGGCTGATACTGGTCCCGCCTCGAAGCGGCGATGTCGTAGGTACATTATTTCCCTTTGTGACATTTTCCATTATGCTCGGTCCTCTACGTCCTTTCACTAGCTTTCATTTCGTCCCAAATCACTCGCCGTCATTGTTGAATGGGGTCAAAATATTTCGTCATTGCGAGTTGAGATGAATAAGTATGGTTGACAATGAAGGCATGTCTATGATTTCCGAAGGCTTTCATTCAGAATCTAACGTCCTAATGAAGAGCTGACTTTCTTCTTTTTTTTTTAATGGAAGGCGACGATTCATCCGTTACACTAATTCCTACAGTTCATTTCTAACCTGAATAGTTAGAGTGTGATAATAAGTTTAAATGATCGACATTTTAGACAAGGGGACCCAAGATGTCCTTCAGGCATCGATAATTCTTTCGATGTTTGCGCATGCGCATTGTCCCCACTTTTTCAAATATATGATAATTTGATTGTTCCCATCCCCATTGCTCACATCATCCATGATCTGAATCAGCCGGATGGAACGACCACATTGGTTTATGATAGCTGTTAGTGATTTTTTTAAAATAAGTAATCGATATGTAATATTATAATATTATAAACTGTTTGTTGAGTTTTTAGCCCAGTGGCTGTAACTTGGGAGAACACTCAATCACTACACTTGTCACATTGTCACATCACAAGATCAAGAGGTTTTGTTCTACCAAGAGTCGAAGAACTTCATGTGTTCGTGGAGCTGCTGTTTGTGTCTTATTAGTTGTTGCTTTGCTACTTCGCTGACAGATTCCATCTTGAGGTCTCGATGAAGGTCATCATTTCTGATTTACCAAGGGGTGTTGTCAATACTCCTAAGTACGTAGTTCTGAAAAATTTAAATAATCTTACTGTGTTTTTTTTTCTTTAGTGCAGGTTTTAGGATTTACTTGTAGATGAGCAATTTGTTATGCACTGCTAGCTCAGAATACCTACCTAGCAGCCAGTACAATTTTTTAACTTTTATATTTAATTGTTCGTTTTTTAAAGCTATTGCTCTTAGTCCAAAATTTTCAAAACTAGAATTTTCGAAAAAAGTTTCATACCAAAATCCGTTCTCGGCCATCCTGAATTCACAGCCAAAATACACAAAATCCGTAGTATTTAATACTATAATATACCTACCTAGATACCATAAGTCCACAGAGGTTGTAGGATTTGCCAGTAGATGAGCAATTTTCTACCACAGCTAGTTCAGAGTACCTACCTCCCAGCCAGTACAATGTTTTGGATTTTATAATTTTTTTAATTTTTTTTTTCAAGCAAAAATTCGATCTCATAGCCATGCTGCAAGACTCTGGATTTTAAACATGCACCTTTCATCTTAATTTGGCATCTCTAAATACTTTGCAGTATTAGAGTAGGGAATATTTTGTTCATTCATGATGACTGGTATCGTTCTTATTTTCTTG
The DNA here is from genome assembly GCA_963920205.1 of Stenodema calcarata. Lineage (NCBI taxonomy): Eukaryota > Metazoa > Arthropoda > Insecta > Hemiptera > Miridae > Stenodema > Stenodema calcarata. Next base: position 16,297,688 of record OY986048.1, on the reverse strand, counting down.
ATCGTAAAGTTCAAGGCGCTTGAGGCGCCATTTTATGGTACAGGCCCGAGCGCTCTCCTTCGTATTTTATTCTGAAATATCATTCAGTACGGTAAAATTTCAAAATTTGTATGATGATTATGAACGCAATATGGAACGACCTCATTGTTTTATGATAGCTATGAAAGCAATAGGGAACGACCACATAGGTTTATGATAGTTATGAACTCAATGTCTCATAGTTTTGAAAGAATTTGTCTCTTGCTTGTTATCAGTTTTATAATCCGTGACAAGACATGGAAGGAGGTCAGGTAGACACAAACACAAAGAAGACGGACATAATATGAGGTATGATTTTGTCGATCCATATTATGGATCGACATAATCATACCTCAATTAAATATCCATTAAAATACAAAATGAAAGTAGACAAGTGCTTCAACGATTCAGTATGTCCCGGAAGCAGTTTCATAGTAACTCCGGGCTAAACGAGGATATTAAAGAATTAATGTATGTTAGTAACGAAATCAGAGTTTCCACCTTCAGTTTGTATAAAAACATGTTTGCCTCTCTTCAATTAGTTAGGATAACTGAGCGATTCCCACAAATTTGGAACTTGTATGAAAATGGCCGTGTTGAAGCGATCACTTAGGCTGCGGTAGTGAGCCTCATTTGAGCTTCTGGTAGTGAGTTACATTTGGCTTCTTCAACACAATCTTGGCATGATCTCAGGCCGTCTATGACATTTCTATGGCAGAGCCATGTGCACGAATTTTGTACCTAGTTTCAAGTAGAGCAGGGTGGAAAAAAGTGTCATAAAAGTAGATTGCACTTTATGAACGTTTATGTACGTTCAAATACCTGTTCCTGTGATTGACAAAAAATGTTAATGGTTTTTAGAATCTTTCAGCCATTTTCTGAATCCGCCGATAAACTGAGGTGGTGTGGGGTTCCAAACGGAAGAAACGATACCTGCACGCGACGCCAAAATCGACCCCCCTTATCAGATGCATTTCCCTCGCGCTCAAATCACTACCGTCCGCGACAACTTAGCCGCTTGGCAGTTTTTCATTTGATCTGCCTTGTTTCGAGTTCATGATTAATAATGATTAACGTTGCTCTATCCACCGCCACGTTCTCGGTTTGGGGGGTATGTGAATTTATTATTTGATACTAGTAGCGTGACAAAATTAGTTATATGAAATTATTTTTACAGTAGCATAACACGAAAGGTAGTCGCTTACAACCCGTTCCAGTTTTAAAGGCATTCTGCTGTGATGCACAACAAAACATACTGCCTTTCTTGTATGCATTGAAATCGAACCTCATCAAGACTTAGGTTGAAGAGTTGATAGAAATTATAGGTTCCTCGCCAATTGTGAACAGATATCGATGAACGATTGCATGTTAGCGTGTGTTGAGTACCCAATGTGTTTTCACATTAGTACATTAGACATTATCCAAAACTTCATGTGCTTTAACAAAATAACAGAAAAAAAAATGTAAGAAAATTATACTATTCCAGTTCAACTAGATTAGAATCGAATGCAATTGAACTATCCTTGAAATTTACGTTGAATTCGATGAGTTGAGGAAAAGCGGATTCTTATACGAAAAGAAAGGTAGAACTCGTAGAAAAAGGTTTGGCCACCAGTAATCGGTGTTTCAACTGAGCCCGTTTACGCATGCGTAGACAAAAGTCCACGAGCAGTCCGGAACTACCGCAACTGCCCCAACTATCTGTCGAGTAAGTACATGCTTTCCTCAAGCAGCCTTTGACCTACTCGAGAGCCGGCATGACGAATAACACCAGAGCCAACGTCTTGCTCCAGGGCCGGAGCCATCTTCAGGGGTAAAGGAAGCTAATAAAACTACAGATGGATGTATGTAAGGGCCAGATGACGGGTACAAATTATTGAAGGTAGATCAACAGACGGCATAGGTAACAATACCCTATAATTATATTGAAAATAGTAACTCTGTGATATGAGTTACTACTTGATGTTAGTATAGATTATCGAAGAAAGCGTCTGTAGAATATACGAGTGTACAGCCACTCGTAATTAATATCAGTAGGTACATTAAATAAAATCAATTGATGCATGAGAAAGAACACATTTTGCTTACAGAGATACATCAGGATACAGGTTTGTTGGATATCCATGGTAAGGATGAGAACATAATATGCCCTGTACTGATGTGAGCTAGAATATTGTTGTTCAAGATTTGGGAGATGAAACACGTTGACAGAATTACCGTGAAAACAGTAATTTGATAGAAATGGAAATGGCTACACTGGAGCCCGATTATTTTGGTTACCGATTATTTATTTTGGTTTACCCACTCCACCCCTCGAAATTTGGTTTACAGGTTCGGATCATCCCATGATAATCCTTAAAACATTTCTTAATCCTAGGTCAAGGAAAAGAGGTTCAAAATGAACTTCATATCGCGATAAATTAAGAAAGAACGGTATACAAACAGAGTTTAATTTTTATAGTTTCCAAGACCACACAGAGGTGTGTACGACCAGCCGTAATCTATCATTTTGAGGGTGAAGTGGCAACATGGCCTACCTCAAATGGTGCTGTACAACATGGCCTAAAAATTATCTAAAAAATTTACAGGAGGCAAAAAAACTGTTTATCTCTAAGATTTGGGACCATATACGTGACTGTTTGTAACTATAGACACTTCCGGGTGCCAATATACTACACAGACAACTTACGGGATGATGAATACTTTCAATGAATTTTAATTTGAATGCCGCTGAATAAAAAAAGTCAATATGACCAAAAATGTCAGTTAGGCCATGTTATTGTGCACTATTTGAGGTATGCCATGTTGACCAGCCCTATCTGAGGTAGGCCGTGATGTTCAGCCTCATTTGAGGTAGGCCTTGTTGCCACTTCACCCTCGATTTAGTGATCTAGACAGAAGGGTGATCTGCACAAAGGAGATAATAAACCGTTGTGTCAAACATTTGTAGAGTTTTTTCAGTTGGGATTACCTACCTATACCCGAATCATTCCCATTACTGCAGTTTGGTGAGTGATTACGCATTAATGCGTTGTAAAGTTCAAAATTGTACATCTTTTGTATAGTAATCCACTAACTCTCTTCACAATATTAGCTCATGAGAAGCCATCTGAAAGACCGTCAACCTGGCGTTTCCGGTTTCGAGTTCAGGTTTGCTAAAAATTTGGGAAATATAATGCGTAATATGATGTTATTTAGAACATCGAGAGTTGAAAAATGAATGCAAAAAGCAAAACATGATTTGAGAAGGGCTTGTGAATTGGGATGGTGCGTTGGGATGTGAATTGGATTTATACCGCCTGGTTATACAGATAACTTAATCAGTATACCGATGGAACAATATTGTTTGCAAATATAATTATTAATTTCCCATTGAGGCATAAAAAAGCATCTCCTGAATAATAGAATACCTAGTAAAAAGATTCCACGATGTCGAAAGAGAAAGATTTAAAGACGAAAGAGAGTCCTTACAGTCCTTACTGCCAAGGTTGCTAGAGTAGATTTATTTTTTATCTCAGAAGACAGCCAATACGGACCTCACTTGAGAATCCCCAATCTGATGGGTAGGAAGGCATTTCTGTATCCACCGTCACTTTTCATAAGAGGATTACAAGTATTGGATGGAAGAACGGGGAGGGGGATATCTGTCTTCGGAATCCCCAACCCAATAGGAAAATTTGATTCCTTCAATCCTTCACATAATATCTGAAATCAAGGTATTGTCTCGGCTACCTTTTCCCAGGAACGGTCATGGTCTTCCAGTGTTTCTCCCAGGAAGACCATTATGAATCCCGAGAATATTAAGGTTTTTGACGACGCTCGCGGCTAATGTACACGACTAACTAGGGATGATTATCAGTTGGGTACCACCAATGTTTTTTCCTGCAAACGTCGATTTCTAAAACACATAGTAGGTATAAAAAACTTTGTTCATTCAAAAATAACTTACCTACTGTGGCCTACCTAAGTATAAGTACCTACCTTGCTGTCAATTTTTTGGTAATTGTTGTTCTCATTCAAAAACATTAAACATGAAAAATGGACTAAATTAATTGTTCGTTAAGTTGTCGCTCAACCATTCTTTTTTTTTTTATTTTTTTATTTTTTTTTTATTTTTTTTTAAATGTAAATTAGTACATTTTATAAATTAGTAAATTTTACTCTATTCCGACTATTTATTTTTGGCGTCATGAAAAAAAAAGCAGTTTTGTAGCCATATCTGCGGATAGGCGATTTCTAGGAGGGTTCAAAATTAAACCGATTAACGTTAACATAAAGTGATGGTGGTATTGGTTCCATTCCTATTATCTTGAGACAACCATGTCTGACATAAAAAATATGCAACCTAAAGATTGCAGCTGCTAGAACAGTAAAAGGTGAAAAAGCCACGCAAAATAGGAAATAATGTAGAAGGTAAGTAAAGTTCCTTACAAGTTGCGTTTTTAATGTTTCAAAATTCATTTGTAACCTCTTCCCATTGACTAGGGTTATGAACAGTTTAAAGGATCATCGTGGGTGATATCCGAACCCAGAAACCGAATTTCGTCATTTTTCCTCAACACTAACTGAGCAAAGTGCCAAGGAGGTTAGAAGGACGGATTTAATTTTTTTTAATTTGATTTTCTGAATCGACGTATCTTGAAATATAAACCCTCACATTTTGAGGGGTGTTAAACTTTTTTTCTCTTTGGTCGATTCCAATGGTTCATTATCGAAGATAATTCACCAAAAATATATTCAAGAAACCGCCGATAAAATATTTTATCGGACTTGAATGAAACTCGTATGATCACTTTCGATGGCATCAGGATTGTGGACTAATTTTGGAGCTTATGAAAGATGATGGATTTCAGAAATGAAGTCTGGCAATCCTCTAAACCGCACGACAGATGAGTCTTGAAGGATTGGTTTTACGCCGCGGCGCGCTGGATACACCGTCCTGGCCTACGAGACTTAACACTGATAATCGTTAAACTGTTAATCTTTGATAATAAACCATTGGAATAGACCAAAGAAAAAAAATGTTTAACCCCCCTCAAAATTAGTTGGTTTACGTTTCAAGAAATGTGTAGTATTGCCCCTTTTCAATCTGTCCCTCCCTCGTCGTCGACCGTGCAATAATATGCTGTAGAACAATGCAAATGTGTCAGGAATTTGACATTATAACCATCATTTACTCCGCAGCAAGTAGCTTGTTTTCAAAGCTTAGGTAAACTAAGGTAGATCTCTCGAACTATCTCCCGAAGCCCTCGATTGTACCAGGAAAGTTTTGATGGAAAGATAGCAGGAGTCGATGTCTATGCGCGCTTTGTTTCATCACGATATCAAGTAGAAGTTCTTATCCCCATGTTCATTCCGCCTCACGCTAGATTGTAACTTTTTCACTTCATAGCGGTGTTTTTTTTAGGAAACCTCAGGTTTAGCCTGGTTGAGTGTGCAAACGTATCCGTACGATGCAAAAGCTCACTTATAATTCTGGATCATAACGAATTAATTTATATCCAACTTTTGGTAAACAAGTATTTGAACTTACTGAGGTATCGGAGGAAACTACCCGCCAACAAAATTACAGATATGTTGACTCATGGAATGGAATGCCTTGGTCGTTGCTTTCATTTTCTTTATTCAAGATATTCTCTCATTATTACCGTTCTTCCAGTTTACGGAAATTGCAAATTCCATAAATAATGCATGAACTAAATTATTATTGTTGAAGAAAACTTTTTATTAGTACGGACGTTTCAAAATTCCAATGAAAATAAATTGCCAACACGTTCCTTCCCCTCTCTAAAGTGCGTTGTCTTCTACTTACTGCCCTTTGTCATCTCTCAGACATCCCGTAGCCTGTTTTATTCCTCATCCCCCGCAACCCTATTCCATTCCATTTCGGGTTTTCAAATTCTTCTTCTTCATCTCATCCCGTATCCCAACGGAATAAAAAACTCTGCAAATTCTTGACACAACGGTTTATTATCTTCTTTGTACAGATCACCCTTCTGTCTAGATTACTGAATGATAGATTAATTACTATTATGAATTATCATTGATTAGATATTAATAATTATTATCAAGTAGTCTAAATTATTAATATTTATAGTTGGTTATTAATAATTTTTATGCTTCATTATTAATAATTATGAGTGTGTGTGATTTAGTTTGACCGTCAGTAAGAATGATGTTGAGGGACCCTCGACATCCCTCAACATCATTAATAATTATTACGGCAGGTCTTCAAAACTCTTAATCAACATATGAAGTTATGAAAATGTCAAAATTCATTCTGAACCCTTGCCTATTAAATGTGGTACGTAAACCCACTGATTTTGAGAGGAGCTAACAAAACTTTTCCAGGCCGGTTCTGCCGGTGGATTATTGAAAATTATTATCCAAATGATGCTATTTATTCCACAACGATTTATTATTTTCTGCATGGTTCAGTCTTCTGTCCAAATCACTGACAAAAAAGGTAAATTTCGAAGTGTCATACTCTTATTAATCTTGAAACACAGAAAACCGACAAAAAGTTTGAATATACCGTGCCTATGAAAAAGTTTGTAGATACCATGCTTAATATATTACCGGTTGATAGAAATAAATCTAACCAAGTAATATTGATTCATTCATTAAACTTACATTCAGGTCAAATTACAAGTAGCGAAATATGAGAAATATTTGTCTTAGTGTAGGGAGTTTGTGTGTTAGAGATACGGTTGTTCACTTAGGGGTTTTTAGAATTCGTGACTTTTTCGAATTGGCGGAATCCTTTCTGAATTATTGTCATCTTACTATGATTATCACTTTTCAAATCATCTTGCATCTTCTTGGATCTTTGATCTTGCATCTTCTTTCAATAATTATTTGGAAAAACTACAGTTCATGATATAGGGTATAGGTAACTACTCTCCTCACTGGATTGTATGGTTTATTTACCTCCGGGTAACAATAATAACAATAAGTGTCGGGAGATGACAGATATAGAATTATTCTATATCTGTCCCCTCCCGACACTATGAAATTATTAGGAGATCACCGCCGTGTGGTAGTAAATATTGAAGAATGGTTCTAGCAAATTAAAGCAATACATTATTACTTACTTACAGTTACGGATGATAATTCTTGAGCTCAACTTACCTGAAAAATAGAAATTGACGAGTAAATGAAAAATCATTATCATACTATTAATATTATAGTGCCATTCATGCATTTGCCAACCGCACCTCAGTCAAATAACCATTTCAGTCATATTCATGTACCCTGAACTGTAAGATGACCTGACGAGATATTATAGGTTAAATTTGTCTGCATCCTAAATTGTTATACCTACTTGTGTAGTGATTATTCTTCTCCCCTCTTTTCAGTAGTTTTTTCTTCTAACTGAGAGGTTAATTTCAACTCAATGTGTTACGAAGGAAAAGCCCTCGACAGAGGAAACTAGACGAAGGGGATAACTCCACAACTTCCGGTCTTTACTTCCAGGAGAAACGCAGAAAAACTACATGTGAGGTCATATGGTTTTTTGTGAGGAATTGTACAGTGGGGTTAAAAATGCATGTTTTTGACGACTTGATATATTCTTTTCAGAAGATTTAAGTTCTACAGAAAATCTTATTTGAGCGTTTGAACGTGTTTTTCTTTCAGCAATAACAATTATTAAATGGGGTGGATTAACCTGCGGATTAAGCAGACAATTATAATTCAAGAGTTAGGAATCGGGTTATCCTTGTTGAAGCACAAGACTACTGACGGGGCAGTACAGTTTGTCGTTATCAAACAATTCTTAATTAGCCTTCTTTCTTTTTAATGTTTACAACCAAAGCCAACGAGTTTTTCATAGAGATTTCTACTGAAGACTTGTAAGATTATGTACTCAAGCTGACGTCCAACTCGGTTCAAGTTTAGACGTCTCAGTACCACATATTTCCTCCCAGCTTGCACGTTTCTGTTAGCCTTTTCAAATCGAACGGCGCGGGCGAACGAGCGGCACTAACGGAGTAAAGTCATCTAAGCTCAGGCAGCTGTTCTACGTCAGGTTTGTTCCGCAAACAAACGAACGTTGGAAATTGAGCGAGATCCGGCCACCTCCTTTCCATGCCGGGTACACAACAACACGATTTTTACATTGTATATGTCGAGTTTATTCCAGAGAGCAGGCTTTATTTGAACCACACTTTATTTGAAAATATTTATTTGAACCACACTTTATTTGAACCACACTTTATTTGAACTACACTTAATTTGAACCACCTTTATTTGAACCACACTATATTTCCATTTTATTTGAAAATATCATCAAACATCGGAAAAAGTTGCTGTACACGATACAAATATCACATGCAAAACACGCGAGCGAGCGCCGAAAATCAAATGGATGCGGCCGTTGCGACCTAAAAACAGTATGGAGCATGGGCCAGAAATATCGAGAGACCAGTTAAAGTGAGTCACACAAACCTCCTGCACCTGTCTCCACTTTACACATCACCTCCTGGGCTGAATCAAGCCAAAATCAAGGATCTGAGGAACATCATCTTATATCTCCAAAATCTTCGGAGTAAATCGTTCTATAACAACCTTCTGAATGATCTTACTCATATTAGTGATCCAGAAGCAGAGGACTCAACGAACTCCAACAACTTAGATCTCGACAATGATGACAATAACGATGGATGTGCTGATGATTGACCCATAATCTTTATTTAGAATCTGCTTCTTCTTAATTATGCATTCTTTGAGTCATTATTTATGTTGAATAAATGTATAAAACAATTAAAAGAAGAAAAATCATTATTTTTACCAGCATTCCATGAATGGAGCAATGTTTCGTTTGTCTTCTTCTTAGTGGAATTCTTTTGAAAAAATCGTTTTTCGCCAATCCCATCAAAAATATTGCAAAGAGCTCATATCTGGCATTCATCCTGACTGGAATTCATCAAGTACTGAATGAAAAATAAAATTTCTAGTACCTATTGTATGTAAACATGGTAAACAGTTTTTTTTTTCATTTCCTAAAAAATCAGCTCTTTTGGCTGATCGTGTTTTTTTTTTTTTTTTTTCAGAAACCCCTCCGTTCAAGTCCATTGTTACCGTTGTTTGAATTCAAATCTGTTCGCGCGCAAAATCGGTCGTTCTCTAGTCAGTCTGATGCAATGGATCTCCCTCCATGTGTGCGCCTCGTCCCCGCTCCTGTCAACCTTCTCCCGAAAGGAGGACAATCCCCTCTTGTTCATATTCTGTGATCCCGTGTTCTACCGTCTACAGTTCAGTGCTTGGAAGAGCTCCGACGCAGCGTCGGCAACGCTTATGTAGTCTGATGCACTTCGCGATACGTGTAGGGGCCCGACGCGGTAGAGTGGGTAAGATGAACTTACATGAAGTTCAATTGCCGGCCTAACGCTCATCCGAAGCCGGGACACTGAGGCAATTAATAGCCTTGAGCAAAATGGTCAGATCAAATTCTGTTCCTCAATATCGCCAGCTGATGGCAGACCTGAAGCCCCACCTGAAATGACTCAGTCTCTTTGGTTTATTATCTTCGATAGTACCTAATGAACCTTTAGATTCGCCCAAGAAGAAGAAATGCTGATTTACATTTCAAGATTCCAAAAATCGAAATACTCACTCGCTCGCTTGTACGCAGCTTCCAAGCACTCTAGATGGTCGCTAGGAGTGCTAAGAGTGGAAAACGAAAATTGAGCAAAGAATAGTTGCTGAAAAAAACAGAGATTTCCCACACGAATCCGAGTGCAGAGCTTCGTAATGATACTGACGATTTTCGTAACTATCTTCGAATGGAAGAAGCCACCTATCAGCATCTGCTCGAAGTAGTAACAATAACATAATGAAATGCTCAATCTCCCCCAGTAAACGATTATCAGCCACGATGAGATTTTTGATTTCTTACGGGGCATTGAAATTTTCCATGCGTATTTCCAAGCAATCACTCAGTGAAATAATTCCGGAAGCATTTACGGCGGCGTTGGAATGCACGTTCCTAAGGGTAAGTAAATTCCGAAGAAAAATCTACAATGCAAAAAGTACCGATACAATGTCGAAAAACGCAATCCCACAAAAAAATATATACATATGTACCTAGTGCAATTGCAATAAAAAAAATGAAAAAACTGAAAATACTGATAACACGAGTGTGAGGTCAGAGAGAGCGGGTGCGTATGCGCAAGATTGAAGTCGAGGCTTGAACGGCGTCCAGACGCTCAAACCACATCGCTAGCTCAAGCCGATTTTCTGTCGGGGACAGATTTTACTCAAACCACATTTTTGTATCCAGACGCAACGATCAACTTGCACGAACTAAACTGAGCTTAACGTGCTGCGATTACCATCATTACATTGGGACATGTGGAAAGAAACCATAACTGCACTCATAATACACATTGGATGGTAAAAATATTCTTCCTAGTTTTCAACAACTACATTGCGAGTTATCCTGTAAATAAAATGCTGGTATTAAAATGCTAGGAACTACTAACTTTCTCCCAGCTTCGGTGAATTGGGGTATAACATTACAGGATCAGGTATAACATCCCTAGCCGTCCATCCTCATGCCATCCCTCCAACGGGTCGACAGTGCTCAGTAGCCTGTCCTCCCTTGATGACAGAACCCACTTTCGAGAGACATCCAAGGATCAATGGATGTTTATCGATGACTGCTCTATTGTTTGCATACCGATTGGACTAAATAGGCGACAGATCTGCCGGAAGGAGTCACGACTACACGCCAAGGGACAAACAGTGGTGTTCAGTGGTCAATTAATGAAATCTTCCCTCTTTAACGTTATGAAACCTTCCAGCAATCATCGGCAATGCTGTTCAGTATGTTAAACACCCGATATTATACTTACAGCGCCCTAAACTCATCAAAACCATTTCAGGTAGAACTTGAATCAGCTTTCAAGTTAAATGTTGGTTTAGAACCAGACCCTGGGGCTTACGAAAACTTACGAACAGCCTGGTCCGTTTATATTGCAGGAATCCGTTCTAAATACACTTTGAAGCCGATTATTATGTTCTCGAGTCCACTCATCTTCGATAGAAACTGATTTGCCATTGAAAAGATTTGAAGACTTCCTTGGGACTCAACTGCTAACTCGAACAATCAAATGGACACTAAACGTCAATGATAGCATTAAAGTCAACCTGCACGCTGCTGCTCAAAAAAATTTTGGAGGACTTCGATGAATCTTGCAAGGGAGCAAAGGATTTTAAGTGCTATATTTAATTTGGGTGTTATCATAGAACACCTCTAAATGTGTTGGGATTCTCGCTCAAATTCAGAACATACCTTTATTCATATCGTAGATTGACATCTACATGGAAAATTGTAAATGCATCCTTAAATTATGAAATTCATTCCCCATTGCTCTTTCAATTCCGGCTGATTTGGATCACGTGACTGCAAATCCAGCAATAAATATTAGAATATTTCCTGTTTTCTAATATGTTTGCACAGAATATCAGTTTGTATTCATCTATTGACATAAAGTTAGTATGGAACCGCTAAAGATGAACAGTCAAGTTCCAGAGGTGGGAGCGAAAGAGAAAATGTCATACCTTACAGTAGGAGTAAGGTGTCAATAATACATAATAATGGATAAATAATTCCGAATATTCAATTTCAACGGTCAATCGGATCATTATCTTGCTGATCGGTACTTTCGAGTTAAACACGATGACGCTTTTTCAGAACCCAAAAAGATCCAGGGAGTTGTGCCTCAAGGTAGCGTATTGAGACCCCTACTTTACCTGCTATATACCAGCGACTTGTCAGAAATTGAAGAAAACACAACTGCCACTTTTGCGGATGATACTGCAGTCCTGTCAATCGGGGAACCCGATAACGTATCAGTAAATAAACTAAACCGATCCATCTCTCGCATTCACACCTGGACAACCAAATGGAGAATCAGACTAAATGAGGCAAAATCAGTGCACGTTGACTTCACTAATAAGAAATTATCCAAGCAAAATATCTTGGAATGACACTTGATGCCAAACTGAGATGGAAAGAGCATGACATGCTCTTTACATTGTAAAGAACATGACATCCATCTCTTTACATTGTAAAGAATAAAAAACCAAGCTCACAGTAAAATTCAGAAAAATGTACTGGCTTAGAATAGAATGGAATAGAATAACTTTATTTATGTATCTGTACAACATCGGGCTAGGTAGCCCGCTCTTCCTGTCATACAGAAGATTCCAGGTTTTACATCTTATGGGTAGGCGGTCAAAAATGTCTATTCATAACAAGCTCATTCTGTACAAACAAGTCCTGAGACTCGTATGGACTTATGGTGCACAATTTTAGGGATGTACAGCACCTAGCAATCGCAACATTATTCAGCGCTTCCAGAATAATGTTCTGCGTTCATGCAAAGATGCATACAGATACTTTCGTAACGACCGATTACACTACGAGCTTCAAGTGGAATCGGTCAATGAGGTCATACGCAACCAAGCCATCAACCACTTAATGAGGCTACAAGATGACGTCAACGGGGATGTTGTCCGACTCCTAGACACAAATGATCTACTCCGAAGATTGAAACGTACCAAACCGCATGAGCTTGCTCAACTAATGTGAAAACGTCTAAACAACATACCTAAGTTATGTACTTTAGTTTTGGACATTTAATTTAAAATTCAACATACGGATATTTCTTATTAGTTTACTTGTATATACTTGGCGCAATATAATATATTTAATAAATAAAATAAAATCGGATCATTTCCATTCCGATTTCCCCTCAATAATGAGGGAAGTGGGAAAGAAATCATTAGTCTGGTAGCACATGATGGAACGCACCCAGCATTAAGGGCATTAAGTTGGCATTAAGGGTTCCCTGCCTAACTGAATTTATCAGGATTTTCAAAGTACCTTTTCTCAGAAACTAGACAGTTAACCTAGACAGTTAATTTTTAATTTATTTTAAACTATAACATTTTCTCTTGAATGTTTCGAGCGAGTTTCCCAAAATTGTCAGTTTTTGATTTTTGAGGATTAAAATGAAGATTAGAAGGTAATTTCTCAACATTGTAAGCTTTTACAGCTAAAAGGGCTCGGCACATCCAAGAGAACGTGTTTCGAACAAAGAAAAATTTTGAAAGTTTGAAACTAGACATCTAGGTATATTAGTTCCTGAGAAAAGGTACATTGAATGCGCTAAAAACCTGATTTTATAGGAGAGCTCTTTTCCCGATAGTTCTTCGATTTTTGATACATTAGTCTTAAACTCCACGGAACTGTGTTCTCTCCATGGTTGATTCGGGGCAATAAAACGAAAGAAGAAGAAGAAAACAATGAGGAAGGGGGGAAAAATCAAGTTTTATAAGAGAAAGTTAGAAAAGTTTGTTGTTGTGGACAAGTTTTGTCCTGTTGCCTAGTGCGTTTCCTATTTCCGTGGATTTAGATTTATTTCATTCTATTTCAACTGTCTTTCGACATTCTGCGCTCAACCAGTTGTGTTTATCTCAAGAAAGCGTTTGAAATTCCTGTGGCGTCTTGGGCCCCAGCGTACCTTCTTACTCGCTACAAATTGGGCGGAGGTGTCCATCTTCAAATTGATATAAAACGATATTGGAGTATTGGAAATGTCGATTATATATATAAAATGACGCAGAATTGAGTCTAGTTTCAAACGAAACAACAAAAAAGAAGAATGATTTTTTTTCAACTTTGGGCCGGGGGACCCCCTCAATCAAATTGTTGAGAAACATGCTATTGCTACAATATACTCCCTATAGATTGGATGTGGCTAAATAATGTTATGTAGATGACAATAACTTGCAATTGAGGATTGAAAAAGCCTTGATATTATTATTTGAAGCCAAATGTGAAGTGGTATTTTCATGGAAGCTTCATTTATGAATGCAAGAAGAAACATCCAACTTGTTACCAAGCATTTGTTTCCATGTATTACACAATACTCGTTCACACGTATACATTTTTTAAATATTTTTTTTTTAGATTAAGCACACCAAAAAAGGACGCTGTAAATGTGAAACGAAGAGATATAATATTAAAAAAGAGTCTCCGGATTACGCGGTTTACATGAAAACGAGGATTGCAAGGGAGGCAGAGAATTGCGGCTACAAAATGACCGCCGGTGGAGATCCTGACCGAGCAGATCGCGAGAGGTGATCCTACCACGGATTCGGTGATACCTTCCGAGATCCCCAGCTCCCGTACTGCTGGGTCTAGGACACAACTTGAATCTCATCTGACATCGATATTGCAGTCATCACCTAAAGCTGTGACGCATCCTATTGTTATGCAGATAAATTATTTGCATGTATTCTACGTCAACGCAATACCTAGTGAAAAGAGTGTAATATTACTGTAACAGTTATCATTAATGTAGAATATCCAACCCATGAATCATTGAAAAGAAATAGAAATAACATCTCAAGTAACAACCACGTTTCTTCATCTTCAAAGTGCTCCGGTTTGAGAATGGAATAAGACATTGCAATCCTGACTTCACCATCGTTTTCAGCATTAGAAAACTGTTTCATTTTTGGAATTTACAGGTGTTATCTCCCCCTAAAACTCCCCCGCCACTCTTGGAGTGGACCGATTCTGCCCAACTACAAACTTAGTCTTTCGATTGCCAAAACAGATTTTTTGTGCAGACATCAACTTTTTATCTCAACTCTATTTTTGGTTTCTTTTGGCAGTAGAATCAGGACGGTCTGAAATGGATTTTGGTAAGAAACGTTTTCCGAAATTCGAGATTTAAAAATTGTGTACCGAGAACAATAGGTACCTTCCTTTTCTTCGAAAATTCGCTAAAACATCGGAGGTTGATTTGGGGACCTCGTGGGTCATGGGGATTACTGTATCTTGATGAATTTTGATGGTACGTATTAATAAAATCACAATGTAAAATAATTCAGTCATAGTGAAGCAGAATGAACTTATGAGTCTATTTTGTAACGTATCCACTCAATTTACCCTTCTGTTTATTACATAATATATATGTTTAATTAAATAAACCTGTTCACCGTCAATCACAAAGTATGACAATTGATTGTACTCTAAAGGTTTTTGTTATAAAAAATTGTTATTATATTATTCGCACTATAAGGCACGATGCGTATTTCAAAATAATATTATGTATATTATTTATGTATAAAATGTAGCACATGAGATGTACTTGAAGTTGGGTTACTACAACCTCTGAAATTCTAATGGCATTCAAGTTAAAATAACACCCTCGATGGATCCAGCTTCCCAGTCGAAATAGGGATTTTCATAACCGTAGATATTCAACTGCAATTAAGTAAATAAACCTGAATTGATATAGTGTTTAAATAGCTTGAAATGGATAATAAACAACAAATTTCGAGGTTCCGACAAATTTACTAATATAGACACTCAGATTTTATTATTAGATATAACTGCCACAATGCCATAAATAATACTCTGTTGAAAGTTCGGTAAACTACTTGAGCTCCGAATGGGGCTTTGAGCTGTCAAGTCGGTAGAGCTAAATTCATCAAATCAGTGCAAAACATTTCAGATTGAGTCCACCACCAGGGGAATCTGCGTAAGCTAACCAGAGAAATAAGAGGCCCTAAAGAGCTTCCGATAGCGAACGTCTCAGATCACTGAACATGTAGGTTGTTTGACGTTTACGAAACCGATTACTAGTGTCAACAGCCAACATCTATGAACTCTTGAGTATAACATTGTGAAAACAAGAGCACCTATATGAAAAAATCGTCTATTCCCACTGAAATATGAGTACATTGTTAGACCGGTTTCGGTGATTAAACCGTCGTCCAACAATACTAACGATGGTTTAATCACCGAAACCGGTCCAACAGTGTACTCATATTTCAATGGAAATAGACGATTTTTCAAATAGGTAGGTACTCTTGTTTTCCGTAACATGCGTTTCCATGAATTCGTCGCGAGTGATTTAGTTCGTACTAGAAATTGTTTAATACGGCTTTACTTCATATTTGCGATGTTATTTCAATGGAGACTGATATGATTACCCGACTTACCAAATCACTCTGGGTAGGTACTGAATTTCTCACTTTAGGATTGATTGAGGCATTTAAATCAAGAATCTCAAGGAGTCGAGGGGTGGTGGAACAACTGCTACTCCAGAACCTATTGGTCCAGGCACCTACTCCGCACATCAAAAGGTTTATTGCCGTTTATTGAACATTAACGTAACGGATTAACTCAGGAGGAACCCACACACTATTTCATGAAGCCGTCACAAAATAGATATTCATGGCATCACCGAAAAGATTCGCAAACATAGAGCCCTTTCCAATTTGATTAATGAGGCGGAGCTGAGGTATATGCGAGAAATGTTCAACTCGTTCCTTACAAATGCATAAATACCAGAGATCGTTAGGAGGGGAAGACGCTTTTCTACCTGATAACCGTTGACGCTTTCTCGAGCAAACCAGGGATGTTTCAATAGACCGCACAGCTTGGTGTTGGTCGGGATTTGATGTGTTGGTCGGGATTTGATGTGTGGAGCGGTCCTAAAGGCCTTTTGGAGCCAAAAGCACCAAGAATCCCGCTTGAGGCGGTTCATTAAAAGCCCCGAGAACTCGGCTGGAAAGAAATGACGGAGAGATGGGGTAGATGCACAATTCCAAGTCTCCCACGCAGCTTGAATTCCGGTTGGGAGAATTCAAAAGAATTTCTCGTTTCTTGTTTTTTCCTCTTGATCAGTATAACGTGAAGTACAACCACGAAATCTTACAACCTAAAGTGTGACTGTTTGACACCGAGTTATATGACAACTAATTTCTATTGCTAAATAGGTACGTCTGATGTTGAAGAAGTCTCCGTAGTGAGGAGAAGACGTACAACAGAATTTCATTTTTTGAGTGGCTCCCAAGAATTGTGATTTTTGAGGTATACCGGTTAGTTTTTTGTAGTAATTAGAAAAAAATTACTTGGACGTATATGCAGGCAATGAACATAGAAATGAGCGGTGTTGATGTGTAAAACAATTGCAGGCCGAAATGAAGTATACGACTGTTTGGTTGCTTCCAACTTGGATAAACCACTCAAAAGGCTTGACGTGATAGATCTGAGTGTAATTGTATGGCAGAGGGAGGAAGTTGTAAAACGCAGTGCAATTGTAAATTGAATGAAATGTCAAACCTTCGGATTTCAGTAAATTCCCCAAAAACACTGTACAAATAAAAGCAAATCAGAATCCTGTTCAAGATGATAAATAAGGGATCACATGATTTCATGAGAAATTAAAAATAAGAAATAAAAATCGTACGGCTTTTCCCTTGAAAACGATCTCTTGGCGCCCGTCATAATATCTAAACTGGGATTATTAAGATAAATGAATCCGTCCCAATTTTCTTATATAGGTGACTTTTTTCACTGACAGACTAGCCGTGGTCCGATAAGAATGACATGAGTGGTATCAATTTTAATCCTGATTCGGTACCGATGATACCTACTTGGCATGGATTTTGCGGTGGCGTCAGAACAATTAGTCTGGCTGTGGTGGCACCAACAAAACCGTAAATTCTGGCGGTCCAACACATATAACCTTAATATTTCATGTCCTAAGACCCTAAATTACCTTTTCCTCGCTGTCAGGCACTAGAATTTCAATTTGTCAAACCAAAAATTATCTGTTTTCTCCGAATCATTGCAGGTCGCCCCCAGGCGTCTCCATAACACCAATAACTACAGTAAATTCGGATGGTTTAACAAGCGAAACCTCAAAATGTAAAATCATTAAACCCCTTCTGGAGTTAATCAACTGATACACACAATGTGATGTATGTCGCCTAAGTCTAAGTAAGAGCCTCTATAACATATGAGCGATTCGATGCCACAAAGACCGGAGACATACAGAGAGGAATATTTTTTTAATAACAACTGAGCCATCAAGTTAATTTCCTATAATATTATAAACTGTTTCTTGAGTTTTTACCCCGGTGGCTGTAACTCATTGAGAGGAATTTGATTAAACAAATTTGTTTAAAGAAAACAAGAGAAAACGGAAGTAAAAAAAGAAAACAGAAGACCAAATCAAATGATGTCGTCGGTCAGTTCATACGGCTCTCTCATAATTTGTTGCAATTTTGGAAATTCGATCGCTCTGTGTTGACATATTTGAGACGATGATTCTTTTGAATCTATATGAACAATAGTTTCAAAAGAATCATCGTCTCAAATATTTCAACTCAGAGCGATCGAATTACCAAAATTGCAACAAATTATGAGAGAGCCGTGTGAACTGACCGACATAATTTGATTTGGTTTTTTGTTATCTTAAACGAACGAACAAGCTAGTTAAATGGTAACAGTCTTGGGTGCAAGAGATACGTTGAAATTTTTTTTAGAGAAGTGGAGCCATACGGTCGTGAGAGAGGAAAGCGGCCATGACCTAAAAGCGCCAATCAGCTCAATTGCTTTTTAGTGCCGAAAGTTCCACTATACAGAAACTGATTGCAGTTCGATCAGTAAACTACGTTTCATCTCCTAATATATCCAAATGAAGGAGCCTATTCCTTATCGCTTCAGGAGGCAAGTTGAAATCGATTAGGATAACGAAAAAATGCAAGCTAACACATTATTCGTTTGCTGACTTTCTGTTTCGGGTCCGACATTATTCGAGATACTTGGCTCCTAACCTTCTCCTGGAATATGCTGACACTTGGATTTTGAACGGAAATTACTCGCATTAGGAGTTGATATGTGGCCTATGCCACATTTTTTTCTCGATTGTTGGTCTGAAGGCCCAGATTGAAGAGTCCCTAAAAAAAAAAAAAAAAAAAAAAAAAAAAAAAAAAACCGTTGCGCAACCCGAGTATTTAAATATGTTAAGAAACTGTGACATTAGTTTAGAGCTTGAGAGGTATGAAAGAATTTGGACTTTGGGAAAACATTTTATAACTAGCATAATATATTATGTGAGTTTTCGTTTGTTTGTTGAACGGATGGATTTTGAAGTGAACTCCATCAGACGGACCACGGACCATGATTATGCATGACTCCTCGGCTTCATATTGTATTACAACTTTTGTTATATTTAATAAGGCATGCGTTCTCTCGCTCAATACCGACGGGAGTAGAAATGTACGGTGCTTAGGCCTCCAAGTTTGCATGCACGAGTAGGTCTTAAACTAAGTTAGCAACACTCATCGTGACAATTGCCAAACAAAAATCTAGGGATGGGTATCGGTTGAATAAACATCGACGTTTACACATCGATGGTTTTTTTTTACTGCAAACATCGTTGTGACCTTACCTACAGTGGCCTACCCTAAAGGGGCCCACTCACGATCCTGCTGCAGGAAGTGGGGAGTGCAACGAAGTCCCCCTCTTCGCTCTCCTACGTCAAAACGCGCTCTTCACACACGATCCTGCTGCAGGAAGTGGGGAGAGCAACGAAGTCCCCCCTCTTCGCTTTCCTACGTCAAAACTCGCTCTTCACACACTATTCTGGGATCCTGTCAAAGTTCTGAATGGCACTTGTTTAAGCAAAAACCACAAAAGTGGATTGGCTTTGGCTTTGCTTCTGGAAAGAAGAAGACTGCACCAATCAAGGATGAAGAAGAATTTTTGGTTTATTATCTTCGATAAGAACCATTGGAATCGCCCAAAGAAAAATTTTTTTAACCCCCCCTCGAAATTTGTTGGTTTACGTTTCAAGATACGTAGATTCAGAAAATCGAATTAAAAAAAATCCGTCCGTCCACCGTACGCGGCACTTTGCCCAGTTAGCTTTGAGCTAAAATTTCAAAATTTTTGTTACGGGTTCCGACCAACCCCACAATGATCCTCGAAACTTTTCATAACCCTAGGTCAAGGGGAAGGGGTTCAAAACGAATTTTGAAAATTTCAAAACTCGAAAAATTCCCATCAAACGGTATGGTTTTTATTTCATATTTGGATAGAGTTTATTCCTTAGAATTTTTTATTATTACGTAGTATTATTACGTAGTATTAAAAACTCCAGAATTATATCGGTACATTTTATTTGTAATTAATTCATCATCTCTATCATTCAGGTTCTGCACAAAGGAACCCAGTCGATTCCAACAGCCGGATATCGTATGAATTAATCATACCTAATTATTAATAATGATTATTAATAATAAATTCAAATACCTAACAATAAGGTATTATTAATACCTAACAATAAATTATTATAATTTTCACTAGGTACTTGATAAAATTATTAATAATAATAAGTGATAATTCATAATAATAATTAATCCAACATTTAGGATCCAGCCATTTAGACCTAATGATCTAGACAGAAGGGTGATCTGTACAAAGAAGTTAATGAACCGTTGTGTCAAGAATTTGCAGTTTTTTTTAACGGAATGAAACTGAAAACTGAATGAAAACTGAACGGGCGTGAAAAACGGAATGAAAACTGAAATTTGATAACGGAACGGGCGTGATGAGGTGATAATTTTTCGGTCATGGCGGGTGATAACAACACGTAATGTCGTCCTGCAGCTCCACACACGGTCGGACCTTGCAGGTTGACAGGGTGGGGGAAGCCAGACCGCAGGTTGGTCGGATGGGAATCCCATCCGGCAAGCTCTGCAGGACACCTGCAGCAGGAAGGCCACCACACACGTCCTACACGCCGCCCGTGTCCGAAGAGGGGGACATTTTCGGTTCCCCCCACTTCCTGCAGCAGGATCGTGAGTGGGCCGCTTAAGTAATGTTAAGTCCTACAGTCGAGTAAATGCTGTAAGGCATGTTCTTTAGAAGACGAGGTCGGCGCACACCTCTCTCGCTACATGCCATGACCGACTATTTAGGTTTAAATAAAGTATGAGGAGGGAAATGAGGTCGTTGAAGCGTCTTCAGTCGACGACATCCTAGAACATTGAAGTGAAGGGGGCCGGACGATGATGTGTTAGACCGCCTTACACAAACAATGCTGATGAAAGGAGTTCTTACCAGGAGTTTATTTGCTCAAACATCTGCTTAATATGAAAGTTATAATACGTTATACGAATTTTCAAAGCTAGTGGATGGTAATCAGGAAAATGATTATCCTTTGTTACAAGTAACATTATATTGTAAGCCATACAATGTAACATAGGTAAGGAAATGTCCCAAATTTTTGTGGTTTAGAACCGCTTGAAAAACATCGTAGCAGAAGTGAAGACTAATGAGGATCCTGGATTTTAGACATGTTATTTGGGGCTATTAGGATTTAAGCAATCCAAGTTTTTGTATGCTATCTCATTGTAACCCAAACTAATACTATCTCGTTGTAACGCCCGGGTCACCCAGGGTCGTACGTGCGTATGGATCGGGGCTAGTTGTGATTAAATATAAATTCAAGATCTTCTATCTCACATCTGCTTTACAATTACAAAAGTTGAGTAACGCATATTGAGTTACGAGGGGACCGGGTCCCTGCGGTTCGGCAGAGGGCGAAACAAAAGTTAGCCAGAAAACACTTTTACAGGAAAGAGAGCTTCAGAGGTGTCCTCGATAGAAACTTGTAGGCTCGATCCCCATCTTGTCATTTTCCGTCCTCCCGTGGAGTCTGTAATTAGATTATTCAATTTTCATCAACGGAAAACGGAGTGAGCAGAACAAAGAAAATTACCTACCTCCTTAAACTTCGATATGAAAGCTCTAATGGATATCATCCGAGAAATGCCATTTTCATATGAATGATGGAGTGGGGTAGCAACCCGGTAATGGCATCTGCGCAGATCGTGATGGAGGTATACAGGCTTGGTGAATTAGTTGGTTTCAAAATCTAACGGTTACACTCGCACATTAGAACGAATATAAAGGGCCCTTTACCCTGGCAAAAAATATTGCTAGAATTAAGAAAATTGCTCTAGAAAAGTGGTCCGGCATTTCAAGCCAATTTTTATTGCCGTAGCTATTCCACATTGAAAGCAATTTCTTGCTGGAGGTTGCTCAATAAATGTTGCTCCATAAAATTTCTACGTTTACACTTGAGAGGGATATTTGGAAACAGTTGCTCACGAAATGCGCCAAGAAAAGGCCGTCAAATCACAAGGTTTGACCAACTGTTCATTTTTACAGCAACAACGCACCCACCAACTCAAACACAAAACCAAGGATACACAATGAGATATACACTGTGATCCACACTTTCCATTCTAAAGGGTATGGAATAGTGATGGGCCACTCGAGTAACATCGATTTTTGAAATAATCGGACAGAATCGATTTTTGAAATAATCGGACAGAATCGATTTTCTAAAATTCTCAAAAAAGAATCGAGTGATCGTTCGAAGACTCGTAGTTCGTGCGGGAACGGTTTCTAGCGGCAAATTCTCAAATTAAAGATGAGTGATCATTCGATTTTTCTATTTATTCTATTATAGATCATCGATTTTCCAAAGCATTCGATTATCCCATCACTAGTATGGAAGGGAGGGTTGAGGGTCCCTACATATACTGTGAATTACAGAAACCACGACGTGCAGAACTGTGATCGAAATTCTAAGAAATGTGATCGATTGTACATCGATTCATTTTGGACTCGATTACACCGACATGGAGTGCATATAATAATTTTCTGCATCCTTGAGTACATATAATAATTTTTTTTTCTAACACTTCACTTTGTGGACACATATTATGTGAAGAAGGGAGCAAAAAAAATGTTTTTCACAAAACTACACAGACATGAATCTATTTGGAAAAAAAATTTAAAAAATGTAGGTATTGTATTGATTTTTTAATTTCATTTCGTAGGCACGTATTTACATGTTTTTTTAGTAGTAATTTGCTTGCAAACATAATACATTTACATGAAAGTTCGTTTATGCATGAAAACACCCCGAAATACCGTCTTCAACCTTCTCTAGTTCGAAATGTTGCCAGAAGTTTTCCAACGGAGCCGGACTTCATCGGCAACATGAAAAACTGTTGCCGAAGTGGGGTCAACGCCCGAAAATTTTGCTCCACTCGCGACAACTATTGCCGGCAATGTCGCCGAAACGAGAATAGTTGCTCGTCAATATGGAGCAAAATGGAGATTTCTCTGGGCTACTGTAAAGGCTAGTGTAAAGGCACCTTAACTCAGCTTCTAGATCAAATCCTATAAGAGAACGTTATGATTTCAGATGAAACCTGAGCATTACGCAGCGGATGGCGTTTCAAACATTGAAATCAGATCAGCCGTTCAGCAGCAATCGTCCGTCAAAGGTAAGCAATTTTGGCAAACTCCGCTAAAAAGTGGACAGCCCTCAACTTCTATCGCCTGTAGGTCGAAAATGACTGCTCCATTGAAAATGGCCAAAGTTGTAGGAAATCTGATTCTGTATCAGATGCGTTTTGAAATTTGAAATTCGCTTATTTCAGTGCTAAGATATGGATTATATAAATCAGAAAAGGTCGTAGCGCCAAATTTCCGGTTTAGTCTATCGGGGTGTGCTGGCCTCAATTCCAAAGTTAACGAAAATTATATGGATTACTTGGAATTTCGCGTCAGTGAACAGTTTGCACCACATCTCTACCAACAATCGTATTTTGACTGACGATGTCCAAAATGAGGTAGGCCAATGGGCCTGATAACGTTAAGTTTTATTTCGACTTGAGTTTAGCGTGACTTCGAATGCCAGTGTGCTATTTGCCTACTCCAAATATGGTTTGAGCAAAAAACGGGGAGAGAGATTGTGCGTGCGTGATTCGTGCGTATTTAAGAGACAGGAGGTTCCTTCAGGCGGGCGGGGTGTCATTGACGTCAGGGTAGTTGAATGAGCTTAAAATAACAAAAGAGAATCACAAAAATGTTCAATCAGTTCTGATTATCGGATAGATATAATATTATTGTAGCAACCACCTACAATTATAGCAAGGAATCCTTTGGAATCAATCAGTTGAATGAGAAAGCTCAACAGAATTTGGTGAAACCAGTGGCCTAGATTGTAAATGGGAATTAAATGGAGTTCACCACAACAACCTTAATACTACGTGGAGGTGTTATGACATTTTCCATAGATCTTTGTATGCGCAAATGTGAAATCGTGTCAACCCATTCGCTCGTGAATTAAACACACGACCGATATTGGTTCATTAAACATTCTCGTTTTTCATCGTATTTATGGCTGATACCCCTTAATATGTATCATTACCACGTTATTTCGATTCTCTTGTTCGTCATACAAATTGATAACTTGCTGAATGACTGATGGTCTCTGCATGATGAAGGTATATTTTTAAAATGTATCTTTTGTACATTCCCGAAATGATTTATTCCGTATTTGAGTACGAGTACTTTACCGAACCTTTCAACCGTTATCTACCCGCAAACCGTTCCTAATCCTATAATCCTCCGGTTCACTATACAGCTCGCCTTGACTTCTTGCCCCATATCATATCCTTGGAAATATTACTGGTCAGTTCCGCTCAGACAACCTAAACAAAAGACCTGTGTCAACCAACTTTAACATTCCGTAATCCGCTCATAGCAACGCGATCTGCCTGTTACTGTCTCAGACCCTGGACTGTCTCATACGAGTATGTTATACCCATCTGTATCCTGATAATATACACACCTTCGGCGCGTAGTTTCATTTTACGTTACGAGTATATCCCGGCTATTTAACATTGGTCCTTCGAACACGAATTCATTGTGGGCAATTCCGAGTTGAGGTTGTTTACTGATGCGGGTTTCAAGGCGTAGACGTTGTAAGTCGAGACAGGACTGAATTGTTTTGTCGTATTTGAACGGTAAACTGACTGAATATCGAATTTCGGAAATTTCAAAATTCGATATTCAGTCAGTTTACCGTTTACACGGACGAATTAGTATTTAATACTAATTCGTCCGGGGTGAGGAAGGATACGTCGGATACTGAGTCGACGGTGAATCCTTTTTTTTTTTGGTTATAAATTTCGTTGTTTGTAATCGAATCGGTTGGTTTTTTGTTGGGTTTGGATGTAACTTTATACAGGGGTGGGGATAAACGTACAGGTGGGGTGGGCTGTAAATTCCCTAATGATACTCGAGGGGTAGGTAAACACCTTAGTTTGAAACGGAATCCGAGACCTTGCGTGCAGCATTGCTGGTGAGGGGGACAGTGAAATACGAGTATTTCGGGATTATTTGGTTGGTGGGTGATGGTTTCGGCTAATGGTATGTTCAAAGACGGAGGGATTGTGAAATGGTTTGATAATGATATGTTTACATTTTCAGGTTTGTTATTTGCTAAAATACATGTTATTAGTGGTACAATTCGTAACATAGTTTGATGCTCAGTCAGAGTGTACCATCATTCAATCATTATGACTCTGTTCTTGATTCTCCTTCATTTCTTCTAGACTCCCTGTTTGGTTTATCAAATATTATGCCCGAGTGGAACGAAACGGAGTTTTAGCGAATTTTTGAAGAAAATGAAGCTATTATTCTCAGTCCAAAATGTTTAAAACTTGAATTTCCGAAAAGATTTTCATGCCGAAGTCCGTTTCAGACCATTCTGAATCCACTGCCAAAAGACACCAAGAATTGTATGTATACATAATATATATAACATGTATAATATATTATATTTATATACCTATATGTTTATGAATGTGTCACTCCAGATGATAACTCTCGATAAAATTGAGATAAAAGATTCAAATTTGCAACAAAAATCCTCCTTGGCAATGGAAAGGCTGAATTCGTAGATAGGCAGAATCGGACCACTCTAAGGGGGGGGGGGGGGAGTTAGGGGGGAAAATTACCCATAAATTCCCAAAATGAAACAGTCTGACAAGTGAAACATCATTTAAAAGGTTTTTTGCGCTGGACACGATGGTGAGAATTGCGATATCTTATTCCGTTGCAAAACTGGAGCACTTTGAAGATGAAGAAACGTGGTAGATGGACATCATTTTCTTCAATGGAGACATTTTACATAAAACCAGTTGTTTCATCGAAAATTCGTTCTTATAGCCATGCTGCATGAATGTGGATTTTGGTCTTGCAGAAGGTCGATTTCATCCTACATGTACCTACTCCGGAATTCGATTCCAACTCAAAGTTTTCGAGTTTTCCAGTCGAATTTTGGAAATTCCGATTAGTCAATCTAACTCAATTTTCTTCATTTATCCGAATCGATTATATTTATAATTTGTTTCCGGGAACACAAGCCCCGTAATGAACCATTCACAGGATATAAGTCGAGCTATTGAATACCTTGGGTACTTATCGATATCACTGAATCGTCACTACCAGTGCGGTGATGCGGGCGGTAGTGTTGTTGCGTTTATTAGCGATTTCAAAAATATGAGAGAATAACAATACATCTATCGGTGCGGTACACGATAAGTTCCGTCAGCTAGTGTTAGATACTCATATGTCGGCCAAAGATTACGAGGTGCGGGAAAGGATGGTATACGAAAGTTAGGCGATCAATGATTTCAACCGTGAAAGGTTTATCCCGGAGATTACCTCTTTGAAGCAGAAACAGATGGGAAATACCAAGTATTGAATTATAGGAGTGACCTCCAACACGTGGAATGCTCATACCTGACACGGGCTTATAATGGAAGTGATGCATTATGGATACTTTCAGCGCCAGCCAAGTTTAGTTCAGTATCAGTTTCAAATATACATCTCGGGTTGCATCAATCGCCATTTAGGGACCTTGTTTGTATACTTGACGTAAATGCTATTCATGAAGATCCATTTTTCATGAACCCCTTCCTAGTGATGGTTTCAGAAAATATGAAGATTCGAGCAAGGGAAATTAAAAGAAAAATTTTGAAATCATAAATATTTGAGAATTAGAATTTGTAATAAGCGAGCCAGATGGAGCTTCAAAAATTCGTTACCTGCGTACTGTAATAATGGTATACCTAGGCCACTTTTAATACAAATTGGAGGAGATTGCAGTTGGAAACATTGTTGAGCTGAAATTTTAGATACATGAATATAAATTACTCGTTTGTATCACATAGGAACAAACCAACGAATATTTTTAAGGCCCACGAGATGGTTATGGCCCAATCGCCACTTTGTTTCCCTTTGATGTGAGTTTGCGAACCAACAGTTCCACTTAGTTGGTTTCATCAACGATATCAATTATTAGCACCCCAACTATTCCATGGAAACAAGAATTTGTAATTTATGTTGTGATGTGTTCTCAAGTTAATAATTTTTTTCAATTTATACAAAACAATTTTGTCTATGTAACGATTTAATAAAATACACCATTGGGATTACAGAGAAATTGGCTAAAATTCGGCATTTAAATTGGTTTTGGCTGAAGAGTCGCAACTATCGTGGTTTTTAGTTATTTTCATACGTAGGTATTTAGAAATAAAATAAATAAGACAACGTTCATTCCCCAAATTCATTACAGGTGGGAAACGTACGTTCTAGACGTGCTGAACTAAGTTCGAGACCCTAGAAAAAACTAATAGATGTTAATTGCTTGGTTTCGACGGGTAATAGAGAATGTGTCCACTGTAGGAATTGCCTGGAATCTATGATTCCACGGATATCAGTACATCTGTTGATATTATATTTTAGTTTACGTCATGCGCACAATTTCGCACATTCATCCAGTGTTTCGTGTTATTCTCCGTATTCTCCTTTTTCTATAATATCTGAGCTTATGATACAGTGAGTACACTGGACTCAATTCAATCTCAAGTATTGCATAATTTGCACTAGTGCTTTGATGAAGATGCAACTATTTTTCAGTGAGAAACATTTCTTTTCAATTTATAAGAAGTAGCATAGAAACATAAAAAACAGCGATTGAGTAACAAATGATTTTATTTGAATTTGTTTAAATGAATAACCAGTGGAGACGGCAGTTTGGACAGGAATCTCGAGAGCCTTCATTCTCAGAAACGATTAGATGCTTCAATATTCATTAGGATCTCCATCTAATTAGGACCAAAGAGTTCAGTTTCGTCGAAAGGTAACTCCGTAGAAAATCCCCTCGCTACCTCTTTTTTCCTCCGGGAAAATAATTCATCATCCGTTCATTAATAATAATTATTATAGAGAAGAAGTAAACCGTCAGTTTCATTCTTCAATAGCGAGAGCACAACATTCATGCGTAGATTCGAAGTTATTCAGCAGGTGAATGTTCCTGGGTAGTTCCTGGGTATACTTCTTAAATGCAATTAGATGATACACACTACAAGTGGAAAATAATAATGCATCGCACACATGTTCAACGGGAGGTTGGTTGTTCTCATTTCGAGCTTTTTTACGTTTACGTAGTACCCTTGGGATCTTCTCGCCGACTATTGAAGTCAACGGCTTAACAAAGTAGGTTTATGGCTATTGGCAGGAGCCATCGCCAACCGCACCATCTTCTGGATAGAAACATGGAGCCAAACTTAATTATTTGAATAATTTCGAGTACTTCTCGCAGTTCCAACAGGAAGTAGTCAGTTTCGTACAGTGTTTAATCCATTGATGCAGGTTTCAATAGCTTAAATTCTTTATCTAACCTAGAATGAAGTCGAAATAGTAACGAAATGATTCCCTCTAACCCAATTACGGATAATACTATTTCAGTTTCAAACACGGCTCCCTATTATACTCCCATCTTTGAGTGCCATGGAGTATCACAGTAACTGAATGATGCTCCTCTCGGATCAATAAAATTAACGCCGCGAAAAGCGGCATATTTAGTTCCACGTCGACATATTTGGCATAACTATAATCATTGCACTGAATGCTGATTGGTACATTCCTAGGAGGATTGATATGTCATGTATTCCATCATTTTGTTCTCATAAACGCGATTGTAAGCGTACCAACATGAAATGTGCGTTCCTATACATTAGTGATCGAATCACCTCAGTTATAAAAACAGTGATTAATATTGATCAACCTCTTTGAAACCATGTGGTTAGAAATTCTAGTTTTCACTCAATATTTTGTGGTCTATATGGAAAGATTCGGTTTGGTTTAGGATCAATATATGTGGCAATACAAACAATAATGCAACTTTAAATTGGTAAGTGAAATGCTGTGGCTGCTACGATGTTTCCCTGGACTTGAGCAGAGGAACGACGATGATTTTGCGGTATCGAAAACCGACTGACTTATCCGTTTTGGAAGACTAATGACCTTTGAAAAAAGCACTGAGAAAGATGATAGGAATTGAAGAGTGCCGGGGTTGGCAGGGCAGTTGATTGCACGAGGGATCATCGATAAAATTTATGCACTGTCAGTTGCAGCTGGAAACCTCATTTAATGAGGTTTCCAGCTGCAACTGACAAGTGCATCTACAAATAATCTGTCTTCAAGCAACAATATTTAAATAAGTATGTATATTGTCCTCAAATAAAAAATTTATTATGCACCGACATGGAATGATGAGGTTCTTGGAAAAACCACCACCAACATGGAATGTATAAGAGTGTCTCTAAAATACATATAAGGATTCAAGTTTAGCAGAAATAGAAGAAACATTCCACAAAAACTCCCAAGATATTTGCGGAACTTATAATCATGATTGTATTTCCTCAGACGTCCTCATCACTTTCCTCTTGAGAAACACATAAGTTATAAGCATCATTAAACCAACAACTTCATGAATATTATATTCAAGATCCTTTCAGTTTCCTAAATAGGTCTACAATTGGGCTTTATAGGGGATTGAGAACAAGGGCGTCTGCAGAAGTACACCCTAATCGTGTTAGTTGGAGTTTATTTAGTAGGTATTTCGAATCGATAAGCAAAGATCCTAAACCGCTAAAACCTGGGAAAATTCTCCCTGCGAACATTCCAACAATATTCATAATTATGGGAACACCTTAGCTAGTTATGTGTAATTGAGTAGGGATATACATACGAAGAATGCACACGAAAAGAGTGAAAATGTATCAAAACACTTCGTACGACCAGACTATTCAGCATATGAATATGGAGTGAATGAAACTGAATTAGTTTCGTCCAAGGTCGAGTTCGCGGATTCTCCAGAGTGAAGACAATTTGGTTAGGACGGCAAACCCAATATTATTCCGTTGGTGCTGGGTTTTCAGTTGAAATGGAGTGTCTACCTGAGGGCATGGACTGAGAGTATGCGCTTTTTTGTCTGGTTATACAGATATTTGGAGGAATTAGTGTGTATATAATGCGATTTAGTAAATGTATGGGTTAGACTAGGCTGAATTTATGGAATGCTAGGGATAGAAAAACTGTGCACCATAAATTTAATATTCTTATGTTATAGAGAATCTTACAAGTGCTGTTCGAGGATGAACACGGAAGCATTAGGAGGAATGTAGTATATAGAAGACGAATACAACTCGCAACCAGCGATACACAGGCGCATGCTCAGTATGCTACAACCTTCATTGAAATAAGGTAGTGTAGTACATTCTGGTGGATCCAAACGGTAAATAAAAGCAGTAGTACGAACAGCATCACCACGCTAATCGTGTCACCATATGAACCTGATTCATCACTGGGGGCTTACCTGATGAAAATGTTCCACAAACCATTTCATCTGAATTCGGAACGTTCGACGATTGGGTCGTAAACGTAATCCAATTCCCGCGGCACAGAATACCACCACATGACCAGCAACGGCACGACTGAAATGGATGTGCGCTACAAATAGGATACCTCCTATTGCGTTGCGCCACACACTGATCTCTTTTAACAATCCGTCGAGTTTTACCGACGCCCTCTTCACAACTCTCGCCTTCTTATGTACACAATATAACCTCCGCTCCCTAACATGCTTTTTTAAAACAGTTCACACCATTTCCGTCTCCCTCCTCTCATCGGCGAGCGGGTCGCACTCTGTTGATGGGGGTCGTCAACTACGTTGGACTAGTACCAAACCGAAGATATCGCATGCAAGCCTCCGTCACGTGCAAGGAGTTGTCAGTAGAGTAGTACGAGTATTTCGAATTCTCATCATCTAAAAAATCTCAAATAATTCTCAACTATGGTTTTGACTTACGGTATGATTGTGGCAATGGAAACACCCAAGTAAGATCTTGTATATTTCGGAATTGAACGATTTTCGGACGCAAAAATCAAATGACCAGAAATATATTCGTCTATCGGTGCTCATTCAACGACCATTTCCATCATTTCCACTTATGGAAATGTATAGGCTGTTCATTTTAAGACGGCTCAAATGCATTTCCTGCTTAAACGGTTGATCTGAGCAAAACATTCCTCCTTTCCAAGAATGACTACCACTTGACGTTCCATTTTTGCTCAGATCAACCGTTTCAACCGTTCAGGCGGGAAATGCATTTGAGCCGTCTTAAAATGAACATCCTGTATAACGAATATCTTGTACAATCCTCATTACTTGGCAACAAATCTCGTTCCGTCAGTATTTTATGTGGGACAATGATTGGAGTACAAAGACAGAAGCTTGTTGTTATTCAGATCAATATTATAATGTACTTATTGTTAAGGAAACAGCACGGTCCCGTTCTCCCATACATAGAGATGACGTCGTTTAGTGTTATCAGCAGGTCGGTTCATATTATCAAGTCGAGCCTGTATAAACATGTGCCGATCCCAATCTTTTTCCCATTATCAAGGCACCTCCCTCGCCTCTCATAACTGTCAGTCTAAGTATAAGTTACAAACGTGAAATTCTCATACAGTTTGATACTCTCTATAAAATCTCCCAAAAATATCCGTTATAGAGTATTTTATAACCACTTCTAACCGAAGTATAGGAAAATAGAGAAGCCTTGACTCACTTCACTTGACATTACATTTTATGGCTTGGACCATTGACCAAAAGAATAAAAAATTGTTACTTAATTTATTAGTACGATACACTATTCGTGACTTTTCCGATTGGAAATACATTCATAGGCGAAGTTGCAAGTAGCAAACTGTCACATTTTTCCATAAGCCCACGCGATTCATGACGGAAAGCTGAGGAATTAAGCATTCTAAGATAACCAACCTATGTGTCAGGAAATTGCTCATCATCCTACAAGAAACCGCATAAAGCGGTTTAGCCGTCAATAAAGGGCTTAACATACAAATAATTAATGATGTCAGTTGACATATCGGAAATTCTAATTGGTGAAAGCGATACCCAAAACGCCCAAAAACCTGGACTAAAGAACCTCAATTGTCTATCCGGAATCTGTCAAGTAAGCATTATTCCCCAAAAAAGAACTCTGTTGTACAAACTGGCCCGCCAAAAAATTTCCTCAGCCGCACCTCCTCAACTCTCGAGACACACAGGGGGCCGAGCTACGGGGCTGTGAAAACACCAAAATTTGATTGTTAAATTTAATTGTTTCGTCGTGTAATCAGTGTCTCGGTCGCTTCGGTTCAGGGCTTTAATTAGTTAATTTAGAGGATTTTCTCAATATAATTCATGTAAGTTCACTATCATGTTACACACTATTCTTTCTCGGTTGATGTGTAACACGATAGTGAATTTACAGGATTTTTATTTAGATACAACCATTGGTACTGCTAAATCAAGAATTTGCAGTTATGTTAATTTTTTATTCCTAGATTAAAACGAAAATGAATTGGCTCAATCTTTGAGGCCTCACGGTGAACGAACGGCTCGTCCTAGAAAGCTGCGGATGGCCTTGAAAAATTCAAAAAAAAAAATAAATAAAAAATAAGCTCTATCTAAATGTGTACAAACACACTACAGCTTTCTGAGATATGACGTGTTCAAAGTTTTAAAATTCATTTTGAAACCCTTCCCCTTCCCCCGGTTATGAAAAGTTTCAAGGATCATCGTGGGTGTGGTCCGAACCCGTAAATCAAATTTTATAATTTCAGGACAACGCTAACTGGGCAATGTGGCGCGGAAACGTACGGCCTACTGACGGATTTTTTTTTGTCAATTTTGTCAATTTTTGTCAAT
Organism: Stenodema calcarata; assembly: GCA_963920205.1. Taxonomy (NCBI): domain Eukaryota; kingdom Metazoa; phylum Arthropoda; class Insecta; order Hemiptera; family Miridae; genus Stenodema; species Stenodema calcarata. Next base: position 16,264,857 of record OY986048.1, on the reverse strand, counting down.
TTTCGTATCTTGAAACGTAAACCCACAAATTTTGAGGGGGTCAAAATGTTTTTTTCCTCTATCGATTCCAATGGTTCATTATCGAAAATAAGAAACCAAGGAGCCAACTAGAAATAAATGGGTTTACATTGCACAAAACAACGTTATAGCCATTTAATGTTGGGCTTTACAGTATGATGTCCGTGTTGTCTTGGGCAGAACAGCTGTTCTTGTAACAGGATTGACAATTGTCTTTATCGTCGTGCTCCAGGCTACTCATTGCCTCGCCCTTCACGTGAACACAGTTTCACCCAACGGGCGGCGGGTAAAGCTGAGCGACCGTACACTAGTAGTTGATATTGTGCAGAGATCGAATATCATCATGGGTGGACCAGCGATGTCTTACCTGAACAGTAAAATCATGTATTAAACACCTCTTGATGGGGGGCAGAAGGTCTATGCATAATCTTCCTTTCCCAACATCTTGGTGAAGCATAAATAATTGAGTTTAATTCGCCTATCAGTTTTGCTTGAGGTCTAATTGCTCAATTGGCTGCTGCCACCTTCACCGTTCCTACTGATTTCAAGACATCGTTCGGCTTTTTAAAGGAAATTTCCACGAAAGATACAGAAATTGTCAATATACAGTCCGAATTCTTGATGATTTTCTTCAAACATCGATGTTTTTGGTTTATTATCTTCGATAATGAACCATTGGAATCGCCCAAAGAAAAAAAAATTTTAACCCCCCCTCAAAATTTGTTGGTTTACGTTTCAAGACACGTAGATTCAGAAAATCGAATAAAAAAAAATCCGTCCGTCCGCCGTACGCCGTACGCCGTACGCCGTCCCCCGTCCGCCGTCCGTGCCACTTTGCCCAGTTAGCGTTGAGCTAAAATTACGAAATTTGGTTTCTGGGTTTGGACCAGCCCCACAATGATCCTCGAAACTTTTCATAACCCTAGGTCAAGGGGAAGGGGTTCAAAACGAACTTTGAAATTTCGACAATGTCATATCTCTAAAAATTCTCATGAAACGGTGTAATTTTTAGTTCACTTCTGAATGACCTGAAAAATTACGAATCTTTTAAGACCAATTGGATTTTTGTGCGACCAGCCGTTCGTTCACAGTGACCGCGCAAAGGTTTAGGAAAAACACTAAACTTTCGCGTCGAAAACGGCCGTTATGTGACCAAACTCCCAGAAGCCCAGAATAAAACTACCTTTTTTCATCTTCCCGGTAAGCTACAGTCTAGAAATTTTAACCGTGAGTCGTGGATAGACCACATTGCAATATTCACTCGGTTTCTCATCTGTAAAATAGTTTAAATAATACCTTTTTGTAATAATACAAATTAAATTTTGACGATGAGCTATTGACTTGAAATTTTAAAAAATAGGTCAGAACGGGATCAAAATGCAATATTCACTCGGTTTCTTGTCTGTAAAATTGTTTAAATAATACCTATTTGTTTAAACAAATTAAATTTTGATGATGAGCTAGATACTTGAAATTTTAAATATAGGTCAGAAATGGATGATATTTCAATATTCCCTCGGTTTGTATGACATGGTATGAGTATGGTAGGTATATTATTGTATGTATGATTTGGTATAATACAGTATGGTATGATAGGAAAGAAATTCGTATGGTATGGTATGAGTACGGTGAGAATATGGTATGGTGCCGATTAGCAACACAGTCTGGTATAGACAGAAGGGTGATCTGCACAAGGAAGATAATAAACCGTTGTGTCAAGAATTTGCAGAGTTTTTTTCTGATGTCTTCCACACATCGATGTTTTTTTTCCAAAGTTTATCACACATTGATATTTTTTCCTTTCTCCCAAAATACCAATAATTATAAACGGTCAATTACATACGTTTCAGTATGTAATTACATTATTTCTGTGCCATGTAAGGAACTTTACTTGCCTACAACACTATTTCTCATTTTACGTCGCCATTTTGCCTTTTCTTGTTCTAGTAGCTGCAATGTTAGGTTATGTGGCAGTCATGGTTGACTCGAGATAAAATAGTAGGAATTAAACCAAAATCTCCACCACGTCTAGTGTAACCGTGCAACGTTTAGGTTAACGTGTTAATCTTCGCCGATACCGTAAAGTGGCAGATGAAGAAACGAATTTCGCACGCGTCAATCCTGGATGAGCTTCATCTAAAATACGCAGTATTTGAACTGTCCATTCGAGAAAAATTCAACAAAATGTCTTAGCATTTCGGATTTCAATGAAGGATTCATAACCTTTATGATGTAGTATTTAAATGTGTACCTGCAGTCGCCTCCTCTGTTCCCGCGGAGAGGCTTTTTTCTCAAGGGGATATAATTTTGAACCCTCTTAAAAATCGCCTCTCCAAAGATATGGCTTCAAAACTGTTTTTTGTTTTTCTGCATGAGGCCTAAAATAAATATTCGGAATAAAGTAAATTGTTTGTCAAGCCCATTTTAGCCAATTTTAAACCTCTCACACCCTCTTCTGGGCAGTTTTTGGCCTCATAGACCTGGATAATTTCGAATTGGCAGGCATCAAGACGTTTACCAGGTTCTGGGTCATGCTCATGTTAGGAGCTTATTCTGAGATCAATATTGTAATCCTATTAAATCTTCTCATCGCCATGATGAATCATTTTTTCCAACTAATTTCGGCAAGTATTCAATTATGTGCGCTACAGTATTTGTTCTGTATTTCGTTGCTCGAGAGTTTTACCAGGTTACTATTTTTTTTTTATAGCTAGCGAACCTGATTCATGGCAGTGTTTTCCCTGACCTCAAATTGACAAATGGAAATTTCAAGGAATGCACAATTTCGCCTCAGATAGTACCAAAATATTTCATGATTGTGTTTGGGTCAATAATTGATTTGTATTGAAATTACGTTTCCTTTGGAGGGTAAGACAACTGATTCTAGTAGGTACTCAGAAAAAATTCACATCTATACAATTGAATAGGAAGGGTTGAATGTTGCATCCTTTACATTATACGTGATTTGTGATATTGAGATGTATAAGACATGAGTTCTCTCCAGGCCAGCATCATCGACCCCATCAATGATTCAACAAGGGGTTGGAAATTCACCGAGAAAAGATAGTGTGATGTCACAGAGCTGTTATAATTCAGTGTATCATCACGGTTCTTATGACCAAAGCGATCGTTCTTCTTCCCACGTTTACTCTGCCATCTAGATGAGGGAAGAGGAATTTTCTCGCGAGTTTGATTCGGTTAGAGCCCAACATTCGAAGGCCGTTCTGTATCAACGCGTACAAATTACTTTGGGCTCGTCAGGTGAAGGATTGTCGCATCATCTCAATGAGATGGGTGTGCCGTGGAATGATATTGATTTCCACCAATCCCACCGAATTTTCGAACAGGTATAATCAAAGTTATACAGGTAAGTCCGTCTAAACGGAAGTCAGTAGCTCAGGACGTGGAATAATTGGATGGAAATACTGGATGATTGGTGGACTTTATCAGCCTAAAAATTATTCTTCAGGCAACTGATTTCAAGGTTCAAGATTTTTTCTAATTGGCATTGAGGACTTCCATTTACAAAGTCATATTATGAATCACGAATTTAATCAATTTTCAGTGTAATTTAATATTTAAACGTACATACATAACATGCGAGCATAATACCAATTATATTATTGTTTACGTTTGCAAATCTCTACACTAACAAACTAATAAAAAATGTAAATAGAAAAGTATAATAGAAATGAAAAGACCCTAGTTTGTTTTACAATTTGAATAACAGAATGGTAAATAGTCCAATTGCGAAATGATCAAGGGATAGGAGAAATCTGATGCATTTTGGACCTTTGAAGATATGTGTAATTTAAAGGAGTAGCAACGTATAAGAGGGTCTCTTTTATAACAATTGGCAGTAAATAAATGAGCGGACCAGTTTCTAGGGGCGTTTGGCACATTTGAAGAGGATAAAGAAAAGTCAGTTCTGAATCACGACATAAGGGAAGAAGATTGAAAATAATATTATAATAATAAAAATAATAATTTCTTGCAGCAAAAGAAATGTATCGAGTTTCGCACTCGTCCTCCTCCCGTCATTCACCAACAGGGGCCTCGGAAGGGTGGTAGGAGTTATCGTTTGATATAAACTCTCTAGATGTGTATGTAACTTGAGAGAACATTTGTCGAGGCTAATAGATGTATCATACATAGGTGGCAAGTAGTTTGTCCGTGAATGTATCCAATGATTATCATTGTGATTATAATATGGGCACGAAGTGTGTGCCACATTTTGACAGGAGTTTTTATTATTTTCTTATGCCGCAAGTATATTATAAGTTATAAAAAGGACTTCTCAATCATGTTTCATACGCATAACGAACTGCGTTATAAATTATAACAAATGTATGAACGACTGAGAACTCCTTAAAAATCAGCAAAAGCGAAGCAAAGTTGTTAATCTGTTAATAAAAATGAAAATCATCAAGTAGCCTGCTGGATCATGATTCCAGATAGTCGTCTGGAAACTGAGATGACTCCATCTAAGTTATTAATTCATCACATTACAAATTACAATATTTATCATTAAAATAACGATCGTCGATTCGCATCAGTTCTACCGACGCAGATTTCGCAAGCAGCAATGTAGTTGATAATATCAAGCAAGGGGTGAGAATGATCCTCTTAGACTGTTGAATTATTCCGCTCTTTACCCGAATAGCCTTCCCAGCTCTATGCCACACGGTGGACTAAGAATAGATCCAACTGGATATTTCGGACTTTCCCTTAATGTGTGGTCTTATCCGCAATGATTATGACCCTATTTTTTCGAGAGAGTTGCGCAAGGTCGCTAAGAACTCAACGTTTCTACACGTATGTAGATGATTTGAAGATTGATTCCGTCTCGACAAAAGCAGATCCAACTACGAGCATCTCGTGTATGAATTCTCTAGCAACTAACCAGTGGTACACAAAGTGAAGATTAAAAATCAACCCCACCAACTCAGAAAGCGTCACAATCAAGTGTTTAAACGAGCCTCCATGGGACTCACGGTACCTACGCGTCGACTCCTCAGTAGATCTTTCCACGATCCTCATGTATCCATCCAAAACAGACTTCTCATCTATGACACTCTCATCCGTCTAAATGGACTTAGGCCCTCCATGGCTAAGAAACCTGTTTGGTACCACAGTTCCACTGAATCGAGCAGCAGCAGAATTCTAATTCAAAACTATAATTCCTCCCCACACAAGGTTATCTGACCTGAAAGAACAAACAGCTAATAACATTCTCCCCCCCCCCCTAACATACACGGTATTGAGGTCAATCAGATTGGTCTAAATAACCTACTTTGTTATTTTTAAAACCAATAAGTCCAGTATCGCAATGGCAACAAAAAGGAAAAATCCAGGCAATCCAAATAATATTATGAAACCTGTTTTTCGCCATCAGGTCTAGTTTTTGAGATATACCTAGCTCATATACCTCTTTCCTAGCTACGTTTGTGTGTTAAAAATTGCACTTCAAAAAATCGCAGTTAATTTTGGAATCGACCAAAGAAAAAATTATTTAAACCTCCCGCGAAATTTGTTGGTTTACGTTTCAAGATACGTAGATTCAGAAAATCAAATTACAAAAAAAAAAATCCGTCCGCCGTCCGCGGCGCTTTGTCCAGTTAGCGTTGTGCTAAAATTACGAAATTCGGTTTACGGTCTCGGACCAACCCCACAATGATCCTCGAAGCTTTTCATAACCCTAGGTCAAGGGAAAGGGGTTCAAAACGAATTTAAAATTTAAAAATTTCATATCTCGAAAAATTCAAATGGAACGGTATAGTTTTTGGTTTACATAAATGTAAATTTACATTTACTTAGAGTTTATTTTTTTTTAAATTTTTTAAGAACATTCGCAGCTTTGTACGACCAGTTGTTCGTTCACCATGAGGGCTCAAAGTTGGAGCAGATTGAAAATCGTCAACATGAGAGTGAATCTTGAGGCAGCCTGTCTGGTCAATTTTCAACCTGGCTCAGCTGATTCAAACAGCACATGGTTTGCAAATATCGAGTTAAATAAATAATATTTGATATAAATAATATTTAATAATAATTATTAATAATGAAGCATAAAAATGATTAATAACCAATAATAACTATTAATAATTTACACTACTTGATAATAACGATTGATAATTAATTAATTGTCATTCCGTAATCCAGACAGAAGGGTGATCTGTACAGACAAGATAATAAACCGTTGTGTCAAGAATTAGCAGAGTTTTTCACTTTCAATCACTCTTTCTATGGTTTTTGATTTTAGTTATTTTCTTCCATTCCACGGAAAACGGCGGTACACAAATGTTGATTATTGGTTCTACATGTTGATTTAATTAAATTAATTGGAAGATAATAAATGTATAAATAATAAGAGAGGTATAGATAATAATATTATCTATATTTATATAAATAATAAAAGAGGTATATGAGCTATATCTCAAAAACCAGACCTGATAGCGAAAAACGGGTTTCAGATTTGGCTTCAGCACACCAACCATTACCTTCTCTGTACCAAACAACACCTTTTTTTTGGTCAGTATTATCCGCCAAAATCTATCAAAATGTACGAAAAGAATATTCCGGTTGATATATACATAGGTACATCCGAAAAGTGTATGCAACTCAGAAGGAGAATAGTTGCTCAGATCGAGTAAACAAATGTCGTTTACATATATGGAAATTGTACCTACTTCAAGTAGAAAAAAAATACTTGAAGAGTTATCTTGGAATTCCTCCCTTATTCAACGGTTTCCCTCAACACACCAAAACCATTTCAAGCTTCAAGTACAACACGTTTATCAAGTCTACTCTAAGGGATATTGTGAGCGTGAAAGGCATCAATCCACCCGGTGTGCCAACCGCAATATGTCAATCTAACGTTTCCTACAGCTACACTGAAAACGACAATAAACGAACATCGACCGTAAATGTACCCACACTTGTCGATGAGGAAAAAACCCATGGCACAACTGTTCATCATCTTCTTGGTGCATTTCACCCTTCTGTGTGGATTACTAAATGGTAGATTCGATTTTATTAATTTTTCTTGATTATTATTGGTTATTAATTATTTAACTAGTGATTGTTAATAATTAACTCGATATCTCAAAACCAAGTTCTGTTCAAATCAGCTGGGCAGGCATGGACAATGACTCGACTGGCTACCGCATGATTCACCCTCATGTTCACGACTTTCACTCTACCTTTGATCCCTCTCGGTGAACGAACGGCTGGTCGTACAGAGCTCCAGATGTCATGAAAAAACATTGCCCCTCCCTCAAAATTTTAGGGTCCACATTTCAAGAACTTTCAGTAGATTCAGAATATCGAATTAAAAAAAAAACGACAAGGGCCTTTTCGGCGTTCCTGTTGGAAGCACAACAGAAGGATTCGGAATTCGGATTCAGCTGGTATCGTTGTTGAAGTTCTGTGAATTCCAAACCAAAGGGTTCGGTCCCTATCCTAAACATGTCATACATCGCCGAATATATCAACAGCAAAAGCTACCTTTCATTACCGGTGCGCCAAAAACAAATGAAGGGACGATTTCCAAAGGATTACAAAGCTATACATGATCGTTATTCAGAACCGATACATTGCCCAAAACCAAGTGTACTCCCTCAACGTTTTAGAGAGGAACAATGCCGCCTGTCAATTTAAACCCCCCCCCCCCCCTTCTCACATCGAAGCCAGAACAAAAACAAAAAGTCCACAAAAGACCTACTGACAAGCCCGATGACTGTTATGCTGAGAGCCAAGAATACACAATGAAAAATTATTAAACTCGCACTCCAACTCTCAGCCCTCGGAGAATAGAGAATACAATCCCTTTAACTTTCAATCGATGGAAACGGACGTGATGCCATTTACAATCCAAATGTATCTCAGAATTCGTAGTGATTTACGCAATCGCACGCACGAATTTTTGAAAGTATCATTTTTTTAAACCACTTTGTCCGTCGCAGGATGAACCAACAATCGGTTGAATATGAATCCGCTTCAAACAACGATCACGTTTAATATATTTCGTAACGATGGTTCACCATCTCTCGTGCCCACGACATCGCTTTGGGTATCTATTTCATCAGTGCCAGTCAACCCACATATTTTCATCGTCTAACAAGAGGATAGAGATGAGTCTTCGTTAATGAAAGACAGACTGGGTGAAATTCCCAAACAAGTCATAAGTGCCGCTGAATTGTGGATCCCATTCAAACTGACGTCTTTGCCACCTAATCCACCATATGCTATTCCATGAAAAGTTTCGCTATGATTTCATGGTTAATTGCCACTTGAGAGTTCCCACGTTTCTTGTTTTGTTCCAGGTTTCATCATTCTGACTTAACATACGAGCCACAGAAGGTCGTTTCTACCGAGAAACGTATGGTTTTATGGAAATCCGACGTTACGGGAGAACATTGAACTGAGTTTTCATCAGCTCTTTTGTACGTATCACACTTCAGTTTGCTAGCGTAAACCCAATTTCCGAACGTTTTAAGCTTCGGGTGTAGTTTCTACTTACAGGTCAGAACTGGATGAGAAATCGATATTCAATCGGTTTCTTGTCTGTAAAATTGTTTAAACAAATTAAATCGGGGGTATGAGCTAGAATTTTAGATTTTTAAATTTCAAATTTTTTTTAATTTTAAATTTTAACTATAGGTCGGTACCTACCCTTCAAATAAAAGGACGGTATGCAATGCATAACGGATCTCTCACTGCAGAATCTGCATCGAATTCCGCTCTCTTACTGGGCAGAAATAGTAATGGAGTCTGACATTGTATTGTTTTAATTCATGAACATAAAAAAAATAATATAAATTTTGATTACTTCTTTAGTTCAATTTTCAGGGTGCATGACTTATAGAATTTTAACGTTTTAGTCCGTTTTAACCCATAGCGCGACACACGAGTGTGGGACACTCACACGGAAATTTCGAGTTGTTGGGTTGGCCACCCTGCGCGCCCACAGGGGGAAGTGGCGACCGTGTAAATTCAGGCACATTAAATGTCAAAGACAAATTTTGTCTGCTACATGGTCCCGTTGGTCCCGCATTGCCAAGGCCTCTCCATCTCTAGGTAAGTCATGATTTTTCAAAACCTTGTGTCATTAGTATGCCAGACTCACAAGGCACTTAATTAAGTCTGGCATACTCACGTGTTATCCTTAGTTTTAGCGAATTCTTATTTCGATATTTGCACAGTAAATACCAAAATTTATATTTCAGTCATGATGGATTTCGGTAGGTAGTGATTTTTTTTAAATTTTTTATTTTTTTCTTCAATATTCACTATAAAGTTATCGTATCAGAGCATCACAGTCAATTTTTCTTTTACTATTACAGGCACAGAGAGAAACAATGGATGAAAAGAACAAGATTTTTCGGACGAACGACCCTCATTTCGGTGATATTATCCAAAGATTACTCGAGGATGTTAGTGACGAAGGAGGGTTCGACTCAAAGGAGGAAGAAGTTGCAAGTGATAGCGGAAAAGGCTAATCTCCAAAACTTGGATTCTCCCATCAGTAGCGAGCTTATCAACCCAAAAATCAACTCATATGTAAAGATGTGGATGAACAAAATGGTTGATGGTTTATTTGAACTAGCAACCTAGATACTAATTAGTTTCCTTTAGTAGAATTCGGATTACTCATATGTTTTCCTGGTCAATTGTTCTCGTCAATTTATATTATATAAGAAGAAGTAAGTACGTGAGGGAGAAAGTTTGACTAGATAATAAATGTGTCTATTACTCTCACGTTGTGATATCCACGTCCTAAAATTTCATTGTGATAATTATACCTAATTTGAGTACCTAAATCAATGAAGTATATTATATAAATTTGTCTACTTACCAAAGACTGAAAATATTTTTCAAGTTTATTACAATAAATTTGTGCAACAAATCTATTTTTCTCTGATTTTTTCATAACCACATACCCAGTGAGCAAGAATTGTGTTTTCTTAGCCTTTTAGGCACCCCTCCCCCCTCCGCCCACCACGTTCATCGTTTAATACCCATATATTTCTTTCCTCGAAGTGTAGTCATGAAGATATATGAATTTTTCAACAATAACATGGTTAAAACTGGAAAATAGAAGGTGTGAGTGTCCCATACTCATGTGTCACCAGAATGGGTAAAACATCACGTGTCGCGCTATGGGTTAAAAATGTGGTCTATTAAGAAACATTTTTCTATTCAATACCTGCAGTACATACGTCCTCATGTATTTTTAAAACTCTTATAATGGTAACGATAATTAAATTACACTATTTGTCGTACGCAGCACATGGTTCTCGGGCGAAAAGGGTCCTAGAATTCATCTCATCGGTAGGGGAAGAGCAGTACGTAGGTAAAACATCTCAATCACTAGGGGAAGCTTTGTTATCAAGCCGGAAGTTACGTAACAAGGAGGGGCGAACTAAGTAGGTCACGGCTTCCTAAGTGAATGTTATCTTAGCTTCGAATGATATGTTATGTGTGAAATGTTTGCTACCTTTCGGGGAGTTCATATAGGGAGCGGACTACACATAGAATGATGTAAACTGGATGAAAAAACTCTTGACACTACGGTTTATTAACGTTTTTGTGCAGATCGGGTTGTCTAGATCACTAAATAACAGATTAATTATTATTATGAATTATCACTAATTATCAATTATTATGATCAAGTAGCGTACATTATTATTAATTAAAGTCCAGTATGAACATTGACCCGGCAGCCTGCCGCATGATTCACCCTCATCATGACGATTTCGATTTGCTCCACCTTTGAGCCCTCATTGTGAACGATGGTTGTACAAAGCTGCGGATGTGAACTAGAATGTGAAATGGAAACTATTACGTTCCATCTGAATTTTTTGAGATATGAATTTTTCAAAATTCGTTTCAACTTATTCAATTCCTTTTGACTTAGGGTTATGAAAAGTTTCAAGGATCACTGTGGGGTACCATAAGAAAAACTGAATTACTCGTACGACCTAATCGTTTCAGACGACATTTTACAAATATTTATTTATTACCTTCATAAGATATCACAAAATTCAGTATGTACCGTTACGCATAGCTACCCCAAAGGTTGTATGTTAATATGTTTCAAATTGGAACAACAAAAGTCAGGCAATAATGTAGTTTCAAGATATTTCGTGAAAACGGATGACTGGAATCGTCAAATGAGGCAGTCGTCAACTTCAGAACAATCCTTAACCGTCACTCACTCTGAGTAGTAAGTCTCGTGGAAACCCAAAAGCCTCAACCTGTTATACACCTTGCATTGCTCAGGGCTCCACGTTTTCCTCCTTGCTAAGCCAATAACTTTGACAGATGTTGGTCTCCCTATTCAAAATATATTATGAGCTTTCGTTAGTGCCCGTGTTCGAATAATTCAGTTTACACCACGGGCATAGAGTAAATCATATATACCGAACGCAAGAAGCTATAAGTCTGTGCCGGTAAAGTTATGTGTATACCCACTCATCGGACATGTATTACGAGTACAATAGGTAATTTTCGGTACAATCTATGAAATTATACAACGCTAAGATCGCTGAATTGTATTCCATAGAACCATTTAAAAAGCTGTGAAGAATCAATTGTTGATGAAGACTGAAATTGATTTAATGGAAGAACGTTTGAATTTGTCTATTTATTTTCGATGATTCAAGTGTCAAGTGAATTATGTTTATCAGAAGTCATAGTGAAATGTTATTCATGGCGAGAGTCAACACTTACTCTAAATGCTATTCGAGCCATTATGGATACATGGATAGACTCCATCTTGAAACTCGTCTTTTCCTTAGATTTCCATCTCCTGCTGTCTGCACTCATTCTTGAGTCATGAATTCCGTTCTGTACTGGTGCCAACAAAATCATGACGGCTGCATATTTTCTCAGAAAAGGCTTATTATTTTCGAGATAGTTCGCCCTTCTGTCTGTCATTGTGCGTCCTATAACTATACGACATTTTTTTTTTTTTTTTCATGTTTATTCAGATAATATAACAACTAGTTACATTGATAAATCAGGTAACTATCTAGCTATTTAGTTCACAAATTTTAACACTTTTTGCGGTGAGAGCTCATTAACTTTTACCGCACTTGAACTGCACGTCACTCATTGTCAGCACAGAAGGTCCAGGGGCTTGGTTCTCTTCAGGCGTCGAATTTGTTGTGAGTTGTCAAGTAGCTGGATAGCAGCCGGATTTGGATGTTAAGAAGCCTGCGCTCATATCCCATAGCTAGCTTCTTTATGACATCGGTGACAGTCTCCACTTGGAACTATACGACATGAGCTAAAAATTATTCGAATAGGTCATATCCAAATGAATGGGGATAGGTGAGAGGGAAGGCTGTCAGTAACTACATGAACTATGGTCTAAAATTTATCTATATACATGATGAATAACATGATTCATATACATTCATATTTACTTAATATTTACATCAATTATCTAGGGGTTTTTACTTGTGCCCACTTACATTGGCTATAATTTATATTTACCTAACCCGAATCGAAAAGTATCTCAGAGCAAGAGACTCGACATCATAAAACCACGTGTTGTTTGAACTAGCATCTAATTGCCCGACTTGCCGCCGTTCGATTCACGCTCATGATTCTCATTTATAAAGGCGCAGTTCAAAGAATGTCGCGTGGGGGTTCGGGTCGAATTCATTCGAGACAACATTTCAGCAAATAACTGAAGGTAAGCAAAGTGAATATATGGGACCATACGCCTCCCTCCATCCCCATCGTCTTGGTTATAGCTGATAAAACCATTCTATGATACAATATCAGCTATTAAGTACCTCCAAATTTCAGCTCATCATTATCAAACGGCTTCTCACCTATCTACATTTGTTATATTAACAAGCTCATGCTGCCTAAATAGAGTCTACCAGGTGGTATATATGGAGTAATAACTAAGCGGAAATACAGAACGATCAAATTATATGTGATTGATAACGTAATTTCCAACTATCACCTATCACACTTGATTGGATTGGAAGAGATGGTTTTCGGATCGGATATTTATTTCAACCTCGGTAACTTTATTTATTGGAATTTCTATTTCATACGCCAATTATAACGACTTATGAAACGACGCGGCAAACCCCTGTCTCCTCAGTCCAGCTTGAGAAACCACACTCGTGTAAATACAAGGTTTTTTAGTGAGATTTTCAGTTTAGTTCAAATTTGTTATTTGTTTCCTTCGAATTATTCTTAATATTCCAAATTCCGTTCATGAATATATTAATAAAGTAAAACAATTGTTGAATGACCCTGAAATATGTAAGGTAGTAAAAAACGAATCCTACCAAACTGTTATTTGAGAGTGAGATAACGAATGCCATCAAGCACATATCCAAGTAGGTTACCGTCATTCGTAATGCAGCCTGAAAGCTTTTGTTCGGAAATTCACATGAAGTGGCTGCCATTATTGATGCCACCTACTTGTACTCAAAAGCCAAATGATTCAGCGGTGCTCGCAGTGTTCACTTAATTATAAAATAAGGAAAGGGTTGAAGGTCATAATTATGTTTTCATAGCGAAAACCTTTATGCGAACCTCTGAGTAATTCGAATGATATTGCCTCATCATCTACGAGTATATTCCTCGCAACGAAAGTCAGGCCTAAATACTACAAAAAGATGAACAAACTTTATAACTCGAAAGGTTCTTGGCTCGATCCTGGTCCCTTTCCGTTCAATCCCAGAGAGGGAAAATCCAGCTCACTGGTACCCAGGAATTCGTTTATGAATTAAACTCGAACAGAAACCGGCAAAGTCCGCTTCTATCATATTTCTTCTCTTTCCTCATTGATGAAATTAAAATTGCTCTTAAATGCCCCCCCCCCCAAAAAAAATAACGCATGCATAAAATATGATCCCCATATTAATAAGGTGGAAAAATTGTTACCGTATATGTATAATATAATATTATCATCTCATAATAAAGTGAGGAATAGATACAATGATAGTACAATGATCAAGGTGTAAGTTTTCAATGCAACAAAGTTACTTTGTAGTAACTTTTTAATACTGTAATAATACACAGTCGTAGAAAAGTCTACTTCGAAGTACACGGAAATCCTACAATATTCACCAGGCTGACGGAATAGTGTCTGACTCTGATCATTCACCAATATATGAGCAAGTACACAAAAGGGCATCATAAAGAACACAATTCATCAATTAGAAACTAGTTGAACAGTGCTAGTTATACACCCGACAGTAATGGAATCTTGTGTATATACTCGTAGTGCCTAGGTGTGCCAGCCAGGTGTTGCCAGTTTTTAGCAGCTCTGTTGGGGATACTATGACTTGTTCAGTATTGTCCACCCGCTCGCCTGATGAGCTCAAATTTTGAACCACTTCTCAGCACTCAATCCAATTTGTCGTCGAGAAAACACAGACAGCATTTAGTCATGTCACATGACTCTCAAGGTTGTCCTAGTATTTTTCCCCAACACTCGCCTTCAAGCTGAGAACTGTTTGATCAGTCTGAAGCGCCGATGGAAACGTCAATTTGTCATATTCGACGACTATGAATAAATTGATTCTGTTAGGGCTAATACTCATACCTATACCGCGCTAGAACCCGCTGGTGGTAATGAAGATTATTTTTCGTCGTATTTTGCCAGTTATGGTGGAATATGACTTATTTATCGATCAATACTGGCTTTTGATTCAATCCAATGTTTAATCCAATTAGAAGGCCTGAATGTTTGATGAATACGGTCCTTGATTGTGTTTCGAGTGCACATTGACCCATTCATTAGGTAGTGCTGCTCTGGTAATACGTGAAAGATGCATCTTCAATCCAGTCGATCAAATCCATCAACATCAATTTAATTTAGACGTGAACTATTTGCGCGTGAAGTACCTACAATACATAAATCATTTCTACAATGAGTCAGTGTTGTAAACAGCCACTTGACAACTTTTGCTTCATATAATGGATGTAAATGAAAGTGCTGGATTGCAGGGCCTACAAAGTATATTTTGAATCTGGTATAAACTCATCATTTCTCTCGCAAAATTTGCGCAAAAAAAAAAATCATGGAAAGTCGGTATAGAAAAGCAAACCTTCATATACGCGCATCAACGAATTGGCGCGAACCCACTAGGACTAACATATGAAATTGTTTTCCGAGGAAACAAAATTCGACGTATGCATAGTTTTATACTCTTTAAGATGCTATATGCTTTTGTACAAAACTGAGACTGTTCGAAGCTATTGGTATAAACTGTAATCCTAATGAGTGGCGTCTGTTTATTGAAAGCTCATTTAAGTGCCCTGAATGTTTTTCAGTTGCTTATTTACATTTTTTATGATTCTTGAGATGTTTTTTTTCTCGATTCTTTATCAAATATTACCAGCAATGCCTATTTGAGTTGTCGATAAGATACAAATTGTGAATTAGCAATGAAAAATATCCAAGTTAAGATTAACTTTGTGAGCAGACTTTCCCACTTAAAATGTTGTTGAGTAGAGTTACGTGACCTCGCTTCACTGTGTTTTGAAAGATAGCAACGCTACTACCCAAGTTCGAACGGGTTTTAAAGTGTCATTTCTCTCTGATTCAGCTCTACTAGTCTGAAGCTCGTTATATTATTTGATCCGAAATCACGAACCATATTATGGTGAGATTCTTACTCATTGCCGTCTTAGTTCAGTTGTTATCTGGTGTGACCATGAACTCAATGGTTTGGTTTTAGGAGTCGAACTGAGTGCATTTTTGACACATTGCACACTACTCCACTTGGTTCAGGACGAAGAGGATCGATATCCGCGGACTTCTGACGCCATCGTTAATTAAAAGTTCGTTGGAAATGTTTGACAAAGTGTCGTCTCTGTTGAACTCGCCGCTACCCTTAAGAAAGAATCGATAGATGTGTTTGATTTAGGAGGTTTTACACTGCGATAATGGTCAAGTTTACGAAAGGACTCGTGGTCCATCATCCTCCTCACTGGAAATCTCATTTGATGCGACTGAGCTTCTTCTTCAATCGTTTTGATTTTCAACGATTGAAATTATCAGTATGATTTGGTGGCCATGAAAAAGACCGTTGAAATGTAAGGAAGCCGCCACACAAATTGGCCGCCACTATGAGGTATTTTTCGTTTACGGAAATTGGAATATACAAAAAGGACACAATTTAATGAACTTCTTGTGTTATTTCCTCACCCATTTCTATCGGTTCAGCAGACCATTTAGCTATACTCAGGTCTGGTTCCGGCCCCACGACGTTTTTCAGTCCTGTTAGATCGTTCGTTACCTTCCACAACGGTGTTATGGGTTACAGTTTCTTCTAGTATGTAAATCCATACATGTTTATTTCTTCATGCATCGAAATAACCATGGAGAGTATCTATAGAGTCTCTACCAAAAAATGTGAGGTTAAAGGGATACGCGTACTTTGTATATTACCCTTTGGGGTTATGCATTCCGAATGGAATCACAAATAGTCTGACTATGAATTTTCAAAATATTAGTATGATTGATTACAGGCTTAACCCTACGCTCCTGTTTCAGTTTAAACTTCAGCTTCATACTTTCAAAATACACGAGTATGAGTTTATAGTTAAGTGGAAGAAACAAAATCGGAGAAAATCTTGAAAGCGACACGTGAGAAGAATCAACACGGAATGCCCCTATTCGTGGAATCGGACGTCGTTTCGTGACTGACAAATCATAAATGGTGACATGCATTAGGATGACACGAATGAGGAATCAATACCTCCCCATTTATATTATGCGACTTATTTGCCGGCTTCCCTAATATTCTTACTATTCCAGCTGCCATAACCGACCACCAAAATATTCATGATATTTCAGCACCCGTATTTATTAAAACGACCCGGAAACCCTCTTAACGCCTCTGTGGTGGGCTTTTCTGACTTGTGTGTCAACCAATGATATCGGGCTAGTACGACGTGACGTCATGGACCGATCAGCTGGGTTATGGCTAATTGGATTGGCGATCGAGAATAAACTATAGCACTAAACTATACCACTTCCTGCCTTTCACATTGTATGTTTTTCACTCATTCCCAATTAAATTATAACTCAATTCATCCAACCAACAACTTAATCTACGATTTATAGTGACAAGTACTTTCTGGAACTCGCGTGCCTGTTGATAATTCGTAGAAAACGACGAGACGAGATCGTGTGTGGTATCAGTTCGAGGACAGCAAAAGCCGGTTCCGGGAAGTTCCAAAACAAAGCGAACCCAAAATGCTCGGATTCGAAGACCCTTCGATCGTTCGATTTCTAACCGAAGAATTTGAAGAAGGAGCAGGAAGGAGGAATTATGAAAAAGAATCAGAAGAGTGAAAATCGCAACAGTACCTACTCAATAGACTCGGGCATAAAGGGCTGGAGACCTACAACACCCTCAGGCAAGATTCCACCGGAAGTACAAACCAACAACAAACCAACAGCGATCACCCCGGAATGGAGGAAAAATACTGACCGCCTGAGTAGGTAGGTACTCTGCTTATAACACACAGTGCGATATAGCCAGCAATATAGCCATAATGCTACATGTTGACCCAACAGAAATAAGCTTGAAGCGTGTATTCAAACAGTGTAAACAAAAATAAATAAACAATTCCTGGGTCACAATAGGAAAAATGAACAAAGTAAATATGAAATTTAAAATTGATTCAGGAACGTAAAGTGGTATAACTACGAATTTACAAAATTAAGGATAAAATCACAGAAGTGTATATCAAAACTATCCGCATACAACAATCACTCACTAGAGAAACTAAATTCAAATTAATTCCTGGAAATGCCGAGTACATAATGAATGAAAGACACAGAAGATGAACCTATTCTTGGTATGGACTGTAACTACAAACATGCTGACACACAGATAAGCTTAATGGCATATTATGTCGATAAGGATTTATTACTTCTTATAGTTCTCTGAATTACTCCCCAATGAATACAATATCCACTCACTCGTTGCCTGATATCAGCCAATGAGACGTGTTCACGTGTTATATGAAAATAGCCTATTTATAGGGCATACTGAAGGAGAAAACTCTCTACGGAGTCCACCTGTTGACGGGGCAACCTGTTGGCTCACGATGAACTCTCAATTAATTCTTCGTGGAATCAATATGACAAGTTGTGGCATACAGCGTGTGTTTTTTCACCGTATTCACATTCCAAAGCACCTATATTTGTTCCAAACGGCTTCGAATTTCAAAACTACTGAGTCGAATCGTAACGGCGTGACCGGGTGCCAAGGCTTAACGCCAACGAGTACTGTCGGTACACTTGAGTCGCATTGATCCCCAAATATCGGCAACTACTCGTCCGTCAGGGCACATATAATCTTGCAACTTTGCCAAAATTGGTTCCCATTACTGCTCACTGCACTCAATACCTTACAGAGCTGACATCATTCGTTCTATTTCCTTACGTTTTCGTTGTAGATCAATATATTTTGTCCAGTCAACTCGCAATGTACACGGAAGCCAACCAGTTGCGCCCTAATCCCCAACATTATATATCGATACCTTACTTCACAAAGGGAATATTTCCATAATAAATTATTAAGGACATATTCCCTTTGTGAAGTAAGGTATCGATATACCAAGAGCACCTTGAAGGTGAATTTACAACGTACCAGATGCTCCCAGGGTTTTACCCTCCTAATGAGAATCCCATATACCAGTTGAGCCCCAGGAAAAAGTGCTAGAAATAAATACAACCCTCAATCAACCGATTAAGTAATACCATATAGATTAGTTGGATATAATATATATTGTAGGTATATCATTAAATATTATATATAATATAAAAATTATATAAATCCTATTAATTATATAAATTATATATATATAAAAAACTATATATATTATATACCTATCATATAATATATATCCGTAGGGGGGTTGTGGAATAAAAACATTCCCCAATCTACTGATTAGGGTTCGACTGTGATGTTTGATATAAATATCCAACCTATAATAATACTTATAGGTTGGAATAATTATCCAACCTATAATTATTATAGGTTTAATTATAATTATAGGTTTAAATATAATTATGCTTTAATTATTAAAGCATGAGTTATAATATGAATTATTCTAAGTGATAGGTATTTTTATATTTTTTGTATTTGTGGAGTGACATTGTCGTTATTAGACGCCGGTAGGTTCCTACTGCAAATATACTATTAGTCACTGTAACTGGTTACCCAAATAAATTAATGGTACTCGTAATAACAGCTTGAGAACGGTTACATAGTCAGGGCACTAGTCAGAGCACTAGACCGGCGCAACTGGTACATCCTCCCAGACCGAATATGGTGCATCTGGTATATTGGATTAAGTAGTTCCTTGGGTTTGGGGCGCAACTGGTATGCTCCGATGTACACCTCTGTTCTATCGATCAAGCAGCATGGTCCATCGTATTTTCAATCAACATCAAATTATTGATACCAATTGTAATCCATGTTATTATATCTTTAGTTATGAAGTGTCTCGAGCCTCAAAAATACTTTTCCTAGTATTTCAAATCCCATCGTCTCGCGTCACTAAACATAAACTAGACTGCAGCCTGAAAATTAAGGAGCTACGAGTTATGTTGACAAGGTTGGAAAAAATAAAAATCCATTTCATTTAAATGGGTGGTGGGAGCCACCGTGGGTGTCAAGGGCCCGCTAGTTGACTCCAAGAATAAATTACTCAAGTAGGGCTTTGAGGGAAGGTGAAGGGAGGGCCAGGAGATGACAAATTGGGCGGTGGCTGCCCATTGACCCTGTACAACTGCGATGAGCTAGAAGGACCGTAATTGAACTTATAGCAGTCCTTCTATTACGTGCAACTAAGTTTTTGCAACAGTATAGAAATGAAATCTCTCTCACATTTTTAGAGTTTAGGGAGTGCTGAATAGCTTTATGAACTGCATAACGTACGTCGGATTGATTACAGTACTACTTCTGGTGGTCTGCAATTTGGATCGCAGTTAATTGCAATTTGGTACATCGTTAATTTCAACTCTTGTTGTTGGAAATATTGATGATTTTTCCAAAAGTAAATTTTGAACTACACCCAAATCTGTGGAATTCAGTCAGGCGGAAAAAATGTTTACTTGTAGGTCAAGATCAACACATTAGGTCAGATCATTGTAGTACCTAATCACCAGCCAACCCGAAAAGGTCGATATCCGATGGTTAGCATGAGTAGGATACGAATACGCCTCATTTGCATTGGTGTGGCCTCATTGTGAATTGAGGATTGAATTCGGGCTGTGGGGACACGAATACTCCGAGAGAGATAGGAATTAATGTATTAATTGGTTGGCTCAAACGCAGAAAGAGAAGGGGTACTTGCTTGACTCGTGTCCTAACACCGACGTATCCTGCTTTTTATCCTCACAGAGTCATATCGGAAATTATTAAATGATCGAGATTCCCGACGCAGTGGTCCGAATTATGAATTTAGCTAATCAAAAATAAAAACTTTGAACCCTTTAAATCCGAATGAAAGGTTTTATGAATGAGTGGTAACATGTTCCTGTAGCAGAGGAAAAGGACAAAGACGGGAAGGGATGTAAACAAAGTGCCTGAGCTAGATGTAAACAGACAGGAAATGCAGATCGCTTCCGTACGAGTTATTTCAGTGCTTCCTCCACGTGTAGACACAGTCGTTATATAACTGTTTTCGCCTACTTTTCAAAATGGACTTCTCTTATTCAGGTAAGAAAAACATTATTTGAAATGTTTCCTAGGAAAAAGTTGTTTTAATCAATTTTAATGATGACTTCAAAAAAAAAAATTACTAAAATATTCACCTTCAAAATACTCTCAATTTTAGGGAACCAATGAGAACCAGAAAATTGTTTCAAATACACGTTACCTAACTGATACACTTTGAAAGGAAATAACAATCAGCTGTTACTCAAGTAACACAAAACGGTAAAAGTATTGAATAATTTATTAGGCGTAGGTTGTAAGTATTCAAACGAAGTAATAACTTTAGGAATCATAGAAAGTAAAAGCACATAGGTAAGTTGGTACCTTTGGCTACACAGATTTCAAGTCTTAATTAGCCTCTGAGATCACATGGTACCTCACCACTCCATCAGAATCATTACATAAGATAGGTACATTTGCTCCGGATTGTGTTAGATTTTGGGGGGCAGGCAGGCAAACCTGGGGATGTAGGGCTTGCAATTTCTCATGCCAAGTTCGACCCGGGCGGTTGTTTTTGAAAAGGGTATCCATATGTTTTTTTTTTTTTTCAACACTCATTAAAAGCAATTCTTGTATGACAGGGAAATTCCTTTTTTGGCAAAACAGGAGCCATTGAACAATCATCCTTTCATCAGGTGTAGGGAGCACCGTGGGTGGTACCATTTTTCTCTGGGGAGGGGATTTCACTTTATCAAGAAGTGTAATTCGAGGTACATGATTGTCCATTGCCGCTTTTCGAACACTCATTCCATTCTTCACGTCTTCTATTGCCTTTCCGATCTGATACTGAAGAATTTTTGTCTCCTTCCTCGATGGATTGTTCTTTCCCTTCTTGGACTTCTGCAACCGTGGGGTCTTCCTTCGTCTTCTTCGGCGCCATTGTTCTCCCAATTCTGAAAAGAGCGATGTATTGGTACCTAAATGGTAATCTTGTTAATACTACGAACTCGGGTGTGTAATTAGTACCCAAGTACTCGAAAAATGTGGCTTTTTACGACCCCCCCCCCCCCAGTGTCGACTACTGACTCACATCAGATTGCCCTATCATTCAGTTGTCGACAACCCCTATCGAGTAGTGAAAATTACCGATTTAATGTGTCAATAGTCGACATGCCTGGAACCAGTCAACAAATGATTAAACTGGCAAGTATTTCAGATCAACATAAACTATAAACATAAACTAGAAACACTAAATAACACATCAATTCAAGAAAAATTGAAATATATGAGGTAATAAGAGATGAAAAATTCATATAAACTCACTCGTTCCTAAGCCTTCCAGTCAACGAACTACCAAAAAAACAGACGAGTTGAGCACAGCAAACTGAAACTTTCCACTTTTTCGACGTTTCTCTCGTGTTTCCATGAAAACGCCTCCTCCAACATTCAAAAGACATTGGAGGATCAAGGCCACCATCGGGAACAGCACAAAGTGCCCTATATTCTTAGCTTTTCTCATTTCCCCAAAGTGGTGTCGACTACTAGTGCATTTACCTTACTAGCTCAGTTCTAAAACACTTTTTTTTGTGAGGAATAACCTACATTATCTTTACAAATGATACATTTAGCTCAAATCTGTTTTCACCACCGTGTTTGACGTTTAAAAACCTATATGGAAACATATATAGATTGTAAGTTGGGGCATAGTTATATTATCACGATTTTCGATCTGCTAGATCCGTAATTCGGACCACTGTGCGACGTTTGAAATCATCAGAGCCATCGACTGGATATCTCTTCTGTGCAGTTCCGCTTTGACCCCCCGGATTGTAAGAGTATGAAGGGGTGTAACCAGACCAGTCCGCTCCCTCTCTCTCCCTCACTATTTCCTGCAGCGATTTTCATTACAGTTCAAAAGGGCCACTAACTTTTAGACTCGGTCCTTCAAAGGGAACCCGGGACTCTTGCATTCCTCTTTCTGGACACTTTTGATGCAAAAATCTCGTTGCCTCTCGCCAGTTCCACTCGTATTATAATATCGACGGTTGAAGTCTTCTTTATTTATGGTCAGTAGTCAATTTTTTCCTCTAGCGACTGTTTCAAGACAAATCCACATCAAATCTTGATGTTCTCTAAGCCAAAGTTCAGGCCACTTGACCGAAAACTGAAGCGAAAGTCTAAATTAATGCTGCTTTACTTATTATACGAGAATTAATCCAGAATTAATCTCGTATTAATCCAGAATTGATTACCTCCTGCTACCTCGATTGTCTGCTGAACAATGTGTTGAATTATGCCACATCAAATTATCAAAATAAACTATGAATTACATATTATATTCATATTATACAACGAATTCAAGATACTTTTAGGACTGATTTCCGCGCCCGTATCCACAAGGAATTTCAAATTAGTAATTTTATCGAAAATGAAAAGACGGATTGAGATCGGGCTTTTTTCAACACCACAGTCGGCCGCATAGACAGCTGTGTTCACAAGTGTTGCTGCCTATCTCCGCCCATATAACCAGTTTTGTTAGAATTGGGATCGTACTTACATGGTTTTTCACATTCACGGGCATCTTTCCAAAAGATGCGGTGGTACATACCAGCAAAATTGGTGAAATTATTTGCTATTACTATTGCGCGAGCGTGATCGGTTATTTTTTCCTCTTCCACCTGAATGTCATGATCTCCAACGCGTCTATTGTGATGAGTGAAAGTTGAAAGTTCGGCTGATTGACGTGACATGGCGAGGAGGGATATTTGCAACTGCATACACTGAGTTACCCGAATTGGACGAGTATTCAACTATTTTATCCGCCATACCTGCCAATCTATCTAAATCATCATTGCTCGTAGCTAGAATTGAGCGGACGTGTTGTGGTAGCCTTTGGAGGAATGTGGATTTGAGAAAACCCTCGGCAATATTCGTTTCCGCCAGCGAGCGCATCTCTCTGAGTAGACCAGACGGTTTCTGATCACCCAGCTCTAATTCTGATAATAGTTTCGTAAAATCCGAAACTCGATGGGTAACGTCAGATTCTAGACCGGCTAGCAAATGGTTGTATCGGCGACTTTCGACTTCGACTTGTGGGAACCAAATTGATACCTTATTTTGCCACATCGGGCCGATCCGGATGATGGAAATTTGCGCCTCGTGAGCTTGATCCGTAGGCCGCGGAGTTGGTGGCAACGTTTTTCTTTTTTCCGTCATTGTAAACAACCGATTTCGCGTGTACAGTATACACAGGGGTCACCACTTTGGGGACTTTAATCAACCAAACAAAGAAAATACAATCCGAATGCAGTGAGAAACTGAATCGATTTTTATGTTGATAACATATTGAAATACAACATCTTTTGTTACTAGTCTTTGTCTAAGTTATACGTAATCTCTGATCACAGTATTAGAATAATAATAATTAGTTATAAATGAAATGGCAAATAAGTCACTGAATACTGAAGAAGTACCTATTGCTAGAAATGGGTTAAGATGTTGCAGCATCAATCAAACTTTGTGGATGGAGTGATCGAAAATCCTTTGACGCCTTTCACCGCGATCCTCCAACGTTTTTAGGTCCGGTGAAAAGAATTATCAGCATCACTCGAGGAAATCAATTGTGGGCTTGTCTTCCATCCAATCGCAGTGCTTCTTACGAAACAGAGACTTCTTTCCAGTTAATTTCCGGTATCTATCGTTGAGATGAGGTAATCACTTTTTCTTCAAATGGTCATATACTTCTGACAACTGGGTTTCACAGCGAACAATTACTCGGTGTACAATAGTCTTTTGTTCTACAACTCAACATCACTTCACTCGGTTCATTCTAATTGGCCTTTCGGAAATATATCTTGTGAAATACACTGAACTGGGATCTACATACATTGCTATTCGGAATATGAGGGAGTGAGCCTCGGTTAATTGAAAACACAATACGTTCAGTCTTAACGTTGTTTATCAAAGACCTCTATGTATTATTAACTAACCGAAACTGCGTCGTAGCCGGATACGAAGGTGCTCGAGGAAAAAATCGATATTCTGAAGTATCTTGATTCGAAAAACAAAAATGCCACGTTGGAGTTAAATGAAGCCCTTTTCTAATGTCTCGGAAAACAGAAATAGTTCTACGTTTCAAAACAACAACAATCCTTCTACTTGTACCTACACTATGGATTCACATCAATTTAAGGTATATTTTGATTGCATATCTGATATTGTAAAACAATGTTCATGGTCGATCCTAATGGTTCATTATTGCAAATAATAACTAAAATTTGAATTAAAGATCCTTTGGTTAATTTTTACTTCAAATTATTACAGAATTTTGTAACAAATATTTGAATAGATTTTGATTTAGAGTATATAAGATCATCCTAAGCATTCATGTTATGACCAGTCGTTTGTTCCAAATAAAGGCTAGGTTATAGGACCAACCTACACTGTACAAGTTCAGGACATTCTTCATAACGGGGAACAGCTGATTCAAACCTCACGTGACTCTGTAATACGTTTGTGTCTAACCATCAGCTGCTCATAACTACACCACCACTATAATGCATACCTCCGATTCTATTCATTAAATTTTTTTCTCGGTATAATATAGAATGATTATATTTAATGTTATCTCATGGGCCACATGGGAGCATTGTACGACATTGCCCAACATTTTTCAACCATGAAATTGCAGAGAGCAAATCCCTAGAACGTGCTCGTCCACACCCGCTCGAGGAGTCATTCCACGTTCCATTGAGTCATATCTGATTGAAGATTTATCAAATCTACAGTGGTGTTACTAACCATAGCATAGCATTATTAAGATCCAAACAGCTACCCACTGCTGTCTGTTTGGTTAGAAATGAAGGCTACGGTTATATGGCTTCGATATCGTTAACCGATAGTCGCTCCCGCCGTCAGCAGGATACTATCGCTATTATCGCTCTGTGTGGTCGCGCTTCCAAATAAAAACTTTTCTCTCGTTCAACGTTTGTACATCAGCAATTTTGGGAAGCGTTGCGTCTCCTTAATCAAGACGAATTAGGCAAAAACCATGAGGCCCAGATGGGGAGTCATATTGATCCCTTGAAGCTGATACAAGGTCCCAAAACACCACAAGGCATAGCAAACCCCAAGCCAAGTCATAATTATCCGCGTGTAAACGAACCCAGAACTTGGGCCATAATAGGGCGGAGCTCATCCTTGAACAATGCATTTTCCAAGAGGGAAAACTAATGTGAAATACGCGACGCTGTTTCCAACTAAACTCATGTGAGGCGTCGTGTTGGTTGATGCTGAAATCCACCGCGATGAAAAGTCAACGAAGCAAGTTCTACAGAATTAACATGTGGAGTCTCAATTTAAAACTCACAATAAAGTCCCATTTAAAATAAATGGAAAGTTCAAGACTAAAGCAGTAACGGGTTTCCTCGTAATTTTTCACGCTGGTCCTTTCCGAGTTTTCAGGAATGCCGTCTTATTACGGGGCTGAAGGAGTGGGAAGCCACCCTTCATTCCATCTGACTTCTGACCTGAGCGGATTATTGTTCTCAGTTCCGGAGAAGACCGGACTCGTGCAGTATGATCCCACGAGTAAACTTAGGATAATTGTAGGACAATTCAACCACGATCCACCGCACCATCATTATCTCGAAAATATTAGAACGAACGACGAAATTCTTTCATTGATATCTTTAGGTGACATTATTTCGACCTTTTGATTCACATCAAAGAGGTCACATGTCGATCTGAAAACACTCCGTAAAACTACGTATTTTGAGTACGAGCTTCAAGCGTATGATACGTCACGGGCACAGTTTACGGTTAAGCTACCAACATAATGATACGGACTTATACAGCGAATGGCTGCTGGATAGTATATCATATTAGTATGATATATTATGTTATTCAATGAAATAGTGTTATTTTAATAGCTCAACGATTGGAAAGGTACTCTGATGTCCCATTTTTGCTCAACAGTGTTTTTCAGTGACGTTCAAGGGGGAGCGTAACCAACACGAAACGGTGCAGGTGTTGCTAAGTGGCTGTTTAAGAGCTGCAAGGAAATTGAGTGATAGCATAACAGGCAAGCCTACCAGCTCTTCCCATTATATTACGTGAAATGTACTACCAGAGGTCAGTACTTCATCATAAGAATCAGTCTTGAGATTTGCAACGTCAAGATAAAACCCTATTGAATACAGCGTAACAACAAAAAAGTCTTCGGTAAAAATATGGTAAGAATCGATTATTGATAACGTTATACAGAGTGGTTCTTACTGAACGTACCGCCCTTTTTATTTCAATATAAAGAGAGATAGCAAAAAACACATCGAAATGTCGTCCCCTTATTTTTTTTACAAAAATTCAACGATCACATTTTTTGTGCGCCGCGCATGCGCGCAAATGCAGGTTACGCATGTCAACTTTGGTTTTTCAGATAAGAACCCCCCTTATTCATTGCAGATTCGGATTCTACGTCCATTTTCATGAACTTTTAACTTCGACAACCTTCTTTTTGGGCGCACCCAAGAGCGTCCAGAAGCGCCCAAAGTTGGACTAACTGCGTTTGCTCGTAATTTCGATAAGACGGAAAACCCCCAGTGTGGCACATGAAATTAAATTATTTTTCGACACTGAATCACGTGATGATATCAGTTTTTTTTATTTATTGGACTTGATCAAACCGGGATGACAGCCTGAAACATGGTCGTTTTCGAGAAAAATCACCTTATCCTGGCTCTTGGGTTGAGAAAGGTCGAGGGAAATTGAATCACTTGGCCAAACAAGATACTTTAGATACCTACCCACCCGTCTAAAAACTCATCTAACTAAATGTATACTGATCAAGGCAATTTTTCTTAAAAACGACCATGTTTCAGGCTGTAATCCTGGTTTAATCAAGTCCAATAAAAAAAACCCGATATCACCACGTGATTCAGTGTCGAAAAATAATTAAATATCATGTGCCACACTGGGTTTTTTCCGTCATATCGAAATTACGAGCAAACGCGGTTATTCCAACTTTGGGCGCTTCTGAACGCTCCTAGGTGCGCCCAAAAAGAAGGTTGTCGAAGTAAAAAGTTCATGAAATTTGACGTAGAATCCGAATCTACAATAAAGAAAGGGGGTTCCTATTTGAAAAAAAAGATGACATGTGTATCCTGCATTTGTGCGAATACACGCCGCACAAAAATGTGATCGTTGAATTGTTTGTGAAAAATTAAGGGGACGTTCATTAAGAACCAACCTGTATAATCTATTGGTACTACACCACCTGTGTAAGAAATTTGGAATGCCGAACCAATTAATTAATATCGTTGTGAAAAACAGTTTGTTGTAATTGTTTATTGTGATTCGATGTTCGGCTCTCATAACATCCACTGAGTAGTTAGAAATTGAAAAAAACTCGTTGTTCACTGGTTCTGGCTTGTATCATTGGATGAATATACATTTCAAATTCATCTATAAATCTATATTTAAATTTATCTATAAATATAGACGTTCAGCATTGATCAACTGACCATCTCATTAGTTTGAAGGTTACACTGGAAATTTTCTGATAAGGTACGAGTATGTTGGCATGAGTGAAACTCGCTTTATTTTATATCGTTCAACGGATGGATCTTGAACAGAGTTTTTCCGCAAGATTGTTCTATCATGTGTAGAACGTTCGCGAACAGGTATAAATCTTGTTAAGGTAATTTAGATAGTGCGACGTTACCACGCGGCGGAGGGGGCTCTCAGCATCCAAAATACGTATACGCTGATCTTGTATTTTATACTATCCTTGATATTTACTGTAAAATCAGCGAGTTTGGGCTTTCCCAGATCCATGAAATTACCTTTTTTCAATCAATCAACGTTACTTGAGGTAATCATGGATTATTTCTGGATTTGAAGAATGTTTATGGTGTAAGAGAACACTTCAACTCGTGTTTAGGCGTTTTACCTTCACTCAAGAGTTTGATTTCTTGGAATGATTAAATGAAAAACGCCTTAAATGATAGCTGAATTATTGATAACATCTGAAACTTTCATTACTTCAAGTCGTATTGTCTGAACTGATGAAATAATCAAAAAATTAATTAAAAAAAAAAAAAAAGCACAAAACACCGACGTTGAAAAATTAGAAAAAGCGATAGAGCGTTTTACCTACACTCCATGCACCAAATATGATGAATACGCCTGGATTACAAACTGAATCGGGTAGCTCAATATAAAAATCTGCAAATTCTTGAAGGACGCTTCATTATCATTTTTGTGCGGATCACGATTCTGCATAGATCACTAAATGATAGATTAATTATAATGAATTATCATAAATTATTAATAATTATCATCAAGTAGTGTAAATTATCATTAGATATTGGTAGTTATTAATAATTAACTCAATATCTGTAAAAACCCTCTACTGTTCAAATCAGCTGAGCAAGTATGAATATTAAACAGAGAGGCTACCGCATATTCACCCTCGTGTTGACGACCTACGATTTCCTCCAACTTTGAGTGGTCTTGAAACATTTTCAAAATTGAAAATTTTTTAAATGAGAAGTAAAAATTATACCGTTTCATCCGAATTTTTCCAGATATGAATTTTTTTAAATTTCAAAATTCATTTTGAACCCCTTCCCCTTGACCTAGGGTTATGAAATGTTTGAAGGATCATTGTGGGGTTAGTCCGAACCCGTAAATCAAATTTCGTAATTTTAGCACAACGCTAACAGGGCAAAGTGGCGCGGACGGCGTTTTTTTTTTTCTTGATTTAATTTGATTTTATGAATGTACGTATCTTGAAACGTTAACCCTAAAATGTTTCTTTCGCCGAATCCAATGGTTTGATATCGAAGATAAAAAACCCATAATGAGCGCAATTTTCGAAAAATCTCACGATTATTCGACGTCTTCACAAAATGTTTCAGAAAAACAGGGTAGTGAAAACGACCTCAACTCAATCTGCTGCGTAAACATATGGATAAAGGGGAGAGGGATGATGTATGATCCATAAAACTGTTCATAATCATAAAATAGGAAGCCAACTCGGAAGCTTGGAATAGAACTGTATGGTTTTGGTTTATTATCTTCGATTTTATTTGAATACCAGATTTTGATTCGCAGCGTCCAATTGAGCATGTGCCATAGATAGTGCCATATCTGAATTTCGTCAAACAGTTACCGTCACGTTTGTCATGCCACACTGTTGCCCCGAAACATTTTTCTCTGACCTTGCAAGACGTCCCTCCACGTATGAATGGATTCGAACCCCTGGCAGATGTTTGGACAGGAGCGACTTGTTGGTTGGCCGACGACAGGCCAGGCCTCACCACTCCGAATTACCCGTAGCAACGCCTCGGCCCGCAGTTCTGGTCTGTCGAATAAAATTGATCGTTATATCCAACAGACCGCTTGTAATTTCGACCGTCTATAATGAGAATCACGATATGCAGTGAGCGACCGGGAGTATGAGCGCTTTGGGAGAAGACGAAAGGGAGAAGCCTGTCTTCCTGCATAGGCGTGTGTACGTGATGGAGTAGCCCATAATAGCATTCCATAATAGCAAACAAAGTAATTTAGATAATGTGCGTTTCAAATATATTTCAAAAAATGAAGCGTGGAAATAGTAACACAGAGAAACGACTAAGAAAAGGAGTAGCTTATGTTCATTAATACAATTTGAATAAGGTAGTGAACGACGCAAGCATATAAAGTTATTTTGACAAAACATCTTGGAAGAATTAGGTTGAATACACAAGAAAATGAAAATTAGTGAGACATTTATTAGTAATATGGTCATTTTGAGGGTTTATAGTGAATTTTTATGTTTTTAAAACTTATGAAGGCGTTACATTGAGTATCTGGACAGCATAAGTTGACATCGATAGTTAAAGAATGGTCAAGCATTCACAATAAGGGAAAGCAAGCCCGTGTCTTGCTATACAAATTGAATACTTAATATCAAATTTTAATCACCAACAAAACTGCATCTGAAGCCTCATTTGGTGGTGACCAGGTTACTAAGTATAGAAACATATGATGTACTCACGGGCTTAGCAGCTTTCATATTTTTGTGTTTCTTCATCTTCTTGGCTAAAATAGAAACAGAAATAGTGAAAAGAAGATTAGAAAAGAAGAAGAGGAGCTCGAAAAAAATGTAATAAACAGGTGCATATAGTAGCAACAGTGGAGATAACAGTAGTATTTTGCAAGAGAAGGCTAAGTGTGTTTTGCGGTATGTCATTAATTAAAAGTTGACGTTCCACCTGCTTGTGGTTCATTAGTTTCAATAGTAAACCCGGCGGGAAAAGAAGAATTTATCGCCTCTTCAAAAGTCTGGGATTACGTTTAAAAATGCCTGCGTAGAACCGGAATTAGGAACACACACACAAAAAAAAGAAAAATCCAAATCCATAAATCCATCCGTCTGCCAGACGTCGTCATGGGCGCTTTGTACTAAGAAATGTATTGAGAATAATGAAATTCGGCCTGCGGGCTCCAACCGAGCCAAGGATGAGCTTTCAAACTATCCATAACTATAGGTCGATGGTAGGGAATGAATGAAACGTTAAGTAGAATGGTGACTATCGAAATTTCAACGCAGTTTGACCGAGAGTATTTTTCAAGATCACTCAAAGTGCCTGGATTCAGTTGGAATTACAAAAAAAAAGATACCTCATTACCCCGCATAGAATGGAACAGGGATACTGTAAACAGAATAGTAATCGAGACAGGAAGGTGATCTATATCTAGGAACGCGGTAGCGTACCGCCCCGCCAACCAAAGAAGTTGAGAAAACAAACGGTACGGAGTGTATGTTTACCGGACGTCACGAAACGCGTTTTCGAGGTATCCATATCTCGGCTCCTATTTGACCGATCAACTTGAAAATTAGTATGGGTCTTCTTGGAGTGGAAATTAGAAAGCCCTGAAAGTTTCAAACTGCTAGGTCTAAAGGGAGCCGAGTTACATAACTTTAAAAACCTGGTTTTTCAGCCTTACGTTGTTCTTCTTCTCCTTCTCCTTTTTCAGACTGGTAAGGCCTGGAGCCTCTCCACGTTCACCGATTGACTTGAAATTTTGCACAGAGCTTCATTTAAACTCAGCCTTATAAAAGATTGAACCCATTATCTCAACCCAAAAAAGTTTTGGAAACAAAAAAACAGAAACTTTAGGCAAATTCTGTCCACATTTACGAGTCTACAGCCTGGATAAAAGGACCAATCGACTTGAATTTTTTTACATACCTTCTTTATAGCATGGCTCAGTGCCATTTGAACGAAATAACCCATTATCTCAACCAAAAAAAAAATAGGAACAAAAAACTGAAATTTAGGTCAATATAGGCTAATTTTGGCCATATCTCAGCTCCTAGTTGACGGATCAACTTGAAATTTGGTATGGATCTTGTTGGTGAAGATAATAAAAAGCCCTGAAAGTTTCAAGTTGCTAAGTCTAAAGGGAGCTGAGTTATATAACTTCAA
The DNA here is from genome assembly GCA_963920205.1 of Stenodema calcarata. NCBI lineage: Eukaryota > Metazoa > Arthropoda > Insecta > Hemiptera > Miridae > Stenodema > Stenodema calcarata. The sequence continues at coordinate 16,232,708 of OY986048.1, read as the reverse complement.
AAACCAATTACCATGTTTTTCTACTTTTTTCAGTCGGTGAAGGCTGCAGCCTCTCCACCTTCGCCGATTGACTTGAAATTTTGCACAGAGCTTCGTTTCAACATCAGCCAGTGCCTTTTGAAAGGTTTAACCCATTATCTCAACCCAAAAAACTTTTAGAAACAATGAACTGAAATTTAGGCTAATTTTGGCAACTTTGACGAGTCTACAGCCTGGGTAACCGGACCAATCGACTTGAAATTTTGCATAGACCTTCTTCATAATATGACCCACTTCAACAACAAAAAGATGTGACACCCCCCCCCCCCCCCCCCAAAAAAACACTCCGTGTAAAAATCACCGCGCCTCGCAAATATCATTCTACAGAGGCCGGAAAAAGTTATGATATCCACTTTCCCCGCCCGCCCTTTTCCTCATTAAGGAGCTATGTATAATTAAAAGCTTAACCACTTCACGAGCACCGTACCCCTTTCGAAATCTCCCCTTGGCGCTATTGCGAGACGTTTTTACTACTTCCACAAGCAACTAATACTTGTATAAAAAGTTTGTATTTAGTATTTTTATTACTTTCACTACAAACATGATCATCCTTCCCCTAACTACCACCAGCAAGTATTTTGGTACCTGTTTTTTAGTCTTCTTAGTCCATCCTCGTACCACTCTGGCGCCAATCCAGCCCGCCAACTCTCAACATCTGCCTTGATCACCCCTTGACATGCGAATCGCTGTCCTCCCAGGAGGATGTCCACAAACGTTCCATCGAAATTCTTCCAGTAGGTTTTGAGTTTGGCAACCGAGTGAGACCGGTTGTCGTGGAAAAGGAACACAGTTTTGGACAACATTCCGCGCCTTTTGTTCTGAATGGCTCATCTCGAAGTTCTTAGGACCTCTTAATACCTTTCTGCAACGATTTTGGTCCCTCTGGGTAGGTAGTCAATGAGCAGAAGTCCTTTTTTACCCTTGATTGCTCAATTTTTGCCTTTTCGGGAGTTGTATCATCTGACCTTTCCAAACCATACTTTGATGTTTTGACTCTGGTGTCCAATGGTGCATCCAAGTCTCATCACCTGTGACGAATCTGCCGAATAAAGCTTAACCTTCGTCGAAAAAAATACCTGCATGAACTGAAGGGAAGGGCATCAATTTGCTGCTCCTTGTGAACATCAGTGAGAAAACGAGGAATCCATCTTCCACAGACCTTTGCCAACCCCAAAACTTCAGTAATGATCCGGTGAATACTCGCTCGGCTTGATGCAATATTGGTGGGGAGTTTCAACATGATTTAGTCAAGAGTATAGCGCCGGTTTGACTCTAAAATCTCGCGAACTTGATCAAAGACGGATGGAACCCGAGACGAAGACGGTCGACCACTAAGGGTAGGGTTACCAGAAAAGTCTCAGCGAGATATAGCAACTTAGGTTAAAAAAAAAAATGTATAGGAAAAATAAAGTATTGCTGTATATGAATTGAGATACGAAATTTTAGACGACACAAGACTATTTTTTAACATTTCGACCAACTTGCCTTTGTCAAAACTCTAGAAGTTCGATATTGGATTGTCAAAGGGGCGTCGATTAATCGATTCCTAAGATTTTTCATTCTTTCTGGAAAAAAAGGTTTCGCCCCAAATATAGTATTTTGCATACTATATCAGACCGCATTTTTATATAGTATATTTGTCCCAAAGTAAAGTATAATACTATATATAAAGTATGTCTGACAACCCTAACTACGGGGGTCACTTCTCGACCTCCCAGAAACGAATCCCGCCATTTTGCCAATTGGTTGGCGACTTATCGCCTATCGCATTTGGCGGAAGAACACAAGGTGAGCTACACTTTGTTTGGACTGGTAAACAGCTGATACGAGAGATAACAACTTGAAACTTTTGCAGTGCTGCCACAACACTTACAGAGCTTATAAATGCCATTTATTTAACAAAACTCAAAATACGTCTGCTTTATTTTTAATGTATTATGACGGATCCATACGGAATTTTAAGCTGAAAGTTTCCAAACTATGAACCCAACAAACATTATTCGCAATTTTCAATGGTAAATGCCGTTTAGCATGAATAGCCCTCCACGAATTTTTCCGAACATGTGCTAACTTTGCATCCTTGTAACGCTTAATGAGATTTCAGTGGCTATGCAGTTCAGGATGAGCCGGCACAAAGTGTTCATGTAAAGTAATGAATTTCAAGTACTATTTAGATTGCAAATTTTTTCACGATCTTCCTCACAACTAGTGATTTTGCACCATTTCAGTTATCATAGGCAACAAAAATGTACCAAGAAATATTGGTCCATCAAACTAATATTGGCTTCAATTCGTCGGTTAGAAATTACTAGAAGTACTGCAACTTTATGATGAAGCAGGGGCGGGCATAAGATACCGCAGGCACAACCCTCGAATTGGGGTAAACCCTTGGTTTTCCCTGTTTGAGCTGAGTAGACAGGAGATAAGGGCGATAGCCCGTATACGTTCTAGCCTCGCTTTATGTGGTGCGTACTTGCACCAAATTGGAAGGGTCGACGTTTCATTGTGTGAATTTTGTCAAGATCGGGAAGACGACCGGGAGCACAGTTTCATGATTTGCCCGAGATTCGATCTTGCAAGTCGGTTGCTGGATACGTGCGTCTGCCATTTGGTCAATCCACTGAACTTTCCCGAAATGGTGCATTCATGGATTTTTACAGTGTCCAAAGGAATTTGTTTATTTATCCAAGACGTAGGAATCAAAAAAAGTTTTTTTTTTGCCTTTATTTGTAATGTGAAGTAGCAAAATAAAATTACTTCATGGCTATGGCTGCTGGCTGATGCCAAATGAAGAACAAAAAATGGTTCAGAAACATCAAGCAAGAGATTATCGGGGAAAACTTTGCTATCCAATTCCTTAGCTAGAAGAAAATATAGCTGAGAAGGGAACCCTAGCGGAGCAAGCGAACTTTGATGTGATTGGTGGCTTCAGATAGGTCAAGACATCAATCTACTGATACACTTGAACGGCCTGAGCAACTTCCAACAAAAAACTGGGGAAGGGGAAACGGTCCCCACGTAGTCAGCAAACTTCTCAGTAGTAGGAGTTTGATTTCAAGTTCACTTCGTATTACGTTTTGTTCACCCAGTTTCGTGACGAATAGCCTTTTAAGATATCCGGAATTGTTACTCGGTTCAGATGAACGCTAGGACCTATTTAAAATCATCTAACCTTTTTCAACGGGAGGTTTTCAGTTAAATAATGGTAATCCAAGACCTCCGAATCGGAAACCATCACAGACATCCTTCAGGTAACGTCGCACATCGTCCCTCACAACACAATCTGAATTCGCCATAATCAAATTCGTTGAAGAACACCTAATGCCTAAAACGAAATACGACATTTACTTCAAAGACGACCTCTACGAAACATTCACCCGCCTCCTCATGAAGGTTTTCACTAACAGTCAACTCAGCCTCGCAAAATATTCATCTTCCTTACGGACGTATTTGAAATAGAGCAACAGATGGACATCATACTTGAATACCACGTAAATACCCTTTTTATTTACACAGTTACCTTCGATAAAACCAAAATTTTGACCGTCGTAGACCAATTTGCACAAGCAAACCTTCAAACTCTCTCGACATAATGGACTCCTTCCTATATCACTGTACACATCATGGCATACCTAAAACGATATCCCTAGACAATGCGATTCCCTAGACGGTATCCGTACCAAAGCAACCCACGTGTTGTTAGCATAATATTATAACAATTCCATCCTCTCCGCATACGGCAGATACACATCTTTCGAAATCTTTTACGGCCACATCCATCAAAACACTCTACTTGACCTCTCGACAGACCAAAGGCTCGTGAATAACTATCTCCAGAAAGACAAAGATCACATTTCACATTAAATGTGAAATGTGATCTTTGTCTCCAGTTGCTCTTGAGTTTGTGAATATAAATTTTATATTCACAAACTATAATAAAGAGCAACTGGAGATCACCAAACAGAAACACATAGACAAACAAAATTTGAAACGACAAGAACTCCAGCCAATACTGGAAGAAGTTTTTTTAAACACCGTTCAAAAACAATCCAAAACCAAACCCCAATGCAGCAAGGAGAAGATAGTAAAAATTAACCCAGACTTAAAGATAGCCGAAACTGAACCTACGCATCACCAAAAAATCCCCAAAATCTACGATCTGAAACGTTCACTCCTAACGTCACCAACGCTCGGGACGTAGGTGCCAACCGATTGGAAGTCCTTGTAAAGAAGTCCTCAACGTCGCCCGACTTGATTAGTCTCAACGGTTCAAACTGGATAAACGACAACATCATAAACTTCTATTTTGAACTGTGACAAGAGAGAAATAACACTAAAACAGTTTTACTGACCCCTCTATCCACTGTTTCAATACGTGCTTATACGTCTCCTTCGCCAACCGAGGCTACGAAGCAGTCAAGAACTACCGTAGAAAGTCTGATATTTTTTACAGAGATATAGTCTTAATTCCAATTTTCGATCTCAACCACTAGAGACTGACCGCTGTCCACCCCAAAATTAAAGAGATTACCTATGTAGACTCGCCATTTAGATGGCTCTAAATGCATCACCAGGATTCGAAATTACCTCTCGCATGAGCACCACAAAGGGATCTGCCATGAATTTCTCAACGTGGAAAGTAGAACAAAACCAAAATAGTCTTCAACAGCTGGGAACTCATGAATGCGGAATATTCGTCGTGCACTTTGCGAACAAAATCGCCAAACAAGAAGCGATAGATACTGACATACCCAACATCCCCCCACTAAGACAAAGCATATGTGTCGAAATTTTGAACCAAATCCTATGTAACACAAATCATTCGAACTAATGACAAGACTGACTTTCCTAGCCCAACTAACAATTTCATGATACTGGTATTGACATGTCACCCACTAGTGTAGGACTACTGGGTAGTACGTCTAGGTCCCGCTAAAAGAATACATTATCACCACACTATAACCCACTACTACAATTTGGAAGGAGTACTCGAACAAATAAACACAATCCGTGCTCACTACAATAAAATCTTAAAAATAACAGAAACACATAGGGAAGATGGAGAACAGATAGTAAATTCAGGATGGTCTGAAACGGATTTTGGTATAAAATCTTTTCGGTATTCGAGTTTAAAACATTTTGTACCTAGAATATTAGCTTCTCTTTCTTTTCCTCAAAAATTCGCACAAAAACGTGATCAAAAGTAGGTAGATCAATGTCGCATTGAAAAGTCGGGGGATGGGCAAGCAGCACAGAACACTTTGTGATCAGCCAACTCGAGTGTGACGCCTGACCGACACGGTTTGTCACTCCTGCCTTCCAAAATATGGGAGTGAACAAAATAATAAGACGTGTAGTAGTGGAGAAAAAATGTGAAATGTATTTTCCGAAGAAAAGAAAAGGGTGTAAACCTACCTAGGAAAATCGGTAGGAGAAAAGGCGAGATATTACGAAACGTAAAATTTCTGTAATTCTTTCCAGAAAAATAACGGGGATCCAGCTCCTGGGGGTGGGGTTGAAAATTAAAGAAAACTTTCTACTTATCGTAGACGTGGGTCCTCGTGTCGTTAGCGATAATTGGCAGAAGCACACACCCAAAAATAAATACTTAATTTCTCCTTTAAATGGAAAATTATGAGAAACGAAAACTCGCGGGGTCCGGATATGTTGAGGAAATCTGGTTTGTTTGTACCCGAATCCTTGGAACGTATAACTGCACGTAACATGAATCATAAATGTATGATGAGTAGGTGTACGGCGAAGGACTTTGTGGATGTTATGATATGTTTCAGAACTACTAATTGAGTAGGTGAGAGAAGCTGTCAAAGGTGCTGTTCATAAGAACATACGGAACGTATTTGTGTGGTTGCGACAAATTATATGCCTATCGAGTGTAGGCCTATCGAAGGGTGAAGCGGATCATGGATCTTACAGGCTGAGAGTGATTTTATTCACTCTATTGATGGAGTTTCTTGTCAAGAATGGAATCTCTCCATCTCTTTAGCTCTTATTTTACAGAGTACTGGAAATGACACGGAACGTCCTTTTTGGTAGAAGGAAGAGTAGGGGACTTTGAGTAGGATCTTTGGGGACTTTGAATCCCACCTAAGAGATATATTTGTTAGAAATTACCTGCTGGGGATCCAATAGTCTCCAATGAAGTTCCACATAGTTTGAAGCAAACATATGAAAATGCACCGAAAGCTGCACAGAAAAGTCATAAAGTTCGTGTTTTCTGTTTGATCACTCATCAAACGAAGCGGCACCAATATACATGTATCAGATCGCTCCCTCTACGAGCCTTTTAAACATTGACGGAAAATATCCGCCCGCTTGCTGCCGTTTAAATACATCCCCTACCTTTTCGAAATTTATCAGGGCTCAGAATAGTTTAGTACGCTCCCTCCCCTACACTTGGCTCTGGCATGGGCGCTCATGCTGTTACGTTTTCAACTGAATACCCAATATCTTTTCTGAGGTCTAATGAAGGTTTGAACTCTCCAACCTCGCCGACCAACTGCTAAATTGCTTCATTCAACCCTAGCCGCACCCTTCTTATTTGGTGAAAGGCATTGACATTAAGCGTTAAACCCAATTAAAACGCCCTCTTGTCGAACATGAGTGACTCGATGGTTGGGGGTGATTAATTTCCATTTCTACTGTACGGCAAACCAGTTTGAGATTTGAGTCGACATTTCCGTGCTTAGATTGACATCGCGAAAACCCCTAGTACAAAATAATCAGATGCTAGCTAGACCAACAAAATTTGGTTTTATCTTGTGATTATTTTATCATGTCAGGAGGCTGTAGTATTGCTTAAAATACGCGACATGAGGATTACCGATGATCAGAAGATCGAAATTTAGTTGAGATGCAAGTAAGCAGCTAATATCGAGGCTCAAGTCGTGGGGCAATGGAAAATGTGCATACAAATATCGCATGGGCCCACCGAGGAATAAACCGGTTCCGAGCATGCTACATGCTTGGATGATTGACCGCCATGACACGTGGCGAGGCAATGAAAAGCCAAGTGCTTCATTATCAGAACAAATTCTGATCCTAATTCCTGGACAGCTGATTGAAAGTGAAGCCCAAGCGTGAAAAAGCGTTTACTTAACTTTACTCCACACGGTGTAATGGAAATAGAAGTAATAGGGTATCTAGGAACGCGGTAGCGTTCCGCCCCGCCAAGCAAAGAAGTTGAGAAAACGAACGGTACGGAGTGTATGTTTACCGGACGTCACGAAACGCGTTTTCGAGGTATCATTATCTCGGCTCCTATTTGACCGATCAACTTGAAAATTAGTATGGGTCTTCTTGGAGTGGATATTAGAAAGCCCTGCAAGTTTCAAGTCGCTAGGTCTAAAGGGAGCCGCGTTACATAACATTAAAAACCCGGTTTTTCGGCCTTACGTTGTTCTTCTTCTCCTTCTCCTTGTTCAGACAGGCAAGGCTGGAGCCTCTCCACGTTCACCGATTGACTTGAAATTTTGCACATACCTTCTTTATAGCATGGCTCAGTGCCATTTGAACGAAATAACCCATTATCTCAACCCAAGAAAAAATTAGGAACAAAAACTGAAATTTAGGTTAATTTAGGCTAATTTTGGCCATATCTCGGCTCCTAGTTGACCGATCAACTTGAAATTTAATGTGGATCTTCTTGGTGTGGATAATAGAAAGCCCTGAATGTTTCAAGTCGCTAGGTCTGTGAAGGGAAAAAAAAGCCGAGATATATACTTTTATAAAAAGTTTGTATTTGTAGTATTTTTATTACTTTCACAACAAACCTCATCCACCTTCCCCTAACCACCACCACCAAGTATTAGTTGCTTGTGGAAGTAATAAAAACGTCTCGCAATAGCGCCAAGAGGAGATTTCGAAAATGGTACGGTGCTTGCGAAGTGGTTAAGCTTTTCATCATACTTAGCTCGTTAATGAGGAAAAGGGCGGGCGGGGAAAGTGGATATCATAACTTTTTCCGGCCTCTGTAGAATGATATTTGCGAGGCGGGGTGATTTTTACACGGAGTGTTTTTTGGGGGGTAGTGTGTACTGTGCCTAATGTAACTTTATAAATACACTTCCCATGGCCCTAGGTTGTTGAAACCACAAGGGCGTGAAGAGCTTACATAATTATCGATACGTTTCTCAAATTTACGGAACCAAATCCCGTGCATTTCTATACGGCGATATTGTAGCTGTGAAATATAGTAACCTCACTCCAGAACATGATTTATGTTTTGTATCAAAGTCGCTACTTATTTATGAAATTATTATGGTTCTCACATTATTTCTGAATACCTGCTGTTGTTTGATGAATTCAAGCTGTTGTAGAAGGTTCTACGTTCAATCGAAAAAGTTTAAAACTGAAATGTGCCACATCGTCTGCATGATTGCGTTTCCTGTGTTCTGATAGGTACCTAATAGAGCAGTTATTCCATCGTTTAATTTTGGCCTGACCTTCACAAGCTCACGGGATTTACAGGGAATAACTCGACTCACTACTTGGCAATGAACGATTGGTGTTGAGGTTCTGGATCAATTAGTAACGCGTCAAGTGTTGACTTAAAACAGCAGTACTCTAAATCGAGCCTTCCTGTTCATTGTCTACCAACACTTGTATTGAAAAATGGACGGTGTTAGCATGATGTAGATGTATGTCTCTATTTTTGACGAAATTCAGAACGAAATTAAAATTTACAAACCTTGGAAAAATAATAGATATGATTAGATTAGATTATTTCAAACTGGGATCTGTTAAATCTTATGAATGTTGGTGGCAGAAGGGAAACAAAATTAAGCTATATGATATGAATGAATTATACAGGGTGTCAGGGTTAAGGTCGCACCACCGGCCAGGGTTCGATTCTACAACTAATTTCGGATGAAAAGTGTTCTATAACTTTTTTTTTGTACCAGTTGAAATCCGATTTTCGGCACGGGAACGAGGATTCTACACCATGGGTCCAGTGTAAACAATTTTTTGATCATACCGTTTAAAAGCTGGCTCATGTCCCGCTATAAGGTACCTGTAAAATCTCAAGGCACAGAAAGGTTTTAAATTTTAAAATCTACCTACGTTTCATGATAAGTAGATTCTAAAAATCGAATTAAGAAAAATTCGTCCGTCCGCGCCACTATGTCCAGTTTTCGTTCCTTGCCACAATGGGTTCAGCACAAGGCGACATTGCTCCACTAAGCAACTTAATGAGAATGCAACTTAACTAACTACGTAAGTCGTAAGAATAACTACGTAGAGTAAGCCATGTGTATCATATCGTATTTCCACTTCCAGACTTCGGAAAGGGTTGTCTAGTCATTCTCACCAATCTAGGGCTCACTGTCAATCGATAATATGGGTTTGATAGCTCTGCGAGTAGGTATGAAACCATTAAGAATTCAAACATGAGGAGCAAAACTAAAAGAATTATTAAAAAAAAGCATCACAATCCGTTTTAAAATTCATACACTGTCGACCCCAGCTGGTACCATATCGCTAGAGGAAGCTATGAATAATAATGAATGGTTCCGTTGCCTCGGAAGGCTCGCGACAAATTAACACTATCCTCTGCTCCAGCGCAATAATTTATTTATTGGAAAAATTCTCCTGAAGGGCCGGTCGATCACCCGTTTCACATCGAACTGCAATACTCAACTTGTTAACTGACGGTGGTGCACCGGAATATTCATGATAATTCATTTGCCTTTTACAACTATAACAACCAACACACCTTAGAAATGCTTAACTATCGTACCTGAACTGGAATGCGTTTGGAACAACTTTCGAAGTAGGAGGACGGCCGGCAGATATTGAAAGTCTGTACTTGCTCCTGCAGAGGCCAGAAACTGTGGAGAGAGACACTGAACAATTTTTTGTATTCTACCGAGAACTTCTTGAACTTTCTCTTTATCTTGGCTGATCCCAATCGTTCGTTGTTGTAAATAATAAACCAAAAATCCGTCCGTCCGCCGTCCCAGACATATGTACGCGTACATATGCCTGTGATGGCGGACGGATGAATTTATATTTCTGTAATCTGTAAAATTATTCAGATTTATACAGAAATGTAATTCATTTCCTGAATTTCTAATATTTCATCTGCAATCCTGTCCGACGTTTTAGTGTGTTGCTGATGTATAGCAGAGGTCCTCTAATCACAGAAAGACATTTAGGGCCAGCCCCAAAACTGTTGAACCGGTTATCATCCCGTAGAAAAATTCATAAAAGTCATTAAAAAAAACCCCCCCGGAGTATACAGGGTGGTCCTTAACTAGTGGATATGAATTTTAATTCTTCATTGTAAGGGATTTTGAAAAAAACTGAAAAATCCGTGTTTCCTATTTTTTTATCCTGCATTTAACTGCGCTATTTTCAATTTTTTCCGATTGGGCCGGATTGGCCCAAAGCCCACCAACTTTTTTTGGTTTATTATCTTCGATAACGAACCATTGGAATCGCCCAAAGAAAAAAAAATTTTAACCCCCCCTCAAAATTTGTTGGTTTACGTTTCAAGATACGTAGATTCAGAAAATCGAATAAAAAAACTCCGTCCGTCCGCCGTCCGCGCCACTTTGCCCAGTTAGCGTTGAGTTAAAATTGCGAAATTTGGTTTCTGGGTATGGACCAGCCCCACAATGGTCCTCGAAACTTTTCATAACCCTAGGTCAAGGGGAAGGGGATCAAAACGAATTTTGAAAATTCCATATCTCGACAAATTCCCATCAAACGGTATGTTTTTTATTTCATATTTAGATAGAGTTTGTTCCGTAGAATTTTTTAAGACCATCCGCAGCTGTGTACGACCAGCCGTTCGTTCACAATGACGGCTCAAAGATTGTGCCTCACAACACGATCGTGTATCAAACTGTTGAAATACAGGTCCATTTTCATACTAACAAGCTCTTTGGAACATCATATGGCTTAAGTGATGTCGAGTTTGTTGTTCTGAGGTGCGTTTCGTGCTACGGAAATGAAGGTAATTTCGAATGTTTGTTGGTAGGTACTTCTTTTATAGAAAAATTATTACCGACGTAGGACCTAGTATTAAAAACCCCAGAATTATATCGTATTAATTAATAATAATTAATAATAATTATTAATAATAATAAATACGAATTATTAATACCTAACAATAAATTATAATAATTTTCACTAGGTACTTGATAAAATTGTTAATAATTAGTGATAATTGATAATAATAATTAATCTAACATTTAGGATCTAGACATTTAGACCTAGTGATCTAGACAGAAGGGTGATCTGTACAAAGAAGATAATGAACCGTTGTGTCAAGAATTTGCAGAGTTTTTAGATTTGGATTCTACGTACAATTTCGTCTTCAGTCTAAGTTGATCTCGGCCAGTTTTGAGAGTATCTACGGATTTACACGCTTAATTCATGAATATTGGTGTTGTTTGCGCTGCATACTCGTAATGTGAAGGCGCGTTTTCTCTTGGACACTGTCACGCTCATAACCTCTGTACCAGGAATGTACCAGGGATGTTGATATTATTGTTGTGAGACGACAGGAGTTGGACCCGCGAGTGTGTCGCCCTGTATCATCTTCTTTCGGAGGGGTGGGGCGATCCTCGAGGAGTCAGTCGTTGTCGTGTGTCCGGTCGTGACGTTATATATAGACTTTTTCTCAACAAAAAACATTTTTTTCGAAAAGTTCCTTTTCTGTGGCCGAGGGAGTGGCGCCATCGAGGTGAGCTGTATCAGTTCCTTTTTCTTTTTCTGTGCTGGAGACATTTTTCTTCATCTGTTCTTTCAAACAAGAAACATTTTTCATTTTCCCCCCTTTAAAGGTTTTGGAGTGCCGAAGATATATACGTGCAGATTTTATTTAATTTTTGAGGTCTCTTTTTTTTTCTTCTTCTCCGAATTTTTCAATAGGTAGGAAACATTTTTTCCTCCTTCAATAAAAACCCCTTTTCCCACTGGAAAAGTTTAAACACACAATTTGGGCGTTATTTTATATTGCGTACCAACCCCCCGGGGTTTATTACCTTCTCCCTTTAATCGAGGCAGTCGAGATACTCCTTCGATAGAGATTTTTTAAGGTAGGTACGCAACAGTTGGTAGCAGAGCACAAAAAGGCTATAATACTCGTTATTATAAGGAAGATACCTTTGGGGAACCATTACCAGTCGGCACACGCTTAGTAGACAGAAACACGAACAGGATAGTTCAGCACTTCGTTTCCTTGCTCAAAACATCATGGAATGTGGGAAATGTGGTGAGGGCACCACTGATAATGTTCTTTGTTCGGTGTGTAAGCATTATTTCCACGCAGCTTGTTGTAGATTAGCAACGATAGATGGATGGATAAAAAAAAACCTGCAGGCCAGAGGAACTTGGAAATGCGATATGTGCAAAGGGTCCGCAGGTCAGGGAGGCGGTACAGATTATACCAACCTCTACGCACTTATTGATCAATTGCGGGCTGAAGTTAATCAGGTTAAAGTCGAAAACTCCGAACTATTCAACCGGGTCTGTGCACTCGAGTCAACCAGACAACAATACCAAAACCTATCCCCCCAACAGCTCGTGACGGAACACCGTCTTGACAACATACCACACTACATCGAAAACGAGATATCCAAAGTGCCCAAACTGTGTACGGATAACCCATGGTCTTTGATAAAATTTTTAGACAAACTTCATCTGTTAAATAGCATGAATGAAAAACAATTCAAGCAAATGTTCATGCGACTCGCTACTCTGCAACAAAACACTATTTTGTTACGCCTTGCAACAACCTCCGAGGACATAACCTTTCAATTAGTATCTAAAGAGTTACTAGACGAACTCACGACGCCCCATACTAGGCTTAAGCTAGTTCAGGAAAAAATTTTACGCCCTCAATACGACTCTGAAAATTTCCGAACTTACGTCGAACTGGTGGCTAAGTTCAACTCTATTTTGTCACAATATTCCGAACAGGATTTATTGAAAAGCATTTTGCAAGGGGCAAATATGCAAACACGCGCCAAATTCCATTTCAACACCAAACCGACATGTCTAGCGGACCTACAAGAACTGGTCGCGGATGTTGAAAAGCTGGAGCTAACGGAAACTATGCAAAAAAATCGTACTAATACATATATTCGAAAAACAGCAAAACAATTGGCCACCAATGCAGGGAATACCTACAAACAATCAGACTATGACTCACATTGGACCAGTAACAACCACGAATGGGGTAACAACACTTACCAAACCAATAAAAACGGGCCAAAAGGATATCGACCGACCGAGCAGAAAACACCGAACAATTGGAAGACTAATCCACATACTGAACGCAGTCAGGGTACGACACACACCTCTTCGCCACATAAACAAAAAACTTTCAAAGAAAAGAACCCAAATTTTACGAAGAAATTTCAACATAATTTCCAACAAATGGCACCTCACCCTTACCAGCAATATTGTCAGTACCCAATGATGAATCCGTACGTACCACCTTATACACAACATCAACCACCACAGACACGGCACTCACGACACGGTAGTACTTCATCAGAATCATCTCGTCGAAGTTACCCATCGTACACAGCAACGGATCAACGACACAATTCCACCAACAAATCCCGAAGCATCTCAGACTCGCCGTCAACGAGCAGAAATAACGGAAAACATTCCAACGTTAATAACAAAAGGGCTACTAATAATTCAAAAAACTAAATAATGGGGTTCCGGTCACAAATGGGGACAAACAAAGGGCATATTTCAGTAGATTAAAAATTAACAACGGGCATTCTCACAATCTTACCAGAGTAATCGTGAACAAAGGTACCGCAGCAACAGCAATGATTGACAGTGGGGCTACATTTTCATGCATAAACAGAAAATTTCTAACAGTACTACAAAAACAACAACCTATAAATGAAATTTCAGCGAAGTTTACAGCGACACTCGCCGACTCGTCTGAAATTTATATTCAGTCTAAAGCCGTTTTGAAAATTAAAATCGGGGACAACTCATGGCGCCACCCATTTTACGTCATACCAACACTACCACAAGATATCGTGTTGGGACTCGACTTTGCGAAGCATACAACTTTGTTAATGGATGCTTCAAAAAATGAATTTTATTTCAAATTTAATAGATCCGTGAAATACAGGCTATACAATTGCACAACAATAACAAACCATGTTTGCGAACTCGGACAGAAAAAACCGACAACGTTGTTGGAATATTTTCAGCAGAAATACCCAGGAGTCTTGACAGAAAAATTGGGTACTACAACCGTTCTAAAATGTAACCTGTCCCTGAAAGAAGGGGCAAAGTTGAGAAACTCCAAAGTAGTTTATACTCAGGGACCCATCAGGCAGAAAGCCATGAGAGAAATTATTGACAAACTATTGTCAGATGACGTCATCGAAAGGGTCGATACTGATGTAGCATCGCCATGCTTTCTCGTCCCTAAAAAGAATGCTGAAACAGCAGACTCGTGGCGCTTGGTAGTCGATTATAGAGACCTGAATAAAAATCTGGAATACTTACAGTACCCCGTACAACCCATCGATAGTGCATTCCTGAGTTTGCACAACGCAAAATTCTTCACGTTGATCGACTTGAACAAATCGTATCATCAGATCGAACTGACGGAAAAATCCAAAAGGTTAACAGCCTTTCAATGCGAGTTCGGCACCTTCGCCTATAAAAAATTGCCTTTTGGCATAAATATTGGGGGGCAAATTCTCTCAAAACTAATGGACCGATTGCTAGCAGACCTGAGGTATAAATACTGTATATATTATTTCGACGACGTTTTAATATACAGCCCTACTTATAAAGAACATATTGCCCATTTGAACAATATTTTCAAACGGTTATCCCATGCCCATTTGACTGTCAATCCATCAAAGCTACAATTGGCCCAAACTACCATAAATTTTCTTGGACATCAAATTTCTTCAAATAAGATCTCCATCAACCCCGATCGCATAAGAGCCCTACTTGATATCCCCAGACCGAGAACCCCGAAAGAGATCGCATCATTTTTGGGAAGTATAAATTTCTTTGCAAAATTCCTTCCAAACGTCAACATTATTGCAAAGCCCCTCAACGACCTTCGTAAAAAAGATAGTTCGATGGTTTGGACAGACAGAGCGGAGAATGCATGGCAAACCTTGAGGACTTTAGTAACGACTCCTCCAGTACTTATAACGCCAAATTTCAACAACCAATTCCACCTTTTTACGGACGGATCAAAACGAGGAGTATCTGCTGTTCTGGCACAGATGAGTAATGAGGTTTTGAAACCAGTAGCGTATGCAAGCCGAAAGTTATCCAGCGCAGAACAAAACTATTCTGCGTACGAATTGGAAGCGCTAGCAGTTTCGTTCGCTTTTAATAAATACAGAATATATCTGGAATTTAACACATTCCACTTGTATACAGATCACAAGGCTTTGACCGCGATATCGAACCTAGCGAAAAGCGGGGGTCGAATCGCACGGTGGATAGTTCAATTTATGCCGTTCCGATATGTGGTTCATCACATTAAAGGGAAAGAAAACACAATTTCAGATTATCTCTCAAGGAACCCCACTAATAGTTATAATCAGTGGGAAAACTCCGATAACATTCCACAGATACTGGGAAACACCCCCGCAACATTGACGACCTTCGAACACAACGCCTCGAGGGGGCTGGAACCGGACGCATCGCTCTGTTTACTAAAGGATTTCCCACAAATTTTCACCAACTTCAACGAAGCACAGAGTAATGATCCGGACCTGAAATTGATAATAGAATCAATCAAAAACGGAACATGTACCAACAGAAAGTTTATAATAACAAAATCGAGGCTTATGTATGTCAACGAGGATGGAAAACCTCGAGCCGTTGTACCGTCATCCTTAGTAGCTACTGTTTTCAATTATTACCATAATTCACAGTTGGGTTCACATTGGGGAACAAAGCGGACATTCCAACTGATAAAGAAATTGTTTTATTGGCGAAACATGTATAACGATATAAAACATAAAGTGCACACTTGCGATGTATGTTTAAGGACCAAAGCCGACAGAACAAAACCTAAGGGAAAGCTTTCTTCGAAAATGGATGTGAGGGTGGGGCAAACCCTATATTTGGACACAACCGGCCCATTACCGAATTCATCGGGATACCAACACATTTTAATTGCGGTAGATGGATTTTCGAGGTTTACAATCTTAGTCCCCCTGTCATCAACCAAAACGGATGCGATTCTCAACGCCTTGAATGGACATATTTTTAAACATTACGGCTATTGGGAACGCTTAGTAACCGACAATGCAACCTCCTTCACGTCACAAAGGTTTAGGAACTTTGTATTCTCAACCGGAATGCAACACACCTACTTGATCCCATATTACGCAAGCCCGAACATGGCCGAAAGGCAAATTCAAAATTTGAAGGCAGCCCTGAGAGCTAGATGTTCGGAAGACCACTCAAAATGGTCGTCAAATTTCCACTATTATCAGATGTCATTGAACTCTGCGGTTAATGAGTCCACCAAATTTAGCCCCGTCGAACTATTTTTGGGAAGATCGATGACGACTCCGATAAACTTGGTATGGGATTTACCTGTTGAACAGCTCGACCTGACGTCAACTTGGAACACGGCTATCAACAACATCGCCGCCGCTCATCGACGTTACGCGGCTGTTTATAATCGCAAACACATCCCCACCCAATATTACGTAGGTGATAAAGTGCTCTTGAAAACACACATCATTTCTGATAAGGTAAAAGGAGTAACAGGTAAACTAGCAGCCAAATTTGTAGGGCCATTTGAAATTATTAAAATTTTATCTGATGTGTCCTATCTCATTAAAAATTGTGCAAATCCAGTGATAAACAAAATGGCTCACGTATCACAATTGAAGCTTTATAGAACTAGAACGTAAAGTTCTTTATAACACATTCTTTTCATCACTTACATTTCCTACGATTTAGTCATCCTTTTATTTTCTTTACCTATTCAATTGTTGATTTGATCCTGCTATTTGGCGCGGTCGGAGTGAACAGTGCAGTGTAACGTTTCTGTTGGTGTAGTCAAAACAAACTCAAACAATAAGACATAGATCCTAGAGCTACTTAGTGAACCACGGTTGTATAAAAAACAACATATTATATTTACCTATAAGTTTTTGAGTTGATCGCATTACATGCTTTCAACATAGGATGAAGTGTACAGCGCGAACTTAGTGTCAATACCACATCTGCACAATTATGTATCATAGGTTGCTCGCTCCGTTTCCTTATGCTAAAGGATCCCTGCGGAGTTTAGAACACCCCCGGCGGTTTTGGAGCAGAAAGGGTTGACACAAGTCATAACATACCTACTTTACTTTTTTTTTAATTTTTTTAAAGATACATTATGATCGTGACATGACGAACAAATTGTATGGCATCAGGTCAATCCTTTCCGTTTTCCGCCTCTATGACAATTTTTCCCAAGCGGTTTTTTGTCATGCAATCCCTGCTCTTCAAAGGACCTCACGATAGGGTTGTCCGAGGCGCTCCAATCCTAATTCTCAAGACCGCTCCCTGTTTCCACCCTTAAAGGGAGGGGTGATGTCACGCTCATAACCTCTGTACCAGGAATGTACCAGGGATGTTGATATTATTGTTGTGAGACGACAGGAGTTGGACCCGCGAGTGTGTCGCCCTGTATCATCTTCTTTCGGAGGGGTGGGGCGATCCTCGAGGAGTCAGTCGTTGTCGTGTGTCCGGTCGTGACGTTATATATAGACTTTTTCTCAACAAAAAACATTTTTTTCGAAAAGTTCCTTTTCTGTGGCCGAGGGAGTGGCGCCATCGAGGTGAGCTGTATCAGTTCCTTTTTCTTTTTCTGTGCTGGAGACATTTTTCTTCATCTGTTCTTTCAAACAAGAAACATTTTTCATTTTCCCCCCTTTAAAGGTTTTGGAGTGCCGAAGATATATACGTGCAGATTTTATTTAATTTTTGAGGTCTCTTTTTTTTTCTTCTTCTCCGAATTTTTCAATAGGTAGGAAACATTTTTTCCTCCTTCAATAAAAACCCCTTTTCCCACTGGAAAAGTTTAAACACACAATTTGGGCGTTATTTTATATTGCGTACCAACCCCCCGGGGTTTATTACCTTCTCCCTTTAATCGAGGCAGTCGAGATACTCCTTCGATAGAGATTTTTTAAGGTAGGTACGCAACAACACGCAGATGTTCTGTGCACTCGTCCAACCGTGGCCCAGATAAATGTCCTATTATCTTCGATAGTGAACCATTGAAATCACCCAAGAAAAAAATTTGGCCTTTCCCAAAATTTGAGGGTTTACGTTTCAAGATACGTAAATTCAGATACGTAGTGATCAAAACAGAAGGGTGATCTGTACAAAGAAGCTTATAATATGTATAACCCGTTGTGTCAAGATCTCGCAGAGATTTTATAAAGATTTTGGAAAGTACAACGATCAATGTTCTTCGTTGTACAGAATGTCATTGTTATTCTTTGTTCAATTCATCCCAGTCCTAGAGCTAACCAGGCCTCCTTTTCTAACTTTTTACAAGTTACACCTTTTATCCCAAATAGCTTGCTGATGCACAAGGAGACCAATAATCTCTCCCAAAGACTGATTCCTCCCCAACCGCACAGTTGAAATTTCAAATCTGTCTACAGGGTGCGGCAGAAAAAAAAACTAGACGCGGTTTCCCGTTCAGCGGATTATCTAGTACGTCATTCAACGTAAGGACAACACTGCTGGTGGATTAGCCGGGCCCGCCGCGTTTTGCGGTTTCGCTTTTTACGGCATAGTATGTCACTACGCTTAGGAGACCCTAATCCGATAAGAACTCCGCTTTTACGGCAAAACCGCTAACATCTACCGAGCCCCACCGGTAAGGCGGTTCCTAACACGAATGAACGATCTAGCAACGCAGTAGAAAACAACATCTTTTGGATGGTAGAGAAGAACGAACGGTACCGAGTGTATTTTTACCAGACGTCACAACCGTTTTCCAAGTATCCATATCTCGGCTCCCATTTGACGGATAAAACGTTTTTTTTTTTCGTTAAAGATTTAACCCACTATCCCGACCCAAAAAAGTTTAAGAACCAAAAGAACAAAAATTTTAACCTAATATTGAACAATATTTGACGAGTCTACAGCCTGGGTAACTTTGCACAGACCTTCTTTATAGCATGATCCAGTTCCATTTGACAGATTTAACCCATTATCTCAACCCAAGAAAATTTTGGGAACAAAGAACTTAAATTTAGGCTAATTTTGGCCACTTTGACGGGTCCACAGTCGATCATCTTGATATTTGGTATGGATCTTCTTGGTGTGGATAATAGAAAAAATTCCTGGATGTTTCAAAACGACAGGTCTAATGAGAGCCGAATAACAGAGCTTAAACATAACTTCAAAAACCCCTTACCATGTTTTTCTTCGTGTTCAGTTAGCCAAGACCACTTTTATCGAAACTAACGATAAAAGTAGACTTCATATCGAATCTTCTAAAAATCACACCGCCTCGCAAATATAATTCAGCAGCCGGAAAAAATTATGATATCCACTTTCCCCGCCCACCCTTTACCTTCCAACTAAAGAGGTGTCCTTACCACTTCACAAGCACTGTACCCGTTTCGAAATCTAACCCTTGGCGCCTTGGTTGGGCGTTTTTATTACTTCACATCTAAAACATAGAATTGTCGTAATAAAAACATTTCGCCATGGCGACAAGGGGATATTTCGAAACCGGTGCGGTGCTTGTGAAGCGGTTAGGGCACCTCTTTAGTTGGAAGGGAAAGGGTGAGCAGGGAAAGTGGATATCATAAATTTTTCCGGCAGCTGTAGATATTGGCGAGGCGGGGTGATTTTTACACGGAATTTTTTGGGAAGAATAGCACTCTCTGGTGGCGTGGTATATTGGTCAAACCTCGTATTTCACGACTTTGGTTCTTTCCAACCGAATTTCCTGTGGTAAAGCAGTTTGCCTTTCAGTAGTTCTCATAAACATCATTCAAGTCATGTAGTGGCTCACTTGGGTCGTTCTATAGGGAATTTTATAAGACGATATGCTAATGCAATAAAAATGCAGTTTCACAACAAACGATAACCCAGGCT
Source organism: Stenodema calcarata (assembly GCA_963920205.1). Lineage (NCBI taxonomy): Eukaryota > Metazoa > Arthropoda > Insecta > Hemiptera > Miridae > Stenodema > Stenodema calcarata. Next base: position 16,212,563 of record OY986048.1, on the reverse strand, counting down.
TATGTCACATTTCAAAATGGAATCGCAGACAACCCCGCTAAAAATGAAAAACATCACCATGAAAACAATAATGATCCTAGATGTTATTTATGCTTGCATCAGACTGTTTGCGGTTCTTAAATGGTAATGTTTCGTCAGGGACCATTCACTCATTCATAAATTGTTCTTTGAATGAAACATGAACTTGGAGTTTCTCTCCAGAAGTGGCTAACTGGCGCACTAAAATATGCAGGACTTCGGAGTGAGTCTGTAGGATGGTAAAGCCTTTTCGTATAATGTGGGAGTTACATAATGGGGTTAAAATCATCTTCCGGGATATAGATACTACCGAAGGGCAATACTAACAACTTTGCAGGATGAAACTACACTTGAAAACTAGGGAGAGGTAGGTAGGTTCAGGTTGTTCACATATAAATAACATGGAGTAAAATTTGTTGCAATAAAAAACGAAGGTTCAATAATTTTCTTCAACGAGTTTGGGCAGTATATAATAGCTCTAATTTGATATAATTTTCGGTCTCCAGAACCCAAGACCAAGTCATATTTCGAACTTCCATTTTTCTAGGTCTATTTCATGTGGATATTCCGTAAAATCCACTTTGTTTAAGAAGAATCTTTCGTTAGTGTACTTATATAGCTCATGCTAAACGTATGTTCCAAATTTCATGCTTCTAAGGCTAATGGATTTCGAAATGAAGAATGCGACCTAATGTACACCAGGGGTCGGAAACCTTTTTTCCGTGGTGTGCCAATTTTTCCAAATTCGCAAATTAATGGATTCTTAGGGGGCCGCACTCGAGAATCATGAAATTTCATTTAAAGTGGTCATTTTGCTTCTTTGAATAAAAAAAGGAAAAAAATAGGTAATTTCCCCCATCTCCTTAAAACTCGCCAAAACACCCCTTAGAGTGGCCCGATTCTGTCCATCTACGAATTAAGCCTTTCGATTGCCAAGACAGATTTTTGGTGCAAATTTGGAATTTTTATCTCAATTCTATCGAGAGTTTTTGTCTGGAATAACACATAGGAGTCGTATATATATTTATAAATACATAAATATACACGGTGTTCGTTTTAAGACGGCTCAAATGCAATTCCTGCCTAAACTCCTGACCTGAGCGAAAAATGCCAGAGGAAAAAGTTGTAGCCCTTGAGCCCTTCTTTCCAAAAATGACATACCCATCGGGTAAAATGGGGTAATCACATAATTTTTAAAGTATTTTTTAGCGAATTTTCGAAGAAAATATAGCTATTGTTCTCGGCCCAAAATTTTTAAAACTCGAATTTTAGAAAATTGTACATACCAAAATCCGTTTCAGACCACCCTGAATCCACTGCCAGAAGACACCAAAAATTATATGTTTTTTTTTATGCCACACACGATGGTGAAATCAGAATTTTGATATCTCACATTCCGTTCTCAAACTGGAGCACTTTGAAGATGAAGAAACGTGGTTGTTACTTGGTATGAAGATCATATTATGATCTTCATGTCAGAGTCTGCTCTAATCTGAAAATGGAATGAGATATCGCAATTCTGACTTCACCGTCATGTTTAGAGTTGAAATGCCCAAAAGCTGACGGGGGTTTTGAAGAGTTCGCGGGGGGGGGGGGTCCACCCAAAAAATGAAAGTGTAACAAGTGACACCTCATTTTAAAGGGTTTTACTCGCTGAATACGATAGTGAAGTCAGAATTGCGATTTCATTCTCAAACTTGAGTACATTGAACATGAAGAATACGTTCTTCATGGTTAGTCTGCACTAATCTTATGACGGAATGCGATATCGCAATTCTGACTTCACGGTCGTGTTCATCGTTGAAAAATCTGTAAACTGAGGAGTTACTCGGCAAAAAAGAAGACATTTTTATTTTTTATTGCTTTAAAAATTCGCTCTTATGCTGAGGCGGGTTTTGTGGAGTGGTGGTGGTGGTGAAACCGTCTATGAAGTGACATCTCATTTTAAAGGTTTTTACATGCTGGATAAGATGGGGAAGTCAGAATTAACTATTAATTATTTTTGTTCTTTAATTTGAAATTGTAAATTTCAAAATCTCATAACTCTGTAAAAATTTATGATATCGAAATGCTGTTTGTTGCATATGTTTTGTCTTTTTATGCCCTTCAAAAAAGTGTTCGTAAACATCTGGGTCATCTGTAAACCACAACTTTCGATCTTGAGCCGGAGGCGCATTCGCTGCTGGAACGTCAAGTGGTGGTCAGTTTTGGAACGAAGGGCTCAAGGGCTACAACTTTTACCTAATTCTGGCATTTTTTGCTCAGATCAACCGTTTAGGCAGGAAATGCATTTGAGCCGTCCTAAAATGAACCGCAAATATTGACCTCAGACCATTCATGAAATTATTGAAATTATCTTGAGACCTGCCCAGCTCCCTCATTTCCTGATCGCACATTACTTATTTCCTGTTGATTATCCATTTCAGCCCTTGGTGAGTTAGTACGGCTAAAACCCACTACTGGTCTGGGAGCAATGGCATCATTCCTGGAAAAGATTCAGGCTGTTAGCGAAGTAGGATCCTTAACTCTGTCCACATTATGTTGCGCATTTCCGTTAAACACTCATTAAGATTAAGTTCCTCTGCAATGTGACCACTGCGGGCAGATATCCACATAACCCCACCGTCACAACCCCTCGATGACCCTGAACTACAGGCGGGTTCATGACCAACAGCGTCCTCCGTAGGGTATGGTGTTGACAAGCGAAAGGGCAAACCAGAGCGTGTTTCCATCGAACCGGGAGCAATCGACGGATAAAAACAAAATAACGGCCACGAAACCTGAACACAATGGCACGTAAAGCTGAAATCACCGCTGTCACCACTTTAATCAAACATTCACATTACTTGTAATACATTTATTATATTCTGTATGAGTCTTGAACTCAATCTGAACTGCAATAATATCGGCATTCTTTTATATGGTTACTTCTAATTGCATATGGTAATTTAGTTTGCACCGATGACAACAGGCAAATCCCATACAAAATCATTGACCAACATTGTTCAAGAATTTAACTCAGGAGGCAAGTGTATTTTGAAATAAATTCAAGGTGGAAAATAACCGAAGCTCTACGTAAATTTGTAACAAGAAAAGTTGGATGGACAATACATATTAAATAATACATATTACTCGTATTATGATGTTCCAGGACAAGAAGGGAGGTGTAGGCCCTGTAGTAGTGATGAAAGTCCTCTCGTTAATAAATTAAGAAATCATGTCTGAAAGGGACGCGTACCATTCCTGCTCACATTGTCCTTCCACAGATACCACATAGCACTTGTTCTTTCCGAATCACCTTTACTAAATTTTCCACTGGATTTCTATTAGAAAAAGCTGTTTTTTCTTCTTCTTGCGTGTTTGTTTTTCTTACCACACGTGGGCTACGGTGACAACTAACTAATGTACGATTTTCTGATTATGGTTATAATGGTGTCCCAACAATTTTTGGTGTCCCATTTATGGTGTTCCATTGTGTTACATTCATGGTGTCCCAACAATTTTTTTTCATGCGTTTATTCAGATAATATAACAACTAGTTACATTGATAAATCAGGTAACTATCTAGCTATTTAGTTCACAAATTTTTAACACTTTTTGCGGTGAGAGCTCATTAACTTCTACCGCACTTGAACTGCACGTCACTCATTGTCAGCACAGAAGGTCCAGGGGCTTGGTTCTCTTCAGGCGTCGAATTCGTTGTGAGTTGTCAAGTAGCTGGATAGCAGCCGGATTTGGATGTTAAGAAGCCTGCGCTCATATCCCACAGCTAGCTTCTTTATGACATCGGTGACTGTCTCCACACAAGCATATCCGCTGAACCGGGTTTTTTTCTCGGTCCATCACTGACATCGTAGAGCCCAAATGGATGGGACTGCAGATCATCAAAGTGCGTGTCCCAACAGGAATCCAAAAATAATTCCCATTATTATTTGTACAACTTATAGCACGTCATGATCTCCCTAAATAGCTCGACACAAGGGATCCGTAACGTCGAGCAGACGCTTCGAGCGTTATTTTAAGAACAACAGAGGGTTCATATGTAAATAGTGGACACTCGTGCTTGTGTTGTATGGTATCCAAGGCTACACCATCTAGCATCTGTTAATGTTTTAATTCGTTGCTTCGTTCGTCAGTTTTCCTTTACCTATTTGAATTTTCTGCGTTTTCGGATTTCTACGAAGAAGAGACTATAAAAATCGATTTTTTTCAAAGGTATAGTTTTAATACGCTAAGAACAATTTATTATGATGTCAAGCTTTACATTTTACTAAATTAAATGATTTTTTCAAAGGAGAAACATCGGTTTATGGTCACCTACCTAGAATAACAAGATTACAAATCGATTTTTGGTCGCCTAGAAGACTTGAAGATGCAACCAGTCCAGGTACGGATTCTTTTTGTACGTGGTGAAGATGACTACGGAGAGGTAACTAATGTCAATACGATTCGATTGTTATCAGAAGACGTTACTTATGGATTCTCACCAGAATATCAGAGTGAGCATCATCACAAGGAACTTTTTCGTGTTGGTGTTGTAAGAAATGCTTGCAAGTCCTTACGGAAACTAGGTCATTTTCGTAACATCACTGTAACATTGCCAGCGGATGTAGTTCCTTTATATTTTGATGAAGATCGCAACTTTGTTTTCAAAGATAATTATTTGGAAGAATTATCCGGACAAGCGCTGAACCAAAAGCATTCCCCACCAGTATTCCAATCAGATAGCCGAGCAGAATTGATAGAGCTAATTGATAAGTTATCTACTAAATTGGAGACCAAAGAAAATAAACACACCAATTTGGCCAACATCCAAAAACAGTTCGTCTTACAAAATTATCCAGGGAAAGGGAATGCCATTGAATGGATGAATCTGTTTGAATCGGAATGTGAGAGAAATGAGGTGACTTCTGACGTAAAGAAAATACAAATATTACGCTTATTTTTGGAAAACAATGCAAAAGAATGGTACACTTCTACTTTGTGTAAAATATCATTAGGAGGAACATGGCTGGATTGGCGCGATTCCTTTTTACAAACCTATGGAGATGAAAGCTGGCGCTCGGTGCATCACGCCTATACGTTCAAGTTTATCAACGGCTCGTTACTTGATTATGCCTTAAAGAAAGAACGACTTTTGTTAGAAACGGAACCTGGGATGTCTGATATATCGCGAATAAATCACATAGTTGTAGGGCTTCCGTTTCACATCCATGACCGTCTAGATAAAGAAGAGATAAGTACAACAGAACAGCTCATGAATCAACTGAGTCGGTACTCCCAAAGTTACTCAAAACTTCCAAGAGGTATTGTTCAGTCAACTTCAAGGTCTACTCGCCCCAATGATACTGATGGTGCACAGAATAACGTCCGGACATTCGTAGAAAAACGTCCTTGTGTCATTTGTGAGTCACGAGGTTACCCTGGACGTTACCACCCAGTGGAACATTGTAGATTCAAGGGTCGTAGTATGGAGAACAAGAGAGTAAAGCTAACGGAGGTTAGAGATCATGCCATTAATGTACAAGAGGATTCAAAAAACTAGATTACACACCACTAATTCGATTAAAAGTTACAATTAATGACAAAAAAAGTTACCGGGATATATGACAGTGGTTCTAATGTAACACTGATTAACTCGAAGATCATTGAAGAATCGAAAGAAAAGATGTGGAAGAACGAACAAACTTTTAAAACTATTAGTGGTGTGCAAAAAAGCTATAATAAGATCAAATTACCGATGCGGATTCACAAATTAGAACAAGACATAGAAGCCCATGTGATAAAGAACGATAATTTTTCATACGATGTACTACTGGGATTGGACGTCATTCAAAAATTTCGTTTAATACAAGATGAACGATTGGATATTCATCAAAGAGTATCTAATGATCACATTGAAAAGATAGACAAAATCGGAGATAACTCTATCAAGTTGAATTACTTTGAGCAAGACCCTTTGGCCTATTTAGAAAAATTGCAACATTTAGAAAAGGATAAGATTGAGCAATTTGCTTCTATACTGGATGATAATTTATCAGTATTTGCAAAACACAAATATGATGTTGGACAAGTAAACCACCCAGAGGCTCATATTAAACTTTTGGAAAACAAATATATTTCGAAAAAACCGTATAGATGTTCGATTCCGGATAATCAAGAAATAGAAAGCCAAATAAGTAAGTTACTCGAAGCAGGGTTGATAGAAGAATCTGATTCACCTTTTGCAGCACCAGTAACGTTGGCATATAAAAAAGAGGACCGTCGGCGTTCAAGACTTTGTATTGATTTTCGAGAGCTGAATAAGATTTTAATACCAGAATCACAGCCATTCCCAAGAATTGAAGACATAATAGTGAAAACACGAAACTGTAGATGGTACTCAGTTTTTGATATTAACTCCGCCTTTTGGTCTATACCGGTAAGACATAAAGATCGGCATAAAACTGCATTTGTTACACAATCTGGACACTACCAATGGACAAAATTACCTTTTGGGTTGAAAATTTCTCCTGCCATTTTCCAACGAGCACTTGCTACAGCAATTCGACGCCACGGACTGCAGGATTTTTGCATCAACTACATCGATGATATCCTGATATTTTCAGCGGATTTCGAACAACATTTAAGTCACATCAAGCAATTACTCCATGCGATTAAATTAGAGGGATTTCGTTTGAAGTTGGAAAAATGTAACTTTGCTCAACCCTCAGTTAACTACTTAGGGCATATTCTCGCTCATAATTCAGTCAGGCCACATCATGACAACCTCAGATCAATCAGGGATTTTCCCATACCCAAAAACAAGAAAAATATTCGCCAATTCTTAGGTAAAGTAAATTTCTATCATAAATACATCCCAGATCACACGAGACTATTTGAACCTATCCACAATCTTCTACGTAATAATACGACGTTTCAATGGACCGATGATTGTGATACTACATTCAATAAAATAAAAGAATACCTATGCCAGAGCCCGATTTTATCCATTTTTGATCCTCTAAAACGGACATTTATTTTCACTGATGCAAGTGCTCTGGGGATGGGGGCAATTCTTAAACAAGTTCAAGATGATGGTGAATTACATCCAGTTGCATATTTTTCGAAGAAATATACTCCCTCCCAAGCAAGGAAAAAGGCCATCTATTTGGAGTGCCTAGCTATCAAAGAGGCATTGAGGTATTGGCAACACTGGTTGATAGGCCACAAATTCCAAGTAGTTTCAGATCACAGACCTTTGGAAAGTTTGAAAATAAAAGCTAGAACGGACGAAGAACTGGGTGATTTGATATATTATTTGTCTCAGTATGATTTTACAATTACATATTCACCAGGGAAAACAAATCAAGAGGCTGATGCACTTTCCAGAAATCCCGTCTTGGAATCATTTGAAAATGCAGATGATGTTTTGCAAGTAGTCAACTTGGTCTCAATCCACGATCTTAGGCAGGATCAAGTCCACAATAATAACGAACTATCTCTCGATAATCGGGCTTACAAAAAGGGCGAGCTTCTCTATAAAAAGCTGGGAAACAGAGAACGTATTTTTGTTTCTACAACCTTCGGCTTAGATCTGATTAAAAAAATTCATTCTCACTACGGTCATGTTGGAAGCAGCCACATAGCGGAAAAATTACGACCATTTTATTATTTCAAGAGGATGGATGCACTTATCAAGGAGTTTTGTCATAAATGTGACACCTGCAACAAGAATAAATCAAGAAGAATTCGAGAAATTGGTCGTTTGTCTCAATTAGGTCCGGCCAAGGAACCATACGAAATCATGTCGCTGGATACAATTGGAGGGTTTGCAGGAAATCGTTCCCCTAAGCGTTACCTTCATCTCCTGGCTGACCACTTCACAAGATTCGCTTATACCTACGCTTCCAGAGGTCAACAAGCTAAAGATCTCATTACATTCCTACGCCCCATTTTCGAAAAAAACAAAGTAAAAATTATCCTTGCTGACCAATACGCAAGTATCAACTCCAAGGAATTCAAGTCCTTTCTGCATCGCTATGGTATAACATTGATTTTCACCGCAGTTGATTGTCCGTTCTCGAATGGTTTAAATGAACGACTCAACCAGACGCTCGTTAACCGAATTCGTTGCAAGATCAGTGAACAACCACGTCGGCCATGGTCCGGTCTCGCCGTCGAATGTACTGCGGAATACAACCGAACAACCCATAGTGTGACAAAATTCCCCCCTTTATACCTGCTTACGGGACAAAATTCCTCAATAATACCTCCAACATTAAATCAACCCCAAGATTTGGCGCAAGACAGATTGACAGCATTTCAAAATTCTCAAAACAACCATGAAACCAACAAAAGAAGAGTGGACAAAATGAAAAAAAATTATGAATTTCAAATAGGAGATTTGGTTTATGTGGAAATGGGAAATCGCCTCAACAGGAATAAACTGGATCCGATAAGAAGAGGGCCGTTTGCAGTTTTGAGCAAGCTGTCATCGACCATTTACGAAATTGGCCTTGGTAGTCGTCGTTCTCAGGCAAATTTTGTGCACATTAGCAAACTTTTGCCCTCCAAAGGGGGGGAGATGTAAATAGTGGACACTCGTGCTTGTGTTGTATGGTATCCAAGGCTACACCATCTAGCATCTGTTAATGTTTTAATTCGTTGCTTCGTTCGTCAGTTTTCCTTTACCTATTTGAATTTTCGGGTGCCTTGGAATTCCGTCCTGGGTGCTCGTAAAAACGACGCACGGTTAATCCCTCGGCTCGGGCGAACCTTGGATTTCCGTCCCGGTGCCTTGTGCACAGTGCGAGCGGACTTTGGGATTCCGTTCTCGCTCTCTCTCACCGTTGATTAGAAGTCTTTGTGAACAGCCAACATAAACAGATCGACTCAGTATCAGTTCAACAGTGCTCGTGGTATCATATCGTTACAAATGTCATTGAAAATTGAAATAATTGAAAGTGAGCGTGGCAACTGCATGCTACTCGCTGAAGGACACAAGTTTTCACGTCAGAAAATGTTATCATCTGGAGAACAACGATGGAGGTACGTAGGTACTGACCGATATTAGTATGTTATGCATATCCACGTATTACCCGTATATAATATTACCCGTTTGCTTTTGCAGATGCTATATAAAGAGTTGCAAAGCTCACATAAAAACGTTAGGCAGTCCTCCTGTTCCTTCAAATTGGGTTTTGGATCATTCTCATTCCCCGCCAACTGCTAGGTTAATCGAAAGACAGAAGATGTCCACTTCAGCTAAAAGGAAAGCAGCTGAGCAGATTAATGAGAGACCGAGTACAATTTTGAGAAGTCTTATCAACGAGAATAATTTAAACGTTCTTCAGGTAAAATTTGAGTGACACAAAAATACTTGAATAATGTAGGGTGATGTGTATCTGTATCTGATATCTGACATTTTCTTTACAGACTTCAGATATGCTTGCTTCCTATAACAATTTGTACCATGCACGACGGAAACTGTTACCTGGTCCACTACCACGATCCATTGATGATGTCCACGATGCGACAGATGGCTTAACGATGATAACTGCGAATAAAGAAAATATGCTTCTCATCAATGATAGAGAACATCATATGGTTGTATTTGGTACAGTTACGAACGTGACCGCACTGTGTCAGGCTGAAGTTATCTACATGGATGGCACTTTTCAGTATTGTCCAAAGTTTTTCTTCCAGTTATTCTGCCTTCATGGGTATTTGGGTATCCAAAAATGGTATTGAGTGATCTGGAAGTTGGCTTGCAAAACGCATGCCGATTGGTTTGGCCATCCGCAAGGTTATTCGCTTGCAGATTTCACCTGTGTCAGGCCTGGTGGAGATATATTCAAAACACTGGCTTGAGTACTGATTATAAGAATAAAACTCCATTAGGGTTATGGCTGAGAAAATTTTTTGGACTAATATTTTTGCCGCCATCCGAAGTTCCTACAACTTTCGACGAGCTTAGATGCGAAAAACCTCAGCAAAACAGTGGTGCCAACAAATTCCTGACTTTTTTAGGAAAAAATTACATTGTCAGTCAAAAATACCCACCGTCGTTATGGGCCGATCTGTCATCTGATCTGAATCGGACCACCAATTGTTGTGAGTCTTTTCACAGTCATCTTGCTAACAGTTTTTGCAGATTGCACCCTGACATATACACTTTTTTTGACACCATTGTCAAATATCAGAATGAGGTCCATGTCAAACTCAATAGTCGGCACTTGCCCCACAGGATTCGTGATCGTCGTACCATTGCCCGCAAAAACGCTATAAGTAACCTCATTCAACTGTACACCAATAAACAACTGAGTAAATCCGAATTTGTCTCATCAGTCGCGAATTTTTTCGCTGATACAGTTGGAACACTTAATCCTTGAACTGTTTAGTGCCAATTGACTCGCATTGTATTTTTTACAATTCGTACGTGTATACTATGATACCATGATACTCTGATCACTATTATACTATTATAGTATACTATTATACTATGATATGTTTCACAATATCTGTAGTTTTTTTTTTTACTTTCCTTCAGGACGGAGTTCCAAGGTTTCAGTAGGCTGGGCTGGGTCCAAGTGGTTGGGACGGAATCCCAAGGTGCCAGTGAGCCCCACGCTAATGGTAGGGACGGAATCCCAAGGTTTTCTAAGCCGGCTTAATATTTTAATGAGGTTCCGGGACGGAATTCGAAGCCGCCCTGAATTTTCTGCGTTTTCGGATTTCTACGAAGAAGAGACTATAAAAATCGATTTTTTTCAAAGGTATAGTTTTAATACGCTAAGAACAATTTATTATGATGTCAAGCTTTACATTTTACTAAATTAAATGATTTTTTCAAAGGAGAAACATCGGTTTATGGTCACCTACCTAGAATAACAAGATTACACATATACGAAAGGGACTGAGCACGCCGTCGGTGAAAGTTCTTTTTCATCACCTGGGGTTGATGACTTTTGTAATCAAGCCACTCCTATTATTAAGAGATTCACTAGAGATCCAGAAGCAATTAGCTAGCCTCATCCGTCTTTCATGATAATTCAACAGTGGAATCTACCCCGTTCAAAGATATAATAAATAAAAATTATGCGCAGACGATACCGATAGTCAAACTGAATTTTCAGAACACATAAACACTGAAATGTCTTCTAAATCGGTAGAACTGAACTGCAAAAGAAGTTTCTTTGGGAATTTATGTTCCCACTTTGCAGACGTTATCGTGAAAACATCTCATGAAGGGTTCTCGGCTTTATTTACTAAAATGTTTGGACACATTGCAATAGCATATTTTCATCTAATTCCTCTTCTCAGTCATACATACTGGTAGTTTAATGAGCATTATTGATACAGTAATGATTGCAAGTTTTCCAATGGAACGATAAGACAGTTCAAACGTATGTAAAGTGTCAAAGCTTTAAAATAAGCTTCAGGCAATTTCCAGCATTTTCACATAATTTTTTCACCAGTCGATTCAGAAGTAGCAGAAGAGTCGATGAGAGCTAGGGAATCAGTTTTTTTTCTTCTTTTCTTAATCAATATAACAGTTTTTTTCGTTCTAGAGGCTGAGAAAAAATGTGATGAATAACTCTTCGGATAAATTTGTCGCAGCTGTTACTTTTGGATAACCAAATATACATTAAAAAACTCTGCAAATTCTTGACACAACGGTTCATTATCTTCTTTGTACAGATCACCCTTCTGTCTAGATCACTAGGTCTAAATGTCTAGATCCTAAATGTTAGATTAATTATTATTATCAATTATCACTAATTATTAACAATTTTATCAAGTACCTAGTGAAAATTATTATAATTTATTGTTAGGTATTAATAATTTGTATTTATTATTTATAATAATTATTATTAATTATTATTAATTAATACTATATAATTCTGGGGTTTTTAATACTACGTCGGTAATACAGTTTCTATAAAAGAATTACCTACCAACAAACATTCGAAATTACCTTCATTTCCGTAGCACGAAACGCACCTCAGAACAACAAACTCGACATCACTTAACCCATATAATGTTCCAAAGAGCTTGTTAGTATGAAAATGGACCTGTATTTCAACAGTTTGATTCACGATCCTGTAGTGAGGCACAATCTTTGAGCCGTCATTGTGAACGAACGGCTGGTCGTACAAAGCTGCGGATGGTCTTAAAAAATTCTACGGAACAAACTCTATATAAATATGAAATAAAAAACATACCGTTCTATATGAATTTTTCGAGATATAAAATTTTCAAAATTTCAAAATTCGTTTTGAACCCCTTCCCCTTGACCTAGGGTTATGAAAAGTTTCGAGGACCATTGTGGGGTTGGTCGAAACCCATAAAAAAGAATTCGTAATTTTAACTCAACGCTAACTGGGCAAAGTGGCGCGGACGGCGGACGGCGTACGGCGGACGGACGGATTTTTTTTTATTCCATTTTCTGAATCTACGTGTCTTGAAACGTAAACCAACAAATTTTGAGGGGGGGTTAAAATTTTTTTTTCTTTGGGCGATTCCAATGGTTCATTATCGAAGATAATAAACCAAAATCCGTCCGTCACCCGTACGCCGTCCGCCGTCCGTGGCACTTTGCCCAGTTAGCGTTGAGCTAAAATTACGAAATTTGGTTTCTGGGTTTGGACCAGCCCCACAATGATCCTCGAAACTTTTCATAACCCTAGGTCAAGGGGAAGGGGTTCAAAACGAACTTTGAAATTTCGACAATGTCATATCTCTAAAAATTCACATGAAACGGTGTAGTTTTTAGTTCACTTTTGAATGACCTGAAAAATTACGAATTTTTTAAGACCAATTGGATTTTTGTACGACCAGCCGTTCGTTCACAGTGAGCGCGCAAAGGTTTAGGAGAAACACTAAACTTCGCGTCTGAAACAGTCGGTCAACCCCCCAGACGCCCATCATAAAAACTACTTTGTTTTCATCTTCCCGGTATTTTTATTCGATTTTCTGAATCTTGAAACGTAAACCAACAAATTTTGAGGGGGGGTTAAAAAAAATTTTTCTTTGGGCGATTCCAATGGTTCATTATCGAAGATAATAAACCAAAAACCGTCCGTCCGGTGGCCAACAAGTACGTCAGAGCCTATGACGCACGAGCGTATGACGTAAGACGGCTGGCAGGAGACCAACAAGTGCGTCAGAGCCTATGACGCACGAGCGTATGACGTAAGACGGCTAGCAGGAGGCCAACAAGTACGTCAGAGCCTATGACGCACGAGCGTATGACGTAAGACGGCTGGCAGGAGATCAACAAGTGCGTCAGAGCCTATGACGCACGAGCGTATGACGTAAGACGGCTGGCAGGAGACCAACAAGTACGTCAGAGCCTATGACGCACGAGCGTATGACGTAAGACGGCTGGCAGGAGACCAACAAGTACGTCAGAGCCTATGACGCACGAGCGTATGACGTAATACGGCTGGCAGGAGACCAACAAGTACGTCAGAGCCTATGACGCACGAGCGTATGACGTAAGACGGCTGGCAGGAGACCAACAAGTGCGTCAGAGCCTATGACGCACGAGCGTATGACGTAAGACGGCTGGCAGGAGACCAACAAGTGCGTCAGAGCCTATGACTTAACAATAAATTATACGCTCTAGATCACTAGGTCTAAATGTTAGATTAATTATTATACGCTCAACAATAAATTATAATAATTTTATTTAAATGTCAAATGTTATGTTATGTCAAATGTCATATGTTATGTAAATTTTATCAAAGATTGTGCCTCACAACACGATCATGAATCAAACTGTTGAAATACAGGTCCATTTTCATACTATCAAGCTCTTTGGAACATCATATGGCTTAAGTGATGTCGAGTTTGTTGTTCTGAGGTGCGTTTCGTGCTACGGAAATGAAGGTAATTTCGAATGTTTGTTGGTAGGTACTTCTTATAGAAAAATTATTACCGACGTAGTATTAAAAACCTCACAATTATATCGTATTAATTAATCATAATAAATAATAATAATTATTAATAATAAATACGAATTATTAATACCTAACAATAAATTATAATAATTTTCACTAGGTACTTGATAAAATTATTAATAATTAGTGATAATTCATAATAATAATTAATCTAACATTTAGGATCCAGACATTTAGACCTAATGATCTAAACAGAAGGGTGATCTGTACAAAGAAGATAATGAACCGTTGTGTCAAGAATTTGCAGAGTTTTTTATTCGATTTTCTGAATCTACGTATCTTGAAACGTAAACCAACAAATTTTGAGGGGGGGTTAAAAATTTTTTTTCTTTGGGCGATTCCAATGGTTCATTATCGAAGATAATAAACCAAAATCGAATCCAACCATACCGAAACCTCAAAAATACCTAAATTCATTTATACGGCTATTTCACGTCAGCTGTATTGCAATCGTAAAGGCAATACATAAGTGTGTGGGTTGCATTATCATTATCACGGCTTGCTACCGTTCTTGGCCAACCACTTTTAAACATAAACTATTCCTTGAGGAGGAATCCGCAATATCTCCTACTATACCCCTGCATTGTTTATGTAGGTACACCCCTTAACTTCTCATGGGGGCCATCCTTTCTTCGCATTTTAAGGCGTAATGCACTTCAGTGGAACGTTTTACACACCCTACGCACGTTATACTCTTTGCGGGGGAGCTCAAGACCAAATTTCTTCCGAGGGATATGACTAAATTATTAACCGGCGGGGAAGCAGCTATCTGAGAGTGCGGGAGTATTGAAGGCTTATTGAAGGAGTATTGAAGTATTGAATGATGGGGCATATTCTATTTCATTTCTGCTCAAGACTATCACCCAGGTATTCCACTGAGACATGTATGACAGATTTAACAATACAAAAGACATGTTTTCCCAAGTGTAAATGTGATTTGAAAGAAATTATTTTGTGAGATTCAGAGGGCTGTGTTTGCGTCGCGCGATATCGAGCGGATGCTCATGACTCGCGCAAAACCGTATTAAATGTGAATCACTTGGAATCCTCACTGTATTCATGAGTGGTTTATCGTGAGTTGCACAACGTACCATATCTTATTTATTCATTTATTTAATAGAATACGGGCTGATGCCCAATACAAATGTTTATTACTCCATAATATCTAAAAATGAAGACTTGAAGACTTTTGATTTCGTCCATCATCCGTCTACGTAAAATTTCCTGAAAGCATGCTTCTAGAATTCGCAGTCAAGTCAAATGTTAACTAACTGCTCTTTAAATGGTTTCGCGCCATGAACTCCGTTCAAATTCGCTCCAATCATTTAAATACAAATTAGCACAAGCTAATTTCCGCAAGCGAATTACTGGCTTCAACGACTGAAGAAGTAGTGAAACTACGTCATTTGTGTGTTTTCAGCCACGACTCAACTACTAGATTGAAATAACAAGCTGTTCACTATCTAGGGTTTCTCCGACTCCTGCAACCGGCAGTTTGAATCATATTTCTGGTACGTGTGTGCCTACCTGTGCACACTAGACCAACCAACCAGACCAACCTTGACTTTTACACAATACCGTTTGTATTGTTCACTATAAGTACTTGTATGCAGCAGATTCATTGATTCTATCACAATGGAATTGAATGCTTTTCGATGCCGTTAGCATCTTTTGAAGTATAATATAGATTTGCTCGTCAGTTCGGTTGTACCTATGCAAATGAATGCGGTTTGAAGGCATCGACGTGACAATCGAGTGAAATGGTAACTAGATCTCTAATGCTTACCGATCCCCGCCTATACTTTGGTTAAAAGGGGGCAATCTTTTGGAATTGTCGCAACTGTCTGAATTGTGTTAAAAACAATCCTACTCACTAGATTGACGAGTTAATTCAACCCTTCTAAGGACAAGAATTTATAATTAGTAGATCATATTCATAGTGATATCGAATTCCAGTAATGAATTGCAACTGATTTGTCGATGTATTACCAAGGTATAGTGATGTAGAGATACGATTAGATATTATTGCTATAATTCACTCAGTTGCAAGAGATTGAATAATCTAAGCAGTGCAAACATATTTGATAATGAGACGTGTCGAAGATTGGACTCCAGGGGCAGGATAAATAACGATTGGGAGATGGAAAATCTAAAATCGCCGATGGCCTTTAGAGCGAACACAAATCCACGCAACGTTGATGATTCCACTTATTTAAACTGGCCATATTAAAACGTCGACAAATGTTAGAAAGTTTGGAGATCGATTCGGCACTCCAAAATGCGTGATGAACAATACACAGTTTTGTTTCTGATGCACCAGTGATGCCATCTTAACCATTTTGACATATTTCATAAAGTTAGTAGATCCATACACCATTCAAAAATGCACAGAAAACAATGCCAAACTCGTATCTTCACAAGGACCATTACCAGCACCAGAAACGTTAGTAGTTATGTTATTCCAAAATTCATCATTAACGATTTCAAATAATTTAAATGTGATAAACCTAAAGGCACCAATCCGAGGCACCAAGTACAATGTTAGTTCTGAACGTAGTATTAGTCTAGTCTCAAATTTTCAATTCGCTAGAACCATTCATTGAATTATTCCCGGTGAAATCACCAATGGCGTTTACTTTAAATTTTAGAATGAAAATCGAATGAAATGACAAAGACATAATTGCGTTTGGGCTTACATTAAAACCCAAAGCGGTGGCCGCTTTAGGAACTTATTCAGGGATGATTGGGATGATTCAGGAACCGTTGCTGGGCTGTTCTCAATAGAGTTGATTGGTGGGAATTCTCTCTTCGGCAAAAGTAGCGCCTTGGGGAGTGAACTGGGGAGCGATGGGGTTAATTAGCATTGACCTCAGCAATCGTACCAGCATACAACATGAGAGCATGGTTTCGAGATCTCGTTTCAATCCGAGGCAATAGTTGTACTTATACATTCTATATTAGCAACGAATAGGACTAGTGTGCTTCATTACAACCTACGAGTATAATCCAATTAACACAGTATGTACCTAGATACGAAACTTGAGTGTTCATATAGAAACAATTTAGGTACGGTGGAACACTTCGCCAAAGACTATAGAAGTAAGTACTGACTCTCCAATGATCACTGAAGCTCCAATGTTACCGTCCGAATCGTTTCCTACACTGTTCGTGTCCTCAACGGAGAACGTTACCAAAAAAATTAGGAGAAAGTAATATTATTCCATACTACTATCACCTGGGCGATGCGTTCGTTTTCGACCTTGTGTCTGCGCTCCGTTGCGTGCACCATTGTTGGGATGGGTAGAATGACTCTGGATCTCGGATATTGGCCAGACAACTGTTTTTAGAAAAATTTAGACTGGTGAACTTAATATTGACGGCCGTTCTGCACTTGAAGTCCAGGTGCTTGCTGATTGCGACGGTCTCCCCGAAATAAGGCGACATACATTCATTGATTATTTCCAGGTATTTGACGGTCGATCGTTTAGGCACGACAATGATAATGTGGACTGAAGGAAGTTGTGTGGAACGGCACCAAAATAGGACCAAAGGAGATAAACTTGGGGATGCTAAACCCTTGGAGCAAAAAAGAGGACCAAGGGTTGTGGGGATCTCATTTTAGCCATATAGCAGCGGAGGTTGAGATCTAAACGGAAGGAATAAATAATAAACCCGTTAGTTAAACGTTAGTAAACAGTAGAAACGTGCAGAGTCATTTCAAAACGACTTTCAAGATGAATTATGAAAAAAAAAAAAAAATCCGTTTCAAAGCATTCAAAATCAATCCCTAGATTTCAACCGAATTTTCAAAAAAAGTATGTGTTCCAAAAAACGTGCACAGAAACAGATTTAGAATGACAAGTGGCAAGTACTCCAATATTTGGGATGTAACGCCCTCAACAGAGGGACCACAGTAAAATTGCATATGGGTACATATAGGGATTGTTGGAGTAATGAAGAAACAATTTTCGAGTTGTTTTATGTTTGTTTTTTCTCCTGCGGGCTTCTGCATCAAAAGGACATTTGCATGAAGGTGACTTTCGAGTACGGAAGCTAGTGGCAGTTGACCTGGTGTTCTCAAACCCAATTCAGATTAGGTAGATCTCCCCCAGTCCGCCGATAATTATCTGGAGCTCCGATCCCTGTCAATGCGTGCACATTAGTGGATCAATCGTACTTGCCCCGGGCTTCAGGTGAATTCGGAAGTTCATAAGTAATGAGCAGACGGTAACCACAGATAACGACGTGTTAATGATATTCGGAGGTGTCCGTCTTATGAGCGGTTTTAGGTCGCTATCTTCAAACGATAGGAGTCACGTAAATATCTTGTCCGAACTGACTCTGGCGCCGCCGTCACCACAAGACGTGACTGGTTTCGTATAGTTTTTCGTCGACTTTGGAATGTAGAATCTACCACAATATTTTCTTTTCGACGCTCCTCAATTTTATTAAAATTTGCCTTCAACCGGTCCTTAAGCATAGAGTAAACAGCGATATCTCATTATATCCTTGGGAACGTCATGGCTTCGCCGGAATGTCGGAATTTCGCGGAATCCTTGAACCAGAGTCCTGTTCAATAATAGAAAACGAGGCGACTCGTTGAGTTTTTTCTTTTAACTATTATGTTTCCCTTCAATATTTTGCCACTATCAATAAATAAAATAGCAAGTCTCCTTGCCAACAGTTCCTCAAGCATTTTGGGAAGCTGAGTCGATCAAAATCGAAGCATTTTGGGACAGCGGAAATGGTATATGTCAGTACTTTGGTCATTAGCCTCGTTTTATACAAAGCTTTAGTCAAATAGACATTGACGAGGAACAACGTCATTGACGAAATATCTATACACACGACGACGACACCTAAGGCACATACAAGAAAGCTGATAGTAAGCACACTCGCATTGTTGGCTACACTGGGGGCCAGTTTTGAAGAGGCGTTACCCCACCCCCACCCCCCTTGCGTGCCTTTACCAAATTTTGGGAGATTGGGCCTTTTTTTTTTTTAAGGAGAATGAGCAAACTATCACTGTCATCTCTCAAAGTTAGGTTGTTATGTCGGAAACTGTTTTTGAGCCCGTGGTGGAAGAAATGAGTGAAGTGACCGACCTTGGGTTTCAACAGGACTGGGCAACGGCCCACGAAGCATAAGGCCCATTCACACACTCCGCCTTACCGTACGTCTTGTCTGTCATGCAAATTTTATCAGATAAGACGTTGCGTGTAAACAGCAAATCGTACGTTTTGTTGGATAGATTTGAGATCAGAGGTCGTATCGAAGAGCTGAAGGGAAAAGCATAAATCTCGTCCGACCTCGGCCCAGTTCACCACTGCCTGTGCACCGGATCGGGTACTTTTCTTCCAAAAGTCAGTCACGTCCTCTAAAAATGTCGAACGTACGCCAAAGTACCCAGCGGAGTTTATTGAAATATATAAAAGTTTCCCATGTATGTGGCAGGTAAAAAAATAGAGCGTATTCTGACCGTAATAAAAAAAAACCCTCGCACATGAAGGGGTGGAACGTATGAGGCAAAAAATAAAAGATACCAACTGGGCTTCTTCCTCTAGAAATTGGAAGGGAAAACCGTACTGAGTAAACAGTCGACGAAACGTACGTATGTTCTTCCGGTTCGCATGACCGAAGGGAGGACGTACGATAAGACGGAGCGTGTAAACGAGCCTTTGGATCTCAATGACGAAACTGCAGCGGAGTAACCCGCGCGCTCACCTGATATGAGCAATTGTGATTTTGTAGAGTGAGACTACCTCGAAGAAAAGGTTTTCAAACATCAATTTCACACTTTAGATGAACTCAAGGAACGAATTCAAGAGGGAATCACCGCTATACCCATCAGGATGTGCCTAAATGCCGCCGAAAGCTTCCGAAATTGGCTCCATCAGTGAATCAATGCTGAGGCCATCATCTTGCTGATATGATCTGCATCATACTCTAGGCGTATCAAGCACAATCAATGTCCCTTCTGCAACTATATATTTATTAGTACAAGAAAAAAAGCTTCTTCCTGTTCACTACCATTTTCTAGACGATGCCAACGATCTTTGTCAACCCTTATTATACAAGACCGTATCAAGAGCTTAATTGGGTTGAAACATTTTACCACATTGAACAACCATCAGATAAATTTAATGCGCATCTTTATTCGATTGGAAAGACGCCCGCCATTACCCGTTATTTATCGTTTACCTACTCTTTTGGCGCTATTTCTAGCTTCAATCTTCCTTTCACAGAGCGATATTGGGTGAGCTTGTTCGGCAATTTGTCAGCTGTTTTCTCGATAATCTTATAATAGGTACCTACCAAAAATGAGTAAGAGGCATTGAAAAGGATCGGTCGTGTCTATTGGGTGAACTCCGCCAAATGCCGTACACGAACAGTCACCCCAAACCTGAATAAAATGCAGGACTCTAGAATACTTGGCTCTTTACTGACCATGTTTCATCCAAATATATCTGTTGATCTTTACTGGAACCATTACAGTAATGCAGAATAGAGATTTTTCATTGATCTATCGCACTACGAACTCAACTTTCATACATCGAGAAAAGCGAAGCACCGTGCACCATTTTTGGTTTATTATCTTCGATAATGAACCATTGGAATCGCCCAAAGAAAAAAAATTTTTAACCCCCCCTCAAAATTTGTTGGTTTACGTTTCAAGACACGTAGATTCAGAAAATCGAATAAAAAACTCTGCAAATTCTTGACACAACGGTTTATTATCTTCCTTGTGCAGATCACCCTTCTGTCTACACCAGACAGTGTTGCAAATCGGCACCATACCATATTCTCACCGTACTCATACCATACCATACGAATTTCTTTCCTATCATACCATACTGTACTATACCAAATCATACATACAATAATATACCATACCATACTCATACCATGTCATACAAACCGAGTGAATATTGAAATGTCGTCCATTTCTGACCTATATTTAAAATTTCAAGTATCTAGCTCATTATCAAAATTTAATTTGTTTAAACAAATAGGTATTATTTAAACAATTTTACAGACAACAAAACGAGTGAATATTGCATTGTGATCCAGTTCTGAACTATTTTTAAAATTTTAAGTCAACAGCTCATCATCAAAATTAAATTTGTATTATTACAAAAAGGTATTATTTAAACAATTTTACAGATGAGAAACCGAGTGAATATTGCAATGTGGTCTATCCCCGACTCACGGTTAAAATTTCTAGACTGTAGTTTACCGGGAAGATGAAAAACGTAGTTTTATTCTGGGCGTCTGGAGGTTGGGTCACATAACGGCCGTTTTCGACGCGAAAGTTTAGTGTTTTTCCTAAACCTTTGCGCGCTCACTGTGAACGAACGGCTGGTCGCACAAAAATCCAATTGGTCTTAAAAGATTCGTAATTTTTCAGGTCATTCAAAAGTGAACTAAAAATTACACGGTTCAGTTGAATATTTTGAGATATGACATCGTCGAAATTTTAAATTTCGTTTTGAACCCCTTCCCCTTGACCTAGGGTTATGAAAAGTTTCGAGGATCATTGTGGGGCTGGTCCTAACCCAGAAACCAAATTTCGTAATTTTAGCTCAACGCTAACTGGGCAAAGTGCCACGGACGGCGTACTGGTGACGGACGGATTTTTTTTTATTCGATTTTCTGAATCTACGTATCTTGAAACGTAAACCAACAAATTTTGAGGGGGGGTTAAAAAATTTTTTTCTTTGGGCGATTCCAATGGTTCATTATCGAAGATAATAAACCAAAATCCGTCCGTCCGCCGTACGCCGTCCGCGCCACTTTGCCCAGTTAGCGTTGAGCTAAAATTACGAAATTTCGTTTCTGGGTTTGGACCAGCCCCACAATGATCCTCGAAACTTTTCATAACCCTAGGTCAAGGGGAAGGGGTTCAAAACGAAATTTAAAATTTCGACAATGTCATATCTCCAAATATTTAACTGAACCGTGTAATGTTTAGTTCACTTTTGAATGACCTGAAAAATTACGAATCTTTTAAGACCAATTGGATTTTTGTGGGACCAGCTGTTCGTTCACAGTGAGCGCGCAAAGGTTTAGGAAAAACACTAAACTTTCGCGCCGAAAACGGCCGTTATGTGACCCAACCACCAGACGCCCAGAATAAAACTACCTTTTTTCATCTTCCCGGTAAACTACAGTCTAGAAATTTTAACCGTGAGTCGGGGATAGACCACATTGCAATATTTACTCGGTTTCTCATCTGTAAAATTGTTTAAATAATACCTTTTTGTAATAATACAAATTAAATTTTGATGATGAGCTATTGACTTGAAATTTTAAAAATAGGTCAGAACTGGATCACAATGCAATATTCACTCGGTTTCTTGTCTGTAAAATTGTTTAAATAATACCTATTTGTTTAAACAAATTAAATGTTGATGATGAGCTAGATACTTGAAATTTTAAATATAGGTCTGAAATGGATGACATTTCATTATTCACTCGGTTTGTATGACATGGTATGAGTATGGTATGGTATATTATTGTATGTATGATTTGGTATAATACAGTATGGTATGATAGGAAAGAAATTCGTATGGTATGGTATGAGTACGGTGAGAATATGGTATGGTGCCGATTTGCAATACAGTCTGGTATAGACAGAAGGGTGATCTGCACAAGGAAGATAATAAACCGTTGTGTCAAGAATTTGCAGAGTTTTTACTTCATCCGTGCGTGTGCCAGAAATTTTTAACTTCATTCGTGCGTGTGCCAGAAATTTTTCAATTCTTTTTGCATCAGGTTATGGACTCACCGCGAGCAGTTTGTTATTTTTATCTTCGATCATCGTGGTTTTAGTTCCATTCATTCATCCTTGAGTTACTCATTATTGTTGAAAACTATAGAATTGTTTGCCGATGTATTCGATTGGAAGGACGATTTATGAACTCACCCATAATTAAATAAAATGTTTCAATGTGTACTGGAACTGTTTTCTGTATCGGTTCTAAATAATTCCTCGCAATATGAAATTAATAATCTTTTTATATTGACGAAAACATGAGAATGGAAGGTGACAGCAACTGCATCCCCGTGTACATCCAATTGAACCAATTATCTGAATAATTAATAACGCAATATCAACCTCAGGCCCAGGTCAACTACCTTGCCATCACCCTCGTTGGAATATAATTGTTTTGGAATCCCTGTTTTCCTCCGTAAATTCAAACCCCCAAAAACAACTCCGTTGTAAAAACTGGCCCGCCAAAAAACCTCAGCCGCAAAAAGGAATGATATCCATTTTGCCCGCCAGCCACATATATAGGATGCTCAGTGCTTCGCACCTCGCTGTTGAGTGTGCATATAGAAACCTGATCCTCCTACCCCTAACCTCCACCGTCAATGTTTTCCTGTTCCCTGTCACCTTCCCACAACCCCCTCTCACCCTTAGTCACCCTCGGTTTCACCTAATATGTTTCCTCTGTTACACCAGCAGGGAGCTTTACGCTTCTTTCAATGCTGTTGGCGGGAGCTTTTTGCCAGATGAACAAGCTAACATAAGTATTACTGGTGGTCACGAGTAATCAGCGGTGGTACAACTGTAATGAAGTAATGCTTCAATTCAGGCTTGTTCATCTGGCAAAAAGCTCCCGCCAACAGCATTGAAAGAAGCGTAAAGCTCCCTGCTGGTGTAACAGAGGAAACATATTAGGTGAAACCGAGGGTGACTAAGGGTGAGAGGGGGTTGTGGGAAGGTGACAGGGAACAGGAAAACATTGACGGTGGAGGTTAGGGGTAGGAGGATCAGGTTTCTATATGCACACTCAACAGCGAGGTGCGAAGCACTGAGCATCCTATATATGTGGCTGGCGGGCAAAATGGATATCATTCCTTTTTGCGGCTGAGGTTTTTTGGCGGGCCAGTTTTAACAACGGAGTTGTTTTTGGGGGGATATCACATCTTTTTGCATGGCTAGTTTTCGAGTGGTACTTATACAATACGGTTCAACAACTTATACAATACAAAAGTACCTACGAGGTAACTAGTAAATGTTTTCCTAAATGAAGTGTTATCCTAGTCAAAATTTAGTAAAACTCGGCGCTTCGCGCCTCGCCAGGGGGGCAAGCTCCCCTGGACCCCCCTGATTTTTCTCTTCTATACTTTGTATACAACGAGGTATTTGCTATGCAAAACATGAATAATGTTTTTGCGTCCCGTTTCCCCTTTTCCTTATCCCTTTTCTTTGTCTGTATGGAAAATATTAAGAGATGTGCGGAAAATTTATTAGTTTTTTTATTTACTCAGGGCTGTATCTCAGCTTCTTCGATATTTACAGTGGTTTTGGCAGTATATAATTTATGCATAAATTAAAGGCTTTCCAACGAATGGAGAACGATTTTTGTCCGTTGAAAACTAAAGAAGTTTCATTTCCCTAGAAACGGCTCGGTTGTACGTGAAAATCATTAAAAATCTTCGTGACATAATTTCGTGACTTAAACTTCGTTACGCTTTTCAACTCTGGTAGGCCACCGCAAAAACATTATTCATGTTAAAATTAGTACGCCTACTAATTTGCCTTTTTGTTTCTTGTTTTTGTGACAAGAATGATTATTTTTTGGAAATTATTGTTTGTTATCTGAAATGTGTTTGAAAAATAAGTAGTTTTAAAATTTTTGCGAATTGGTTAAATATTAGTTTTAAAATTTTCGATTAATTAAAACAATCAACAATTTAAAAACAATTATTAAAATTTAATACAATTATTCTTATTATTAAATTTAAAAAAATAGAAAGAATTAGAAATTTGAATAAATTTGAATTAGAAATTTTTTGAAAATTGGTTGCATTTTTTCTTGGGGATTGTGCAAATTTTTGT
This sequence comes from Stenodema calcarata, assembly GCA_963920205.1. NCBI lineage: Eukaryota > Metazoa > Arthropoda > Insecta > Hemiptera > Miridae > Stenodema > Stenodema calcarata. Next base: position 16,187,750 of record OY986048.1, on the reverse strand, counting down.
TGTTGAGAATCATTACAATAATTGTAATTATTGGTGTCGAAGAGAAAGAGGAAAGAGAAAGTTTGCAACTGGTAAAACGCACGTTTTTATACCAAAAATCGCGAATAACTCGAGAACCGTTGGGAAAAGTGCCAAAGTGCGCTACCCTCATTCGAAAGCCCATTAAATTTCCTATCAATCCTTAAACAGGCGCCACTCTACGACAATTTTTCTGACCACCGTTCAACTTTGATGTTTTCGGAAATTAGCCAAATCAGTAGATGTGGAATTTATTCACGTATTTTTGGCTGTGGATTAGTCAAATCGATTGAGATTTAGTTCAAAATTATTGAGCATATTCTAGACAACCTAGCGGACATTTTAAGACCAACCGCACCAATTTTCATCAATATTTGCGGCAGTTGTTGTTGAAAATAGAAAAATCACCATAACTCCTTTATTTTTCCTTTTAGGAAGCATTTTTTGATCTCAAATTAAACAGTTTGAAAAGCTGAACACAACTAAAAAAGAAAATCTGAAAAAGCTTCAATTTTGAAGGAGTAATGACCATTTGAAATTCCTAAAAAACACTATTTCCCCCCTAATTTGGGGTGAAATGGGGGGAGAGAGAAAAAATGGTCAAAAGGCACTCCCTTGGAGCATAACAAACGTGTGTGCAAAATTTCAGCTCGATCCGATTTGTCTGCTGGGCTGTAGCCCCGTCAATGAACAACAACAACAACAACAACGAGAAGAAGAAGAAGAACACGAAAAACGTGAAAAATAGTGGTTTTAAAATTGTTATACCCCCGACACCTGATGTTCCCGAGAGCTGAATTTTGGTTTACGTCCTCACGTGCCCCTGGAGAGTTGGTGTACAAAAAATCAACTCTCGAGACACTCAGGGGACCGAGCTATGGTAGGGTGAAAACCCCAACTAGTTCCGTCGCGTAATCAGTGTCTCAGTCGCTTCGGTTTTCAGGGCTTCGGTTTTCTTGGCGGGCGGGACGCTCCCGCGTCCCTAGATACACTCAAGGTCAGAGAATGCTAGCAGTTATTGAAACCTATTATCAACCGATAAATTGTTGTTCAGATAACAGAGGACTGGAGATAGCTTGGAGAACAGACTCGTGGATAGAGATCCACGGCTATCTAACAGAACAATAAATATCATAATCGTGGCCAAGACCAACAACTTCAAGAACTCGAGAGATACTTTCGAACTGCAGCAAGCTCGCTCACCCTTACTGAACGTTGCGAGCAGACATAGTAGAATTTTCGGGAGTTATTTTTAGTTTCAAATGGAAATAAATGTAATTTAAGAAGTGTCAACCAGTACTACATCCTATTAGATAAGTTCAAGAAGTTTTCAAGGTCTTCCAGTTTCCTTTTTCAGGTCAATTTCTAAAGAAAACTAGCAGATTCAAATCGATTGTAGGTTTATGAAAACGAGTTTCCAGTTCAAGACAATTTCCGTGTCGAGATTACTTGTTCAGCACGTAACTTGCGATAAAACATGTGAAAACCCTGGGAAAGTTATACAAAAAAACAAGTTGGACAAAACAAAAAGTTGTATCATGAGAGCTACAATCTCAACGACATTTCTGAAGCATATATCGAAATCAAACATTCAACCAAACCCCCAGAACGATTCTCTGGAGAAACAGGACGAAATGATGCAAACAGTTTGTAAGCCTAAATACATTTTTATTAATGGAATAAATGAGCGTGTGCTCTGTTGGGCACAAAGTTGAATCGTTGACTTTCCATACACACCCACCTAGCAAATTTGAATAATTCAAGCAGGTTTTCAACAAAATGGACATTTAAAATATTATAAAAAACTCTGCAAATTCTTGACACAACGGTTTATTATCTTCTTTATGCAGATCACTCTTCTGTCTAGATCACTATACCAAATCATACATACAATAATATACCATGACATAGAAACCGAGTGAATATTGCATTGTGATCCAGTTCTGACCTAAATTAAATATTCAAGTCAATAGCTCATTATCAAAATTTAATTTGTAATATTACAAAAAGGTATTATTTAAACAATTTTACAGATAAGAAACCGAGTGAATATTGCAATGTGGTCAATCCCCGACTCACGGTTTAAATTTCCAGTCTGTAGTTTACCGGGAAGATCTAAACAAAGTAGTTTTATGTTGGGCGTCTGGGGGGTTGACCGACCTAACGGCCGTTTTAGACGCGAAGTTTAGTGTTTCTCCTAAACCTTTGCGCGCTCACTGTGAACGAACGGCTGGTATTCGTAATTTTTCAGGTCATTCAAAAGTGAACTAAAAATCACACCGTTCCATTTGAATTTTTAGAGATATGACATTGTCGAAATTTCAAAGTTGGTTTTGAACCCCTTCCCCTCGAAGAAAAATTTTTTCTTTGGGCGATTCCAATGGTTCATTATCGAAGATAATAAACTAAAACAAAGTATCAGGAATATGCAAGTCCAAGACACGTCTAGGTTTCAAAAGACGATCACGTCGACTCCTAACAGTACCTAACCACTCTGTTTCACATATTGGGAGCGAGAGTGTTACCGACAAACAGGAACGAGCACTTCAAATTACAATTTTTCAAAATTTGAATTAAATCAAAAGTTACAAATTCCATTGGAACTTGGATCACGGAGTGTGCAGTTCCATTTTGAATTTCGAGGTAGTTTAAAAATGAAGGCTTTGTGAGTTGACATAGGCTTTGAGCAGTTACAAGTACTAACTTTCTAGTCGAGTATTAACAGTCTTTGTTCACGTGTACTGACGAACAGGAAGCAAACATATTTTACTGGAATAATACACGGGTTTGACTCTGATTTCTAATATATACGTAAATTAAACCTTGCAGACATTTCAATTTCTTATAGTATAATTATATTTTCCTTAACCAATATCGATTCCCTATGGGCTTGAGTGACTCCCACTCATACCTCAGGTTAAAAAACTCTGAATTACCATAATTTGGACGGAAGTTAACGACATTCAAGATGTGATTAACAATGGGGTTCCCAGTTGCTCATACCTTTAGCTTTTTGCCTGTTTCGTGAGAGGAAAGTTGATAATTGCGCAAAACAATGAACTGAGAAGTGATTCGCATAACGTATCACATTATCATCATTGTTCCACCTATTGGCGATGTTAGAGGATTCGGGGGTTTGACGAATTTACGAATCAGTGGCATTCGGTTAGGGCTAAATCAGACAATAACTTCTGGAAGTCTTCTCAATCAACATCGTCTGTGGATGAGGTGGAAGCAATGCCAAATTAAATTGATGATAATCGTCCATTGAATAACCTCCAACTATCCAAATCCCTTACATCGGCCAAATTTCAGTAAGTGTGGACCAGATGAACATCTGAATTAGTGAGGTAAATGAGAACAGACGGGTATAAGGAGTAAAATGAAGCAATCAAAATCATTCAGGAACGGCTCTTGTGATAATATCTCTAGGATATGATATGATAGCGTGACAACATGCATCGTCTCTTTATATATTTGTGATGCAGTTTTTGCGGGACAATGGTAGCCCGGAGACGCAGGCCACATATTGCTTCGTAGAATGTCGACGAGGAACGTTATCACCTTCTTTATGCCTTCTTCTGTATAGGGTGAAGTCAAAGGATACAGACGTATTGGGAGGGGGGGGGAGGTAAATTGATAGATGACCATCTAACACGAGTCTCGTTTATGCAGTGGGTGCAATAATGAGATTCAAACGTGTCACAGTCAATATCAAGTTTACATCGTTTACTTCCTTTAATAATTGCCAACCTCTGGAGCGGCTTGTACTCGGACTTGGGCGGCATTTGTCGTATTTTGTGCCTGCTCCGATCTAAACGACTCTTCCAATGGGTCTTAAAACTTGAAAATTTGATGGTAACTGCCTTGAAGAGAAAGTAGCTTATCTCTGAGCTTCTGACTCCAAAGAATGGTTTCTATTGTGACTATTACGTGAGTCCAGTTTATTTTCAAGTTCACATTTTCTAGTCAAGTCGATCGTGCTGATGTAGAATAAATGCAAAAATCATCGATTTGACTGTTCATCCAAGTCAGTATAATCAGTGACATTTTTATTGGCAGCAAGGCCGTTAGTCAGCATTAAATCTGCAGTGCAGGTGAATATAGCAGAAGGAGTTTACATCACCTCACCTTAGTTATGATTCCTTCGGTAGGAAGTTGATGTCGTTAGGCCCACAATTCTTAATAACTGATTCCCTCTTTATCTCATCATAGTTTAGTGAGTTAGTTGTGTCACATGAAAGAACTCCGAGTAGTACCTTAGTATGGAGTAGCCCTAGTCAGAAATGCAGTTGAGACAAAGCGTACGAGAACATATGAAGACATTCTGATGAAGTTAGTGGTAATGAACTCTGCAATTAGGTGGGTGTTTCTCGAAGGAGACAGAAGGTGAGAGGCAGATAATTCAAGCTTTAACGACTAGAACTTTTAAGGGTGTACTTGTTGGATCGTAAAAATTAGTTGTGATGGGAAGTTGTAAGACCAAAATTTGCAGAGTTCATTACCACTAACTTCATCCGAATGTCTTCATATGTTCTCGTACGCTTTGTCTCAACTGCATTTCTGACTAGGGCTACTCCATACTAAGGTACTACTCGGAGTTCTTTCATGTGACACAACTAACTCACTAAACTATGATGAGATAAAGAGGGTTATTTAATAATACCTCTGCTTATCAGCGTACCGCGACTTCATAGCACCGCTCTTTGGATGTGGTGAGGTGCTACAGAATCTTTTGAGAATTTCCGAGAATCCTATATGCCTACCCAAAATTTCATTTTTCTAAACACCTTGTACTTTCTGCAGAGTCGTCCATTTCTTAATTTTTGAGTATTTCTTACACAACGGCTATTGCAATTGTACGTAGTAACAACACTAATATCCATGCTACTACATTCTCACTTTTCGACACTACTTGGCATTCCACTGTTCAAAATACCATGCATGCCATTAGTATGCAGATAGATTTAATTTCCAGGCCTTAAAATGCTCTGGTTTACACCCGTATTCGGCTTCAAACCGAGAGCACCTGAAGCACGGATAATTACGTCGTCCGCATTTCGAAACGAATCATATTTCGTTTTCATAATCCTCACTCATTTCAAATCAGTACGTTATTAGGTGGTGGGAGATAAATTGAATCATATCATCAGGGAGAAACTACGTTTGAACAAGGCGTGAGGCCGTTTTTTCATTCGTTCCCATGAACTAGTGACTCGTTGGAAATTCATGTTGTTCACGATCGCAGGAGATGAAAAACATCTCTCATCATTCGTTATTATTTCTTTGTGTGGATTTTAATATTCAACCAATCCCCATTACCGTCCGTTGTCGTTTGAAAATACTAAATTGTGCTAATTTACTCTATGGTATTTCAGGTATGGAAGCCTTGAGACACCTGAAAGAGCTCATTGGAGCTTGGATAACCACCGATAAATGAGTAAGTCGAGAGAAATAAAACCACATCACCACTCGACAGGATTTTGGCAAAACGTAATTTCCGGCCACGCATATAAGGATTATCGGCATAATATAATCTGCATGATATTATCTTAAAGCCAGGATAGGTGCCATTCCTTTTTTTCTGGGATGGGCAATACTTCCATACTTTCATAAATTTTTCACGGGTTATTTACAGGAAGGAAGGTTTTTGGTAAAAATCACTCAGTAAACGTTTAAGGAAGTTTTATTCGTTTTTTTTTTGTTACGTTACGGTCAGTTACGTTTCAAGTGGCGTATGGCCTTGAAGATAAGCTTGGAATTCCTTGAAATTGGAACTTTGTCGACAATATCCGTACCGGACAAATGCCGTAGGCGCATACATACGGAGGAACTGGAGGAAAGTTGATAAAATGAGGTAATCATTCCTCCCTTCTGAATTTCAGCTGTCTCGAGGAGTGATAAAATTAAAACACTAGCGTTTATAGACACAACCCGTTCTGTATGAGCAGATGAATGCTCAAAATGTAGCAAATATGATATGGCTGGAATCCCACCATGCCATTGCCTATTTCGAGTAATTTTGAGTAACTACTATTTCACATGCAAGAAAGGTGGTAGATTATTCAACATGATGCTATCCTCAGATACCACTATATACTCACACGACTATATCAACGCCATAAGGTTAATCCACAAGGGGATATAACACGAGGATAACACATGATATCCTCTAATACGAACAACCAAAAATCTACAGCGTCTGACATATCGATGTTTTTTGGAGTTCTAATGGTTATCCTTAATTTTTATCAACTTGCCCAACTTTGAGTAGTTAATAAACAACTGCGGGTTTCACCAGACTCTTGCCACGACTCTGTATCCCAATAAAGCCTGAGACAAAAGAGATAAATACTGGCGACCTTGTAATTCCCACTTCGTTATGTTATGCCTACAACTGTTTGTTGTCAACTGGACTAAGTGATCCAATTTTAGTGCTCTCAAAATAACATGACGGCTTCTGTGTGAAACGTCTGCGTCCCAACGTTGCTGTGTCACACTCGATTAACCTGTACCAATATTGAATTAGCGTCGCTATATTTACGGATCTACACATGAATTAATCGTCATTTTTTCCGAATGATAAAACCTCGTACCCATCATTCAATACGTTGGTGTGCTGTTTATAATTCGAATCGTGGTAAAAAGTAGGTAATTCATGTAAATTTGAAATATTCCATCATAATCCATCAAGGTCAGAATTTCGTAAAATGCATGACACGACATCAAGACAAAACTTTGAAGGTAGGCTCAAGGTACTTCTTCATATAGATTATTGCCGACGTAGGTAGGTGGAAGTAGAAACACCTGCATCACATGAATACAAATTAATTATAAATACTTTACAATTTATATAATTACTTACCTAATTTATTAATAGTACAAATTGAGCATCGATACAAAAGACCATCGCTGAGCTAGTTATCGCGTTTTGTGACGTCCGGTAAACGTACACTCCATACCGTTCGTTCTTCTCAACTTGTTTGCTTGGCGGGGCGGAACGCTGCCGTTTTCTTAAATCCGTGCGCGATCAACTTTTAGAGTCATGTTCCCTTATAAGTGCCAAGCACTAATTATTAAATCCTTCAGTAACAATTTCTTCTTTCGAATACTATATTAAGCAGACGTCCATGGATACACTAACCAATTATATACGACCATGTTATGGTGCAGCGCTATACTGCCTAATGACTTGGCAGATGTTTTCCGCCCGTCATCTTTGGGTTGTCCGCTGAGGTAGAAGAGAGTAGGTAGGTTGCGATTTATTAAAGTTCAATCCTTCCTTTGAAAAGGCGTTTCAAAAAGTCGCTGTTGAAGTTTTTAACAAGAACGGGGATAATATTTTAGCTAATTATGCCAAATTATTCAATTTGCCATAACTCAAACAGAATTGGTTCCGTGGCTAGTGGTTACATTGGCTAGTAATGGTGAAACGAGAAGTGCATTGATTAACACCGTTGAATGAGTCACTGACCGTTTTATTAACCATGAGTCACCTGGCAACTGGGGGAAACGACGAGGATTGGATTGCAAAACATGGATCCAGTGAACTAAGAAGAGACAGGTGCAATGCGATACCGAAGCGGTAAGACAGTCGCTAGACTGGTGCCAGACGAGAGCCCAGATCGGTTAATGCCTTCGTAGACACAAGTTCAACACTGGCTTCAGGCTTTTATTGTATCTATACTAGACAAGCCTAATTAAACATTAATTCAATAAATCGATTATTTCTGCGGCGGGTTTAGAGGTTCAGGGGTTCACTCATCGAGGAAAACGTTGGAGAGGGCTGAAATAGGTGGTGGTTGAGTACGACACATGAAAGTTTTGGTTTCAGCGAGAGGCAATACGCGAGATGGACATACCAACCTTCGAGAGGAGGGCTGGGCGGGTGTGCTGGTTGTTCACTAGGTTGTGGATCAGCCATGTAGCGACACTTCTAAGAGGGTATCAGGCGACAGGTTCTCATCACATCCTGATAGCCAAAATCACAAGGTACAATACCGATGTTGAATCCGTAGTATAGGAAGGACTTATTTTGTAATATATTATGGACAGCGTAGGTTCAGGGCCGAACGAGCGAAGCATACTCGAGTATGGGTAGGGCCAACACCTAGGCCTTGAAGCATTTATGCTGGACGATTCAGGGGTATTTCTCTTCAGGAACCCCAAGACCCACAAAGCTCGAGCAGTAATTTGCTCAATGTGGTCGGTGAACGTGAGTTAAGCGTCAGAGAGGAGCTCATCCCGATCTGTCTCCTGGAGGCGTACACCAAGTTGAGCGTAAGTTGGGAGCCACAGAGGAAATGCTCAACTGATGGGAAATGCAGAGAATAATGTTACCACGCATGTCAATTATTCAGGTTTCGGTTTTGTGTTTATTTTATTTTTTTCAATAATTTGTTTATTTATTAAGCAACTTTTTTCTAATACTTCAAAGCATTTTCGTGGTCTATATACAGACCTACGTCCACTACATATATTGCACCATGAAGCAATATGCATGGAGTTCAATCCTGACTGGAAGAGAATTGTTTCAAAACGCCGTCAAACCGAATATCGCATGACATGAGCGGGTCCCAACCAATCGATAGTAGGTTATCGTAGGTGCGAAAACAGGGCCATACTTTCTGCTAAACCATATTGAGGCGGATTCTGCATTGAAGTTGTTGAGTTAATTTGAATAACGCATGAAGAGGTTCGTGCTGAACAAATTGAGAAAAGTGAATGTCATTTATACTCAACAACATTCACTGGCTTTCTCATTTTATGTCGTTATTGAAAACCTTTCTCATTAAATGAGAAACGTCAGCTTTTAATAACATCTCCAAATTTTGGAGATGTTATTAAAAGCTGACGTTTGGAAAAGATCATGGTGTTCATCATTATACCCTCAACTTGGAAACCCACCGTTCTATGTAGCCCCGTAGTCTCGACCACTGCAATCACCAACTGAAAACATCCTTCATCGACCCCCAATTCGATTCACGTATAGAATAGGTGGGAGGATTTAGTGTGCTAGCTAGATTTCCATGCGATACATCCGCGATAGATAGTGTCTAGCACATAACTCAAGATGAGAAATTACTCATCTGAAGGAATTGGGAGCGGGTAATAACGAAGAACACCCAAACACAATACATGGAGTAATGGATCGCTTGAGCTAAAACCGTTTGCTTTCTTTCTAGCTACTCCCCAACAAATAGGGAGCAAGTAAAGGATATCGCTAGTGGTAGAAGGGCACAATAAATAAAACTCCAGTGGAACACCACGAGCTCGAACAAATTCGCTAACCCCCACATCCTCCAACCATACCACACGCCAATTCAAAGTACCAACTGATTTTCTACTAGTTAATAACAGGGTTATTTTTTATTATTAACAAGACGTTTATTACCAGGACGTTTCCATTTGTTTTCCGACCGTCACGTCACGGCGAAATTTCTTGGTTACTATGACAACATAATATGTCCTAATATTATCAGGATGTTTTATTGATTTTATAATTTCATAATTTGGTCGCACCTTCGCGAACGATCGTCACGTTTTGCAGTTCGGCGATCAATTTTCACAAGCGTCACGTCACGATATACTAATCTCTTGCTTTTATAAAAGCAAGAAAGTTTGGGAAGTATGTACGAGTTTTGGGAAGTATACAAGTTCCTACGGTAAGCATAGGTTGGCACCGTAGGAACTAATGACCTTATTTCAACGCAATTTTATGTTAATATAATGAAATCACAAATTATGCTGAATATATTTATTAAAAGTACAGTATCATAAAATACTTCTTGTTTTTACCAAAATTCACCAAAATTGCTGTTGCTATGGACCTAAATATTTTACTTCAATTCCTGTTATTTTTTTAATATATTAATCATTAGGTATTTTAAATGATCTGACTTTATAACCGTAGGTCTACCTTTTTTCTTTTTTTTCACTTTTCAAAATTGGTATGTCCCTTAACCGCGTATAAAATTGGAGTATTATAAAAGCAATCCAAAATCAATTGGACTAACCGTGTTCGATAGAAAACTTTGATGAAAGCTTTTTGTCACCAGCCGCCCTACACATTCTACTGTAAATAGTTGTTTTTTCATGACATTCCCACGTCCCACTCTCGTACGCCTGGGTCGATTTGCGCGGCTGAATCACTCTGAACATAATTTATACGACAGAAGAATGTTTCAACAGCCTACAAGGAGTCCTCATGGAGCACTCACATTTTTCCGAAGTTTTCTCATGATGGAGATGGGAGTTTTTTTTGCTTTCTTTCTCGTGTGGTATGTTGATTATTGGAGCATTTTGTATATAATTTTTTAGTAGGTCACTGATGTGAACCAAAACGAGAACAAGTGCAGGTCTTACGAATCTTATTTTTCATCGATACATAGTTGAGATTCGAAAAAATTGTCTATGTAGTCTATCTTTGAGCATTTCGGGATGCTGAATTAGTTGTCCAACTTTATAAAATAAGTCAACTACCGGATAATTGAGGCCCCTAGATTCAAAACCGGACACTTGCAAAAAACCAAACTTTACAGGAGGGCCAAACAACTGTTTTCACTATCAAAATGAGATATTTTTGAATTTCTAGTTATTTCCTGCAATTCTACATAGTTGAGGTAAGTATTCATCCCAAGTTTAAAATTTTTAAATATCTCCAGTAATTATCTACTGCCAATTTAAATTTGAAAGAGTCCGGTTTTGAACCTAATATTGCAAAAGTCCGATTTTGAACCACACTTGACCTTTCCCTGACATCTGAAATTTCTACTGCGGGGTTAAAAAAACTAACAAACCCATTTAAACCAGTCTATAAAACAATCTTTAGCCATCGTTGTAACAGTGAAACGATTTCTTAATTTGACCGCATCATCTAGGGACGCGGGAGTGTCCCGCGCGCCAAGAAAACCGAAGCCCAGACACGAAGCGACTGAGACACTTAAATCGGGCCACTCTAAGGGGGGTTTGGGGAGTTTTAGGGGAGGGAAATTCCTCATTAATTCCCAAAATGCAACATTCTGACAATTGACACCTCATTATAAAGGATTGTTCATGTTGAAACTTTCTGACTTTACTGTCATGTTTAGAGTTGCAATGTCCAATAGGTGAGGGGGGTTTCGGGGAGTTTTTTTTGGGTGGGGCTACCCAGAAAGTCCAATAATGAAACGGTCATTCAAGTGACTCCTCAAAAAAGCTTTTTGCAAGGCTTCTGAGAATTAGATGATACATGTAGTAGTGGTGGTGATGAGTACTTAGTGGCGGTACTAAAGTAAAGTAATGAGCCTTTTCAGACTGGCTGACATCGCAAAAGCAAGGCGCCTAAGAATTCTTTTATAATTATAAAAGTACTACTGGTGGTCATGAGTAATCAGTGGTGGGTCAACTACAGTGAAGTACCTAATGCTTCAATTCAGGCTTGTTCATCTGGCAAAAAGCTCCCGCCAACAGCATTGAAAGAAGCGAAAAGCTCCCTGCCGGTGCAACAGAGGAAACAGATGAGGGTGAAAGGGGGGTTGTGGGAAGAAGACAGGGAACAAGAAAACATTGGTGGTGGTGGTTAGGGGGAGGAGGATCAGGTTTCTATATGCACACTCAATAGCGAGCATCCTATATACGTGGCTGGCGGGCAAAATGGAGATCTTTTTTTTTTTTTTTTAAGATAAAACATATAATAATATTTTTATTGTAGTAGGTAACTGTCGGGTAGTGGTGGGTTACGGCTTCGGAGGCTTCTTGGTGGGCCAGTTTTGACAACGGAGTTGTTTTTGGGGGGATCACACTTACCTCCATGTGTATTCTCTAAATCTATTTTCATACTATCTAGTACTGGAGCGGGACAAACAGACCAGTGAATAGAAGAGACATCTTGTGAATAACAAGTGAATATTCAGATATTCGCCAATGTTAAAGAAGTGGTATGCGTGGACAATACTGTTAAGGCAGTTGTAATTAGCGGTACGTTTAGTAGCCTTGCAGTTCGTTCTCAACATGCACATTGATAAGTGTAATTGAACGCCGCGTACGTACTTGAGCCATGGACTGCTCTCGAAGGTTTTGACGAGATTTAATTGAGAGATAAGAATGATATCCAACCAATTGTAGAATAATGTAGATATTAAAACTTATCGATATAATAATCTAGATCAACAAATTTGTAAATTCCAGTCCTGCAAACTTTGCCTTATAAGCGAATTTTCGAAATTTCATATGGACTAGTGTGTAAGCCGATAACTCTCGTTAGAAGTACCGACAGATATTTCAAATCACTTTCATTTTGCAGAAATGAAAAGTATCTCAGAACAAGACAGTCGATATCGAAAAACCATTCGTTGTTTTAATCAGCTCTTCTCGAATATGGAAATGTAGCCTGAAGTTCTACCGTTTGAGTCAAGGTTATAACTAAAGTATACTTTAGTAATTTTTTCAGGTTATACTTTGAGCCCTCGATGTGGACGAACAGCTGGTCCTACGATGCTCCGAGCTGTCTTGAAAAATACTCAGAATCAAAGTATATTCAGATTTCAACTTTTTTTTAAACTATGCCCTTTTGTGAAAACTTGGTTGGAGCTCGCATACCGCATTTCTTTCGTATGATTTGGGAATTCGCTATGTCATGAAACTTGAACCACCAATTTTGAGGGAGAGCTAGAAAAATTGTTATCCTGGTCGATGGTTCATTATTGAAAATGATAAACCAAAAATCTGTCCGTACGCCTTCCACGGGACTTCGCCCATTTAAATCTCAAAACTTATGCGTGTAGGCTCGGACCAGACCGAGGATGATCCTTGAAACTATTCATTAGGTACCGTATGACAATAGTAAGAGGAGTAGAGAAATAGAGGAGTAGAGCTTGTATACAAAACAGTAAACTATACTGGAAATAATAAACCGCGGAGGAAATATTTCCAGCGTAAGTTTCAGGGGCACATTGACCAGATTTATTCAATAAATTGAATTGATTCACCATTCCAAATTGTTGAAAAAAAAACCAAACACATTTACTATAAGCACCAATGACGCTTGTGATGGAGACGAAATGGTTAGTACGATGTAGGTACTTATTTTACAAATTATGAAAATCGGATCATCACCAAATTAGTCATAGAACAGATAAGATGGCAGGGAAATGTTAAGGGCCCAAAAGCTTGGAAAAAACTCATGGAAGAGCCCAAGAACGGCACTAAAGTTGCACTGTTAGTACCCTTCATAATACTAACTATCCATTGGTAGATGAAATGAAATCATAACCATCATTAAGGCCAGCAAGCACACCCAGTATTCATTTAATATACTAACCAAGTAAACTAAACAGTTATAGTTTAGGAAAAATAACGAGTATGATTCCCGGCTATCTATACCTTAGATATCTATACCATAAAAAAACCCCAATTATAAGTTGATGGTGCGGTCACTTCGACATTGATAACTAGGTGATATAGTACTACACGGAGTCAGTTTTAATTATTTTGTGCCTTGCCGATATAATGTACATCAACAAGATTCGTTGCAACTGTCATTTAGAAGAAATAGAAGTCAACCTTCTTTCAAACAACCTTCTGCTATAAGGTTGGTTCTCAGTTTACGGGACAATCGCTGTCCTTCGTTGATTAAAAAGTGGCAGTCCAACTTTTCCAAATTTTTCTTTTTGCGATATCAGTGTGGTTACCTGGCCTACTTATCCCAATAATATCTAGTCGTTTTTCGTCATTTCAAATGCCTTTAATTTATCCATATATACCTCAAATCTCATTGTCGTGGCCTGTCCCCAGGTCAACATTCGAACGTTATTCGAACCTCCACCTTCCTTGATGATTGCTTAGCCGGAAAAAGTTGCATTTTTATTTTTCAGAATTAGTTGTTGGATAGTACAGTGCTTATAGACGGGACTACTCTTGAGATTATCTTCATGAATTGAGATCGCAAAGTTTGTCCCTAACTTGTTGTCTCATTGTCATGGCTGAGATTGATAACATCGAATTTCACTCAAAAGAGGGAATTTTAGGTCAATTCAAAGTTTTTTCTGTTATGGCAACCCTGCCCTTGAAGGATACGCTGTGCCTTCGCCGTCTTGTTCAGTCGGCGCTCATCCATCGAGGAGAAACGTGGAACAAACAGGTGTGTATCCTTCATAGGTCTCATTGTTATGGGTTTGAGAATCAATGCCTAATGAACTGATTATTAATTTGTTTTCCACATGTTGGGGTAGAGATTCAAGAACCTAACGTAATGCATGATCAAGTTTCAAAAAGGGTTGATTAGGCTCCAAACTGCCGAAGGTTGAAGTCGATTTCTCATTGTCATGGCGATTTTGGTATCTCATTGTAGTGGCCACTTTAAATGCCACGACAATGAGGAAAGACCATACCAATGAGAAAAATGCTTAGAATTTGAAGTAACTCGGTATTAAATTGCTTCCTGCACTTTCCCTAATGAATTTTCTCTATATAAAAGTTGGAATAGGGAATGATAATGTGGAAAGAAATTTCCCTATTGATTCCTAAGCTCCCCAGGTTTACGGTTCAACGTTCTGTAAATAATTAGTACCTAACATACTGCTACATTGGTTTTTAAAAGGAAAAATGAAGTAATACTGTCTCTTTCATTACAGAAAAAAATGGGTCGGACAAAAATGACGGATGCAGAACGGCTGGAGAAGAAAAGAGAAGCGGAAAGGAAGAGAAGAGAAGAAGTGCACCAGAGCTGAGAGCAGAGGATCAGATGAAGAGGAAAGCTAGGTATGAGAGGGATGAGAGGTCAGAGAAACTGAAGATGATAAAGGAAATGTCAAACAGGGAGAAGAGGCAACAAAGGAAGAAGTGGAGAGCAAGCAGCAACATGTTTTACGACCGAAAGAAATATCTAAAAAAAATTAAGAGATGAATCCCCTGATTCCACGACATCATCAATAATTGATTGGTGAAGATGGCATTGCACCAACTCTTTATCGTGAATTGAATCATGCAAGTGTGACGATCAACTGCATGAACAACAACGGCAAGAATAAATTTTTCTGGCCTAACCCACCTCTCCCTCAACAGATTACCTGCAGAATGATTCTCTGTAAAATAAACGCTCCGCGTTCTATTTTTCCTCGACTCGTGGTGATTGACGAAGCTAAATATCTTCAATATCTTCAATTTTAATCAAATCAGAAACTTATTGGAGAGGATTCAAAACTCACAATTTTAACATGAATAATGTTTTTGCGGTGGCCTACCAGAGTTGAAAAGCGTAACGAAGTTTAAGTCACGAAGATTTTTAATGATTTTCACGTACAACCGAGCCGTTTCTAGGGAAATGAAACTTCTTTAGTTTTCAACGGACAAAAATTGTTCTCCATTCGTTGGAAAGCCTTTAATTTATGCATAAATTATATACTGCCAAAACCGCTGTAAATATCGAAGAAGCTGAGATACAGCCCTGAGTAAATTTTCCGCACATTTCTTAATATTTTCCATACAGACAAAGAAAAGGGATAAGGAAAAGGGGAAACGGGACGCAAAAACATTATTCATGTTTTGCATAGCAAATACCTCGTTCTATACAAAGTATAGAAGAGGAAAGATCCAGGGGGGCTTGCCCCCCTGGCGAGGCGCGAAGCGCCGAGTTTTCTGTGGTACCTACTTACATGTAGGAATTTCCTTCTAGAATTTGTTAGTGAATATTTTGTTCTAAGTTTCCTATTGTCTAGTTTCTGTACTTACAACTTCAAAAGTTTGTTACCTACTTCTACGAGTGAGACTGAGATTTAATTATGATAAGTTTGACTGATAATAATTGAAATATTTTTTCAAAGTGTAGGGTAATGGTGTTCAAGTTTGGTATTTTGTAAACATTTATATTTGTGTTCGTTATTTTAATACGAAAACATTTTATTGATATTGTTGCCATTGTGTTAATAATATCTTCACCCTTACGTACTATTCTACCGTCATTAGGGAAGGAAAACTCATTGTCATGGGCACTTCTCATTGTCGTGGTCTACGAAATTTTAAAAATTCATTTTTGAGGACAGAAATGAAATTTATGCGTGATGGCTCATCACAGTACCTTTAGAATGACTCCTAAAGATATACTTAAAAATTGCAGAATTTTAGGTGAGCAAAATAAAATTTGAAATTCCAAACCTTCGATTGTCCCTCAAACTGAGAATCACCCATAACCTCTTCACCTCTAACGCTTCTGAGTGTGATATTGGTCAACGGGTAGATAAAAATCACTTTAATTTGGCGCATAATCCTTAATAAAACGACATATATTGTCAAACTCCTCAGAATGAAATCGAGTCACTGACTGAAGATGAATGTCCACGTAATTCGATTCCTCGCTAAAAAGATTTGGAAATCGGATTAGGTGATATTGAGAACCAGCTAAACACACAATGACTTCTTTTAGCGCGTTTTCGAAGAAAAGGGAGCTATTGTTCTCGGTCCAAAATGTTTAAAACTCGAATTTCCGAAAACATTTTATACCAAAATCCGTTTCAGACCGTCCTGAGATCACTGCTAAAAGACATGAAATATCTTATATATTATGTCAGTCAAGTCGATAACTCTCGATGAGATAAAAAGTTCAAATTTGCACAAAAAAATCTGTCTTGGAAATCGAAAGGCTAAGTCCGTAGACAAGCAGAATTAGGCCACTCTAAGGGGGGTCATGGGAGTTTTAAGTGGTGTGGGGGGGGGGGGGGGGGAGAGAGAATTACCCGTAAGTTCAAAAATGAAAAAGTCTGACAAGTGACGCCTCATTTTAAAGATTTTTTATCGCTGAAGATGGGGAAGTCATAAGTGCTGTATCTTATTCCGTTTTCAAACTGGAGCACTTTGTAGACTATGAAACGTCTTTGTTTCTTGAAATGTTCTTAATCTGCTCTAATCTGATAATAGAATGAAATATCGCAATTCTGACTTCACAATCGTGTTCAGCGTTGAAAAACCTATAAACTGAGGTGTTACAGGGCAAAAAATAGAATACCGGTAAAATTGAGACATTTTACATAAATCCAGTTATTTCTTCGAAAATTTGCTCTTATATCCATGATGCATGCCTGTTTAAGTTTTGAGGATGTATTCAATCAATGAGAATTAGAATGCATCCAAGTTTTGAGGATGTATTCAATCAATGAGAACTGACTTACTACTCTTGTGAGCCCTATGTACAAACATAAACTCAACCATAGCGATTGCGCATTAAAAATAACTCACGATGTCGGCAGAGCACGTCCAAGTCGGTCAACTTGGTTGGGAAGGGACCCTTACCGCAAGTTATTCACTAGAGGAATACCTACTTCAAAAAAGGCCGAACTCATACTTTTGATAGAAGTGTTGATTTAAGATGTTGCTAATATTGTTAACGCACGATCGGTAGATGGGAAGGAAATGTTTTTACGTCGATGTGAATAAACATAAACAATGTCATTTGGCAGTCTTACTAACGGTGGATACACTAAATAAATTACACAACTTACAATTTATAGAACTTAGAGGGGGAAAAAAACAATGTAGTATACCTATGTAAAGTGAAAGAATGAAATATATACCAGGCATTTAATGTCGTTGAAGAAGTTATGGTACAATTTCAAGCAATAAAGTTGTTTTATTTCAACTCTGAAATGATAGTAAGTATTAAATTCACGTATTTAGTGGATAAAATTGGAGATTTATGAGGATGTAATTTTAAGTAATAAAATAAGAAACGTTGTACCTACCAACGTGAACAGGAGAATTTAAGAAAAAAAATACCGTTTTGATAAACTGAGAAATAAGATGATTACTTACAGTTTTGTAACTAAGGTACATCTTTCATGACGTGGTCAGACACCTGGAAGGTCGCGGTAGGTAAGAAGTGTGAAGTACCACTCGTTTCTAATGAACCGAATCTAAAGAACCGGAGCTCAGAACGACGGCTGACGTGATACTGGCTGGAGGGGCCTCAGCGCGGGAGAGTAGTTACCCCACTCCTCTCGTCACAAGGACCGTGCGCAGCCTGGACAATCACGTGGCCTAACCCTGGATGAGGAAGGTTCGCTAGGGAACAGGTGCGCCAAACCGCTTCGCGTCGTTTTAGCTGCAGGTGTCCTTCCCCTACAGCCGAGTGCTACTGGAAAAGGGTGAAAGGGTCGAGTTCCTTCTGATAGCGCAACAGTCTTCAGATCAGAGATGAGCAGTAACTGTTATTCTCTACATGAGTAATTAAATTCATCTGCGATTACTCGAGTGATTGTACGACAAATTGGGGATGAAAGTGAATAAAAACTATAAAATGATGAAAAGTAATCTTTTGAAAGCAACAATTATCCTAGGGCATTTAAAAACGTCAAACTTCCTGTTGATTACATGAGCCAGAGCAGAGGATGAATAACCGACTGACCGGATCATGATTTTTGTTCTCACCCTCGGATTATCGGTATTATTTACACCTCGTTAGTTGGATCATCGGTATTTTTTACACCTTGCCTTATTATCTCATTCTGAACGATTTGGTGATTTTGGAACTTAATTACACAGAAAAACACAAGTTTGGAACAACAACATTTTATTTATTGGCACTTTGAATTACAGAAATATGAAAAAGAATTGCAGTGCCTAAGCATTTTGGAACAAACGTATTTCACGAAATGAAACTAAAAACCTCTTAGAAAAATCTAATTTTTATCAAGTTGGTGAACTTGAAAACAGTCTTATCAGAAGAATCTGGAACGAGTACCTACCCACTAAAATTTGGTAACTTCATATTATCAAGGAATTCCAAAATATCAAAACCTCTGCAAATCACATTCGTTACTTAGGTAGCAATCACCGTAGTTACTTGTCACTAGTTATTTTCTTTTGGAACACGAAAAAGGAACATAAATATCAAACTCAGGGAATGTCAAGGAATAACAATGTTTTACATGTCACCCCAGTTCTCCAACACAATCGTTGCAAAGAGCCTTGTAGCACAAACGGCAGTTTGGAGTTCCACATTGTGGACGCATTTGATAGATTTTTCTCTTTAGTTTGTAGGGGCAGTAGCCAGTGGTTTGTTGGTCCAGCTTGTCAGATTTTCCTGAATTTTGTGTTGGATTTTGTTTCCTTTTTACCCTTCAATGCTGCTGGGGTTTTTCGTGCGCTGGTCGTTGTCCTAGAGGGCCTAATTTCTTCCCCACATGGAATTTCTTGAATCACTTTTTGGATTTCCTCGAAAATTTGAAATGACGCTTGAACTCTTGGTGCATAACACCGTCCATTTTATACTCGTTGAAATAATACATATTTCTATGTTCATATTCTATCATATTTTTACTGTTCAAACGTTCTGAATTAAACATTTTATGAATCCTTGTTTCATTATTTCTCATTCCCTACACAGTTACCTCTAAGAAATTTTGAAATGACCCAAATAAAGAAGTTTTGGATCGAACGAATAGTTTCGGAGCTATATCCAAAAGTGTCCGACAAAACCCCAAAATTTAACGCATTTCAAGAAATTGAAACATAAGACTATGATATAAAACCTCCTTATAACGCCGTGCATATTTCAAGTCAGTTGGGTCCAGAATATTCCGGGAAACCGGTATATATATCGGTTTCCCGCTTTTGAGAAAACAATTCGGTCTAGATGCACCACTCTGATCTATTATTCTGTATTGTCTTCAAATTATTTTGTAGGACCAGTAGTTTGGCTGGGACGAGACTAGAAACATGACCGTAACTTAAAATTTGCACTTTTGGGAAAAAAATGACCTGTTTTGCAGAGCTCTATCTTGGGGTTTACCTGGTCTACAGAGTGTTACTGCTACTGAAATTGTAAACATTCTACCACTAAATACTTAGATTTTAGCGTACTGGCGTGAGTATTTCACGGGACTTGATCAACTTTTCATATAAGAGGTCTGTAAGTAAATTCAACTAGCTTTAAGATTAAAAAATCCCTGGTCATGCAGCATGGCTATAAGAGCGAATTTTCGAAGAAATAATTGGTTTTATGTAAAATGTCTCCATTAAAGAACATCTCAAGGATCAACAAAGTTTCTTCATCTTCAAAGTTCTCAAGTTTGAGACCGAATTAAGGTATCGCAATTCTCACGACACGATCGTATTTCATACGATCGTATTTTGGATGACACCCCCCCCCCCCCCCCTATCTGATTTTGGACATTTCAACTCTCAACATGACGTGTAAGTCAGAATTGCAATATCTCATTCCGTTACCTATCAGATTAGAGCATGAAGATCATATCAAGTAACAACCACGTTTCTTCATCTTCAAAGTGCTCCTGCTTAAGGACAAAATGAGATATCGCAATTCTGATTTCACCATCGTGTTCAGCATTTAAAAAAAAAACCTTTAAAATGAGGTTTCACTTGGGAGAATCATTCATTTGGGGAGTTTATGAGGAATTTACCCCTCCTAAAACTTCCATAAAAAATAGAGCCTCAAAAAAAGTGTTGATTTGTTTCGCTATACAACCTTCATATATTCATAATCAGCGCAAAATTTCTTATAAAAAATGTCCTAACAATCTTGAAAAATTGTCATAGTTATAAAACTGTTAAAACGGTTGATTTTAAATTCGCTCTTTAGCTCATGCTGCTTGACTGGTTTTCTTATTCTACACAAGTTCGTCGTACCATCAAACAAATACCATCATAAACGCAGTAAAACCTCAGCAGCTTATAGATTTGTGCACGCACGCGAAGACTGAATTGCGATATCTCATTCCTTTATCAGATCAGAGCACATGAATTGAAGAACATCTCAAGTAACAACCACGTTTCTTCATCTTCAAAGTGATGAGAACGGAATAAGATATCGCCATTCTGATTTCACCATCGTGTTCAGCGTTAAACAATCTTGAAAATGAGGTGTCGCTTGTCAGACTGTTTAGTTTCTGGAATTTATGGGTAATCCCCCACCCCCCTAATACTCCCATAAACCCCCATTTGAGTGGCCCGATTCTGCCCATCTTCGAACTTAACCTTTCGATTGCCGGTTTGTACAAATTTGAACTCTTTATCTCACTTCTATCGAGAGTAAATATGTAATTTTGGTAGTGAATTCAGGATGGTTCGGAACAGATTTTGGTATGATTATTTTTCGGAACTTCGGGTTTTAAACATTTTGGAACGAGATTAATAGCTTCCTCTTCTTCGAAAATTCGCTAAAAACGGCGATCATTACACCGTTCGGCTTTTTCGAACCTCTCAGACGGCCCTTTGGCCTCCTCAACGCCGCCCAATCTTATCAACATTTTGTGGAACGCATCATGAAAGACCTCACATACACATTCACATATTTGGATGACGTATTAATTGCTTCCTAATCAGAAGCAGATAATGAAAGGCACATCAGAGAGGTCCTATCGACGTTCAAAAAATACGGGCTCCGACTCAATACTGATAATTTCTCAGCGATAAGTGCGTCTGGGGGAGGAGTGAAGTCCGCTTCCTTGGACACTTCATTAACGAGGAAGATATAAAACCATTACCTGAAAAGGTTGATACAATCTTAAAATTACAAAAACCCACCACAGTGAAAGATTTACGACGATTCCTTGGAATAATCAGTTTTTACAGGAGTTGGATCAAAATGAGGCGATCATTCCAAAGCCTCTAAACCAATTCCTTACTCCTACAGAAAAAAAAAAAAAAAAAACGACAAAACACCAATAACATTGAACACAGGATCTGGGAGGGCATTTGATACCCTAAAGCAAGCCTTGGGTTCAATTATGTCCTAGAAAACAACCAGCTTCGGAGGCTCACGGAGATGAAGGATTTGGGGGGGCTCTTTGATGAAAAATTGACACTCTCAAGACACATCGAGGACTTGGCGAGTAGAGCTATGCGAGCCCTAGGATTTGTAAAGCGCAACTCTCGTGACTTCTCAAATATTCAAGCCATAACGATACTTTACAAGGCCCTGGTACTTCCCATTTTAGAGTACGCCTCTCCGGTTTGGTCGCCAGGCTACGCTGTTCACCGGAATACATTGGAGAGAGTTCAAAAAAAGTTTCTGCGCTTCATGGCTTTTAAGTTGGGCATACCATCTAGCGAGGTCTGTTGCGACGCTTTGATGGTCACTTGCGGCTTGTTACCTCTGGAGAAGCGACGTTCAATTGCTGACATCATTTTTCTGCACAAGCTGGTCAATAACCAACTTGACTGTCCGGTCCTGCTCTCCTTTATTGGCCTCCGGGTGCCTCGTGTGTCGGCCCGATCTTCTCCACTCTTCCATGTTCCCTTCGCATCAACAATTTACATAAGAAACAGCCCTCCGCACCGGCTTCCTCGCTCCACTAATGTTCTCATGAATGACTTGACTTTTTTCACCACTCCCTCCCCTCTCCCAGAAAGCTGATGGCCTCTTCCCCGTTTAATTTCGTTTAATAGCTCCCAGTGTAGGTACTTTTTCGTTTATTATCTTATTGTGTATTGCCTAGACAACAGGAATTGGAAGTGTATTACAACAGCTCATCAATTGCCACCTCGAATCTATATCGGTTTTCTCCAAAACACTCTCTCCGTCACAAAAAAAAAAAAAAAAAAAAAAAAAAAAAAAAAACAGTGGGGGAAAAAACCTCATAGAGGGACGTAATCTTAAAACCAGAACAGACCATAAGCATATCAGCACATAAACCGTACCAACAGAATTCCTGCAACGTCCAGCAGGCATAGTGGTCTGTACGCTGAAACAGAGGAAAGGTCACCTTTTCCCTTATCCAGCAGGAAAAAGCGCGCGGCTTTCCACCGACAGGGGAACACACCGTCCACCATACATCTGTAATACATTTCTAGCTGCATATCTGCATATTAAACACTTGGGTTTGGTCATTGATGATTTCGAGATGGCGTTTGAGAAAAAAATAGTAGGTAGCTTGGATTCAAATTACAGCACTTACGTGCTCAAACTACAACATTTTTAATTTATTTCTTCCACTTCCAAGTAATCACTTCTACAGCCTATGCTATCCCCAGGTAGCCAATTAAACGAAATTGTTCTTATTAATAGTTGATACGTAGGATCATCAAAGGAACGCCAATGTATTTTTAAATGAAATAAAAACGCTACATGAGATAACATGTTTGATCTAAAATTTCACAATTTACTAAGTATTTTCAACTTTTAAACTAATCACCAGTTGATTTTGTCTTATCACAAAAAGTTTTGATCACTCAATAATTGATCAAATTAATAATAAATCGTCGGCCCAGATGTGATACTTCGTATGATTTACCATTTTGAAAGGAAGCTTGGCAATCTTAAATTGACTAAATCTATGACTTGTTGCGAATGTACGAGTAGTAGTTTCAGCTCTAACTTTTCACTTGTTCTTTTTTCTTGATTATTGGAAAAAGTTTAATATTCTGATTAGTAATATTTTTCAGAAAGTAATAAATAATTGACGCACATTTAACGACTGAGACAGTAGACTGTTGTTGTGAGTGGCCGGTTGATCCCTAACGCACTAGTTTATAGGAATGTTTTCTACATAGGCTAACAACGGTTTTAGCGAATTTTCGAAAAAAATGTAGATGTTGTTCTCGGTCCAAAATTTTTAAAACTCGAATTTCCGGAAAATTTTCATACCGAAATCCGTTTCAGACAATCCTGAATCCACTACCAAAAGATACTAAAAATTATTTACATATATTTATAGTAGTTTGCGGGTGAAGATGACCAACACTAGTCGTTGTTATCATTCGGTTTATTACAACGTTTCGATCGTGGAACACGATCCTAATCATGTATCCTACAAAACAGAAATATGGGAGAGTTATTATGGTTAAATAGAAATGGTTAAACCATAATAACTCTCCCATATTTCTGTTTTGTAGGATACATGATTAGGATCGTGTTCCACGATCGAAACGTTGTAATAAACCGAATGATAACAACGACTAGTGTTGGTCATCTTCACCCGCAAACTACTCTACTGTTTCCTAGTCAAAAAAACCTCCACATATATTTATATATATACGGTTCTGCGCCGTGTATGGTTGTAGGGTTGTCAAATATGGGGCTTGGCTTTAGCCCCTACACAACTGAACGCATCCAAACATTTCAGAATAGAGTACTCCGAGTAATTTCGGGCGCAACGTGGTATGTGATGAAGAATACTCGTCTTCGTAGAGACTTGCGAAATCCTGAAGTCAATATATCTACGAACACGAGTATTCTTCACGTACCATGTTGCGCCCAAAATTACTCGGAGTGAACATTCTATTAGGTAGCACTCGGGACGATATAATCGAATATAATAGAACGGGACGATATAATAGAATGTTCACTCAACTATGCACAGTCATATAACAAAGGTATGACATATTAAGATAACTAAGATATGACATATTATACAGGGTGTCCCATCTAAACGGGCCCATCGGGAAATTACAGCCTTGCGGTGCGAGCTATCGAAAAATTGAGCTGGACCTTTTTCATAGTATTTTAACTCAGCTTCACGATGCCGAAGTCCGATTTTTATTTTTCCATGTTTTAGGGTCTCAAATCATTGATTGAAACTTACGGTTTCCTCTTGACCCCCCGTTTTTATTGCTTTTTTCGATTCTAGGTTGAATTTGGAACAGAAAATGCCTCTTTGAAATTTTTGTTTTTGGGGCTTCGTTTCTGAGTTATTCCATTTTTTGCGAAATACAGAAAATCGCCGATTCCTTTTAGACGTTACCAACACTTTCTTACTATTTTTATCTTCGATTTTTTTCACCACACTTTTGAAATCAGCATTAAACTACCTGTCATTCAGTGTGGTGAACATCTCAAAAATTGAAGAAAAAATAGTAAGAAAGTGTTGGTAACGTCTAAAAGGAACGGCGATTTTCTGTATTTCGCAAAAAGTGAAATAACTCAGAAACGAAGCCCCAAAAAGAAAATTTCAAAGAGGCATTTTCTGTTCCAAATTCAACCTAGAATCGAAAAAAGCAATAAAAAAGGGGGGTCAAGAGGAAACCGTAAGTTTCAATCAATGATTTGAGACCCTAAAACATGGAAAAATAAAAATCGGACTTCGGCATCGTGAAGCTGAGTTAAAATACTATGAAAAAGGTCCAGTTCAATTTTTCGATAGCTCGCACCGCAAGGCTGTAATTTCCCGATGGGCCCGTTTAGATGGGACACCCTGTATAACACGAGGCACTGCAACATGCATCACGAGGAATTATGTTCTCCTTTGATCCATCCTCCGTGGAAAACTGTAAAGTAACTTGTATTAAAATAAAGTTGTCCAATTTTCAACAACAAACAATGACTAGTAGCCAGTTTACTGTATATACACTACCATGTTTTCCGTGGAGAATGTCGGATCGGTCACATTCTCGAATAATGAACCAATTTTGACATACAGATACAGGGTTAATCCGACGAGTCAAGACAGCTGATTGAATTTACCCCAGAGGAATTTAACTGGGAAATACTTCAAATGTCCATACTTGAACGGAAGCATTTGGGTTCAAGACCAAATCGGTAGAACACAGAATAACAAAAAATAAAGGTAGAGTAGATAATGGTCTGGATGCTCGCTATCGCTGACATCTCAAAATATAAAAATCCGCAGTCATGCAGCATGGCTATAAGCGCGAATAATTGTTTTATAAAGAAAATGATGTCCATGAAGAATATCTCAAGTATCAACCACGTTTCTTCATCTTCAAAGTGCTCAAGTTTGAGAGCGGGATAAGATATAGCAATTCTGACTTAACCATCTTATTCAGCGTGTAAAAACTTTTAAAATGAGGTGTCACTTGACAGACTGTTTCATTTTTGGAATTTATGGGTGGACCCCCCCCCCCCCCACACACTCCAAAACTCCACAAAACCCGCATCAGCTTTTGGAAATTTCGAAGCTGAACACGACGTGAAGTCAGAAGTGCGATATCGCATTCCGTCGTCAGATTAGTGCAGACTAACCATGAAGAACGTATTCTTCATCTTCAAGATACTCAAGTTTAAGAACAAAATGAGGTATCGCCATTCTGACTTCACGATCGTATTCAGCGTGTAAAAACCTTTAAAATGAGGTGTCACTTGTCAGAATGTTTGATTTTGGGAATCGATAAAGAATTCCCCCCCTCAACGTCCGCCACCCCACCCCTACCACCGTAGAGTGGCCCGATTATGCCCATCTACAAACTTGAGCCTGTTGATTACCAAGACGGATTTTTTGTGCAAATTTGAACTTTTCATCTCAATTCTATCGAGAGTTATCGTCTGGAATGACACATCCAATAAAACTTTCCATAGCCATAGAATGATAGGAAGAGGTGCGAAGTAGGGTGAGGCGTTTTCAAAACATGATATCTTGAACCTTAAGGCTGGAATGGAATATATATTTTTTGTGTAAACATTTGAATAGATTTTCCATAAGTTCGTTCAAAATAAGGTTCACAGGTGGAACGGAGGAAAAATCTTCAACATGAGCGTGAATAATTTCACCGAAACATTTTATGATTACTCATTAGACAAGTTTTCAAGCTGAGGTTTGTTGCGGAAATGTTGCTGTAATAAGGCTTGCACATAAATTGAATTAATAAATTTAATTTAAAAGAAAATTTTCCTAACGAACAGGTATCTGTTTTCTCACGCAGCATATGAAGTTTCGTCTTTTGGGAGTCGGCAGGTGGGCCCCAAGTTTCCGAACTCACGCGATTCTGGCCGAAGGTGAGATATATTACATCAGGAGCTGGATGATCGCGGATACCCCAACTGAATCTGTTCGGACATCTTGGAGGGAGAAAAAGATCTGAGAAATCCCCGTTTATCTCACCTATTGATTTGTCTTCCACGTGGATTCCGAAGTAAACCTTAAGCTCAGCAATCCTCTATCACCCTTTGATAGCAGCAGTCTTGACTTTCAACTACATGTTATGTAGGTACCTCACCTCGTATTGTTGGTGCTGGCACCACCCTAAGGTTACTTAAGATAATGATGATACAACAAGGATTGTTTCAGTCTACTTACCTGACGCTCTCTACTGTAATTTTTTAAAATAATCTTGGAGTCACTTGATGGGGTCGATTTCACAAACTCTCAGAAGATCCAAATGCTAGAGGAAATGAGGAAGTTGCATGAACTCAAAAAATATACCTCAGTTGTGAATCTAAAACCTAAAATCAGTCAGAGCTGATTCCATATTGAAGACGTGAGAAAATTTTCGAAATCTCGGAGATCTTAATAGTCTCTATTGTGTAGCCACAGATACACAATGCAATTTTGCCGGTGCATTTTGAAGGGTTTGGGTCAGTGGATTCAAAGGCAGCCAAAGGAGTTATTTCTTCGAAACGCCTTGTTGAGCAGATCACACGTAACATGGCTCTCCCAGAACGGTCTGTAGGTATAAGAAACATTTACTTTATTCACGCAATTCTGGAGGGTAAGATAACTTAGCTTCGTAGGGGAAGTAGTTCAAGTATAACGCCTGGTGTGTATAAAGTGTCTAACAGACACGAGGGAAATTTCAGTCAAGTATGTTGGCAGCAGTGAGCATCTAGAACATCCCAGGCGCTCAGTAGCTGTCCCCCCTTTATAGAAGGTTACATTCCAACCTTCATTTGTGATCTAACAGCCACGAGGTGTACTTTGTTCCCGAGTTTGTGAAACCCACCGTGTCCCTCACTGTCAGTTGAGCAAACTTCCGTGTCCCTCAGACACTTTATACGCAGTCAACCAAAGTGCAATTGATTCAATCTCTTTCGGTTACATCATCTTCTTGTTTGTGAATTGTGCGAATTTCATGGAGTTATGGCTGGTCGATCTATGAATATTTATGAGAATATTTATCATCCTTCACAGCAAATAGAAGAATTGCCATTTTTTTCGCATCCCGAACATTTAGGTACCTAGTGAATGGTTTTATATTATACCTTTGCTTCAAAAAAGCCAAATCCATTGATCGATTCTCGTTCATTGAAGAAATTGCTTTAGAAATAATAAAACCTCATTTGATTGATTGATTGTAATTCTTTATTTATCCACCAGGGAAAGGTTAGGGCCTAGTGGCCCTCTCTTCCACCTTCCCTGGATCCAATAATTACAAATACAGTGGATTTGAGGGATATTTGAGGGATTGACTTGAGGAGAAAGCTGGGTTGCAATCAGAGTTACGTTCGCTCATCAAGGAATACCTCCAAGAAGAACCCCAGCAATCAAGGGAAATAAGCAGTGATCGATTGGAAAAGAAGAGAAAGTGCAGCATTTGTCTCTCTCACAAAAATCGGAACACGGGGTTTATGCCCATCAAATGCAAAAACCCAATCTGCCTTGAATGTTCCCGAAAAGTCTGCATGAAGTGCCTGGATACCGAAAAGTTAATTTTGTGATTTTATGATACCATAGTGTAGGTACTTGAAATGTTGTCTTTATTTTTGAATTGTTCCTTCTAGTACATAAGTCCGATTCTTAGAATCGTAGTTCCTTGTTCTTATTTCGTATTTTCCTCGTTATTCCATGTTCGTATTCGATTTTGATTCCGATTCTGATCCTCTCACCAAAGGATGTAACTCTGGTCATTTTGCTACTATTTTGTAGGTACCTACGTTACCGAAGACTGAATTTTGTTATGTGTCTCGGTTTCGATGTTTTTTCCTACTAGAATCGTTGTTACTAGTTCCCTCATAGACTACTTGGGATTAAGTCTAATTACTTTTTTTTAACCAATAAAATGTTGATTCAGCGAAAAATGTGTTAACTCCTGATGTTAACTTTAGGAAACAAGGTTACAATTCCTGCGTGTCTGTCAGACACTTTATACATTGGGATTGCGTCAGAGGGTTTATACTCACCAGGGGACAAACGTCCCCTGAGGGGGCCAATCAAAATGAAAATGGAATTAGAAAAATACATTGATTCAGGAAATGTCTTTATTTCATGATCCTTAAGGGCATGCAGGACCTAGGTCGGGAAGTTGATTGCACGTTAACACTAGTTTCCATAAAAATAGCGCTCGGTTGTGACGTCATCCCCCCCCCCCCCCTCAGCCATCTCACAAGTTTCTGGAATGGTGATTGGTGAGTACCGTTTTTTTAGGCGGTGCAGTGGTAGCATTGATTTACCGGCCAATCGGATGCTTCAGCGGTTTTGACGTCATCGCGCGCTTTTTATGAACATAATTATGTTCCTCTATCCATAAAAAATAAGGGTAAACTACTTAATTTCGACAAATGGGTTACATTTTCAAGTTTTTGAAGCGATTCTCTACGGAATCGTAATCTAGAAGCTGATTTTTGAATGGGAGGATTCTTTCACATCAGAATCCGAGATTCGTAAACAATTTTCCCACCATGTAGTTAAGGATGCAACAGTGTACATAACCGTTTAATAATTGTGCCGGTAACTGTATTTAGGTACTCTCTTTCACTCAAATCGATCCATACAGGAGAATATTACTAAAAATTAGCAGCTTACTCCTGGTTCGACGTGAATGGTATGAAATACTTGAATGGAATAATTTTGTCACATTTTGTTCATGTGAATTTCCCGCTCTGGATATCTCAATTTTCTCCACGATCTTACGTTAAGCTCTGCTCCAAACCCCCAAGACCTGGTAAAGCTTGTTGAGAGCACAGGAATCGAAACCGTGGTACTGAGCGGATTCGCATGGGCGCACTGGACCGCTGGGCCACAGAGATATATTCCACAAGTTCTACTCAAATTGGAAAATCGAATAAGTCACAACAAATGGTACTATGGTCTCTCAATGTCCCATTATTATCAACAAATTCTGATAATGCAGGCCGATGATGGAGATTCCGATGATATCAGTGGTTATGCATTCAGTCATTATACCGTCATTGATAATGATGTTATCTTGATAATTCCATGAATGAGGTACTTTGACAGAGTACCTCTCCGCAGGCTTCTGAACCCTCCTGGTATGATCAACCCAATCTTGTATGCTGA
Source organism: Stenodema calcarata (assembly GCA_963920205.1). Taxonomy (NCBI): domain Eukaryota; kingdom Metazoa; phylum Arthropoda; class Insecta; order Hemiptera; family Miridae; genus Stenodema; species Stenodema calcarata. The sequence goes on along the minus strand of OY986048.1, from coordinate 16,157,835 downwards.
GCCAAATTTTACTTGTCCACTTTTGGATGACCCCTTCACGTTTCGTGAGCTGGACAAGGTCCTTGGGACGGTTAAGTGCCACAAGGCCCCAGGCAGTGATGGCGTTCCTTTTGAGTTTTTCAAGTATGCGGGCTGTGAGTTCCAGGGGGTGTTGCTGGGCTTGTATAACAGGATTCTTGAAACTGAAATAGTTCCTAGCTCATTTAGGGAGTCTGTTATCTTCCCCCTATTCAAAAAAGGCGATCTGGTAAATGCTGCGGACTATAGAGGCCTGTCGTTCATAAATTGCATAGGAAAATTATTATCATGTTTGATGACAAATAGGCTGGCCCAATTTGTTGAGGACCGCCAAATCTTGTCGGAATGTCAGACGGGTTTCCGGAAAGGGTACTCCACGATCGACGCGATTTTTACGCTTGCAGGATTAGTGAGGCTCAAGTTGAGTGTTCCACGTAAGAAGGTCTACGCCTTTTTTGTGGATTTGAAGTCAGCATTTGACACGATAGACCGTGGCCACTTGTTCTATAAGCTTGGCACTCTGGGGGTTTCACGTAGGTTTATTGCCATATTGCGGAGTTTGTATTCAGAGGTGGTTTCTTCAGTCTGGACCAGAGATGGAGTGGGGTTAAACAGGGTAGGGAGTGGGGTGGGGAGTGGGGTTAAACAGGGCTGTCCTTTATCACCTTTACTCTTCGCATTATTTATTAATGATTTGGTCCTGGAGTTGGCAAGAGGTGTAAGAATTGGAGAGACTTCGACTGTGGTTAGTATCCTTCTTTATGCGGATGATCTGGTGATTTTGGCCGACCGTCCTTGTGACCTACAGCAAAATATAAACGCCCTGGAGGCCTACTGTGATAAGTGGGGCCTCACAGTCAACTTGGTGAAGTCCAAGATATTGGTGTTTCAGAATGGGGGGAGGCGGCGTGTGACAGAGAAATGGAAATATAAGGGTAATGCAATTGAGGTTGTTTCGGAGTACACCTATCTGTGTGTCACCCTGACCCCCCGAGTCTCCTTTGCAAAGCATCTGAAAGCCAAGACCAAAACTGCAAAATATGCCATGAATTGTGTCTGGGGTAATGCGTTCAGGAACCCGGTTGTCCCTCTCCAGGCGAAGCTCCAAGTTTTCAACGCAATAGTAAGGGCTATTTTATGTTATGGTGCGCAGCTTTGGGGTTACTTGGAGTACGCTTGTGTTGAGTCTGTGCAGTTGCTATTTATTAAAAAGCTTTTCTATCTGCCTAGCTGTGCACCCAATTACTTGATGTATCTTGAGACAGAGCTGAGCACACTCTCCTCTTTTACCTTGGGCCTGCATCTTGGGTATATTTTGAGAGTTGCTCGCATGCCGGCTTCGCGGCTCCCAAGGGTTGTTGCGTTGGAGGTTGGCCGGGCGGGGATATTCTGGGCGGAACATTATGGTACCTTGGCGGCGAGATATGGTCTTCCAAATCCCATGAGCACATTTGACGTCGCACAATTGAAGGCCAACGCGGTCAGAATTGTGGCAGGGCACCGCGAGGAGAAGTTTATGGCCTTTAGACAGAGAGCAGCTGATTCGGAGAGGTATACCCTTTACAGGGAACTGGACCCTTAAATAAAGTGTGTCAGTTTCGTGCGTCCTATGGAAGGCGTGGGAGTGCATGAAGCACGATGGCTCGTGAAGCTGCGCTGCGAGCTGCTGAATGTGAACGCGAGGCCTTTCAATTCCAGCCCCCGCGAGGAGTGTCCCTTGTGTAACCTCCGTGAACCGGAGGATATTTACCATTTTTTATGTGTGTGCCCGGTTCTAGGCGAATTCAGGTGGTCGGCGTTTGGCGGTAGCACTGTTTCTAGAGACAGAGCGGTTTCTATGCTGAATGGGGGGAGCAATTGATCAGGCCTGATAAGTTTTTGTAGATCGGCTTGGCGCTATAGAAGGTTCCTTGTCAACGAGTTTAATTTTTAATTTTTTTCTAGCCTAGTTTATAAGTAACTTCTTTTCATTTTATACTTCACAGTGTCATATTGCTTGTCCATCAGTTTGTCAGATTTAATTTCACTGTCCTAAGTTTACGTATAATTTTAGTCTACTTTAACTTTTAACTTTTGATACAAAATTATGTAACCCGAACCTCCGGCAGACGGTTGACAAAACCATGCCGTAATGTTTATAAGAATGTCCCTTTCGAATTGTAAAAAATTCATTGTATGATTAAGTAAACGTATTTCTTCTTCTTCTTCTTCTTCTCCCAGGCATAACACAACAATCGACCACACGGATTTTCTTTGTAGTCGCAAACAAGTTACCCACTCATTCAATTCCAGGATGTCGATAACATGACGTTTATTGGGAGTTTTTAGCTGTTATTATAGGGGGACTTATAGGGAACCTCTTAGTAACGTAGGGAAACTGATGTACATTACCTTAATACTTGAGTTTCATATGAGCACATCATTATAATTTGGATAATAAGAGGGATGACACTGATGCTACTCGCTAACCCTCCCCTCCAACAAGAAGACAGTAGCTTGGCATCCGGTCTGTGCAACGCACCTTCCATATTATGATGGATCATACTTGCCTGCAGCTCCGGTTACGGTGGTAAGCTGTAAACTTTAAGGTTTGAAAAACTTAACTTTATCAACCAAACATTGGTGAATGAAACGACTCGGTTCATCGTTATTCGAATATCGTCTTATGGCCCTATTGGCAACTCTACAAGAAAGTTGAGGAAATTGAAAAGGGTCCATTTACCGACCGAACACTTGGGACTTTCAATACATCACTATCGTTCATGCGAGGCAGAACAATTCTGCTTTTATTTGGCTGTTTCTGAATCCATTGGGCATTTCTTAAGGCTTGTAATCAAACTTTTGTTAGTTGTTCAATGCTTTAAATTTCAAAATCCGCTTCCTTGCCCATTAATAATTATTCTTATAATATAAAATACATTTATTTTTCGGTTAACGAATAAATACATCTTATGAATATGAGGTAGATATATCAATGAAATACGATTTGAAATCAATTTAATTATGCACATTCAAGTATTGCCGCCACATACATACGAAAGTAGGGGTTTCAATGAATAGACAAACATCGAACATGAAATGCTTCAATAGTCCTTGAGCTTAATTAATAACGATAACAACAATGAAGATATTTTATAAAAATTACAAAACAACATTAAATAGTATGATTGTCTAAAACCAAGATGAATGGAGGAGTAGGAGTCGGTACTTATGTATTCATCGTTTATATATACTTTTGTCTGTTCACTTAATCAATAAGAACGGAAAACGACGAAGGATTAACAACTAGTTGAGTCAAATTACTTCATAACTGATAGAAATGTTGTTGTTCATATCTAGAATGAGTTTATCTTCTCTCAAGATCAACTCATCCAGTTGTTTTTCAGTAAAGTTGTCAAATTGATAAAAGACTCAGGTTAGTAACCTGTGGTGATTGGTAACTATCAAGTATTTTAATAAAATATATTACCCGACTTTTCAATTTGTAAATAATGATTATTATGTCAACGTCAAAAGAGAAAATGGAAAGCTGGGACGTTTCCACTACGGGGTGACCTTCACAAGATTAGTTGGGTAAACAAATAATGTGCCAAACCTCAAACTGCTGACGAAAACGAATAACTGATCAAGTTTCATTTTCAAACGCTAAACTTGCCACCAGTAACGAGGTTTTGGTTGTGGAAACACTAATTCATAATCTACTAGACCACTACGTTTATTTTGTATTATATGGCAACACCTATGCACATTCAGTTTATAAATTATACTTATGGAAGTAGGTATACAATCATATTATGGACATACTCAACAGTTATTACACAAACATTATTTTCATGACACAGGATGATCAATCTAAGAATGCAAACGGAGGGACACAAAATTTGTCAATGTCGTGTTGAAAGTAAATAACATGCTTACAAATATTGACATATAATATTAAAATTCAAGACGTTCAATGTGTTACAATTTTAATAAATTTTCAAATGCTAAATGCATGCATTTACAAATCACATTCAGGACTTTGATGTTCGCGTTTCAACTAAACTATGAAATTGGCACAAAATGTAACAGTTCCTATCAATCAGAAGTGTCACGATTACAACAATTACTGATTATGTTATGGATTCCTAGTATAGGTATTATAGTTAGTAAAACCGTCATAAATTGATCTACCTTTCATGCAATGTTAAGATAGATAATCAGAAGCATGAGATCAGAGTTTCCAAGAATGTAAATTTGGCATAACAAATCGCCTCCAAACACGTGAAGCATAAATTATTCAGTAAACTGTATGAAACTATCAATGAACGTAAGCTCATATGTTTTCATGAAAGACTTAAAGGAAACATAATTGGCAGGATTTGAGTCAAGTGATGACTTTCTTCAAGTGGAGCCTTAACCCACTGATCAAGGACTCAAGATTGAAGACTAGTGGGAATATGTAGCATGTAAAAATGTCTACCTCTTTGGATCATCACAATAGTAAATATTATCAAGAAGAGGGCTTAACACCCCGAGCTGAACACGTAGAGCTCCCAACTTCATACGTCATACGGCAGTGGCAGGAAACTCATTTTCGTCTGGACCTACATTTCAGATATGACTCTTGGCTCCAATTTACACAAACTCATATCCGCAATTCATTTTTTTCTTAATTTTGGAAGAATATGGAAAACCTCAGTGGATCTAATTCACGGGAATCAAATTGAAATAGACAACATCTGAATCATCCCATGAAGCTGGGATCAGGTCCTCAATGAAGTCAAACAAACTGGTTTGTTATATTGAAGAATTCGTACTAGTAGCAAAAACTCCACAACGGTTTATTATCTTCTGTACAGATCACTATCCTGTATACAATATCATTGAGTCCCATAACTAGACCAAATATTGTTTGAATAGGTGACCATGAATTATTTATCATTGACTTTCATTTATACAATTCTGGGGGTTTCACTTGTACCTACCAACGTTGGCGATAATTATTAACAAGAAGTACCTACCAACAAATTTACAAATTAGAATTTTTTATTCGAATCTTGAAACGTAAACCAACAAATTTTGCGGGGGGTTAAATTTGTTCTCTTTGTCGATTCCAATGGTTCATTATCGAAAATAAACCAAAAGCCGCATAAAAATGAAAGAGCATGCACAGAAACACAGAACTACGTTAGTATCACTCAATACCAAATTTTTTACAAAATCTAACGGCACAAACCAGAATGCAGCACAGATAAATACAGTGCAATGCAAACAGTAAATCAATGCCACATATTTTTTCCCCTCATTTGCACAATTTAGGACAGCATCAAGTATTCAATGCTGACGACTTCAAGGATTCATTAGAGCTACGATTGATACCAATAACCCATTTGCTCTTCTGGAAGGGTTAAAGAGTCTGTCAGACCATGTCCTTGGTCAGTGAGTTAATGCGATTATCATTTAAAAGATTATTTTTGCAGTGGCGTCGACTTCGGCTGAAGATGCTCAAGCGGTAACCCACCGTCTTGTACGGAACCGAAAACCTACATTACGAGTAGATTTGACCGTTTGAGGACTACGTACATACATCCAATGCACACACATTTAAACATATACTCGTAACTTCCAAAATATGTAATAAAAACGGAAAAACGGAAACGTCAGGGAATTTTCAAGTTGTGAATCCCATTTTAGGATTTAAGGGAAATTTTGAATGAAAATTACGAGGAACAATTGCACCAAAACACAACACTAACATGGAGGGCTTGGGGTTGGTATAACCAAAGATACGTAACCAATAGTAACTATTAATTATATTTAAGTAACTGTTAATTATATTTAAACTCATACGCACACTAAGGAGCCTCAAGGTCTAATGGCTGCTGCCTTTAAGGTGCTTTCGAAAAGACGACCACACTCCTTTCAATAGGGTTTTTATTTTGTTGATGATTCGTGCTGGCGTACGACTTAAGCCTGACTGGTACATCGATAACTGGTAGTGCGGTGATGAGTAGGTACAAACATCAGTCTATACAGTGCATAAATTAGATCGGTTCACTATTGAGTTTAGGCAGGGCGGGGGGAGGGGGGTATCAAATTTGATCATATCATTAATGGTTTCCCTCGGAATTGGAAAGTTGAGGGTACAGACTTGGAAGTGCAACTTGATATGTGACAGGTGTTGTTTGAAGGTGGGAGTGTGATGGCTGCTGTGCCCCTGTTCTCGATCTTTTTGTTCGGCCGCTCTGGGGCTATACAGTTCTGTGGAAGCATGGACCCGATATCCCTCTGGGTGGCCATATTACCTAACCCCCCTTGAACAGGGGTGCTCAGCAGCCATCCATTACAAAGTTCCCAATATAAAGGCGAAATTGATGCTCGATAAAGCCCTTGTTCTCCCAATATTCAAGTACACTACCGTATAATGCATCATAAAGGATTCAAGTTGCACATAACCTCTACCTGACAAGATTCCTTCCTTTATAATGGTGAGTGGTGCTCGACTTCCCTCCTCTTTTGAGCTGCAGGGTCCTCCGTCCTAACTCTCATTATCATGTACCCTAGTCTTTTCCTCTATGAATTACATGTATTTGTCCCTAGAGGTCAAGATAGGTACGCAACAAGTGCATAAATTAGCTAATAGCTCTTTTTACTGCTTTCCTACTGTCAAAAATATTACTATAGTTGAGAGTATCGAATAGATGTGTCTCTCGACTTTTTTAAACTTTCTCATCCTATAAGAATTCTTTTAATTCTCACTATTTATGACCACGTATCATTCCTTTGTTTTCTCCACCTTTCTTGCCAATATAATTTTGATTTATGTCCTTGTGATTACGACTGTCCGTTAATAGTCTTAGTAAATTACCAAACAAAATAAATATATGAATGTATACCAAAGAACGATCCCGAATTAGATTATTTTTCTTGAGTACTGGTATTGACACATAATCAACAAACCCCATCAACTCGTCATTTTATCAAGTCAAAATGTTGTTGAGACTTGCCTGTTTTGAGAGCTCATCCAAACTAAATGTCAAACATTTGTTGAAAGCAGTGAGAATTCGTTCATGAACTCAAGTTCTCCATATTCAATTATTATTTTTACAAACAAACAAAGGCCTTAAGATCCAACATCGCTCTTAACGTAAATTTAGTCAGCGAATTACACTCGTGTAAGTTCAAGACCGTAATATCTTAGTACACACATGAAAAATGCATCCGTAGATAATAACACCATTCAAAATTATACAAAATCTAAGGCAAAAATAGAGGATTGTCTTACAGTCGAGGACTAGGGATAACAGTACGCACTCTTCACTTATCAATTTCGAAAAGGGACACTTTCAAAACTACATTTCAACGCTGTTATTAAATTCCACAAGGTATGGATCCACGGTAATTATCTCTACGAATGGTCGAACGCACAACATTCCGAAAAATTTCCTGATCAATACTTTTTATTGATTTACTTCCTGACTTGACACATAGTAGCTCTCCATGATGAGTTATAGGACGTTTCCATAGAAATTATTATTTTTTCTCTTAGTCAAATAAAGGTTGGGATGACTGATTTGGATTGGCAGACACAAACGATCATTTCATTCTATTAATCATTAAAATCAGACCATCGGTTAACACGATGAGCGTTTTGAAATTCCCAGTTAATTATATGGAACAATATTCGATATTATAAGGAAGTATAACTTGATAATTGGGGGATCACCCGTAAATTAAATCAATGAGACGTCGGGGAAACGCATAGGATATCCAATATGAACTAATATATTTCCAATTAACCGGCGCGCCGTCATAAGGAGGCAAATGTATGTATAGTGAAAACCCCTAATATATTTAATGAAAATCAGCGCTTCAAACGCTCGAAACGTGCAACAGACTTTTAAGGGACGGTAAATGCAATCTTGTACATTGGATGCAGCATGGGGCATATGATGATCCGAAAGCCCAGGATTAGGGAGCGAAATCTATGCAGTGAAAAACAGCAAAAATGTCATTACATTACATTTTATGCACTTGATTGAGAGAAAAACGAGCATTTCTGTACGGTAAATCCCAAGAAATCTCCTCAACATTCACCTTGTAGATAAATATGTAATTACCTACATATCCGCCCCGTAGTTACCAAGAAGAGATTATCCACACATGAGACATACTTGAGCGGGTTGTATGATCGTCTTCCTGATGTTTCAATCACAAGCACCCATCACTTGCAAGAGCCACGGTTAATGGCTGCCACTGCATTTTGGAATAAACAATGGGTTGCGAAATTATGTCATAGGAAAAACGATGAAAGTTAAATTTAGCTAAACGGTTCTCAGAAAACACACACAATAACGTGTAAATAAACACGTATCGTTAACAGAAAGAAATCGAATAACAATCATACAAATAAATTGTATGCTGATGCTACGAGACTAATAAAACTAACAACAGCTTGGCTATCAACAAACATTTAGATTTTTCAACAAATAACCTAAGTTAATTTATAGACATAATTTTAAAGGGCATATACTTTTTTTTCTTTTTTTTTAATTATTCAACATCAAAAGAGTTTAGGTCAATAATCCATGTAAAACTAGGAATATACACGAGCACGTGATAAATTACATTTTTTCCAATGAATTTCATAAATTCATTCAAATTCCTAGAGTGTTTAACACATTCAATAAATATCACAACATGTAGCTGAAATGAAGAGAGAGTTTACGCGGGTAGACAACATATGTATAGGAGGTTGATAATATTGGTCCTTGGAGAACCAACCATCAATCCATTCGTTTTTGTTGTTAATAGTAGTAGGAAAAAGAAATACATCGCTACTCTATTACAATAACAATTTTCTATTGTATCAAACTCATGCCCGCCGTTCAAGCGCAGCATTGAATGCATCAACTTATCATTTATTCGTTCATTTATTTATTTATTTTTCAAATAAATTAGATGCAAGCATTAACTATCCAATTGCAGGTTCCTCGCGGGAAGGCGTTACGCTTCCTCCGAATTTCAGGCCTACCTCGTTCATTTCTTAGTTCATTTTCTTCCCAATGGGGTTTTCGTCAGCTTAATGCTTAATAAAACAAATATAATTTGTGGCAACTTCCGTTCAATAAATTGGCACATGATGTTATCATCACTTGACATTGCTACCTTGATGAAAAAAATGTTACTTCGTGAATTCTTATTTAATGGTTTATAAATAATTGCGTCAAGAGATAGGTAGATTACAAAATATGTTAATTTGAGCATTTAGCCATAATTAGACTTTCACAATTTAATGTGTTGATTGTAACACTATTGCCATAAAGTAAACTCATTTGAGTCAATTTTTATCAATTAGAATTTTATATAATAGATATTTATAATAAGATATAAATTTTTGTTGCACAACCATTTTTATTTTACCATAACCCTAAAAAAATTGGAAAAAATTTACATTAGAAAATGACTAGTGAGTACAGTAATAGTTCTAATATCTCAATTTAATCAAAACTAATGTTTAAAAAATAGTACTTAGCTATCACAATGAATAATTGATCATAGAAATTGCAAAATAATAATGGTTGCTCTTCCATTTAATAATTGTTCAATAATTAATTATGGATTCTTACGGGCGAAAATATATTTTGTCTTTCTTTTTATACGGAATAATTAACATTAATAAATTATTACAAAAATAGAGTTTGATATCATTTGAACACCACAATTCTAAAGTTCTCCTCAATCTCAATTTCACTATTTCCATATATCAAGCTTAAATGCCGCCTTTTGTAATTGTACAATGGCATGTTGATGCAACATCTATCTAAGTTGTCAATTAAGAATTAGAACTATGTATTTAAAAATAAAGTTATGTACATAAACAAAGTAAACGCTCTATTCATAATAACCAATCATGGTACATGATCAATTAGAATTATAATATCCTTCAAGCAAGTGGAATGCAGAACAAACGTAGGCCAATATCAGGCATTTAAGTAGGCCCACCAGATTATTATTGAATATTGAGTGATTTTCCGAATTCTAATAACTAATAAATAATTGTTTGTCTTACAGACAGTAGGCCATGCGATATTTTACTCAGTTTCAGTTGAATGGAAGGGAAAGTCTTCTGAAGATTCAATAGTTTTCTAAAATCTGGAAAGAGAAAACATAATTGTGTTAGAGAAACCTCAATACAAGAAACTCCTCTTCGGAATATTTTACAATATATTAGATAATATATATTTACAATACCTATTTTACAATATGATTGTAAATGAAATCTTAATTATGTGCGTTTGTAAATTTATCGGATCTCAAAATTTTATTTGCCTAATAATATTTGAATCCACTTGGGACTATTTATGCAATTATGAAAGTTATGAAAGATTTCCTTACATTATAAAGCTATGACCGCCCTCTTGACCCTTCCCCGGGTTTGAGGTTTGACCTTCGAGATTTTTTAGATTGAATTCAAGACGGACTATGATAATATCTAGCATTGAAGTTGGACAACCCTTGATGTATTTCCAACCTTTTTTTCAAACCGGACGTCCAATAGGGATTGACAGTGATATTTTTTAATTTTGTTTTCCTGAGAAGAAGAACTCCTTCAGAATAATTAAGACAGTAAAAAATTTTTTACGGAAGTACTTATTGTTCTGGAGAGGTTTGAAGTATTGAGCGGGAAGAGGGCAGTAATGTACGTCATCTACCTCCCAGGCCAATCAGAGAGCAGTACTTAAACCGGCTCTGTAAACCGCTCTCTGATTGGCTCCCGAAAGCGGTGCATGAAAGCAACCCCTGTGCACCCCTATCACCCGCTGTATAAACTACAACCCGACCACGTTGAGCTGGAAAAGTTCAAATTCGCCATTCTTCAGTGTGATCTGGTAGTTGAACAACAATTTTCTCGTTTTAAATAATATGTAAAACGAGTATTATCTTGTGAGGCACCAATTTTCGATTTTAAACCATCAAAGAATTATTCTCTGACACACGGGCGCTCTCTATTAGAAGAGTATTTTACTACAATGAGGAACTTACATGGTCAATTTTTTTGTCAGAAGTAATTACTTCTGACAAAAAAAATTGCTCTAGAGGCTATAAAAACAAAAAAATTAACTTGTGAAACAAGTTAAAAATTAATAAAAATTAATTTGTGTAACATTCTAAAACAAAATGTGGAGCGAAAATGACGTTTCAAAGTGCCCTGCCGCTGATTAGTTAACTACACTTCCTATCAATAAACCGCTGGCCACTGGAGCCAATCAATCAACTCACAAAACCCAAGAACGGTTGAGACTCAGCTATCGAGTTCGATTTGTAAGTACTTCTTTATATAACCGGTTTAGACCGATACAAGTACTCATAATAACCAATTGCTATGTTGGAAAAAAGGTGAAACCATCTCCAAGCAAGTGACCTAATCAGAGGGGACCAGTTGGTGACATACTTGAACGAACACGCAATATTGTACCTCATTACTTTGAGTACAGCGATTTAGGTGATCAATACAGAAAATGATGAACCGTTTTGGAAGAATTGGTGGCGTTTTTGAAATTCCCAATGCAATAGACAACCATTGAAATATTCACGAAGTCTCATCTGCGCAGTCGAGAGGTGCAAACAAACAAGCAGACACACCTACATGTTGCGACAAAGTAAAAATAGTTTTGTCAGTCGTCCTGGCATGGTATTTCAAAGACTCCTGAACACGGATGACCAGAACTGGTCCGTGAATGAGGAAAGACTCACGTCTTGCACCAATTAATAGAACTTCATGTATTTGATAGTGTACAGCTGCAAGGGGAAAGTGAACGAATGAAATCGGGAAATCGGTGGTTTATTGTGGTAGAACAATTGTCAATATGGAAAACTGGTAGGACCTAACATCGGGAGTCATTGGACTGAATACTGAAATCGGGAGGTTTGCAAGATGGCGTCACATGAAGCGGTGCTGGTACATGATTTAGGTACTTTATGGTTTTCCCTTTACCCGGCATATTACCCCAACTGGCATTTATAAATTAGGAAATTATATTCTGGAATTATTATGTGTTCGGTGAATAGTGTAGGTGTTGTAATTCGGTAAATATGTGTGATAATCTGGAAGTTTAGGAGCGCTAATGGTCTACAGGGAATAAGGGAAGCTAAAGGCGCTAGTGGAACGTCGATAGAGTTAGTGGCGACTGAACGTGGCAGGTCGAGAGCGCCAGTGGCTACGGGGAATAAGGGAAACTGAGGAACTGAGGTCCCAAGAGGAAACTGAGGCCCCAAGAAGCCCAAACAGCTTTAGGGGGCCGAACAGGTACGGTCTTAGTGGGCCACAAGGTTTGTTTAACATGTATCGGTAATTGATATCAACATTGCAGATTCAATACAAATTGTCCATTAAATTTGATTGGCTACCCACTAGGATCGTTTTGGATTCGTAACGTGCTTTCCAGCAGACAGCACATTGCTTTCATCAAACGAAAATTAATCAATCACGTAACATCATTAGAAGGATCATTACAACCACAAAACTTGGATCTTGCAATCACGTTGCATACCAATGAAAATTCGTATAGTGGACAAGCTCGAGGCAATGATGCGTTAACTATAACACTTCTGAGGTTTGTACGAGCGGTCAAAATGATAATGTAATATCTGAGAAGTGGTGCTCCACGAACTGCCTGTTTTTGAATCCGACAGATAAAGTTTAGAGAAGGTACAGAATAAATTCCTTCGATACATTGCCTTCAAGTTGAAAATCCCATCGAGCGAGATTGACTATGGCCACATTCGCTGAGTGTGCAGGCTTCCCACCTTTTTGTAGCGTCGTAGTGTGGCTGATTTGGTATTGTTTTATAAAATAATCAACAGCAATCTCTCCTGCCCCGCCTTGCTCTCCGGCATAGCTCTGGTGATCCCTCGCCCATCTTCGCGTAGTAACCATCTGTTTGGAGTACCATTTTCTCCGACGACCTACTACTTCAACCGGCCTCGCCATCGTCTTCCTCTCCCGCTCTGATTTTGACTTTTTTTCAGACTCTCTCTTTTCCTCAGTTATATTTTATCTTGTTTATCCTCAGACTGTTCGGAGTGTATCTTTTTTTTCCTATTTTATTTTTTCAATTAAGTTCCTATCTATTTCCGTTGTACGTATCTATCTATCTTGATATGTATAGTCTCGTCTTATCTATGTATGTTCGCTGACTCATAATTATTGCTCCCATATAATTGGGCTTGCCAGTAATATTGAATAAATAAATAAATAAGTAATATGTTCGATCGGTTGCACAACAAGAAGAAAATAACTACATACCTTCTGTGATCAACGTAGTAAGTGCAACTATAATTTAATGGTTGATACGCTGAGATGTGTTAGTGACTGGAGAGCCTCGATTAGTCAATGAGTCATTGTTTTCATTCTTAATCAGGTCCACTTTGAGTTTTCGAGTATCAGCATCAGGAGGTCTATGAGATTTCATGTGAGCGCTTCTGCTTTTCACTTTGTTAAAAATCCTACAGGGAAAAATTAATATATCATTAGTTTTCATATTTATTATTATTTATATTTATTATATCATATTTATTATCAAATATTTCCTGTTGATCCTAAATTCTAAATGATTGATGTTGCTACTTCTTCCGCACTAGTCAGAAATATTGCACGGTTTCAAAGTAAATGTTGGTATTGGCTTTTGAAATTGGAAAAAAGTATCATCACCGATACAGAACGGTCAGCCTCAACCCAGTTCGTATCCCCCCTCCAATGACTGGACAAGAATGGAAATAGAAGCGGGTAAACATTTTAGGCAGAATGAATTAACGCTCTTAACAGAAATGTCAAGATGCAGTGAAAACGCTGGTTAGTAACGGATTAATACGCAAATCATTCAATCGAAAACACGATGCCACAAATCGTTAGTGCACTTTCTACGGAAGGTTGTGGATGGATCTTCAATGAATAGGCTGTATTAATAATGTTGCTGTTTTCAAGTTGTTCTGCCTTTGTCCTATATGATGATAAAAGCTAGACCATCATATGTACCAAACTCCATCCCTGCTAGATAGGACTTGTGTCATTTTCAAGTTATGCGACAACTTCTTCAAAACATTTTATTTAAACTTTATTTAATCAGTTCAGTTTTGGTGTTATAACTTACTTCCCACAAATCTTGCAAGGAAATTCTTCAGAGGATTCGGTTACAGTTGGGTGTGATGAACTACTACTTCTTTTGTCAGGTGTGGCGCAACGTATAGCTGTGCTGTTCAAATGGAGGCGAGTATGTCCCATCAAAGCTGCTTTTGAATTAAAGCTCTGTAACCACAATCGGGTACATTGGTCAATGCTTGGAAACTTTTTTCTTTTAGCCAATTTTTTTTCTTTCTGTCTAGCTTAGTCGTGAGTTCAACCAGTGATTTGAAGCATGTATGCAGAGTAATAACTGTGATTGTCTACTCTCATGAAAAAATTTGAATAAACCTCGGCTTATAGGTGCTTGGGGGAATCCTACAAGTAGTTATCCTCCATGGTACTTATTCAAAGATATTTTCATAAAATAATAGTCAAATATAGTTTGTATCGATAACGCCGGAAACGCATGGATTATGGCACACCTTCATTATGAAAACCATCACTCATGGTTTCGACATTCATAGTCAGCGTTCATAGTCAACATTCATACTCAGGTTATTCCGATACTCGACATAATCCGGAAATCGTGATTTCGGTCAGTCTAAAGAATATACTCGTAGAATCACAATTTCATCACAAACTGTAATGTACCTATTCAAAGTTCAAGAAAGTAGTCTCACATTCTGAATATCACAACTAATACGCAGAACTAGATTTGCTATCTTTCTGTTGTGAATCATTGAGCTCAATTCCATTATTTGCGAATGAACTGACAACGTGGAGTCAACTGATAGTTTGGGAGAGAATCGTCTGCTTTTCTAGTCGGCGGATGTGGAATGGTAATGCTCCAATAGTTCTAGCGTAAACGATGTACACAGTGTATACCTACTATCTGCTCATTGTAATTTCTAGTGTGTAATTTAATAATTTTGTCAAATGGGCTTGCCCGTGTGTATATTATGAATATTATACGTATCAAATCCCACTTGCAGTTTTTACGACCTCAAAAACCTTACGTAGAGGAACCCATGTGGTATAACAAGACTGAGCGTTAGTAATACATTCCCACACTTTAAATGATGGGAGGGTGAGTATGTGCGACAACATAACATGCCTTGCTTTAATAAAAAAGATTGGAATAATAATTAATTTGGAATAATAAAAAAGGTTGGAATGAGTTAGTATATAAAAGATATTTTTTTAAAGTACAAATGATTGAAAACACCCGTGTGAAATGAACATAACACAATTTAATGTAATATTATACTTACTGCCGAGCAATCTTGGTGTTCGCACACAAACACGCGGCTATCGGAACTTGTGGAAACCATTTCCAATTCGTTGACCTGGAAACGTAGTGAAAAGAGCGATTAGACTACTCAGATAGAACTGGGCGAACACACCACGAAATTGATCTGGGGAGGTTAACAAGTGAGAGGGAGGGTGAGTGTAGAGAGAAAGAACTATGGCCCGCAGGATAGAATGCCAGGACACGCTACGCCAAATATATCGTCATGTTGCTGGTCGATGAAGTCCCAAAGACCTTCGATCTAGTACCTTCGTTCTCATGAAACAACAGGGATAATAGCTGATGCCAACTGGCTTATGTTGGATAACAGAGAGCGTTACTTGTACCACTGCTACGGTCCATCAACCCCGTTAGTAACTAATATTTTTATATTCACTGATTAAGTCGTAAGCCTTCAAAAATCATTCGTGGAATCAAATGATAGATGTTTCACTCCCAACCTTTCATTTTTGGTCACAATATTATTGTCAGTCAGATATTAAAGACATTTATTTTCAATTTAGATACAGTCTCTGAACAAAGGATAACTGCTGTTATTAGGCAAAGCGGCAGCCTGATTTGGCTTCCTACTTCGTATGTATTTATTATAAGCCCTCTTATTAAAAAAAAACACTGATATACACATAATAAAGTAAAAACGACGGGCACTGAATCCGAAAATGGTTACCTACCGGTTCTCTATCGGATGGGTTGTGTATGGTTTTGGGGTTTTTCGGTTATCTGGCTTGTTTCTCCTTAGATTGTCCAGTTTTAAGGAACAACCTATTTACTGCTACAAAAATTGATTTTGTAAGTTTAATATCTACCAGATTGATTTTGAATTAACAATTTGTACAGATTTATTCCTATACTTTCAAATTCATTTATCATCCTTTTGACATTACTGGATATGGCAGGAGGATCAGAGGACTCAGGAATCGTAACCGCCGCGGTCAAGATGACGTATTTTCATTTACGAAGTACTTATCACGAGCATGTACTTTCGATAATGAACGTTTGGAATCGCACAACAAAAACAAAATTACCACCCCCTCCCTCAAAATTTGCTGGTTTACGTTTCAAAATAAGTAGATTCAGAAAATAGGATTAAAAAAACTCTGCAAATCCTTGACAAGGGTTTATTATCTTCATTCTACAGATCACCTTTCTGTCTTGATCTCTAAATGATAGATGATAGATGGCTTGGGAACGGCTTAGGTGGGCTTAAAAATAGATTTTGGAAGACAGTGGTCGTCAATTTGTACGACTGCTGTGAAAAATTTATCTTAATTTGTTCTCTATTACTTCTTTTTTCATCTCTGTATTCCTCCAAAGTTTTCGATGGCAGAGAAGGAATTTTTTGTTATTTTAGTTTAGAAGAAAAATTATTGAGGACTAGGATTTATTTTTAAATTAGCAAGTCCCAAGCCTGGGTTGGGAACTGGCGAGGGAAAATAAATCACACAGCCTTAACATGATACTTTAGATACCTATCCACCTGCCTAAAAACACATCTAACTAAAAGTAAACTGATCAAGAGCCAGGATAAGGCGATTTTTCTTAAAAACGACCTTGTTTCAGGCTGTAATCCCGGTTTAATCAAGTCCAATAAAAAAAACTGATATTACCACGTGATTCAGTGTAAAAAATGTTTTGCGCACGCGCACGTGCAAAAAATACGATATTTGAGATCCTCACAAAAAAATACATAGATTCCGAAAAGCAAGATTTTTTTTCCTTGTCACGTGAGGATTTTAGCAGGGGGGTGAACTACTTTTGAGACACTATAATCCTGGGGTTTTAATCCCACCTACCGACGTTGGTAATAATTTATTATTAATTATGATTAATATGGTCTTGGCACATTTAATTGTTAGAAGTTTTTCAGACTATCCGGAGCTTTGTACGACCAGCCGTTCGTTCATAATGAGGGCTCAAAGTCGGAGTAGATCGTAAGTCATCAACATGAGGTGAATCATGCGGCAACCTGTCGTGTCAATGTTCATAATGGCCCAGCTGATTCGAATAGCACATGGTTTCAGATATCGAATTATTAGGTATTAATAATTACTAATAGTTAATAAAAACTATCAATAACTCACAATGACTTATATTATTTTATACTACTTGATAATAATATTAATGATATTAATAATTCATAATAGTAAGTAATCTATAATTTAGTGATGTAGACAGATGATAATCTGTACAAAGAAGATAATAAACCGTTGCGTCAAGAATTTGCTGAGTTTTTTCAGCCACCTTCCATTGACGGGGTCGTTATTATAGGGACATTCGTTATAGCTAGACTTGTTTCTCCGTCCGATTTTTATGGTTTGAATTGTCGATATAGAATTTTTGTACATGCTATTCTCCTACTTCCTTGCATGAGAAAAGTCTATTGGTAACTTGAACAACTATTCCTCATGTGAAGAGTCCCGGCTTACGCTGTCCCCGTGGAACCAGCCGTCATACTCGTAATTCCAGACGGAAACATGGCCTTTCACTACAGGAGTTATCTTTTTCGCGTTTTGGGAGAAAAAAACCGGGTCAGCTTTTGCGCCAACTCGCTGGTATTTGCCACTTGTCACCGCTAAAATTGCAATGATGACCGACATGGAATGAAAAACTGAGAAGCCAGAAAACATACCGAACGCAGTCTTTTGTAATCGTCTGGACATATTTTCTTCCAAATGTAGTAAAACTGGACACACTGTTTCCCTGTTTTAGATCCCACCTGAAAAAAAAAAAAAGTTAATTAAATAATAATATTAATATCTGACCTCATTGCCATGAGTTTTTAGATTTAATGGCAATCCCAAACATAAATCTGTAGAACATTAAACATGGATCAGCAGTTTTATTTTGATGAGATATACTCCTGAAATTTCAGTGATATTATGTTTTCGCGGCGATAAAAACTGCTCCAGAACAAGGATATCTGATTAGGTCCAATTAATTACCTCTCGAGCAATAGACGAGAAGTCTTTTTCGAATTTCATTATTGCAATCTGGAACGCTTCAATCTCGTTTGATGTCCATCTTTCGCTATCCGGGTAGTCGAATGACAGTAAGGGATGGTCTGCTTGGAGTGTAGGCGTGGGTTGCATCAGGCGTAACATTGCATCCTGTTGGAGACAAGTGAGACTTGTACATTGCACATAACCGGAATTCGCTACTCATCATCAATTAATTTGCCGACGGACGTATCGTACATATTCAGGGCAAAGTGTGTACCTAAGTTCGTTCAGTATTTCTGATTTGTAAGCACAACCTCCTCAAATCGTGTTTTAAATTTTATAAAATCATTCGTACCTATACTCGTGAAATAATGAAACTCACATGGACTCTCCCTTCGCACAATTGAAGTACGTGCAAAGCATACTCTTTGTTTCTCCCTCCTCCTGGTATTGCAGCGCAGCAAGCGAAGTCAAGAAACATGTTCACTGTAACGAAGATAAGTAGGTAAGTATGTAAGTACAATTCTATCCTATTATTTTTGCAAGCTCGATAATGAATAACACGTTATTGTGCATTCTACACACCATTTTAATATCAATTTTTAGTACATTTCAATAGCAATTTTAACATGTTAGTACATTTTGATAGCAAGTCCAGTGTATTGTATACTATTCAACCACGGGTAGTTCCCAATTAATATCATACATACTATTATTCCAGCAAAATTTGTCCAGCAACATTTGTCTGTTAACAAAAACGTAATTTGTCTAACAAAATTTATCTTTTGAATTCCCGGTTTGTAAATAACACATAGGTATAAAAATAAAAATAACTATAACTTTTATTAATTTTATGTACTTTTCCGTACTGTACATTATGCTTTTTTACGACCGGGTATATTCTGAGTATATACTCAGAATATACCCGGTTGTAAAAAACATATCAATAACTCCTATCAATATTGTGAAACTGGTTTTAGGCCCTGAAGATGAAGAAATATATTCTTCGAAACGTTGGCACATAAATCATCTTTCATTTGACCGACCCTCGACATCCCTCAACATCATTATTATTAATTTGTGATAATTCGTAATAATAATTAATATATCATTTAGTGATCTAGACAGACAGGTGATCTGCATAAAGAAGATAATAAACCGTTGTGTCAAGAATTTGCAGAGTTTTTCCTCTGTAGTCTTCATTTGTATACTGTCGGAGTTAGGAAATAACTTGTCAAAAACTCACCTCTACTCTCGTCGGATGGGTCTTTGATTAAGTTAGCGTCCCATAGCAGTCTTTCATACATAGAAGCATCTTTGTCCTCATCGTATGAATTGGGATTGCAAGGCGGAATGCGGGTTGCTTGGTATTCGTCACCAATGTTGATGTGTGCTGAAATGTCGCATTCAATAGCTGGCTCTGTGTCAGTTTCCAATTCAGTGGACGTTTCATCTATGTTTATACCTTCAAAAAGAGTTTTGAAGTGATGTAAATAGTTTAAACAAATATGAGGGGAAATTTTTGAATTTTGAATGACTGAACGTTCTACCGATCTTAGTGTTGGTAAAGGAATGAAATGAGGACATATGCTCATTGTTGTAATTATTTGATTTGATCTCATTTACAATTATAATTTTCGTGTGATGAAATGCATTCAACCATAAGTATCTACTCCAGAAAAGTACCTAGTTCAGAAAGAATGAGTTCAAGAAGAAAGTAGTTCAAAGATGGGCAATTTATGGAGTCGGGTATGCTATAGAAAGCTACCTACAATGAAGAAGGAAAGATAGTGGCAGCGACTAAGTTTCAAGTCTCGGCGTTTCCCACTGCGATCTTCAAAGGATCGTCTTGTGATCCCCCGACCAGCTGGCGTGCAACTCAACTTTGATCATTGTAATCCCTTGTAAGTGTCAACGACACGAATCTAACTTGTATTGCCATCAAAGCTTATACAAATTCGTATAAAAGTAAAAGTTTTGGGAGTGAAAATTTAAGTGAGTATAGGAAATAAGTACCTTTAACTGTTGTTGAGCAAGGCCATGTCGTCACGGTTTGCCAAAACAGACCCCTCCCGTGTCTTGTTGGAGGCAAAATTGGAGGAGGAGTATAAAATAACTTCAGCTCTTTGTTCAAAGATATTTCTCGAGGAGTCCTCAACCGCGATATGAAGGTATTATTAGCCATTGGATTCTCTAACTTCGGTCGTTTTTTTCTGATCGGACTGGCTGGAATGCTGTGGAAAAAAATGACAAACAACCGTTTCAAACGCACGACAAATAATAAGACATTAAAAAAAAAAAGTGTTAACAATAAATTAGCAAACCTGGGGCTCAAGAACACGTCTTCCAAATCTTCTTTGACAGACTCGAGTAAGTGGCTGTTCGCTTTTTGCTTTATTGGTACGTGAGCTTTGGTTGATATAGTCATTGCTTTGATAGATGCTACGCTTTCTTCGGAGGCAAAATTCCCCTCATCTTTAGTTTTTGTGTTCACATAAAGATGCGAACCATTAGCCATTGAGTTAGTCTTTATAGACTGGAAACAGGAGGTTTGAATTAGTTTCAGCTCTCCATTTCTATCTAGCACAATACCAGTAACGCCTTGGGCACTGGCATTGCCGAGATCCAGAGCACCACTTGTCAGTAGTTTCAGAGCTTGGAAGTCAAATCTTTTTCTGGAACAGAAGTCTCTGGGGCTACTGGACAGAAGAGGATCGTCTGAATTGGGCATCATCTGGGACTGAAGCACATGATGTGGGAGAGGTGATGTCGATGTTGGGGGTAAAGAAAGTGGAGACGGAACAGGGCTATTGGAAGAGGGCGATGACGGAGGAGATGATGGATAGGTATGAGGTGGTAAGACTTCATTTAGAGCAGCTTCAACAGCTGCAGAACTGGACATGGGCGAAGTATAAAATGCTGCTGAAAGTGGGGAGGCGTCATTGCCATTAGATATCACAGACTGAAGGGGAGTGAAAGACGGAGAATGGCCTTCTTGGCTCGCAGGTGGTGTGGGATAAGTGAAGCTAGGCGAAGGTAGAGGCGATGTTGAGTATGGCTGGCCAGCAGGGAGGGACGAATCAGAGTTCACTTGCTGTGAGTGCGAGTAGGCGAAATCAGCTAATCCAACAGGTAGTGGCGAATCCAAAACGCTTTGTACATCTTGGTGGTGTTGGAAAGATTGAGGACTCGGAGGAGGACTTTGATAGTCTTCTAAAGCAGCTATATCCTGGAGCGAAGCAACCTGAGTGACAATAATAGATAGAAAAGGTTAAGAATTGATAAAAATATTATTACAAACCAAACCTTATCGATTTAATTTAGTAGGATGGTAGTAGAAAACGCAATTCTAGACTTCGTACAAGTCCCTTACAAAGAATTCTTCTCATCCCTTGGAAATGAAAATAAGAGAAAGGTTCCAACCTGTATGGACTCAGCGAGCTGCACAGGGTCCACTCCTTGTAGAATCATTGACTCTTGAACTTGCTCTACCTGCTCTAGCACGTCGTCTGGCAACGGTGGTGACAAATAACCGTCGTCCATTTCAAAAGAAAATGTGTCAGGAGGTAGTGTCAATTGGAGTTGCGATGTTGCCCTTTAACATAACACAATATTTGATCAGCACTGATTTTTGGTTTATCATCTTCGATAATGAACCATTGGAATCGCCCAAAGTAAAGATTTTTTTAACCCCATGCCAAAATTTGTTGGTTTACGTTTCAAGACACGTAGATTCAGAAAATCGAATAAAAAAAAACCTGCAGATTCTTGAAACAACGGTTTATTATCTTCTTTGTACAGATCACCCTTCTGTCTCTATTACTGAATGATAGATTAATTATTATTATGAATTATCATTAATTATTAATAATTATTATCAAGTAGTGTAAATTGTTAATATTTATTGTTATTAATAATTTTTACGCTTCATTATTATTTATTATTATTAAATAATTAACTCGATAATCGAAAACCATGTGCTGTTTGAATCAGCTGGGCCAGTTTGAAAATGGCTGCCTCACGATTCACTCTCATGTTGACGATTTTCGATCTGTTCCAACTTTGAGCCGTCATTGTGAACGAACGGCTAGTCGTACAAAGCTGTGGATGGTCTTAAAAAATTCCAAGGAATAAACTCTATCTAAATATGAAATAAAAAACATACAGTTTCATTTGAATTTTTCGAGTTTTGACATTTTCAAAATTTCAAAATTCGTTTTGAACCCCTTCCCCTTGACCTAGGGTTATGAAAAGTTTCGAGGACCATTGTGGGGTTGGTCGGAACCCGTAACAAAAATTTCGTAATTTTAGCTCAATGCTAACTGGGCAAAGTGCCGCGGACGGACGGATTTTTTCTAATTCGATTTTCTGAATCCAAATATCTTGATACGTAGGTACCTAAACCAACAAATTTTGACATGGGGTTAAAAAATATTTTTTCCAATGGTTCATTATCGAAGATAATAAACCAATAATGACCGATGTAGGTTTATAATATAATCATTGTGATCGAACGGTTGGTCGTACATGTAGGTTTATAATATAAACTAATAATATTATTATGTATACAGAACATTGATTTAGACAAAACAGGGGTTCAACATTGACTCTGGGAGTATTAGTGGACATAGGTACTCAAATCATAATATGGCAACGTTCTGTCTATCCATTTCTAATGATTTACAAACGAAATGAGATTTTCATTTTACCTTTCAGTCAATAGTGGTTGCCGCAGACCGGGATCTGAACTGGCTCGCTTCACTATCATTTTGCTCGGTGACTTCTTTAGTAGAGGATGATCTATACATGGCTGAGTGGTTGTCAGAGAAGAAGCTGGCGAAAGATCAGCCATTCGCCTGGTTTGTTGTACGAAATTGGTTGACACTTCGACAGGTTTAGATGTTTTTTCAGTTATCGCTCCACTGACTGTTGCTGAAATCAAACGTCAACAATTTATGAATCCCGCTTGGAAACAATAACATTATGTGGTAAGATAATAGTTCCAATTTGCATTCCAATTCCTTGATCAGTCAAGTATTAATGAAACATGTTTCTGGTTGAGTTGAAAATATTCATTTATACGTGATATTTTTCCATCTTGGTATATTATATTATATTATTATATACTATATTATATTACCAAAGGGCATATGGCCTAAACCAACTAAGACCAAATATGGCCTAGATGGTCTATAGGAAGAGGGATGAAGACCTATTCATATACATACAGCTATCTTCCTCAATACTACTTTGTTTGAGCCCATGTTCTCATGGCATTTTTGGAATAATTAAACAATTGTTACCCATATACTCCATCTACTAATTATTCTATATTTTGATTAAATTTCTCTTCTCCCGAATAAAATATTACAAGACCGACCTTGAATACTTCAACTGTATACTTGGATAATATTGTGGAAACTATGTTATTCACCAACATGGCAGAGATGTTTATTTTTCAATTTTTATCCTTCCAAACATTTCCAGTGTTTGAATGTATTAAAGAACCTTACATGTAAATTGACTATCATTTCTTGCTAGGCTTACAGGTCGGTATCGTGCAACACCAAGTTAGGTATGGGCTCTTCCCTAGCTGTATTTCTAAATGAAAAATATTCGAATATACATTCGAAAATATTCGAAATTTTATTAATAAATTACAAAAAAAAGCGAGTATTTTTCATTGTCTGGGAAACGGTTTGGGGTCTAAACGTGTCTATCCCTGACTGTAACTGCGTGCAGTACCTTGATTTGCGTTGAGATGTGACGATAGTAGTTGATGGGATTGTCCGGGGTTGGTTCGCTTTTGGATGATTTTTTCTTCAATGAGAGCTCGTACGCTGACGCTCGCAGTTTGAAGAGGAGGGCCGCTGACTTCCTTCTTTTCACATTTCTTTGAGTCAGAATCCTGTAATGAGAGGGACCCATTGCTTGAAGTACGACTCGTTTATAAACTGCCGGAAATACTTGTTGAAATATATTTATAGGTACTTATATATATAGATATAGGTACTAAATAAATAGGAAATAATTTACACGTTAGGAATGCAGTTACCACGAAAATATAGAAAAAATGGGCCACCGGAGGAGGGAATGGAATCCACATCCGACAACTTAATCAGTCAATTAGGACCTTAGAGGTCGTAGCAAGAATGGTCTGGAGCTCGTAGTATACTGCGTCCCTCTGTTTTCAGTGCCATAACTTCTGAATAATGCACCTTTCCGGACCAGAAGGAAACTACTCTTTATAGTTGTACGTTGGTACTGGAAAATTCCATACGAGTGTCCCCCCCATAATTTTTTTCTATTTATCAAAAACCTTTTTATCGAGAAAACTATTTTGTTGTAAACGTTCAGACAATTCTCCCTTTCTCTGAAATCAAATCAGAATCGGATGAAAATTTGAGCTAGGACATTGCACGAATATATAGAAGTGCACCCCCTTAGGACACACACCTAATTGGTATTATTTGCGAATTTGGGTCGCAGAACGGTGTAAAACAAATTTGCATCTCGTTATACATTCTCTCGGCATTCATTGTTACTTCCCGTCAAAATCGAAAACGCCTCATATGAAACCAAGCTAATAGCGCTGTAGTCTTGATGTTTCAGCCGTATATGATACCTAGTGTAGACAAATTCAATTCAATGAAGGGATGTACCTTTTTGAAGTAGCCACCGTGAAGGCGCATGTGACCATTCAGAGCCGGGATATTTTTGAATTTCCTGTGGCACAAGTTGCATTCTACTGGCTTGGTGCTGGATGGAGTCATCTTTGTTAAGCATGTAGATGCCTGGAATGAAATAAACAAACCATTAGTACATAATAATTAAGCAGAAAGATGGTGTACAATCTTGAAGACGAACCTCACTTCGTTAGGGAAGGTGTCCCAACGACAACCTCCACAGTGATAACTAACCTTCATAGGATCACACGAAAAAATATTATTTGATATCCACTGGTGTTCATTTACAAAAATAAATTACCAGAATATGACTTCATAACCTATTATTGAGGTGGATTGGTGATTTTCTCAACACTGCAAGGGTATGATTCCAGAAGGGGCTAACATACGTAACTTGTATGAGCAAACTAAAATTTCGTTATCAACAAGTAGAAAGGCTTACCAGCACCCAACTTTCACCAGCCTATGTATCTTCCTGTAAAGCTTGGGCAGGATCATGTTGCTACAGTATCCTGACTTCCACCTCATAACTACGAATAAAATATCAGAGGATTTTTATTGACCAAAAAGGAATTCACCCGGAGTGCACCTTCGCACAAGAATTGTCAACAACTCAGCTCAGGTTTACGAGCTATGAACTATGAATTCATTTCAAAGCTGCATGCCATCCATGTCTCAGGAGAATAAGTTGGTGCGGTGTGTGCTGAAGTGTTGGAGGCAATTTTAAATCCCCCAAGCTGTGGAGAGAAGACCTAGTGTTTGAAGGTAGTGTATTATCAAGGTTCGGAGGGATAGTCATTCTAACAGAGATGAGAGTCAATATCTTCAAAAGTATACATTGTGAACATCCTGCGATAGCAGCAATGAACGACCATTGCTCTGTGCTATGTATGGTGGCTACCGATCAATTAGAAGATGGATCTGTAAGCGTAAAGGTGGCTTGGCCTCCCAAGAGAATCGAGGCAGTGTGGAACAATCTCCGTTATACTCCTGGAGCGTACCAGGGAAGACTTGGGAACAAAATTTGTTCCCATGCATTTGTTCTCATACCTGAACAAAGCATTTCGCGTCGCCAATTGTGGGTTCATGATTTCACGTTTTGTCGCAGGATTCTCGTCAGACTCTATACCAGAGGTCTGTTATATGCAAATATTTCTCCTGGACCCCCGTATTTGCTAAACCAGTTCTGCTATTGTTGTTTCAGTATTGCGAACGATTGTCTTTAAGATACTCAACGTCTGCCGGCTCAAAATGAGCCTCTACTCCCACCATTTATGTATTTTTGTAAACTGGAAAATGTATTTATTCAGAAGAATATTCCAGGAGCAAGATAGGGAGCAAGCTGACGAGATAAGCGTCTGCAGGAAAAAAAGAAAAGTATATCAAACACGATTAACTATTATACTACTTTATCACTAAATGAGAATTGATAATAATGTCGCTGCAACATTTATTGTATACGTTTAGATTTAAGGTTGTGATACTGATGTAGCATTGTATCATCATTTCAAGTCACTGCCCACCCAAGCATAACGTGAAGAAATCCGTTAACAGAACATCTTCCACTCAACCAAGCAATAGATTTGTCATTGTTAGGGACTTCAGTGCAAAATTTACCTATTGATCCAGACTCACAACAACAGTAGGTCGCGAGTTTTTGCAGTCGGTCGAAAATGCATGCGAAGTGCGGATACATGTCTTCAGGAAAGCCAATAACAGGCCTTCTGAGGAGAAGAAGCTAACCGATCCTAACGAATTTTCCGGGTCCGAAGCCGTTGTGTTCGGGTGGCCACTTCTCAAATGTCAATATTTTCAACGATGAAACACCCACCATTTCCCTGTATTTTGGGGGTATCCTAAATACCCTTGAATCGCTCATAACAACCCGACAAAACTGTCGAAATGTGATGAAATGCGGAGGGTATGTGCGGACTACTTTCCAGATTGTCCCATGTAAGTTTCATAAAATTCCTTCAGTAGCGCATGCACAGTGTTTTGCTTGAAAGGTTATCACATGAAGAGAACAATGGTCGAAATGAGCCGCAACTTCAAACGCCTGGTGTACAGATGGCCTTATACATTTTATCCAAATGCCGACTGTATCTTACATCTGCACATGGACGAACATTAAATTCTCGAAACGACCATACCTAAACAAAAAATGGCAGAGCCGTATAATTCATGGATTGCTCCAAACTGTATGTTTTATTTCGATAAGTTTGAATATAATAAAACTGTTCGTATTTGTAGACATAAGCACTGAAGTACTAAAGTACTAAATGGCAGTGGTGATCTGTAAGGAGACCACTCAGCTATTAGATTCCATTCCAAAAACCTGTAGAATATTAAGATGACTGGGAAGCATCTACTCAGTTGCTGTTCATGATATTCAGCTACTCGATATCCAGGAGACAAAATATAACCTAATCGTACAAATCGACTTCCTCCGCAGTTCAAGTCAACAGTTCCCCCCGAAGACGGAAGGTGGTTCCTGGATCAGTACAAGAATGAAAGTAAAAATATTTACAAGAAACTTTTCTCGGACGACCTTCTCCCTTATCGCCATCCCACGCCATTCCTCCCCCCACAACGTCATAATATAGGTCACGTTAGTGGTGGTCCAGCTTTCCAGAGTAGACAGGAAACCAACTAGAAATCACCAGGGTATGAACTCATCGCAGGTCGAGCCATCGAATACCTGAAATGGATTACAAGAGCTGATGTATTTGATAACTACAGCTTTCTGGTTCAATCACATCCCAGTTACTTGGAAGACTGCTGAAGTCATATGATTTTGAAACCATGGAGAGCCAACAGATGTAAAGTCATTTGGACCTATAGGTTTACATTAGAATACGTTTACATCTATTGCTATAGTTCTCTCGAAATTAAGATGAATATAATCCCATTATAATTTTTACAGTTTACAGTCATCACAGCTCAACCTTACACAGTTAAATCACAGCTTTATGAGAACAGATTGATGTTTTGATGTCAGTTCTCTCTTAGGTCCAGGTGCATTTTAACTTCACAGCCAGTTTGAACGGTTAACTGTATGATCCTGGCTCCTATGAAACGTGGAACAGATTATTCAGTTACCCTTCAGTGTGCCTTTACCTATAGGCATGATTTGGTAGTTTTAACAAACTGTGCATATCGTTATTATTGTACTAGGACCATTCTTCTATTGTTCTTGTGTGCAACTTGTTTTCTCTTAGATGCATGTGGTATTCAACTGATAAACTCATAGTGCTATTCTTGGATAATTCGTTTAATATTTTTTATTTAAAAAATATGTTTCTTCGTTGCTCACGGTGTACGTGGTACAGCGTACAGTGGTTTTCTGGACAAAACTGTATCCCTTTTCTTTTCAATAGCTACTCCTAAAGTAGCGTATCAGAAACCTTTCCTTTCAATACATTTAAATGAAACCACAAACAGTTACCGAAAAGACAACACATGGGTGGAATGGCAAGAATTATTTGCAGAGCAGAACAAGAACCTGGAAGTCTCTAATTATCCTGGTTGACCAACCTCGCCATCGGTCGGAGTTTCGAACAGCAGTTGATAAAGTGAGGATAACAGAGATAGTAGTGCAAGAAGTGGAATTACGGGTATTCATTCCTCCTATTCAACACGCTATGGGCCCTAATTATACGGGCTCAAAACCGCTGGCGATCAACGTTTCAAAAATTTTTTTTTCTTTGGGCGATTCCAATTAATAAACCAAAAACTTGACGCTTGGCTGAAAACAAGTTGGTTTTGTATCTTCGGTTGCACACCTCTACGTCTACGTCCGTGGAGAAGGGGAGCGCCAATTTCTACTCCGGGTGTAATTAGGCGATGTAAAGTCATCAGTGTCTCATCACTCAACGAAGTTTTCCAAATGCGCGACATCAGAGAGTTCAAAAGTACTGGCTTGTAATTGAGTTTCGCAAGGAAGACAATATAGACAATGTTGTGGATCAAGAAAAGTATGATGACAGGGTCTTGGATAAATTCAAATTTGACCATTATGTAAGAACTCTGTAGGGAGAAAATTTCCATAGAACATTCACGGACGTTTTCTGATGTATCTAGTCACCGTAACACGCCTAGATATATAATATTATGAGAGCCATTTATTTCCATTCAATTCAGTTGAGTGCAGGAGTCTTACAAGCGCCCAGTTGGTGGGTGACGGATTCCAATCAAATTTTTCCTGGTGCGCTGATAGAACATAGGTTAGCGTTACAGAACAACCTGAGGGGAGGTTCCGATTAGGGTTATCAACATTATGGCGTACCTAATGCGACAAATGTTTAGAAAAATTGACTATCTTATGCAAATCATCAAAATCGAATGTGACCCAATAACAGGCCAGTATTGTAATGGAAGATGGAGTGTAGTTCTTCTGAATCCTGAACTGGATATTGTGGAAGTCAAAGAGGAACATGATCTCGACTAAGAACCAGCCATTAAGAATAAACTGTCTTCTGCTGATGGTAAGAACTGTTTTTGGTAACTCTTACGTATACTGAACCTAATTAAGGGCTTTATTCAATTCATGCTAGATGTACAAATACCCAGGTGTTTGAAGAAGATGGAACATTCATGTATGACCTTCCACGAGGCAGGTAGTCTGTTTCAGATTTCTCAGGTGCAATTTGGGAAAATGCATTGACAGTTGATCGCGCTCGGGATTCTGATGACTACGAAGGAGCCGTGATCAGTTTGAAAGCAAGAATGAATTGACTTAGCGAATCTTGAAGCGAAGCCACATTAGATTCAAGTAATAATCCATGGCGATTATCTAAACAAATTGTCATGCAAATGCGCCACATAAAAAGATGGTAAAGATTAACTACTGCCTCACGAAGAAAACGCATTGGACATCTTTACCAAAGCTCTGGCTGTACAATGTTCTTCTTTCCCGAGAGATACTATGAATTCCCAATTGCCACTGATGGAATGGTCTTGAAAGTTTACTTGTGACACATCATCATGTTTGGTTTTTCCTTAGCTTTCGAAAAATTCAACTTCCCATTTCGGTACGAAATAATGCAATATAAAATTATATAATTCATTCCACTTTGTAAATTTGTGTATTCTTCTATACCTACTTATTTACAAAATCACTATCATTAGCTAACACAGAAGCATAACAGCGTACATTGTAAGGGTCGTAATCCGATCATGTCCAATTTCAACGATCAGATATTTTTTTCTCTCTCACTCATCTCTCCGTGGAACATCCAGTACGACTTAAGGAAGATGAATGTAACCTTCGTAATAAGTGTATTTGTTTGGTTTGATCCGAATATTGTGAAACCGTGTGTAGAAGATATTAGATGATAACTCACATAACTTTGAGATCACACCAAATATTCAACGCGTTACTATTTCTCAAGTGAGTACAGACAGATAAACTCGTATACAACGTATATAAGTATGATTGATTTCCTTACTGTGATTTTAAATCATCGTTTGCCTCACGAGCCTTGGAAGGCAGAATTTGGACATTTTCAGATGATGACCCAAAAAAGTTTCGTGCACAATCAAGATATGAAAGTATTATTGTTCGAAATACGTTTGTGTCTTTCAGATGCGATCCAAGCACAGCGGTATTTTCATATATGTTGAACTCATAGGATAACTTTCCTATTTTCAATTTAAAAAAAAAAAAAAAAAAAAAAGCAGACGTTCTTGTTCTTTCTTTAACGTTTTCTCTATGACGAAGCAAAATAAAAGCTATGGTCAAACTAATGTTTCGCTATAGGCAAGCAAGTCTACTGCGTGTGACCATTCATCGATGCTGTACATGACTAACTTGCCTGAACTGTCCAATTTTTCTGCTTATAACTGCTTGTTGATGCTTGTTGCGGATCGGGCGAAGTTTTCTTTTGTGATGCAGCTTGCTGCTGTGTTTGCTGCATAATCTGGTGTATCAAGTCTAATTGTTGCTTAGTTAGGCCGTCATTGGAGCTCACCCCACCCTAAATCATAATAATATGGTCTATTATACGTATCCTCAAAGTTCGATAGTTGATCGTGTTCGTTGATCTGGATGGGTCAGGTTGCTTAGAGTTTCATACCGATATAGCTCATACAATAAAGTTCCTCCTATTCCATCTTCTACGTAAATTTAATCTCCAATATGAAAACTCTGCAAATTCTTGACACAACGGTTTATTATCTTCCTTGTGCAGATCACCCTTCTGTCTATACCAGACTGTGTTGCAAATCAGCACCATACCATATTCTCACCGTACTCATACCATACCATTCGAATTTCTTTCCTATCATACCATACTGTACTATACCAAATCATACATACAATAATATACCATACCATAATCATACCATGTTCTACAAACCGAGTGAATATTGAAATGTCATCCATTTCTGACCTATATTTAAAATTTCAAGTATCTAGCTCATCATCAAAATTTAATTTGTTTAAACAAATAGGTATTATTTAAACAATTTTACAGACAAGAAACCGAGTGAATATTGCATTGTGATCCAGTTCTGAACTATTTTTAAAATTTCAAGTCAATAGCTCATCATCAAAATTTAATTTGTATTATTACAAAAAGGTAATATTTAAACAATTTTACAGATGAGAAACCGAGTAAATATTGCAATGTGGTCTATCCCCGACTCACGGTTAAAATTTCTAGACTGTAGTTTACCGGGAAGATGAAAAAAGGTAGTTTTATTCTGGGCGTCTGGGGGTTAACGGCCGTTTTCGACGCGAAAGTTTAGTGTTTTTCCTAAACCTTTGCGCGCTCACTGTGAACGAACGGCTGGTCGCACAAAAATCCAATTGGTCTTAAAAGATTCGTAATTTCTCAGGTCATTCAAAGGTGAACTAAACATTACACCGGTTCATGAGAATGTATAGAGATTATGACATTGTCGAAATTTCAAAGTTCGTTTTGAACCCCTTCCCCTTGACCTAGGGTTATGAAAAGTTTCGAGGATCATTGTGGGGCTGGTCCAAACCCAGAAACCAAATTTTGTAATTTTAGCTCAACGCTAACTGGGCAAAGTGCCACCGTCGGCGTACGGGGTACGGCGTACGGCGTACGGGTGACGGACGGATTTTTTTTTTATTCGATTTTCTGAATCTACGTATCTTGAAACGTAAACCAACAAATTTTGAGGGGGGGTTAAAAAATTTTTTTCTTTGGGCGATTCCAATGGTTCATTATCGAAGATAATAAACCAAAATGGATTTACTTCAACTCTTCCTGACAAAAAAGTGTACATACACTGAATACACCATGTAATATTTATACTTCGAGAGTTCCGATAGGATATGCCAGAGAATAAAATTAAAATATCTAACGTATATTCTGTATTTTGGGTCGGATAAATCGCTCCCTCGGAACTGTCTTTGCGGTTACCGTTTGGAACAACAGAGTAGCGTTGAGCGCTGTTGATTTAGCCTAATTTTACTGCCATCATGAAAACTTTGAACCCTTTGATTATTTCGTCGAGTTCTCGAACCAAATACAACCTCGTAATGAGACTAAATTGTTTGAACATGGATTTTTGGAAAATGATTGGATACAAATCCGTTCCACAAAACATATACATGAATAAGTGCCGAAGTTCAGTTTCGGTTAATTGTTTTAGGTAAAACAATAATTAAAACAACAATTATTGTTAACACCAACTCAAAATTTTATTTCACTAGATACGTAGAATCAGGGAATCGAAAAAAAAAACGTTGATAATTCATCAACAACGGTTCTTTTTTTACAACATAGATCAGAGTTCGACATTCAATACCCTTTTGAGTTCCGTAATTATACGAAGTAATTGGAGTAATGAGCTCAAATATTGTGCGTTCGTTCGAGAAGGTCACAAGATGGCCACCCTGGCCCATTCAGTTATCCTACTAAATTCCGGGCTGACCCATTAATAACTTACCATTCATATAAATATGAATAAAACATGAATGGACGATTAATGATGAATTATTTATAATTCACTTGAATTTATATAATTCAGGGATGTCACTTGTACCGACCAACGTCTTTGGCTCGATCCGAATAGACCAATCCATTTGAGATGAAAAGGCTCTTCGACAACAAGATTCAATTCGCTAAAGACGAAGATAATAAATTAAATAATTAAAAAAAATATATATATCATGTTTTTAAAGCGGACTAAAACGCGCGTATTACTTTTATTTTACCTTCAAGTTCATGGCATGAAAATGAACAATGACGACGAGTAAAGTGAGGCTCAGACAGTGGAAAAATATTGTTTTATTTCTATAGAACAATAATGTAAAGGTGGTACCTAGTACCTACATCATTTAATTTAAATATATTATATTGATATTTAAAAAAAATGTACCTAATGTCTGTCCGTACTGCATATGAATAGGAGAGAACGACAAATATAATGGTGTTACTGTTTATCTGGGGTGTGTAAAACGCGAACGGAAAATAAGATACGAAGAGGACACGTTTATTTTCCAACATTCTACGAACGATTAAAAACATTTGATTAAGTTGAATATTTGAAATGGCCAGTGTACTCGGAACTGGAGCCCTTAGGGTTAGGGCCGGCCATTCTCCAGTTTTCAGAATTAGTCGATAGCTCGAAAGTCCCTTGAAAATTGAAAAGTGGGTCCCTGGGAGAGACTGAATGAACAATGCAACACAATGGTAGTAGAGACAAGAGACTATAGAGATACCTTTTCAATTCCAAGCAAATAAAAGAAGCTTCGCGAATAAAACAGGTTTTTCAACATGGAACATATTTTAGCCTTTTGGCAAAAAACGACTGTCTGTCCGTCCGTTACGCAACTCTATTGCCGATTTTATGATGATTTCTGCTCACAACTAAACCGTTCCTTCATTAATTTATCTTCGCTATTTTTGATCGTACAAAACTCGTTCACGGCTCGTTGGCAGGCGCGGATCTAGCTAGGTGTTGAAGGGTGGGGGGAGGGGGAAATAATGCGGGTTGCCTACTTTCAGGGGCTCTTCATCGAAAATATGTTATACAGTATATTTTTTCATGGTGATGGGAGTGATAGTATAATAATTATACTTGTATAATTATTTATAATTATTGATTAAATTATAATTATTCATAATTATACTATAGTATAAATAATTATTATTTGGTAACAAAGTGGTGGTTTCAAAGGCGGAAATAGACAAGACGAAACTTTAAAAACAATTGAAAAACAAAGTGTATTTGAAAATAAAAATCCTGGGATCCAAATTAAATAGGTCTGCCAAACAGGAAATTTTTTCCCCATAAATGCAAAATTTGATTTTATGTTAAGTACTGTCATTTTTCCCATGCCAGCACGCTAAAAACTCCGAAAATTTCTGCCCGATTCAAAATTTATTTTTTTCTGCTTAAAGCTGGTTAAATTTATTGTCAGAGTACGCGTGTTTTAGCGTGCTGGCATGGTTATTTTAAGGGACTTAATTAACATTTCATACATGGGCTCTGCAAGACATTGAGACGAAATAAAGAAATTTTGGATCGAACGAATAGTTCTGGGGCTATATCCAAAAGAGTCCGACAAACGTGTTAGCCAATCTTTGAACGCGTGATTTGGAAATTTGCACTTTTGGGAAACAATTGGCTGTTTTGCAGAGCTCTAACTTGGGTTTCACCAGGTATTTGGAGTTTTACTACCACGAAATTTTAGGGAATTTCAATATTTTAAAGATGGAACGAATGACTTTTTTTGCTAAGAGGCTGCGTAACTCTTTTGCCCAGCAACTAAAACTAGTGCAATCATTTCGCAGGAAATATCTTCGCTATCCCACCTTGGTGCGAGTGGGACTTTTTTTCTCATGATCCTGAAGTCCCGTTTAGTACCTAATACTGTAGAAAGATGGCAAGGTGTGATATGTCACCTTTTGTTGAATTTTTCAGGAAAGCAATTTCAAAGTTCTGCCAGCTCTCAAAAATCGACAAATGCTTCAATATTATACTTTCTTCGCAGGTTAACTTTAGTTAGTAACTAGCTGCGGTTGACATACAGCGTGTCTACTGTACCTATGTAACAAACTCAGGGAATTGATTGTGCAGATAATTTGCAACAATAAATGCCTTGTAGAGTTTTTTACTTTTTCTTCTTTTACTTTTCTTACTCGACGAAAAATCCGACTTTTTTCACTTTTAAGACTTTTTGGAAAGAGCCTTTAATTTCCTATCTCTTTAGTACAAAACCCGATTTTTTAGTCTGGCCCATCTGGTAAAAAATGGCGAAATTTAAGTTTTTTTTAAAAGATTTTCTTAAACTCACCGTTTTTTAATTAGTTGTTCGCTTTGTTATTACGGAGGCCATTCGGCGGGCACTCCTTGGGAAAAACTTGCTTTCCAACGGTATAATTAGTTTTTAGTTTTTAGGAGAAAATTGAGTTTTATTCGAAAAAACGGGTATTTTCAGGCACATTTCAGGGACATTCTCACGCTAAATCGACCTCCCTAACAACGAATTAAATGAGTTTTCAGTCGCAATATCTCCATTTCTCGGTGCAAAAAGTGTCAAGTCAATGGCATTACTAAGGGAATTTCATTTATTTTTCATTTGATTTCTTCATAAAATAAAATTACGTGAACTGCTCAAAATGGCCTCCGTTCTGATTCGCCAGAACCACCGTGACCTTTATCGTGCGGTCTACTCCATTCGCAGACGAGGGACCCTCTGCATCTAAGAGAACGGAGGACATTTTGAACAATTAACGTAATTTTATTTTATGAAGGCCCCCCTCGGATCTAGGGACGCGGGAGCGTCCCGCCCGCCAAGAAAACCGAAGCCCTGAAAACCGAAGCGACTGAGACACTGATTACGCGACGGAACAAGTTGGGATTTTCACCCTACCATAGCTCGGTCCCCTGAGTGTCTCGAGAGTTGATTTTTTGTACACCAACTCTCCAGGGGCACGTGAGGACGTAAAACAAATTTCAGCTCTTGGGAACATCAGGTGTCGGGGGTATAACAATTTTAAAACCACTATTTTTCACGTTTTTCGTGTTCTTCTTCTTCTTCTTCTTCTTCTTCTTCTTCTTCTTCTCGTTGTTGTTGTTCATTGACGGGGCTACAGCCCAGCAGACAAATCGGATCGAGCTGAAATTTTGCACACACGTTTGTTATGCTCCAAGGGAGTGCCTTTTGACCATTTTTTCTCCCTCCCCCCATTTCCCCCCCAATTAGGGGGGAAATAGTGTTTTTTAGGAATTTCAAATGGTCATAACTCCTTCAAAATTGAAGCTTTTTCAGATTTTCTTTTTTAGTTGTGTTCAACTTTTCAAACTGTTTAATTTGAGATCAAAAAATGCTTCCTAAGGGGGAAAAATAGAGGAGTTATGGTGATTTTTCTATTTTCAACAACAACTGCCGCAAATATTGATGAAAATTGGTGCGGTTGGTCTTAAAATGTCCGCTAGGTTGTCTAGAATATGCTCAATAATTTTGAACTAAATCTCAATCGATTTGACTACGCCCCACAGCCAAAACTACGTGAATAAATTCCACATCTACTGATTTGGCTAATTTCATAAAACATCAAAGTTGAACGGTGGTCAGAAAAATTGTCGTAGAGTGGCGCCTGTATAAGGATCGATAGGAAATTGTATGGGCTTTCGAATGAGGGTAGCGCACTTTGGCACTTTTCCCAACGGTTCTCGAGTTATTCGCGATTTTTGGTATAAAAACGTGCGTTTTACCAGTTGCAAACTTTCTCTTTCCTCTTTCTCTTCGACACCAATAATTACAATTATTGTAATGATTCTCAACAACAAAAATTTGCACAATCCCCAAGAAAAAATGCAACCAATTTTCAAAAAATTTCTAATTCAAATTTATTCAAATTTCTAATTCTTTCTATTTTTTTAAATTTAATAATAAGAATAATTGTATTAAATTTTAATAATTGTTTTTAAATTGTTGATTGTTTTAATTTATCGAAAATTTTAAAACTAATATTTAACCAATTCGCAAAAATTTTAAAACTACTTATTTTTCAAACACATTTCAGATAACAAACAATAATTTCCAAAAAATAATTATTCTTGTCACAAAAACAAGAAACAAAAAGGCAAATTAGTAGGCGTACTAATTTTTTACTAAATTTTGACTAGGATAATACTTCATTTAGGAAAACATTTACTAGTTACCTCGTAGGTACTTTTGTATTGTATAAGTTGTTGAACCACTCGAAAACTAGCCATGCAAAAAGATGTGATATCCCCCCAAAAACAACTCCGTTGTAAAAACTGGCCCGCCAAAAAACCTCAGCCGCAAAAAGGAATGATATCCATTTTGCCCGCCAGCCACATATATAGGATGCTCAGTGCTTCGCACCTCGCTGTTGAGTGTGCATATAGAAACCTGATCCTCCTACCCCTAACCTCCACCGTCAATGTTTTCCTGTTCCCTGTCTCCTTCCCACAACCCCCTCTCACCCTTAGTCACCCTCGGTTTCACCTAATATGTTTCCTCTGTTACACCAGCAGGGAGCTTTACGCTTCTTTCAATGCTGTTGGCGGGAGCTTTTTGCCAGATGAACAAGCTAACATAAGTATTACTGGTGGTCACGAGTAATCAGCGGTGGTACAACTGTAATGAAGTAATGCTTCAATTCAGGCTTGTTCATCTGGCAAAAAGCTCCCGCCAACAGCATTGAAAGAAGCGTAAAGCTCCCTGCTGGTGTAACAGAGGAAACATATTAGGTGAAACCGAGGGTGACTAAGAGTGAGAGGGGGTTGTGGGAAGGAGACAGGGAACAGGAAAACATTGACGGTGGAGGTTAGGGGTAGGAGGATCAGGTTTCTATATGCACACTCAACAGCGAGGTGCGAAGCACTGAGCATCCTATATATGTGGCTGGCGGGCAAAATGGATATCATTCCTTTTTGCGGCTGAGGTTTTTTGGCGGGCCAGTTTTTACAACGGAGTTGTTTTTGGGGGGATATAAATAAATTTCCTAAGTAATGCCGTTGACTTGACACTTTCTACACCGAGAAATGGAGATATTGCGAAACTGATTTAATTCGTTGCTAGGGAGGTCAGGGTACGTCACCATTAGATTCAGCGTGAAAATGTGCCTGAAATATGCCTGAAAATACACGTGAATGAATTCAGTTCAATTTAGGATTTAATATTGGCTAAGACTCAGGAAAATCCTGAAACTAACCTGTTTTGGGAACTAGTGAAAGTTTTGGAAATTTTTGTAAAAATGTATTAGATACTATAATAAACTGGAGGGAGTGAAAATACCGATTTCGAGAAAAGTGACATTTTTTTGCTCCCGCCTGAGCCCGAGGGAGGGGGGGGGGTGGCGATAAGCCCTTTGCCCCCCCCCCCCCCCCCCCGCAATCCGTGCCTGCTCGTTGGAACGCTGTAGATTTAGCGACAATTTTCCTGTTCACCATATGTGACTGTACGAGTAGCAGAGCGTAGCAACAGCTATGCATAGGACTTTAATTTGACGCTGACCAGGCCCCAGATCAGCTGAGTGGCTCCTAATTTCTATGTTATTCACTCTAGGAAGCTGTAATTTGGGATGTACTCTCCTTAGGACTTTAACTTGACGTTGCTCAGGCCCCGGATCAACACAGTGGCTAAAACCATGCTTATAGAAATTTAGCCGTCCGGCCCAAAACGAAAGGGAACAGTGGCAAGGGGGGGGGGGGGATCCCCCCTGGACTGAGTTATACTCGATGTTTAAAACACCGTGTTTTTGCTTGAGTTTGAAACACTGTTTAAAACAGCCTTTGAAAATGTTTATTTTAAACTTTGCCAACCCAGATCTAGCAAAATCCGTAAGGGGATCAAGTAACTGTCTCGGAGGAGTAACAGTGAACATTCGGCTAACTTTTCATGACCACCTTGGCGTACTGATAAAAGAGTGAAAACCCTAGTCAACCAACTTCGCCCGTTCCTGAGGAGCCAATACGTATTGATCAAATGTTCATTTCAAATTCATCAAATCATGACCAGACTTTCACAGTAACCAACACCTCAGCCATCCTTACAATTCTCGACGGGGTTGTGCTGACTCCGCTAAAAGTGCGGCCAACTCCGCCTGCGTCGTATAATCCCCCCCCCCCCCCCACCACACTAATTTTCTATCCCACTCCACCTGTGTTAAACTCCACCAAGTTCCAGAATAAGAAAATGCAGTCGATGGTATGAACGTGGTTTATATTTTTTATATTACAATACATTTTCCTTGGTACTAATCAGTAGATTGGGGGATGTTTTTATTCCGCAACCTCGTCCACTTGATCTATGTATATGTCCAAACGGACGATCCATGGCCGACGGACAAACTGAACTGGCATAGGCGGAGATGGTAGTGACCTTCACAGATCCCTGATACAATCGAGGCGGAGTCAATATGTTTGAACAAGTGCACCTTCTTTGGTCACCTTCATTGGTCTGGCGGAGTTAGTTGCTCCCCTCCTCAAAAATATAAAAAGAATGAAACATTTTCTCGACAAAAGCCTTTAATCTAAAAATTAATTTCCCGCCAAACGTTTTAGTTATAGAAATCATTGTTTTATTGTATGACATGACCTACTCCCCGTGTTTATTCATTTAACTAAGGTACTTAATTCATGTTTTAGCAGATTCCGATCAAAAACTGCATATTCAATCCCGAGCATTTTCCCATAATATGATCATATTAATATTATGATCATATTATGGGAAAATCATATGATTCTAAGATGCAACCACATTTCACCGAAAACTCACTTCTT
Organism: Stenodema calcarata; assembly: GCA_963920205.1. Classification (NCBI taxonomy): domain Eukaryota; kingdom Metazoa; phylum Arthropoda; class Insecta; order Hemiptera; family Miridae; genus Stenodema; species Stenodema calcarata. The sequence goes on along the minus strand of OY986048.1, from coordinate 16,118,040 downwards.
CACATTTTGGATATACAACGTTGTTCCGGCCACCCATTGAATTATTGTTGATTATCATCATTTATCCATCTAACTTTTCACAATGATTTTGAAGTGATATGAAAACTAGATATCGCTCATATACTTGGAAAACCACGTAAGTCCGAAAAACGCGTAAGTCTGCTAAGGATATAAGCTAGTAGTCAATTTCAGGCCGCACCTCCATGCGAAGTTTCCTCCGTTTCGGGCAATCAGTTTCCCTGCAATTGGCGGTTGACAGAACCCGTAAGTCTGGAACCATTCAGAAAAGATGGAAATCCTTCTAAGTCTGGGTCTGGTGTTTTGATGGGCTCCTCGTCTCTTTCCCGGAAAAGGAACCAATATGTATACAAAGGAGTTAAAATGTTCAATGCACTGCCAAACGAAATTAAAAATATGGAAACTGTCAGTAAATTTAAGTTACACCTAAAGAAGCTATTATGGAATCAATTCATGACATTATGAAGAATTAACCCTACAAATTGTCTACAACATTTAATAAATAATATTTTAAATGCAAAAATAATTTATTAATAACATAATAATACCATCGAAGCAGGAATACAGGATGGAGATACTCCTCCCCTCAGCACGAGGTCTATCACCTCAAAGAGGGGAGAAGCATTTAATTTAAGAGAAGATGTTCTATTTTGTACAAGTTTTCATTTATTGTAATTATGAAAATTGGCTTCATGTGAGATTATGATTAATAAATGCATTTAACAAAAAAAAAAAAAAGAAAAAAGTAAGTTGTTTTCTCATTATTCATCTTTCAACTTTCATTTTTGTTAGGCTGGGCTTGTACTCTGTGAATCTGCGAAAATCACGGACTTGGACTTACGAGGTTTGTCATATGAGGTGATGACAGACTTACGAGTTTTTCTTTGTACACGTTTTTCTTGTCTCCTGAAAAGTTTACCTCTCCAGACATACACGGTTTTTCCAAGTATATGAGCGATATTCAAATCACTATTATGAATGAATAGATAAATATATAGTTATTTCAATTCACAACCGTTTTCCCGTATCGCCAAGCCATAACTATGCCAGTTGAAAACGATGCGGACCGACTATAGGTTTTAAACCGTACCATTAATGATTCAGTTGGGCAAATGTATTAGGACCCGAGTTTAATTTTCAAAAACGGGAAGTGCTAGAGAAGTAAGTTTGGAACTCGGAATAATCCTTCTTACCAGAGTAAACACAAAACGGTCCTGGGGACTAGTAAACGTTTTTTTTTTTTTTTTTTCCTATACCGAAGTAAGTTGGGCCAACGTGCGGGGGAAGGATGGTCCATTTAAAGTTTGAACTTGTCCCACGTTTTATTTTGTTCTCAGTGAAGCACGTTCCACTCGCTAAGTTGGGAGCACCCCTGGACAGGTAGGTTGTATAAATCAAGCTCCCCTCACTGGACCTCTTATCCTCTTTCCTTTCTCTTTCACCTTCAGGAAAATTAATTGCAGGTAGAGCCTCGTCGGAGCAATCAGTTGGTGCCGCCCCATGGAGCGAATTGAACCTCATGTCTCAGTGTCCTAAACCAAATAAGAAACTCTCATTTTAAAATGTTCGCTTTGGGACAGATGATAGAGATGCAGTTATTCAAGATATGCACCAGAGTGTGTGTCAAGTCTCACGAGTCTTGCATGAACAGCACTCAGATCTCGGACTTGATGACTCAGAAAGTAGAATGGGTAAACTGGGAGAATGGGTGGAACAGTAGAATGGGTAAATTAATATTGTGTGAAAGGTATCGAACGATGATCCCTACTAGACTTTGCGAGTATAGGGATTCAGCAGTGAAAACTCGTTTAAAAAATCTCAAACAAACAAAATTGGCAATAATTATTATAAATGAGTTTACAAAGTAAATTAGAAACTAGTTACTCACATTGAAATAAATATAATTCTCTTCACATGTAGATAATTTATGATACAGGCTGAAAATTGTGGACACCGATACCAAAAATCTTTTTTTTTAGTAGTGCCATAGATTAGAAACTTCTCGACGTATGCTATAAATGTCGATAATCGGTAGAGCCTTCATAAATGCATATTGAAAAACACCAAACATCTATTTCATACAGGCATCTTTTCTAGCACCAGCATTGACGCCTTGACCAGTCGGAAGCAGTATATTAGGCACGCTTAAAAATCGGTTTTGCATTCCAAATGCATCTATCGGAAGAGTGTTCTTCACTGGCACCCGTGACGCGTGTTGGTACGTACCATAAACAGCATCGACGATTTTATAAAGTTCAAAAATCGATTCAGCATTTCAAAACTCATGAAGAACAATTGGTAGGTGTACAACAAAGTCTACGGGTCCTGTCAGTATTCTCTCAACATTTTGAATCTATGAACCTATTCGGCGGGACGGTCGCTGTCGAATACCTTATTATATATACTGTTTTCAGACATTAGGTATAAACATAAATTTCTTATTTGATGACAAATCATACCGATTCGTTGAAATATCTCAGTTTCTACAATTTGAAAACTGCAAACCCTATTTTGGCACCCCTACCTGTTGACCTAGGGTTATGAAATGTTTCATGATTCATCCTCGGGCTACTCTCTTTTGCCGTATCCCGAATTTCAATTTCTTAGGACTAGAGTAGCTTTTTTAAAGTTCGTTTTTCTGATTCTGCGTATTATGAAACGTGAACCCATCAATTTTGGGGGTCAACAATTTTCTTTATCATTATTGCAAATAATAAACAAAAAATCCACAGTAATTGCGAATTTCCGAAGAAATAACAGGTTCTATGTAAAATATCTTCATTTTACTGGTTCATAAGACATCCTGTCTTCTTTTTTTGCCGTTTAACACACAGTTTATAGATTTTTCAACTTTGAACACGATGTTGAAGTCAGAATTGCGATATCTTGTTCTGTTATCAGATTAGAGAAAATGAACCGTGAAGAACATCTCAAGTAACAGCCACGTTTCTAAAGCTTCAGAGTGCTCCAACTTGAGAACGAAATAAGATATCGCTATTCTGACTTCACCATCATGTTCAGCGTTAAAACATCTTTAGAATGGGGTGTCCGTTCATATTTGGTATGTAATCCCCCCCCCCTTAAAATTCCCGTAAACCGTTCTTAGAATGGCCCGATTCCGCCCATCTACGAAAGAGACCTCAAGATTCCCTACACTAACCGGCAGATAAATTAGAGAATGATCATATACCTTCCTTCAAATTTCAAATTTTATGTTCTAGATATTCGTCATTTATAAATGTATGTCGTTAAAGGTACTATTAAGATTAGGGACAACTACTGGGTTGTACCCAAACTCATGTATCATATTAACTAATTAAGTTGCATATAATTATGTTTTGCACAACTGCGTAATCATTGAGTTGATAATACATTTTACTATTTCAAATTAAAAAAAGTTTATGAAAATCACATTTTTGCTCTCAACCGGAACTAGGGAAGCTCACAGGGGAGAGCCACTAAGTGGGGAAAACTGCAAAGCTTGACTGTTAGGCAATAGTTAGTTTAACCAACTATTTGCAATAATTCATCCTAAAAATCAATTAGGTATGCAAAAAACGCAGTTCATTATCGAAAATCCTGAAGGATGGATATAAGATCGCTCAATTGTATTGGTTTTCCACGGAACTGCAGTGAAGAAAACTGGCCCTTTTTTCATAGAAATAAATGAAGGTGGATTGGCTATAATACGTCTGCTATGTTTTCAAGGATACACCACACAACGGCGCGTTCAATCTATGTCACATTTCTTTCAACTTCTCGTTTATTATTAGCCACTCCTAAGGAAGGTGTAAAAGAGGGTATTGTGGAGGGCGGACTGAAACGGAACGTTGATAGAATGGAGCAGGGATGCTCCGCAGTGATGGAACACGGCTTTCATTCGGTAACTTCCCACCATCATTTACTATGCTCATACCATCCGACTTGGATGAAGATTACTGAAGAAGAGACGCGATAGATTATCATAATTAATTATTTGAGATGAAGAATGCTTAAGCTTGTAGACACGAAAGGTACCTACCGCCGATGCAGTACTTATCAATGAGTTAATAATTTAAAAAGTTAATAATCCCTCTCAGACAACATACGTTAATGAAAAACACTCCTAATCACATCCGGACGCGATAGGTCCGTATATGAGACCGTGCAAATGAATTTGATCCCTTCGGACTATTTATTTCAACAATTTGTTAGAATATAATCAGCAAGGGGTAGTGAAGGGCTCAATAACGAAGCCTTTGTTTTGTAATACCTTGGTAATTGTTATCGAGAAATCATTGAGAACAACCACTTTGAAGTTTAAAAGTATCCTGACGACACATTGGAGTTGGTGTTGGCCATAAGCGATATACTGGAAAACCAACCCCCGTCGATTCATCAACGAGGCGTAAAGTGGTGCATGGTAAGGGGGATAAAATATCACTCAACCTGATTAAGACCAAAGTACAGCTCAAGCAAGTGCCCCACAATGCTGCAGTTTTCAATGTGTGGATGCTGTTGTCCCTAGAGCAGGCTGCGTAAATTGTTCACTGGTCCCGTTTTTCTCACAATTTAATTCACCGACTCAAGTATACTTCCTGTACTCGTGTCTCCAGTGAACGCTTCACTGGTAACGGAGCATTCATAATTATGGTCAGCAATCAAGGCATTAAGGCCATCAAGGCACCGCGTCATAAGCCTTGGAACTGAACTATATACCTATGAGGAGAGGTGGTGCATGATACATGTAGTATAGCCAAAAGGGTCTGAGCCAAGTGGCATGACAGGTTATGACATTCTACCTCCATCATGTCTAGGGTCGGATCACTGACCATAATATCGTGTTTTTAGATGGATATAACTGCCAAGCGCCTGAAGTACTACTTCAATAAAGAACTGAACAATTTAATATGTAGTACTATTATAGCTGAAGTTTTACAATACCTTACAAAAACGTTTCCCGTTTTCAAATTTTGTTCCGTGTCTGTCTATCGACCTGTATATGACCAGATCGGTGTTTTCAGCATAACTACTGGATAAGTTTTGATTAGGTTTATATGGATCATGATTATTGCAATCTGAAGAATAATGGCGTTGGCACATTCGTAAACGTGAAATGCTGCTAACTACTATGTCTCACGCAATTCTTATTTGTTCCCATTGGAATTTTAGCTGATATTGGATGTATTAACAGCTGTATAATTGTTATTGCGGTACATCAGTTGTAATGAGTGAAAGGTACTCCTTAATTTCGCATAAAAATGGTGAACTATTGTACTGAAAGTCATAGCGCCTTAAAAACAGGTGACTAATTTCGTAATTCTTCATTTTATAAAGACATCAATGTTATCTAGTGCCGCCCCAACAAGTGCAGAACAAACATTAGTTCCCTAACTGATCGTCCTTACGGAGGTTGAGCACCACATCCCCCCCCCCCCCCCCTGCATCATCACCCACCTAGACCTTTAATCGGTTTAGCTTCGGCCGACACAAGAGAGAATTCCATAGGTAGCTTGAGCCTTTGCGGAAACCGTCCTCTGACGAATAAGTAAAACCAGTCAAACCCATATAAAACCACTAACCGTATAATTAATTATGGTATCATCGCATAGTGATACCACTGTAATGGAATGTTCATTGCGGTTGTTAACACATGATTCGTTCAGTGAACAAACAAGAGAAACAAACGACTTCCATATTCATTCCGCCTTGAAGGAAATAATGTGGTTTACTTCAAACATTGTTAGCCGAATATGATTAATTTCACAGCAAGTAACCCTGGTCAATATAATAGACCTTAAAGGTGTATTTGGAATATTTACATCACATTCAAATTTCGCAAATCAAATTAGGACAATGTATTGAAGGGTTATATTTCTGGATTTAGAACCACAGGAGACTTATAAACCTACATTTTAACTTAACGGAATCGTCATTTGTACTTTTGGTGCGCAAACAGTATAACCTTGAACCTTGAATAATGTGACGAAGTCGCTAAGTCACATGGAATGATTGGAAATAGGTAATTCATAGGACTAACCGTACCAGGAATCTTGGGCTCGATTTTGAATATGACAATAAGAGTGGCTCACCAAAAATCAGATTTCTTTCCCATACGCAACACCATGGGAATAGGTCAGCATAGTCAGGGTTCCCCTTGGAGTCATATTAGCGAATTTTGGAAGAAAAAGAAGTTAATGTTCTCGGTCCAAAAATTTTTAAAACTCGAATTTCCGAAAAATGGTCCTACAGAAATCTGTTCCAGACAATCCTAAACTCACTTCCAAAGGCTGTATATTGGATGATTTATAATATAAATTATATAATATACGAGTGTATATTATATGTATGTGCTCGTGTGTGTCATTCCTCTCAATAGAGATAAAATTGAAATATAAAGTTCAAATTTTCACAAAAAAATCTGTTTTGGCAATCAGAAGGCTAAGTTATCCATATTACCCATGAATTCCATATTCCATGAATTCCATATTCCATGAATTCCATATTACCCATGAAATTACCCATGAATTCCCCAAAAAAAGTAACCATAAAGGTACCCATAAAAATTACCAAAATGAAACAGTCTGACAAGTTTGTTTTTGACATTTACTTACGGCTGTTAAATTATTTAACATACCATAATGATAGTTGTGTATAAAAATTCTAATTAGAGATTAAAAGTAAACAGATAGTAGTTCTTCAACTGAAACGGAATTTGCTTTACAACTGTTCATGCAAAAGTACAAAATGTCTTCAAAAGTACAAAATATGAATAGTGGGCTGTGATGATGTTGATTGTGACGGATGAAGGTGGTGGTGTGCTAGGTGAGGAGTTCAGTGGGTGTAAGGATGTTGAAATTGTCGTATCCTGTTTTATTCCGAAGGTATGGAGGGGTGTGGATGACTCGGCGGTGGAGTGTAGCATTCTGTTGCTGTTCAATTCGGCGGAATTCCGATTTTGAACATGTTCCCCAAATGGGCATGGCATATGTCCATATGGGTCGAATGAGTTTCAGATAAATTCTCACTTTGCTGAGCAGAGGCAGGTTGGGGTTGTTGAGCAGGGGTTTCAGTTGGTTGGTTCTGATTTTTAATTTTCGGAGTAGATGAGTGATGTGGTCACGAAAAGTTGACTTTCGGTCCAGTATGAGGCCAAGGTAGCAGTTGGGATGATTTCAACTGTGGAGGTACTGCAGTGGGTAGTTTGTAAATTGGTGCTTATATAAGTTACTGTTACCGATCTGGTTGGGTTTATTTTCAACCTCCATTTGGTGCACCATTGCCCCAGATCATGCAGTAATTGTTGTAGGAAGGCAGAGGCTGATTCAGAGTTGGGACGGCTCACGGCATAAACCAAATCGTCAGCATATAGAGTAGAGAAATTTGGGGCTTCAGGTAGGGGTAAGTCGTGGCAATAAATTGTGTAGAGGTACGGTGATAAACATCCTCCTTGCGGTCTGACAAGTGACTCATAATTTTAAACGTTATTTTGCACTGAACATCAGTCAATTCTGACTTCACTATCGTGTTAAGAGTGGATAAATCTATAATCTAAAAAATAAGACAAAATTTGTTATAAAACCAGTAAAATTAAGATAGGTATTTTACATAAAACCTGTTATTTCTTCGAAAATTCGCTAATATAGCTATGCTGCATGACTGTTGATGTTTCGGTTTATTATGTTCAATAATGATAAAGAAAATTGTTAAGCCCCCCCAAAAGTGGTGGGTTCACGTTTCAAAATACGCAGAATCAGAAAAACAAACTTTAAAAAAGATACATTAGTCCTAAGACATTGAAATTTGGGATACGGCAAAGGAGTAGCCCGAGGATGGGTCATGGAACATTTCATAACCCTAGGTCAACAGGTAGGGGTGCCAATAATAGGATTTGCAGTTTTCTAATCGTCAAAACTCAGACATTTCAACGAATCGTTATGATTTGTTATTAAATATTGAACAGATGTTGGTTCACAGAATTTTCCAAGACCACCTGGAGCGTTGACCGACCCGCCGTATGTACACAATGAGAGTTAAATGGTAAAATCGATAACAAATCGCCCACATGAAACGGTATAACTCTGGGTCAATGTTCATTCTGGGCAACAGCTGATTCAAACAACATTGTATTATGATATCCAGTTTTGTTGATCTGAAATTCATTTAGTGTCATCGGAAAGTAATTTCGGATATTTGTCTGTTGGTAGGTAGGCTCTTGATATAGATTATTGCAAACGTATGTAAATGCAAGTAAAAAACCCTTATTATAATATAATATGAACTTATATTATAGGTTCACATAAACTATTAAATTGAGGGGCAATTATGATTATTTCAATGATAATTGATATTAATTAATTATTGTGGTGTCCAGCCAGAATTTAGTTGGAAAACTGAAGAGACCAATAGAGCCCCCCCCCCCCAACCCTTTCACATTAATATTTATGCTCATGATTCCATTTATTTGTCGAACAGTTACCTACTCAGACCGAAGAGTGAGCTGTACAATAGGTGATAATCCGCTGTGGAAAATTTTCCAACGTTTTCCATCCCAAGATAATGCGTAGCCTACGGTAGAACGTTTCCCCCAAAAAACAACTCCGTTGTAAAAACTGGCCCACCAGAAAACCTCCTCGGCCGCAAAAAGGAATGACATCCATTTTGCCCGCCAGCCACGGATATAGGATGCTGGGTGCTTCGCACCTCGCTTTTGAGTGTGCATATAGAAACCTGATCCTCCTACCCCTAACCATCACCACCACCAATGTTTTCCTGTCCCCTGTCTTCTTCCCACCCTACTCCCCTTTCACACTACTCTGCTTCCGCGGTTGCACCTGCAGGGAGCTTTTCGCTTCTTTCAATGCTGTTGGCAGGAGCTTTTTGCCAGATAAACATGCCTGAAGTGGAGCATAACTTCACTGTAGTTGTACCACCACTGATTACTCGTGACCACCAGTAATACTTATCCCCCCAAAAAACACTCCGCGTAAAAATCGCCCCGCCTCGCAAATATCATTCTTCAGAGGCCGGAAAAAGTTATGATATCCACTTTCCCCGCCCGCCCTTTTCCTCATTAAGGAGCTAAGTATAATGAAAAGCTTAACCACTTCACAAGCACCGTACCCCTTTCGAAATCTCCCCTTGGCGCTATTGCGAGACGTTTTTATTACTTCCACAAGCAACTAATACTTGTATAAAACGTTAACCACCATCAAGTATTAGTTGCTTGTGGAAGTAATAAAAACGTCTAGCAATAGCGCCAAGGGGAGATTTCGAAAGGGGTACGGTGCTTGTGAAGTGGTTAAGCTTTTCATTATACTTAGCCCCTTAATGAGGAAAAGGGCGGGCGGGGAAAGTGGATATCATAACTTTTTCCGGCCTCTGAAGAATGATATTTGCGAGGCGGGGTGATTTTTACACGGAGTGTTTTTTGGGGGGATATCACATCTTTTTTTTGTTGAAGTGGGTCATTTTATAAAGAAGGTCTATGCAAAATTTCAAGTCGATTGGTCCGGTTACCCAGGCTGTTGACTCGTCAAAGTTGCCAAAATTAGCCTAAATTTCAGTTTTTCGTTTCTAAAGGTTTTTGGGTTGACATAATGGGTTAAACCTTTCAAAAGGCACTGTCTGATGTTGAAACGAAGCTCTGTGCAAAATTTCAAGTCAATCCGTGAAGGTGGAAATGCCTAACTGATTAAGGAGAAGAAGAACAGGTAAGGGTGAAAAACCGGGTTTTTGAAGTTATATAACTCGGCTCCCTTTAAAGATATCGACTTGAATCTTTCAAAAGGCACTTGCTGCACTTGAAACGAAGCTCCGTGCAAAATTTCAAGTCAATCGGCGAAGGTGGAGAGGCTGTAGCCTTGACCGACTGAAAAAAGTAGAAAAACATGGTAATTGGTTTTTGAAGTTATATAACTCGGCTCCCTTTAGACCTAGCGACTTGAAACTTTCAGGGCTTTCTATTATCCACACCAAAAAGATCCATACCAAATTTCAAGTTGATCGGTCTACTAGGAGCTATGATATGGCCATAATTAGCCTAAATTACCCTAAATTTCAGTTTTTTTGTCCCTAATTTTTTTTTGGGTTGAGATAATTGCTTATTTCGTTCAAATGGCACTGAGCCATGCTATAAAGAAGGTATGTAAAAAAATTCAAGTCGATTGGTCCTTTTACCCAGGCTGTAGACTCGTCAAAGTGGACAGAATTTTCCTAAGGTTTCTGTTCTTTTGTTTCTAAAACTTTTTTGGGTTGAGATAATGGGTCAAATCTTATATAAGGCTCTGTCTCAAGGTTAAATGAAGCTCTGTGCAAAATTTCAAGTCAATCGGTCAACGTGGAGAGGCTCCAGCCTTGCCTGTCTGAACAAGGAGAAGGAGAAGAAGGAGAAGAACAATCTAAGGCCGAAAAACAGGGTTTTTGAAGTTATGTAGCTCGGCTCCCTTTAGACCTATCGATTTGAAACTTTCAGGGCTTCCTAATATACACTCAAAGAAGACCCACACCAAATTTCAAGTTGATCGGTCAAATAGGAGCCGAGATATGGATACCTCGAAAACGCGTTTCGTGACGTCCGGTAAACATGGACTCGGCATTGTTCGTTTTCTCAACTTCTTTGCTTGGCGGGGCGGAACGCTACCGCGTTCCTAGACATAATTCTTAGATGCCTTGCATTCGCTTTGGCAGCCAACCTGAAATGGCTCATTACTTTACTGTAGTACCACCACTAAGTACTCATCACCACCAATACTACCTGTATCATCTAATTCTCAGAAGCCTTACAAAAAGCTCCCGCCAAGAGCATTGAAAGAAGCGAAAAGCTCCCTGCAGGTGCAACAGATCACTCAATCATTCAGTACTATACATTTTCATAAGTATTTTCATCTAATTTATATATTTTCATCCACTGTTTATATTTCAAAACTATATCATTCAATATACAAATTATCAAAATATAATTTGTGAGTGACAGACAACGACGAACCAAAAATAACTCTCCAGTAGCAGTTGTCATAAAATCAGCTAATTCATTTAATCAAACATAGTAGTGGCCAAAAAGTTAAGATCGTGAGAAAATTGGATTGTTCACAGAATGTATCTAGTTCAGTGTTTCAAATCGGTTAGCAAGTTGGGAGTTGGTATTGCTGCATTTATATTCAAGGTGTGCCCCCTCGTCGAGAGTAGTTGGCGAGTCTTGCCCTGGGGAACTCCATAACGATACAAGTTCGAAATTTATGTATCAGCCCGGAATCACCGGGGCCCGAGATTAGTATAACCAATATGGCTCTATTGTTGAGAAGTGGTTTACTTGATATAGCCCTCTCTCTCAACTACATAAATCGATGAGCTCAGCTATCACAAGATACATATAATTTGAAATTCCCAATTTCACTGAACTCATTATTTTTTTCCTTGACTCACTAGTGGACGCTATGCGTTACTCCATACCGCATCTGTGCAATGTCTGAGAGAGGGCGGTATATCTCCCTTTGATGTCAGTGACGCTCATTGGAATTCCTAGAACAGACCCCCTCGACTAAATTTGACAACATTTAATGTTCTTCCCCAAGTGCTATTGGTACGTAGGTACCCCATAAATATACCCTTTAAAATAATTAAGTAAAAAAAAAAAAAAAAAAATAAGGATCTTCATCCGTATTTGTATTTTGGATTATTACGATTATCTTGGATAATGAACCATTTGAATCGACCAAAGAAAAAAAATTGTTTAACAGGGGGGGTAAATTTGTTGGTTTACGTTTCAAGATACGTAGATTCAGAAGACCGATCGGTTCAATATTCATGCTGGCCCAGCTGATTCGAACAGCACACGGTTTCAGACGTCGAGTTAATTATTGGTAATAATAATTAATAATTATAATAAGTAAAAATTATTAATAACTAACAATAATTATTAATAATATTTACTACTTGATAAAATAATTAATAATTAATGATAATTCGTAATAATAATTAATTCATCATTCAGTGATATAGACGGAAGGGTGATCTGCATAAAGAAGATAATAAACCGTTGTGCCAAGGATTCGCAGAGTTTTTTCATTCTTCATGGGGAAAACCCGTTCTAATATCAGCTTTTATGATATGTTTGATTGATAATTTATATTTTGGCTCATTTTTGGTTTATTATCTTCGATAATGAACCATTGGAATCGCCCAAAGAAAAAAATTTTTTAACCCCCCCTCAAAATTTGTTGGTTTACGTTTCAAGACACGTAGATTCAGAAAATCGAATAAAAAAAAATCCGTCCGTCCGCCGTACGCCGTACGCGTTGAGCTAAAATTACGAAATTTGGTTTCTGGGTTTGGACCAGCCCCACAATGATCCTCGAAACTTTTCATAACCCTAGGTCAAGGGGAAGGGGTTCAAAACGAAATTTAAAATTTCGACAATGTCATATCTCCAAATATTTAACTGAACCGTGTAATGTTTAGTTCACTTTTGAATGACCTGAAAAATTACGAATCTTTTAAGACCAATTGGATTTTTGTGCGACCAGCTGTTCGTTCACAGTGAGCGCGCAAAGGTTTAGGAAAAACACTAAACTTTCGCGCCGAAAACGGCCGTTATGTGACCCAACCACCAGACGCCCAGAATAAAACTACCTTTTTTCATCTTCCCGGTAAACTACAGTCTAGAAATTTTAACCGTGAGTCGGGGATAGACCACATTGCAATATTTACTCGGTTTCTCATCTGTAAAATTGTTTAAATAATACCTTTTTGTAATAATACAAATTAAATTTTGATGATGAGCTATTGACTTGAAATTTTAAAAATAGGTTAGAACTGGATAACAATGCAATATTCACTCGGTTTCTTGTCTGTAAAATTGTTTAAATAATACCTATTTGTTTAAACAAATTAAATATTGATGATGAGCTAGATACTTGAAATTTTAAATATAGGTCTGAAATGGATGACATTTCATTATTCACTCGGTTTGTATGACATGGTATGAGTATGGTATGGTATATTATTGTATGTATGATTTGGTATAATACAGTATGGTATGATAGGAAAGAAATTCGTATGGTATGGTATGAGTACGGTGAGAATATGGTATGGTGCCGATTTGCAATACAGTCTGGTATAGACAGAAGGGTGATCTGCACAAGGAAGATAATAAACCGTTGTGTCAAGAATTTGCAGAGTTTTTAATACAAGTTTTGATTAATTTCTACTACTAATTTTGATAATGAATCTCGAACCACTTTTCTGGTGTGACTAGTAAATTTGAGCTTCATGTTTGTATAGTTATCGTCATTATCTGACAAATATCAACTTCTTCTATCCCTCCATTAATATAGAACTCTGTAAATTCTTTACTCAACGGTTTATTATCTTCTTCATACAGATCACCCTTCTGTCCAGATCATGATAATGATAATGATATAATAATTATTATTACGAAATATCATTAATTATTAATTATTTTATCTGGTAGTGAAAATGATTAATAATTATTGTTAGTCATTGATAATTTTTATTTATTAAAATTAACTCGACTTCTGAAATCATGTGTTGTTCGAATCAGCTGGGCCTGTATGAACATTGAACCGATCGGCGGCCTCGCGATTCACCATCATGTTGACATTTTTGATCCGCTCCAACTTTGAGCCCTCATTGTGAACGAACGGCTGGACGGTCTGAAAAATTCTAAAAAGTAAACTCTATCTAAATGTGAACTAAAAAATACACCGTTTCATTGAAATTTTTTGAGGTTTTTAACATTCTCAAAATTTCAAAATTCGTTTTGAATGTTATGAAAAGTGTCAAGGATCATTGTGCGGCTGGTCCGAACCCGAAAAAAAAATTTCGTAATTTTAGCTCAACGCTAACTGGGTAAAGTGCCGCGGACGGCAGATTTTTTTAATTCGATTTTTGGAATCTATCTCGAAACGTAAACCCTGAAAATTTGAGGAGGGGAGGCGGGGGGGGGGATTTTTTTTTCATGTTTGATTACAAAGGTTCATTATCGAAGATAATAGACCAAAATAGATTCGAAGACACAAAATAGTGAAAAATGATAGAAAATGAATGTGATGTACAGAGTGACGCTAGCACCCACTAACGTGACTCTTATCTAGGGGAGCCAACTGAACTTTTTTCAGAAGTATAGTACTTCTTTTTGATGATTTGTACTTTGTACTTTCTTTAAAAAAATACGCTAAAATACTTTTTTTCAATAATCGGGCTCATTTATCGTCATGAATTTGAAATTCCTAATTTTATTTCCCTGCCTAGCAGAGTTGGGCAAATACTAGTTCTAAAACTAAATACTAAAACTAAATTAGTTCGAAACTGGAACTAAAAACTGAAACTATTAGTTTCAGTTCGACTTTCGAAACTAACTTTTGGAACTAAATTAGTCTTAGTTTCAACAGCTGAAACTAAAACTAATTTAGTTCCAAAAATTGTTTTCGAATGTCGAACTAAACATTTAATTAGTTCTTAGTTTCAAATGCGAAACTAAAAACGAATTAATTTTTAGTTTCAACTTTAGTTCAACTAAATTTTTAGTCGAATAACCCAACTCTGCTACCTAGTAAATAGCGACCTTTGACCCCGACCGAGAGGGGGTCGTTACTACACTAGGATTTCAGTGTCCACCACTGAAGAGACGAGTAAATAAATATGCATTTGCTGCAACAAGAATTTCTTTTATGAAATCGATGTATTGAGTTTTTTTTACCAATAGCCAAGTATGGAAACAAAGTTATAGAAATATTTGATGAACAGTACCTATAAGGTGCTGCTCATTTCCGCATGTTGAAATGGAGATGATGAACCGAGGAATTCTGAATTTTCTTTCGGCCGTACTTTTTTTTTAAAGTAAATACTTTTTTTTCAATAATTTTCAGAACCCTACCCTCATCATAGCGCCCACTAGTTGGTTTATTATAAATGTAATTGATGAAGCCTAATTTTTGAGGTAGCTTGCGGCCGAATGTTTTGGTGGCTCACTTGGTGGCTCGGATAGACAGAGAAACCCAACTATGTGCGATGAGGACGCCTCAAGCTAAATGTTCGGGTCAAATTCTGTTCATCCTAAGATTACAATTGACTCATTACATGGACTCCTGGACAATAAAATACATATTGATAACTATAACTACCTTCTTAACATTCCGTTGTGTGTGTCCAAACGTGAAATTCTCGCAAAACTAATAACTCCTGTTTATTCATCCAAAGTCAATGACTTTTTGAGGATAGTGCACCTCAACCCTAGACGGTTCCATATAAATCTTATTGGAGCTAGACCGCAACTTACGGTTTCGCCCCTAACTGCAGGAAAAATAGTTTTGATAGGTGGAACTTCAGAATTTGGTGAGGACTGAACCCTAGATAGTCTCATATGACTTTTATCCAAAGTGGGGAAAAACCTCCGGCTGCGTATGCGCATAGCATGAACTATCATAACACCTAGTTCTCCAGTTCAATACCAATAACCATGGTTACTTTCTAACACCAATGATTAGCTTAGGTAAGCGCACTGCGTATCGTTGGAATGGTCAGTTCGTATGGACACATTTCGTTTGGTCACAGTTCAAATTGGTCAGATTGCTACGTTTTCAGAGCGGTTAAGCTGGCAGGGTGTTAATACTGTCACAAAATCCGCCGTTTGGTCCAACGAAACTCGTATATTCAACAACAACCTATCTTTTTAGATCAAAAATTTAAACAGTTCTAGAAATCCAAGTCAACAACTCCGAAACTAAACATGTGATGAATTTCCATCACAATACTTACAGAAGTGCTGGTGGAGGTGGTGGCTGTGTTAGCAGGTTCGCTAGCCAGCAACTGCTGGAGATGGGACACGTGGTGAGTCTTTGTGGTAGGTGTGGACGGGACGGGATCGGATGATGCTGTGCTCGCTGCTGCTGTGGATGTCATGTTAGGGGGTGGAGCGTACTGGATGCAACTCTGTGTAGATTCTTCTTCCTTGACAATCGTCACAGGCGTTGAAGGGGATGACGTTGTGCTGCTAGGGATCTGCATCCCGCTGTGGTGGTTTTCTGTGTGACGTCTCAGCGACCTCGCGTCACAGTAAGACTTCCCACATCCCTCAGCTCGACACTCGTATGGCTTTTTGTTCCGATGAGTGAGCATGTGACCATTCCTAATAACAGAGAAAATATGGAAACATTACAAAAATTTGGGGCACACCTCGATGGTTTGATTTGCATAGCATCTGGTGATATTTCAAATCCAATAAATGTCTCGAGAAAGCATAAGAATCTTGTGAAAGGTATGAGTTTGGTTTGGAATCGAGCAAGGAAAAAAAATTAATCCCCCTTCCCTCCTCAAATTGTGTTTGTGTACGTTTCAATATACGTAAATTCAGAAAATCGCATTAGAAAAAATCGTCCGTTTGCTTTACACCGTCCGCACCCCTTTCCCCAGCCATTCGTTTGCAATGAGGGCTCGAAGGGTAATAAAAACTCATCAAAATTACCGTGAATCTGGACAATCATACTGGGAAACAGCTGATTCAAACAACACATGGTTTGGTTACATCGAGTTCCTTGTTTTCAGATACTTTTCGTATCTACAGAAAAAAGGTAATTTCGAATATTTGGTGGTAGGTACTTCCTGTTATAAATTTTTGCGTATATAGGTACAAGAAAAATTCCAGAATTATATTAGTAAAATTTAATTGTGAATGGTTTATCATGAATATAAATTTGTAATAAAAAATAAAAATTAACAATATTCAATAAAACAGAATAGCGATCTAGACGGAAGGTGATCTGAACAGAAGATAATAAACTATTGTCCAAGAATTTGTAGCGTTTTTCCATTTTATAATCCACTCCTCCCACCACAAACTTGGTACCTATGTGGAGGTACAACAAGAATAAGCTGCTGAATGGAAAATCCAGAGTCTCACCAATTTATGGAAGACAACGATATAGGTAGTGTCTATGGTAGTCCATATTAAGGTAGTGATTGTTGCAACGTGGTTATGTATTGCCAAACAGATAAACTAATTTAAGGCTATTAAAAAAAAAAAAAAAAAAAAAAAAAAACGGTCGCGCATTTTGAGCTCCTTGGTGTGGAAATAAACAGAGAAAGCGGAACAAGAGCAGTGGAATAAATCATGTAATCATTATCAGCTACCTAACATAAAAAACTTATGGCCTGGAAGGAATGGCCGCTCTGCCTCCCAGTCCCCACAATACATTTTTGTATAATATCCGTTTGTGCAACAGTTCCTTTCCTTCCTCCAATATCTCGTATAAAAATTTGAATTCTCTCTCCATTATTTAATGTTCTACTTCTGTTTCATAGCGGTGTCTCGATAAACATTCATCCCAGGGATCATTTGGAATCTCAGACAGGCATTCTGTGCAACTTGTAATTTATTAAATTGTTCTGCTGTAAAATCCATATACATGATACTACTGTAGTCAAGTTATTGAAACAGCATTACTTGAACTAATTTCACCTTGACATTCGCGATAGATGATTCGCTAATCTCCTAAGTTGATACAAGCTTGAATAAGTGGATGGATTGAGTGGATGCGCACTAAAAATTTAGATGCTAATAATGTAATTCGTGCAAAAAAAAAAAAAAAAAAAAAAAACTGATTAAGAATCTACTATCTACAGGTAATCATGTGACTTATGTGAATATGTCGCTTGCGACGTACATCCACGGTCGTGTTGGAACTTCTTCCATCAATATAGTTTCGTGAGGTTTGTCGTTATAGAATCTTTGGCATGCCGAAAATTCTTTGCATAATTCAGCTATGTTTGGCCAAACACATATTCTCTAGCCAGCTGTAAACATGACTCGAGGCTCTTATGGGATTCCCGAGCCGAACAACTGCTTTTCTCATACTACTTGAAATTATTATTTTGATTCCTTTGAAGAAATTATTATTAATCTTAAATCTTAATCTTAAATTATTCTTAATTCTTCTCTGAAAGAATGGTACGTTTGCATTACAGGTTCTAATTCGTTCCTCTTTTTGTTCCATCCTGACAGTATGTTGTCTTTGAGTTGGATCATCGCATCATCTGTGTTGTTGATCTCTTGAAGTTTGTTGATGTTCGATTTAGACACTGAAACAACTACTTGGATTTCAATGGATGGCTGTACAACTCCCAGCGTTGTTAGGGGTTGATCAGGGTAGATCTTTTGCTAACAAAAACTTGAAGGAGTTTTGTGCTCAATCCCAGATTGAATTTCATTTCATTGAAACTGGGGCAAGCAGAAGTAATGAGCAGGTAGAAAGATGGATGAGAGTTTTGAAAGATATGTTGACAGGTGTAGAGTTCGATGATAATACTTCTTGGTAGCAAGCTGTAGGTGATGTGCAGTTAGCCATCAATCGCGCCCCTCATGGAGTCACTAAATGTTCCCCCCCTCTTGGATGGGGTAACCTCGAGCACGAAGTGCATTCAGTGAGACAAATACCCTGGCCTGATACGTGATGCTTTTGTTCAGTATGGAACATGCTTTTGTTCCTTGTCCATGATATCCAATGCTCCCTCAGTCTGTTGTCTAGAATTTCTCTTTCTCGTACTGTTTTCGTATGGTTTTGGGTCTTCTTGCCCTGTGGCTATGACATTTCAACCAGTGTGTACCTAACAAGTGATAGAGTCCCTATCAGCAACGGTCAGTTGGACCTGCGCTTGCTATATGCCTGGGACCTTGTTTCCATGTCCCTCCCTGGACGATGAGCTGGTTCTGCTCTTTGCTAGTTTTGCATGACCCTTGTTAGGGCTTATGTTATCCTCTGGTGAGGACTGACCGCACCCTTCTTTTTGTTTGTCTCTTCCAGCTGCTGCTGTCATTGAGGACAACGGCGTTGTCAGGAAGGCCGTGTTGGAGTTCACAGGATTATCGTATACGATCGTCTAGCGGAGCACCCTGAGCATAGAGGAGGAAGAAGGAAGGAATAGGAGAAGTCCTTTACTTCAGGAGTCCATTCTCGTGTGTCTGCAGTTGGTCGATACGAGCCGACCAGTTTGGACCGTTGACCAGGCAGTTTCGCCGTCCTGTCGTTATTAGCTTTTAGTTATTATTTGAGTGCGTCTCACAGTTATCATAACTATCAATACAGTTCTTTCCGTATTCAGTGCGTTTTAATCATGCATCAAGACCTCAAAGACGGAGAAGTGAAAGACCAGTAGGTACTAGAAAATGGAAGTTATTGTTTTCTTTCTCCCACATAGGTATATATATATATATACACATATAATTTTTGGTGTCTTTTGGCAGTGGATTCAGGATGGTCTGAAACGGATTTTGGTATGAAAATTTTTCGAAAATTCGAATCAACTAAAATTACATAGTAAGTAATGCGTTAGAAAATATGAGGCTGATGTGTTCCAGATGGCTATACCGTGTTTTCTTCATAATTCCGTTTGGAATATTGAATACAAGCACGCACCGTTGATGAAGGACATCAATCCTTGAAACAGTTTGTCTTTCCTCATCTGATCACCGACTGTTGCTTATCACTTTTACAATCTTTTATTGCAATACGGTCTATTCATAAGAGCTATACATCCCTATTGAGTTGTACCTCAAGTAACGTGGGCGAAACATCAAATGAGGATCGCACTAATATACGAGAGCATCAGAAATTGTTGTATGAATAATTTTTGTTTACATAGATTCAACCTTCCTGGCTCTTTTTTTTCTTCATTGTGCTCATATCGATTCTTAATAGTACAGTCTGATTTATGATTGCCGTACATTGTCATTACCTACCGAATGCTATGTAGAGCCGGATCCAATAGCCATTTTCTCAGAGGTTTTATGGGGATTAGGAGGTGTGAAAGATCGAGCAATAAGGAATATATCAGAGCGTTTATGGCATGCCTTGCATATCATCTCTAACTGTACATAAATCAACGGGTATGTCAATAAGAATCCCTTTTTCCCGTCTTGCCCCACCCCTTTTTCAAGGGGGTTTTCACACCAATTTCCTCTTTCATTTATCTTAGAAATGGGAACATAGGACAGGGAGAATGCAGCTCATGGGAGTCTACCAAAGTTGGGAGGGAGAGCTGTGGAAACAGCCAATTCACCGGCTTCTATAAAATATGGTTGCTTGCCCTACTGGGTGACATCTATGGAATTGCAGGCTGATTCTCTAGCGATTTTCGGACGAGAATGCTTTTCGTTCAGTTCTATCTTACTGAAATGTAGCAACAGGTCCGTTAGTTAATTTATTTTCAATCAGATTCATCTAACCCTTCCCACTACTGCAAATGTACATTTTCAATGTAAATGAAAATGGCACGAGCAGTGAAACAATACATTTTGAAGAGAAATCTTAAATTCTTTTGTGAACACGCCAACCAGTTTACAAAACATACCTACAAGATCTTGAAATAGAGCGATACAAGTTATGGCTCATTGGCTTAGCCAGATTAGTGTCGTTATACCATAAGGACCGATCATAAACAATCGACTGTAAAGTGCAAAACGACCAGTTCAAAAGTTGACTTGAATGTACACGGGCAATAGTGTATTTCTAGCGAATGATCGAAGAAAAGGAAGCTATAGATCTCGTCCAAAATTCTTAAAATTGGAATTTCAGAAAACGTTTTACACCAAAATCCGTCTCGGACCATCGCGAATTCATTGCCAAAAGACACGAAAAATCATCAGATTTCTATATGTGTCATTCCAGATGATACTCTCGAATTTTCACAAAAACTCGGTCTTGTTAATCGAAACGAGCAGAATCAGGCCACTCTAAGGGGTGGCCTGATTCCCTAATTCCCCATAAATCCAAAATTGAACCTGTCCGGCAAGTGACACCTCATTTCAAAGAGTTTTCAACGCTTAACCCGATGGTGAAGTCAGAATCGTATTCCGTTCTCAAACTGGATCACTTCTAAGATGAAGAAACGTGGTTGTTACTTGAGGTGTTCTTCACGGTTCGTATCAGCATTGAAATTCTGACTTCACCATCGACATTTGTTTTAAAACCAGTAAAATGGAGAAATTTTACACATAACCAGTTATTTCTTATAGCCATGCTGCATGACTACGGATTTTTCAGTACACACTTGTAAATATTTTTCGACCGGTGTTTTTCGCTTTTGGTTCTTTATTTTTAATAATGAACAATTTTAATTTACCAAATGAGTTTCAAGATACGTAAAATTTTAATTGAAAAAAAAAAAAAATCCGCCAACCTATCAGACGCCAATTTTCACATCGGGTGCGAAATGTTATGTGCGGATTCTACTTCTGGATACGTCAGCCCATTATTAAAGTGTGAATGTATTTTTCAAGTTTATTCATTTTTTCTCTTTCAGAGAAGCTAAACGCATGCATATAAAATGTTATAAAAATATAGCGATGGATACAAAAGTTGATGTTCTAAATATAGGAGGTGGCGTTCTTTTGTTCGAATATTCACTCCAAACGCAAGCGGGACCACTGCTTGACCGGAATTCACATTTTATTTATTATTTATTATTTATTTTTTTTTTATTCGAAAATTTATCACTCAACCCTTTCGAGTGGGATGAACTTATCGAATAAAATATAATTTCGGGTCGATTGAGGAATTGCGGAAACTGTCACATCCGCATGCTCCGAGCGCTCGGAATTGTGGGGGATAAGACGGGAGAAGTTGGTTGTATAGAAAGCATAAATCTTCGTAGGCAATAACTCAACAAATCGCATTTGAAACGGGTGTTTTGACGCAGGCTAACCCCCCCCCCCCTCCACCTCTCACACACCCATCGTACACCGCATCCGGCGTTCCCATCGCCTTCAGTTCGATCCTTTTCAAGCCTCCTCCGTCGAAGCAATCGGCGGTGTTTCAACGCATCCAGATTATATGGCACCTATGGGCGTACTCAAGCCTTTCCCGCTCATCCCGTTCCGCCGACTACCTCCAACTCCACCCAGACCGTCCCAGTTCCCATTCATAACCCTCCCCCATTCTTTTTTACCGCCACAAAAAATGGTAATTCCGTTATTATACGTCTGCCCTCTCCCTTCCTCGTTGTACCAGCTCAATTCCACTAAAACTTTATGCGTCTCCGCCCCTGCCGCCTTTCCAGGCTTAATTAAAATTTGTATTAAAACTCATCGTGGATGCAAACTGTTTTTGCGGTGCTTCAGCTGTGAGCCCCTGATCTCTTCTTTACTTTTTGGTTTCTTGTTTATTTAGAATGAACCAGTATATTATACTGATTTTGCACTGCTGGATGGACCATTGGAATATTAAGAAATCATAACAACTTAGTTCAGAGGGAAATTGAGATTTCTATTTGAATCCTCCTCAATCGTAAGTAACACTAATGATCTAGCCTCCATGAATGGTTTTCTCATACTGAGATGGTAGAGTTTCAGTTACGCAGCATGATCAATTTATAGTTATTTGATACGACTTTGGCCAATTGTCAAATACAAATCTGGTTTGGAGTGTTCTGAATGCATCTATACATTTTAACAACGTAACATACATGGAGGTACCTAAGCGTATGATGTTTCATTGAGCTCATCCGATTTCCGTCATCAATTTCAGCACAAACAACTCTGAAAGTTCTTGGTTCATCGGTTTATTATCTTCTTTATGCAGATCACCTTTCTGTCTAGATCACTAAATGATAGATTTTTGAATTATCTGGATTGTTTAACTTCCTATGGTTTCACCAGTTTGATCAACTCGCCGACTACAGCTGTATCGTGTTTAGATCAAATTTTTGTGAAATTTGATCTTGCTCTCTTGAAAGGTTGCGGAGCTTCTTAGTGGGCAAGCAATATAACAGATCATAATGCAACCCTTTTGACTTTCCAAAGCAGCCTCGCACGTTCAAGTGACCGAACTAGTCCGCCATTACATCTGTGAAAAGGCTAAACGAGGGAAAACTAACCAAAAACGTCGATAAGATAAATTTGGCTACAGTATACGCTTTCACTGAAACCAATTCAGCGTTTAATGAGTTTATTTATATACTGTCTTAAGCAGTTCCCTTATCCTATAATTTTTCGCATAATATAGTCCTGAAGATAGAAATTTTGCGAATTCTTTTGATTATCTTTGTTGTGCAGATCACCCTTCTGTCTAGATCACTAAATGATTAAGGTTAATTATTATTATGAATTAGCATTAATTATTATTAATTATTATCAAGTGGTGTTAATTATGATTAATTACAAGCCCCCCCCCCCCTCCCCCAAATTATCAGATCCTTAAACCGGACCCGCATGTCTCTATGTATTTTTGGTTGCTGAATCCGAATCTGGGGTCAAAAAAAGTCGGACACCCCTGAAAAAATAGCCAAAAACACCCACAGAATGGGGTGAATCCTAGGAAAACTTTGAAGTAGGCATTATTATCTTGATGAATCCTGTTTTTAAGTAATCCAATTATAATAAGGGTGAATTGTGGGGTTAACATTTTACTGGTACAATTCAACCCCCAAAGGGGTGTAAACTACCCCCTTATGTTACCAAATCGATCGAGAAAAAAAAACCAATGGTTTTCACTGTTTTTTTTTTCAAACAAGATAACTTTATTGCATAAATGCATTACAGTTTAGATAATTACACAGGTACTTATAATAATATCACATGGCACATGTTTGGGAGTCCAAGTCCAATGACTTTCTCCCATTATAAGTATAATAATTCAGGTTGGTATTTTATAATGATGATAAGTTACTGTTATGATGGGTTAGCGAAGTGAAATTGATATGGTGTTATGCGTTGCCGTCTTGGGTTGTGGGGAGAAGATCGGTATGGCGTTTACGTTTTAATCTGCGATTTGGGCGGTCTGGTGGAACTGCTTCAAGTATGCCAGTTGCTAGAGGATTTTGGTGGTTGTGGAGTCGGTGATGGAAACGAGAGTAAGAGGCTTGCAGAACTTCCTGTACAGTTGGAATTTCAACGTCCTTATGGAGATTGGAGTTTCTGATGTACCACGGCGCGTTGGTAATGACTCTCAAGACACGGTTTTGAAATGTTTGAACCCGTTTTATCTGTGAATTGGACGCACCCCCCCATACTTGGCTGCCATACTCCCAGATGGGTCTGATGAGCATAAGGTATATCAAGCGCTTTGTATCGATTGGCAGTGGGGACTGCATCCCTAGAAGTGGCTTGAGTGTTCGGAGACGATGGCGGCATCTTGTGAGAATGGAAGTAATATGCGCGTCGAATGTCAAGCGTTTATCTAGCATTACTCCCAAGTAACGGACTTTTGTTTCAGCGGGGACAACTTCGTCACCAATGCTCAATTCAGGCTCGTCGTAGGTGCGGAGGTAGGTGAATATTACAGAGCAGGATTTTTGAGGGTTTAGCTTCATTTTCCATCTTACGGCCCATTCATTCAGGTCGAAAGCAAGCTCTTCAAGCTCCAATCCCGCTCTTTCACCTCTGGGCGAGCTGCAAAGTGCGGGGGTTCCCCAGGGGAGCGTACTGGGCCCGCTATTATACCTAGTGTATGCTGGTGATATCCCCGCCTCCCCTGCAGTGACCACCGCGCAATTTGCGGATGACATGGTTTTCCACTGGCTTATTTTTTGTTAAAATCCATACTCGGGGAGTTTTCGAGGTCACTGATTACGAATTCGCGTTTAGATTTATGCAATTCGTAGATGACGCCACCATACGCATGCGCA
The DNA here is from genome assembly GCA_963920205.1 of Stenodema calcarata. Taxonomy (NCBI): domain Eukaryota; kingdom Metazoa; phylum Arthropoda; class Insecta; order Hemiptera; family Miridae; genus Stenodema; species Stenodema calcarata. The sequence continues at coordinate 16,093,407 of OY986048.1, read as the reverse complement.
GACGCATGCGCAGTGAGAAAAGTGTCAAAGACTCGATGGATTCTCATGAAACGTTGTACTCGAGAGCAATTTGTTACAAACGTTTGAGATTTAACTATGTTATGTGATAGTTAAATCTCAAACGTTTGTAACAAATAGCTCTCGAGTACAATGTTCCATGAGAATCCTTCCATTCTGCAACACTTTTCTCACTGCGCATGCGCCTACAAATTTTATGAATCTGAACTCAAATACTTAATCAGCGACCTCAAAAACCACCATGTACCACGTTTCGTGAGAATCCATTGAACCTTCGACACTTTTCTCACTGAGCATGCGTCGTACGGTGGCGCACCTACAAATTGCATAAATCGAAACGCGAATTCGTAATCAGCAACCTCGAAAACCCCCGAGTCCGGATTTTCACAAAAAATAAGCCAGTGGAAAACCGTTGTGTCAAGAATTTGCAGAGATTTGATTTCCTAACGCACCTTGAGACGTAAACCGAAGATGATGAACCAAAATAGTTTTTGGGTAAATCAACGAACGTTTTGGTGAAGAATAAGAAGTCTTATTTATACATTCGGGTGATGTTTTCACAAATTAGCACATTTACGTTGCCACAACGTTCTACCTTCCGAAGTAACGTTGCACATAATCTATATGCACGTAATGTAATAGTCTGCAACGCTATGGGGACGCATTTCAGCTGTAGGGACGTTCCGGGACTACATAAGATTTTAGATGTGTGTAAAACATGTAACATTCACCAGCTTGGTATTGCCAACGTCGCGTTGATAACGTTATGCGGATGTACACAATACAACTACATGCATAGATGTTGCTCCTCATTGACGCTGAAATATAACCTCATTGGAAGTTAGCTATGACCAACGATGGTCGGTATTGCATTCAAAATGAATCTTCAGCACCAAGATTGATATGAAAATGTGGTTATTGTACCGGGACCGATCTGGGTTATGCGGTATATATGCTGGATTGTCGTGAAGGCCTTCCACATCTGTAACGTATGGTTTTCGTATGTGTTTACCTAAGTTTTCGCATGGTTTACCTAAGTCACTCAAATTAATGGCATTCATTTGCCTGACAACTGAGATCTGGTTACATCATGATTTTTCTTTTATTGTAGCGCCAATCACATACATACCACGTTTGTTAGATAAACTCTCGTCATGTTGTGATGTATATATCATCATGAAACCAATGTATTCCATACCAATTATACTCTCAGTTTTCTAAATTTAGTGGAGCCTATACTTCGTGCCAAGTGAATCAGAAAGAAAAATCATGGACACATCGTACACAGGAGGATTCACTGTTCACTATCAATGACTCCTCCGTTCCCTCGTTAAATCAGGGAGCCGTGATGTGAAGCATTCGAGAAAGGGGGTGTGGGGATTGTGTTGCATGGCGTTGGCGGAGGGGGATATATGAAAGGGCGTATGAGTACGTGGGGACTCGCAGTGTGGTGGGAGAATGGCCACTTTATAATGATTATCTGGACGCATTGGGTCCCTGCCCTTCTTCCTCACTCCTCTGTTTAGGAGGGGTGGTGAGGATAATTCGGTCTTGATTGATCACGTTACCTCCAATTCACCTGGTCCCACTGTGCTGACCGCTCATCCCCACTGAAATTATGATCTGGAAAATTCAGTCGAACAGACAATGAACGATTTAGCCTCCAAGTGCTACTATGCTACTTGAAATGAACTCCAAGAGCCACAATAGTATTTACTCGAGGTATTCCAACAACTAGCACCTGATATTAAAATAAGCACAGGAAACAGACTTAAGTATAGTTTTAACATCTGGTAGTTCACATTGAGTTTAATTCCACAGCGCTTCATTATTTGTACTTGGAACTGAGTATGTGAAATACTTATTTGTCTGTACCACAATGATATCATCATTCATCGTGGTCTTATTAAAACGAATCTCAGATAAATTGTAAAGAATATTTAGAGTATAAATTAAGGACTCCGCTCGAAAGTCAAAAATGAAACAAGATTTTAAAATTTTAGACGATAGAATTTCGAAAGTGGACTCCATTATGTCGAATCTTTTGATAGTTGCAAGGAGTGGGATGTACCGTCTTCTCATTATTATAAATTAAACCCATACTTATACTCTCGTGCAGTTTCCATCCAGGTACTTAATTATATACAAGGTGAAGCTATGCATGAACGATATTTCTTCTACTTGAATAAAGAAGCAATACAATCATAAATATAATGCATAATATAACTTCAAATAGGTATGTCTTCTGATTCCAACTATTCTTCCAATTTCAAATACTTATTATCAGTTTTCAATATTTTTCGATGTTAAACTTATTTTCAATATTATTGAACCCCGTGATTCCCAGGTCTGGTTGAAATCCTATTCCAACGAATTTGCTGTCCGGTGTAGTACGATTTACCGGATATCGGCAGTGAATGCAGACAACATCATGAGCTCCAAATCACAGGCGAAATAAACTTCTAAATCGCGTTCTTTGGGCTCGGGGATTTCAGGGTTGATACCGACCACAGAGGTGTATTCTACTCATTAAAAAAAAGAAAAAAATCATTTTAGGCAAAAAAAATTGAACTTACTCGCTTGATAACTGTAGTGATTTAAAGTTAACATTACCAAATGGTAAGGTTTATAGAAGGCACATACTTTGCTAGTATAAAACAAATGCATGGTTATTCCTCATCCAATGTGGTTGGATAGATTGTCTTGATCATTTTGAATATGAGCTCTGAATAAATCGAACACAAACCCATACTGATTTGAAATGGGAACCTGATATGACCGAAGCCAATAGGGGAAATGTCTACTTTGAAACAAACTTCACGACTGCCACGTGGGAATGGTTACAGTTTTATCGTTCCTTATGTCATTCAAAAGTAAGAAAATAAGGTTTCCTCTGGATAGACCGTCTCTTCTGCTGTAAAAACAACTGGAAGATCGAGTTCATTCAATATTTTCTTATCGGCCCAGCCGCGTTCTGTACGTATTACACCTTGATCTTATGGTTTCCTTCCTAGTCACATGAAAGATGATATATTAACACATAATTATTACCTGAGTGTTTTTTCTACGATACTTGTTCTTACGTACCTATACGAATATATATTGTTATTCCCCATATTTTTGAAACGCAGCGCTATGAGAATAAATAAACATACGGCTAGAAATTCGAATCCCCCCAAAAAACAGACTTGAAATTTTGCACAGAGCTTCGTTTCAACATCAGCCAGTGCCTTTTGAAAGTTTAACCCATTATCTCAACCCAAAAAACTTTTAGAAACAAAAAACCTGAAATTTAGGCTAATTTTGGCAATTTTGACGAGTCTACAGCCTGGGTAAAAGGACCAATCGACTTGAAATTTCGCATAGACCTTCTTCATAACATGACCCACTTCAACAACAAAAAGATGTGATATCCCCCCAAAAAACACTCCGTGTAAAAATCACCCCGCCTCGCAAATATCATTCTTCAGAGGCCGGAAAAAGTTATGATATCCACTTTCCCCGCCCGCCCTTTTCCTCATTAAGGGGCTAAGTATAATGAAAAGCTTAACCACTTCACAAGCACCGTACCCCTTTCGAAATCTCCCCTTGGCGCTATTGCGAGACGTTTTTATTACTTCCACAAGCAACTAATACTTGATGGTGGTTAACGTTTTATACAAGTATTAGTTGCTTGTGGAAGTAATAAAAACGTCTCGCAATAGCGCCAAGGGGAGATTTTTTGTTTCTAAAAGTTTTTTGGGTTGAGATAATGGGTTAAACTTTCAAAAGGCACTGGCTGATGTTGAAACGAAGCTCTGTGCAAAATTTCAAGTCAATCCGTGAAGGTGGAAAGGCCTAACTGATTAAGGAGAAGAAGAACAGGTAAGGGTGAAAAACCGGGTTTTTGAAGTTATATAACTCGGCTCCCTTTAAAGATATCGACTTGAATCTTTCAAAAGGCACTTGCTACACTTGGTACGAAGCTCCGTGCAAAATTTCAAGTCAATCGGCGAAGGTGTAGAGGCTGTAGCCTTGACCGACTGAAAAAAGTAGAAAAACATGGTAATTGGTTTTTGAAGTTATATAACTCGGCTCCCTTTAGACCTAGCGACTTGAAACTTTCAGGGCTTTCCATTATCCACACCAAAAAGATCCAAACCAAATTTCAAGTTGATCGGTCAACTAGGAGCCGAGATATGGCCAAAATTAGCCTAAATTACCCTAAATTTTAGTTTTTTGTCCCTAATTTTTTTTTTGGTTGAGATAATGGGTTATTTCGTTCAAATGGCACTGAGACATGCTATAAAGAAGGTATGTAAAAAAATTCAAGTCGATTGGTCCTTTTACCCAGGCTGTAGACTCGTCAAAGTGGACAGAATTTTCCTAAAGTTTCTGGTTTTTTGTTTCTAAAACTTTTTTGGGTTGAGATAATGGGTTAAATTTTATATAAGGCTCTGTCTCAAGGTTAAATGAAGCTCTGTGCAAAATTTCAAGTCAATCGGTCAACGTGGAGAGGCTCCAGCCTTGCCTGTCTGAACAAGGAGAAGAAGAAGGAGAAGAAGAAGGAGAAGAACAATCTAAGGCCGTAAAACCGGGTTTTTGAAGTTATGTAGCTCGGCTCCCTTTAGACCTATCGATTTGAAACTTTCAGGGCTTTCTAATATACATTCAAAGAAGACCCACACTAATTTTCAAGTTGATCGGTCAAATAGGAGCCGAGATATGGATACCTCGAAAACGCGTTTCGTGACGTCCGGTAAATATACACTCGGCATCGTTCGTTTTCTCAACTTCTTTGCTTGGCGGGGCGGAACGCTACCGCGTTCCTAGATGATTACGAATATTATTCGTAGCAATGTGATTGGTAACTACCGAAATATCGCGTATTATCACGCTTCATCCCTCCATTTCTAGCTGGTAGAACACCATCTCACATAATAGGAACAAAAAATCAGTCTTGCGCGATCGCTTTGAGTGGTAACACTCCGCGAATACTGAATCAATCAAAGCATATGAGTTAGCAGCTTAGTTTACGCTTCCTGAAACCTTCGATCAGCAGGCCTCCACCTAGATCTGGACGCATTTAAAATTTGTTCGTAACAAAACAAAATTTGTTCGTAAGGAGAACAATGAAAACGTACAGCAATTGAAGATTACCCAGACCATAGACCACCAGGTGTAGGGGATGAAGGTGCTGACTGATTAAGTGGATTACTCACCGCCTTTCATGATGGATGCAAGATAAGTTACTAAATGTTTTGAAGAGGTGTAACAGAACGTAGGTATATAATTCTATATTAATAAGTACATCACTGACAAACGAATTGCTTGCTCAATGTATTTCTTATTCTTGAGTTACTTTGAAATTTGCCAAAATATTTAATATTTGTCTAATTATCATTTTACCCATTCCCCAAAACAATGTCTCAAGGGTCATGATGAAAGACAAATTAGTAAGTCACACCCCATAGCTTCCACCTCCAGGAAAATACGGCCAGGACCGTAAACTAAACCTTGTATTTTTGTGAGGCATTTTAATAAATACAAACTGTCTCGAATATGGACAAGAAAGCGACAGATTGTGGTAGTACAGCCTAAAATGCGCAGTCATTATATCCACTGAATACAGTGTATATAGTGCCGAAGCTACTTGCCGCCGTTCCTAATTCAATCCAATTCACCTCATTTTCACTCAAAATCAGAGGAATCAGAAATCTGAAATCAAAGGAATATGGAACCAAGAGTGGTCGCTCGATGAACTCATTTGTTCGTCGCGTCTAAACCTAATATTATCGATTTGTCAAATCAAACATCGTGCTGTTCCCCGGTATCATTGGGTGTGTCAGAATCACAATGTTTGAGTTTTAGGACATCCTGTCCTAAGCTCTTCACCGATTACATTGGGTGGTTGTTAAAAATTCAAACGAATAATGAAGAACCGCCCTAATCCAATCTTGCAAATCCGTCAGTGTACTTTCCCTGATTACGTGACCATATTATCAATGACGTTGAACGTAATTATCACAGGTTCCACCGCTAGCATTTTGTGTGGACACATCATAATGAAGACATTGAGCCATTTTATCGAAATTCTCGTTTTCCGATTCATGTCGTACAACAATCAGTACATATCTCACAAAAATGTCACCCTTAAATTCGGTATAGTGCATATCATTTAGCACTAGTTATCAATTGTGACTTGCGGTGTTCACTGGTAAAACATGATTAATCAATTTCTAATCAATCGTCAAAGATATTGTATCTTATAATGGTTGTAGCTTTCCATTGATAGTGTACGCAACTAGACTTGATTTACCGAAATAGTTGGAGAACCAGCATTTACATGGGTTCACTGGAGCAGTCTAATGCTGATCAAAACATTTTCATGACAAACACTGCTATCGATACCACGGTATGTTCACGTGTAATAAACTGTAATATACAAAACAGTTTGCAATTTATCTGGTTGATTTAGTTGAAATGCGTGGTCAATTTCGGTTGACCGGTTCTAATATGTTATGAATTTGGGACTGGGGAATGGGCTTGGGGCGGCCCACATACCGTGGGAGGGACATGTTTCGCAAGACCCGCAAGACTGACGAGAGATGAGGGTGAGGTAGAAACCGAGCGCCGTTCCACACTCCACCGCGGCCTCAACTGACCCCAAACGTACGATTCCACCTGGATTTCTAACATGAATCTCAATTTACTGTTATGGGGAGCTCTATAAACCCTCCCAGGCCTCTTGGGTAATAATTTTGCCCAACTTCGATATTGTAAAGCTGTGATCCCTCCCGTTTAGACTAACGTCAAAACCTCCCGGCAATAAATAAATTGGATACTTCAAGTGTTGTTGGACCCTACCACCGCCTCAACAGTACTTTTATCCCCCCAAAAAACATTTCATGGAAAAATCACCCCGCCTCGTAAATATCATTCAAGAGCAGCCGGAAAAAGTTATGATGTCCACTTTCCCCGCCCGCCCTTTTCCTTCCAATTAAACAGATGTCCTAACCACTTCACAAGCACCGCACCCGTTTCGAAATCTCCCCTTGGCGCCATGGCGAGACGTTTTTATTACTACATATCTATGAACACTAAACTATCTACAATTTTTACACGGAGTGTTTTTTGGGGGCATGATAATTTCAATGATCAATTTCACGGTGACATTTTTGTGAGAAATGTACTGATTGTTGTATGACATGAATCGGAAAATGAGCATCACATATTTTTGTTGTTAAGTTGAAAAGACCTTTGGAATATACAAGAATAAATAATTGATTGCTTAATTATTAAGCAAATTAACAACGTTATAAATTCATTATTTATTAATAAAGTAATAAATTAGTTATTTATCAATAATGTTATAAATTAATAAAATAAACTGTCTGGTGAAATAATGAGGAGGAAGAATTTGGAAAAAAATAATCTCAAGCTCGTATTTGTAGGTTATGTAACTAATGCTGAACATGGACCCACACCCCCGAAACTCCTTCTAGTTACTTGACCCCTGAAAATTTCCCTCATCCCTAATTTGTGATGTGCTCTCGAGAAACACAATGGCTCAAGTATCTACTGAAATGTTGATGCAAGCAATATGAGACGATATGAAGATCTAACAGCATCTGGGTCATTCACTGATAACTGGTGTTTTACACTTTAATATTTACCTGTAAAAAAAGCGTCTTATTGTTTGTTTTTTTAGTCCGAATCTGTTCTCTATATGACTTACTAACAGCTTGTGAAAAATCTCATCATAGAACTTCGTAATTTAGAAGATATGCCATTCTGGTTCAAGGTACTATGTGAGGGAGATAGAAGTGGTTGTGAGGGAGGGAGAGAAAACTGTGCTATAGTGAACGAAATGTAACTAGTTATGTTACTAGTGCGTGTAAGGTTTCCGAAAATCAGTTCTTATCAAATCACAGTCAGAATTATTACCTCATTAATAAATCAGTTCTTACCTTGTCGAACTCAGGTATTTATCATCTTGTGTATAGTCCCAGTGGGAGACCAGTTAACAAATTACTTTGCAGTCGGTGAAGGTACAGCCTAATTTTCACATTGAACGCTGACAACTCGAAAATACATATCTTATGCTAAGGAACACCGGTAACATCGATCTAGAACTTTTTCTGAGTTTCATTTAACACGGTGGAAATTTTGTAGGTAACTTGACTTTCTTTCAGGATAAGTTATCATAGATGAGTAAACTCAAAATTACCCTGCAAATCGTTACTTCTCTGAAACATTTTTGTCAAATGGAAACTCGTAGATCTCTTTGTGTTTAATGATTTTCATTTTCGGCTTTGGCAAACTCATCAAAATATCTCCCTCCGAGATATCACTTCGGTCATTCTCTCTTAAAGAAAAACGACAAGTAGAACCATTGAATGATTCCAAACCAACAACTGAGATCTGGAGTTTATTTCGCTGGTCTAGCAAACAAGCGCAGCGGTACTTGTTCTTCTCCAGCCCTTCAAATTTAGCAAGGATGAAATCTCCAGGCTGTAATGTTGGTGGTGTTGTGAATGCTGCTGGTGGTGGCTGCGGCAGTAGTGATGTGGAGGTTGAAGGGCTGGTTGAAATGCCTCGATTTCTTGCCCAATCTCCACGATGCGATCGACGGGCTCTAAATCATTCAACTCAGTTTTACTTTCAACCTGAGGTTTTTACGTCCCCAGCATGAACTTTTCACAGTCAAGACTGGCAAAGCAGCTTACATGAGATCCACAAGAGACAACTTTGTCTGCAGTGCGCTTGAGGACGCCTCCTACACCAAATAATGAAACGAATTATGGGATGGAAGGGCTGAAGGTGTACATGTACTGCAAAGAAGAATTTGATTCCTAAAATTCAATAAAAATCAAAAGCAAAAAAAAAAAAAAGATTCAATGTCTATCTCCCTGAACTGAAAGCTATCTCCCTTAATACAAAGTGCTTCCGCGACAGTTGAGGGAGATAAGATCTGAGGGAGGATAGATTTAGCACTTGTTGGTCAGCTGTTGGCAATCTTTTTCATGATCTTCGAGAACTCCTTCAAACCAGTAGTACAGTCCACCAGTAGCAACAAGATTAAGTAGAAATTAATCAAAATATGCTTACCTCATTAGTGCAATCGGTTGGTGAGAGAAGATAGGCTTTTGAGGACACTATACATCACTTGGGAGACAATCTTTGACCATGTTTCTCGTCAGACTGATGGTTTTGAAGGTGGAAGTTACATGTGAGCAGCGTTACGACCCTAAGTCACTAAACTAACCCGAAAACATGCCCAGAGAGCGCTAGAGGTTCATGGCGCCTATTTTAAATTCATGCGAGGGAGATAGGCACAAAAATCATGGGACATACTATTTTCATGTTAACAATTCGATTATATTTATGTACATCATGTTTAGAAGTTCGGGAAAAAATCATCTGATCCATATGCCTCAAAATATTTTTGAAATTCCCAATTCCCTGCTTTCATTTCTAGAATCACAACACTAATTCAATGTTTTTATGGCTGCTTTTGGGACATAATGAGGGAGATAGAATTAGAGTACCTATTTATGTAGTACATAAACATAGTAAATACCACTTAAATTTGTTCAAATGTGATAAAAAATATCCAGGAGAGGCACCACTACAAAGTGTCTGTGAAAAAAATAAAAAAACGCAAGAGTCCAGCCATTACTGAATAATATTCGTAGGACAGAAAAACACCAGTTATCAGAGAATGACCCATCTACCCTCAAAAACTTCAGTTGGTTAGATGTCGATGTTTCACGGAATATGTTTGTTTCACGATGTTTGACGTTGGCCTGCACAGTGACTGTGCGAGGGTTGAGGCAGTTTCTGTTGTTGTATTAGAGAAGTTACATCAGTGAGGTTGTGTTATATTTTATGAGATTTGATTGTAGCACACCTCTGAACTAACTACTCGTAGGTACTTATATGGATATTTGAATTCCTATTCGAAAACCATTCCTTCTTGACTTATAACAATTACAAATTATAATAATGGTGTTTGTAACCTCAGAAAATCCCCAGAAAGTAACATACTCGTATGTATACATCTAAGATACAACAGTCTTGTCGGTTACTCACAAATGGTCTTGTCTTTTGAATGCCTTGCCGCACATTGTGCAAACGTATTTTCTCTCGTCGCTGTGAGTCAGTTTGTGCTTCGCAAGCGCCGAAGCATTCCCAAAGATCTTCCCACAAATCTGGAACACAAAACATGGGACGTTTGAATTGTTGTCGTACGTGTAAATGGGATTAATTTAGGTTGGTGGGTAACATAAATCACAAAGGATTGGAGCTTCTTAGGTGGTTTGGTACTCATTATTTTCTAGTGAGAATATTTAGAGATTCTTATCGTGACAGAGAGTTAAAAGGACAGACGGAGGATTTCTCACAATTAAAGTCGAAGGTCTTGGAAGAAATAATATTTGCTTCCCTTAATTGTTCAAAAGTATACTACAAAGCCACAAGATTAACATAAGGCAATTTTTTTCAGGGGAGAGGTAAACGCGGTGACATTCTCATCCAGTTTTACTGTATGTCTGTATAGTCCTGAAGATGATGGACAATATAACGTGTAGGTATAGCGATACTCTTTTTTTACAGGGATTAACTCATCTGCAGTGGGATTTATTTTGATTCATTATTTGAAATTTGTTATACAATATCTATACATAAATAAACCGAGCCAATAAAACAATCAATCGATCAGTGAAGAAATTGGAAGTATTTGAGAGGGGTGTGCGCATTTGCGGATGGGACCAGTGCTACTGTTGCAATGACATTTAAGGGGACTATCGATACACCTTATAGTGGTTAAAACCAGCAAAATATCTACCATAAAAATACTTTTAACAGCAGGATGGTCACTCAGCACATCCTTCCACTTCAGCAACCCTCGGAATTCTTCAATAATCTAGACATCAAGAACGAGCGGAGAACCAAAACAGTCGATAACCACCCAACTGTGGGGCCAATGACCAATCTAGGTCCAAAACAGGTTCTATACGGGAAAAGGTCGCTCTTCAAATAATAAACAATGTCTCTTCCAAACACAATAAACTTATCAGTTATCTTTCAACCTCCGGCAAATCACATTTATTTTTTCTTTGCGTTGATTGTTAATATTACGGACTACTTCACTCTAAATTAAGCCAAAACATTGATGAATGTGTATCTAGGGTTGTAGTAGATTACAATAATAATTATTGTAATCTACAAGGTTATTCATTTCTTATGAATTATTCATTTCTTATCATTCTTGCCCGTTCAAACATAATAAGACATTGGCTTATTCATTAATCTGACATTGGCCGATATGTCAGAGACTAGAAAGCATTTATTTGGCATAGTTTTGACTAAGTTTGCTATTCAAAGCCCATCTTCAGTGCAAAAAGAGGAAATTAGGGCGAAAATGTCGTTTCTTGCAACAGCTTTTAAACATTTCAAACAGTGTCACCGAAGTTATTCTCGATTCCGGCGTATTTATTGTTAATTATCATATGACCCTGATAAATGGATTATTATTTTTTCTGTGATGATTAAGGACCATAAAGCATAAATGTATAAATGTACAAATGTATATGTATAAATGTATACATACTATGAAATTACGAATTAAAAAACTTTAATAACCGACTATGTTTATCATTAAACCTACCCTTTTTATGTTATGTTATAAAATTAACTGGGCACTCCCAGAACCAATACCAATTAACATATTTAGGTTTATTAGATCTTACTAATCTATTTAAAAATTTCCTGAATGGTTTATTCCCAATAAACCCCTAATTTGAAGGTGCTTTGATTGTTGATCAGTTAGATTTGTCATTGGCTCCACTGTGCGCCCACGTACGCACTCCCTTTTTCCATTTTGACAATTTTTCGTGAAGCTATGGAAGTTTCAAGGGTTCGCATACACACATACATACAAACGACATACATATTCGTCTATCTCATGAAACTGAAAAAGCGGATATTCGTAGAAAGTACGAAGTGGGGAAATATGGAATATTGGGTGGAAAATCGAGCAATGGAGCAACCGAGCAACCGTTCAGCCGCTTGACTATGTTATTTTCTAACACAATTGTCTTCTTTCGATGGACGGACAGGAGGTGGTCTGTGCCTTGGATATTGTGACGTCACGTCACATTTGAATTACGTGGTCTCGGCCCTCAATTACCAGCTGAAGATAATATTCCTCATTTATCGTCCTTGTGTTGGGCCTAGTACTTTTATAGAATACAATTTTATTGGAAGAATATATATTTTCTATAATATAAAGGACATTACAGTCAATTTTATACGTGGACTGCTCATTGGCGTGTTTTGATGTCTGTAAATCCTTGGAAAACTGACTTCTCGTTCGTCTCTGACTGCCGTTTAATTTTCGGAAATACCAGTCAGACTAGTTTCGAGTTTCCCGCTGTTCCTGCGTAAAGTTTGTCGTTCTCTGTCTGCTGCTTACATCATGTTTTATTCCTAGACACTCCACACTCAGCACGAGCCTCATCATGTATTTCACTGAGATTATCAAATATTACATTCTCAACAATTGATCTTCCTTCTCCACAAATCTTTCCTCAGTTCGGTTTTTTCTCATATTTTGCGTTGTATCTCACACATCCACCTGCCGTACCGACATGCACTAACAATATCCTAAATTTCAAAGTGGTTAACACAAATAGCAGTCGCTAGAGAACCATATTCTCTCATCTCTCATGATCAGTTTCAGTTACGGCGCCCCAGCGCTTCTCTACCTCCAAATAGTTCCAATCGTTCAAATTGCCGCATCCAGCAGGCTACTTGTCCCCTCCTTATCCCACCTTTCGTCAGACCGATTAGAAAAATGCTCGTTGTAGATATTGTAGTACTCACTCGTTAGATTATCCATTATCCGTTATCCGTTTAGAAAAGAATCCGCTTCCGCTTAGTTAAATACAAGATATCCGGAGAAGAAATAACTGGCACTCTTTATAGTTACAAAGTGCGTTTCATTACACATTTCCATTACCCTGAGTGAAACTCCCTTTTAATTCCCTGATATTATCCGTTCATCCCCTCCAGCTAATTCTACTTAATTTTTGCATAGTAACCTGTCGTATTCGTCCGGTTGGCTAGCGGCCAAATAGGAGGTCTTTATTGATTTCTCACTGAATTAATGTGTCGCTAATTAAGATATTCTAAACGTATCGGTCCAACCCACTAGAACACGTCAACGGACGACTTACTCGTTCCGTCTCCTATGAAACAGTTTTATTCAAAAGGAGCTGGAGCGATAAATTCAACACAACCAAAAATTTCATTCTCACGATGCAATAACTTTTATTGAACAATAAGATCAAATACCTATTACTCATTAAAGTAACTCATTAAATTCAGTCCATACTTCTCTCTCTTCACATTCCATACCAATTGGCAACTGCCTGGTACTCTGGCTGCTCCTCTCTTTTTATCTCTCGATTTTTATTTAAACTTTCCTCCGAGCATTGATTCACCCTCGGGAAGGAATAAAATCAGTCCTCGGGAAGGAGGCAAAAGAAGCGGCGGGCAGAAGGGTTTTTTCTAACTTTCCTTCCAATATAACTTTTTCAACTCGTGCATTCGTCGAGTTTGCGTAACCAAAATACGATTTGATGAACCGAGGCGCGTTTCCTTCGCTGATTCGCTCGAGAAAGAAGGCTGCGCTGAAAGTGCTCTGTCTTTCCGAATTTCAGCTATCTCTAACTTCCGCCTACAATAAATGAAGAAAACGCGCAGTTAGACATTTAAGAATTTCAGGAATAATGAATAACATTCTTAGTACCTTTCGGTTGTTTGGTCGTTGTAATACAAAAATTCCCACTTTTTCCCAGTGGAACAGGAGCATATGAGTAGGAAGGAGCTGCTGCATTTTAAGGCCCTTCTGCACATGCTTATAAGTATCAAAGTTCCGAAAACAAGTCGAAACATTGTTCATGAAATTCGTTTCAATAAATTAAAATAAAACACCAAGACAGAAAATTTACCAAAGAACCATATTTTTTGGTGCATACTATCGGTCACAGGACCTCATAAACACCTCATAAACACTGTACCTCATAAACATATTCCTTCAAAATTGGCTGATTGAAACAGCAGAATTAGGAGAAAATGTTTTGAGCTGCGTATCGTGACTAGGATAATGTTAAATTGAGTTGAGGGAGGGGAAGAGGAAAGAAGACTTACGTGCTTATCTGGGTCTGAGTGAGGGAAAAAGGGAAAGAAGAGAAGGATAAGAAACGAACGGAGAGAAATCTTGGCGGTTGTGAGGGGCAGTAGTAAAGGTAAGATGGAAGACTACTGGTGAGGGGGCTGTTGCTGATCTTGCGAGTTTGCGAACAACAACCACAAACGAGTTACTCGGTTGTTGGGAGGGATAGCAGTGGGATGGTCCAAGTGACAAGGTTTGAAGTCGAAAGAGCCGTAGAGAGGCTGAGGTCGACACGAGTTGCCCTCATCCTTCTTGGCTTCATTCAACAAAAGCGTTCATTTGTTCGTGAATCTAAACATGAGCCCTAGTTGAGAATCCGAGGTTTAGGTTGGAGGTGAAATTTAAAATTGACAAATCACACGAAACTTATCAACCAACATAGACCTTCCGACCTCTTACGCGGCCCACGTCACCACCTCGAGTTTTACCAGCGTTTAATAGAATGCAACTCTGTCGTCCTTCGTAATCACTGGATCCAGTGCTTTTCGAAAAGACTTTTTACAAATAGTTCTCTATATGAAGAGTACATGGGAAGAATGATACATGTCCACAAAAGCTGATCTCGAGAAAAACCATTATTACGGTTTAAAAACGTTTTGAGGCAAGGGAATGATCAAGAGTAAAAAAGACTTCAGATGTTTTCACATATTTTTATTTTTTGAATCTTGATCATTCCCTTGCCTCAAAACGTTTGTAAATCTTAATAATGGTTTTTCTCGAGATCAACTTTTATGGATACGTATCATTCTTCCCCTGTACTCTTCATATATTTACTATTGCTATTACATAAACTTAGCTTCCGTTTCTATGTTGTCAGTTATCAATATTTCAAGATGGAAATAAACTGAGAAGCTTTTACCAAAGTACTCTTGCTTGCGCTAGTTCTTTGGTCCCATCTATAATGCTAGGATTGGGGTGTGATTGATTTGAGGAGGAATGTAATTTATTGAATGAATGACGACTCGCGTGTATCCTTAGTAAATGGTCCCCTGCAACCGAATGACGACGCGCGTGTATCCTTAGTAAATTGTCCCCTCTAACCAAATTTGGGGTGCTTCCGAATGTACCTTCCAACTTCTAATATTCCGTGACAAGACCTAAATGGGGTTTGCTCTTTTCTACACTTGTACGACACTGTTGGTGATAAAGCTCTATACATCCATCTATCTACAGGGTGTAGTATGAATGGTCCAAACATCAGGGATCGATTCTACGACTACTTTGCAACAACTTTTGCCCCATAATATTTTTCTTTTTTTAATTCCGCTGAAAATCCGACTTTTGTTACTTCTAAGATGTTTTTTTTTTTTTTTTGTGTTTTAGACCTTAACTCACTAAAATTACCATAACTCCCCTAATTTACTGTATAAAATAAAAATTGAGGATGTCGTTAGATAGAACATTAAATTTGCTTTATTTTCAATACATAATCGAAATTTTATGAACGAGCTCAGTAAGTGAAAAATCGCGCCAAAGTGAAAATGTTGTCAGTTACAACGTTTTGGTTGATCATGATGGCATTTTTAAAAGCTATTTTTACCCATACCTGATCGTTCTTCTCTTCGGAAAAAACATCTGCAATTCAAGAGCTTTTCAACGGTGTGTTAAAATTTATTTGTACCTACATAATGTTTTGAGAAAACGGCGTTCAAACGCGGAAAAACGTGATATTTTACTTTAGCAAAATCGAAGGTTTTGCACGAAAAATGATATTCTCAGGACTTGGAGGTAGGGGGTGTATCTGCTCGGCATTCCCATATTTTTTACGCTGAATCGAATGGTGACATTCCCGGGCCTCTCCGTCTGAATTAAAACAGAATTAGAAGGTGCTGCAATGAAATGAGGCAGCGATGTCAAGAGATTCGAGACGCTACCTCCTCTGTGTTGCGACGAGCTCCCCTGTGTCGTCAACAAGGCGGTGATCAGTTTGAGAACTTGCTGTGAAAATACGCGCAATCATTCCGAAGCATAATTCTATGCTTATTTTTTTGATTCCCTTAGGTTGATTTGGTAGCGGGTAATGGAACTCCCGACCTGTCAAGAGATCGGGAGAACAGTTCAGACCGCTCTACCTCTATCTTCAGACCGCGTCGGATAATGATTTTTTCAAGGATTTTTGGAAGGGAGTTGGCTGATGGGGCAGTAACTGGCGGGGTCAGAGGGTTTCTTGTTTGGTTTTAGGGTTGGGATGACTGAAGCAATTTTTAATAAGACTATTGTTTTCCGTGGGTGGTTTTTGAGGGCAATATTCCGGATTTTGTCGTGACCGGGGCCTTTGTAGATATCGCAATATAGCAATATCGTGATATCGCAATTCTGACTTCACCATCGTGTTCAGCGTTGAATGTCCAAGAGCTGAGGGGGGGGGGGGGGGGGGTGGAGGTACACCCATAAACTCCAAAAATGAAACAGTCTGTCAAGTGACACCTCATTTTTAAGGTTTTTACACTCTGAATAAGATGGGGAAGTCAGAATTGCTATATCTTATTCCGCGAAGACCATTTAGATAAAACCAGTTATTCCTTCGAAAATTCGCTCTTATAGTCATGCTGCACTAACATCATTATGTACTATTCATGTTTGAACAATCAAGTGACACTTCATAAATACGTAGTATGCATTTGCATAGTAACACAATATTGTTAGTCATTTATTTCACTCACTAAGTTAACTTAGTGAATTTAGTCAATTATTTATTTAAATCGCAATCTCTTTTTTTCTTCTGTCTCACTAAAGCCTCAATTGAAGACAATGGAATACTTGCAAAACATGTGAGAACTTGTGTTCTCAGTCGTAGACAGTATTGTTGTCTTGCTATGTTACGGTTGGCAATAGATCACCTAGAAAATTCAATCTGAGAGGGGAAAAAAAACATAGATCAAAAATGGTACTGCGTTGACATAATATCATCAGTGAAGAGCGCGAGACTTGAGAAGGCTTCGCTATTTGTCCACCGCCCTCGGAAAGTACGTATCGCAATGATCGCTTTGAACGACCCATTTCCTACGTCAAACTGGCAAATCGCGAGTTTCCCCTCCGCTATCCTTCCCATAAAGTCAACTACCACCCGCTTCACAAATAATTTCCTACTTCCTACTCACATTTGCCACTGGATAACTGCTGGACACGTTGATTTCGACTGCACCTTTCGACATCGTGATACATTGAATACGTAGGGAAAGATGGAGAGGGGCGGTGGGAGGTTTGTGGCATCAAAAATATGTAACACAGATATCTCGACAGTACGCTACATCCGAGGATCATCAACTATGTTCTATCTTTGTAACAAGCATTTTTTAATTTCATCATTGTCAATATATCTTTATTCGTTCCTTCAGGCAGGTTATCTTTGCTTATTTAAAATCCAACTTCATAAATTAATTTCAAAATGATGCGCATGGAACTACGAGTATATTCCCAGCATTTTGGTTTATTATCTTCGATAACGAACCATTGGAATCGACCAAAGAAAGAATTAAAAAAACTGCAAATTCTTGACACAACGGTTTATAATCTTCCTTGTGCAGACCACCCTTCTGTCTATACCAGACTGTGTTGCAAATAGGTACCATACCTTATTCTCACCGTACTGATACCATATCATACGAATATCTTCAATATCATACCATACTGTACTATACCAAATCATACCATACCATACTCATACCATGTCATACATTGTGTTCTAGTTCTGACCTATATTTAACATTTCAAGTGTCTAGCTCATCATCAAAATTTAATTTGTTTAAACAAATAGGTATTATTTAAACAATTTTACAGACAAGAAACCGAGTGAATATTGCAATGTGGTCAATTCCCGACCCACGGATAAATTTCCAGTCTCTAGCTCACCGGGAAGATGAAAAAAATGTATTTAGTTTTCTGTGTAGTGGCTGGGGGGTCATATATGATGTGGACCCACCTAACAGCCGTTTTAGACGCGAAAGTTAACTCGCCATTCAAAAGTTAACTAAAAACTAATCCGTTTCTGTTAAATATGACATTGTTCAAATTTTGCGGACGGCGTAAGGCGGACGGACGGATTTTTTTCTTCGATTTTATGAATCTACGCATCTTGAAACGAAAACAAACAAATTACATTTTTTTTTCTTTGGTCGATTCCAATGATTCATTATCGAACATAATAAACCAAGACTCTGCAAATTCTTGACACAACGGTTTATTATCTTCTTTGTACAGATCACCCTTCTGTATAGATTACTGAATGTTAGATGATTATTATTATGAATTATCATTAATAATTATTATTATGAATTATCATTAATAATAATAATTATTAATTATTATCAAGTAGTGTAAATTAATAATATTTATTGTTGGTTATTAATAATTTGTATGCTTCATTATTAATAATTATTATTAAATATTATTTAATAACTCGATATTTGAAAACCATGTGCTGTTTGAATCAGCTGGGCCAGTTTGAAAATGGACCCAACGGGCTGCCTCTCGATTCACTGTCATGTTGACGATTTTCGATCTGCTCCAACTTTGAGCCCTCATTCTGAACGAACGGCTGGTCGTACAAAGCTGTGGATGGTCTTAAAAAATTCTAAAAAATAAACTCTAGGTATCTTAATATGAAATAAAAACTATACTGTTTCATATGAATTTTTCGAGTTTCGAAATTTTCAAAATTGGTTTTGAACCCCTTCCCCTTGACCTAGGGCTATGAAAAGTTTCGAGGATCATTGTGGGGTTGGTCGGAACCCATAAAAAAAATTCGAAATTTTAGCTCAACGTTAACTGGGCAATGTGCAGCGTACGGCGTACAGCGTACGGCGGACAGACGGATTTTTTATTTTTTTATTCGATTTTCTAAACCCTTAGAAACGCCCTGAGCTATGTTTTTAGGGACGCCTTTAGAAGCTATACTTCTAGATTAGGGATACCCTTACCGTTTGTGTGAATTTCAGGAGATGAGGACAACCAAACATCAAGAACAATAAGACAATAACAAGACTCGAATCCGTCTCAGATCATACCCAAATCAAACTACTAGTGTGCGTGAGTATGTGACAAAATTTATCTGCGATGCTCAAGTCAATTTTGAAGGTGCATAGCAAACTTCAGGAATGTGACATCATCTCAGGAGTGGCAATAGTGTAGAGGAGGGTGTAGAAAAATCGTGCGTTCGACAAAAATGTTTTCTCAATTCAATTAAAATCAACTCGAAACATGTTTTATTCTTAATATATTGGAATTTACGTTCGCTTATGAAGAATATGATATGAAATCTGTTGGAAGTTCTCCTGAGAAGATACAAGATCTCGTCATCCAAACTACAAGAACAGACTGATAAGAATGAAAAACGCCCACAACACTGCCACCGTAAATCAAGCGAAAGTGGCACGTCAACTCGGTCCCTGCGTGTGGTTGTTGAAACCGTTGCACCAGAAAGAAACGGTATCTCCATGCAGCACGAGCGAAACCGGCCACGATTAGTCAACTGCGAGGATCATCAAGACTCCTGACAAGTTCTTGTCTTATAAGAAAGGGGATCCGAGAGTCACCACTCTTGTTTTGGACAGCATTGGACTCTTTCTTTTGTATCCTGTTGTGGTTCCCACTTATTGTCAACCACTTTTATTTTTCCAGCTAAGTCCTTTATACTGAATGCGTCACATAACAATATGTTTAATTATCACTTTATGCAGCTCTTGCTTAGAATTAGGGTTTCACAGGAATATAAATCGTAAGTAAACCAACTGAGAATATTGTCAGACTTTGGCTCGACTAAGATCCTGGTACTTTTTGAAAGCATGAGCTGACTATGCTTCACTGCTCTTGCTATGTATCACTGTTCATGTAAATATTTTGATATAATACTGTGTGTGTCTATTATTACACTCACTGGGTTAATGATGTCACAATCATGTATTAGTAACCAACGAATCTGATATATTAAACAGCACATATTATCTTATGTAGGTAAGATACTGGATAAGATACCTTTTGAAAATATGGTGATTCACAATAAGAAATTATTCCAAGGCTATTCCATTATGTTTGTATGTTGTCTACCATCTCCATATGAAAAAATTCACGGCCATGCACATGGCTGTAATAGCCAATTTTCGAAGAAATAATTGGTTTTATGTAAAAAGTCTCCATTAAAGAACATCTTTCTTCTTCTTCAAACTGCTCCAGTTTGAGAGCGAAATAAGATATAGTGGTTGAACCCCCCCCCCACCAAAACTCCCCAAACCACATCTCAGCTTATGGCATCTCAACTCTAAACATGACGGTGAAGTCAGGATTGCGATACCTCATTCCGTTATCAGATTAGAGCAGACCTAACATGAAGATCATATCAAGTAACAACTACGTTTCTTCATCTTCAAAGAGCTCCAGATTGAGAACGGAATGAGGTATCGCAATTCTGATTTCACCATCGTGTTAAGCATAACAATATCTTTAAAATGAGGTATCACTTGTCAGAATGTTTCATTTTGGGAATTTATGAAGAATTTTCCCCCCTAAAACATCCCCCCCCCCCTTAGAGTGGCCCGATTCTGCCCATCTACAAACTTAGCCTTTTGATGGCCAAGACAGATTTTTTGTGCAAATTTGAACTTTTTATCTCAATTCTATCGAGAGTTATCGTCTGGAATGACACATACATAAATATATATATATATTCGATAATTCGCTTCGAGAATTCGATAATAGCAAAATATCAAGGGTCTCAGAGGTTAACCTTTGAGTCCTTCACTGAGCTTATTTTTTTGGGTGATGTGTTCTCCATAAGAAGTTCTTTTCATAGAATGGTAATGCTGCCAACATAATGTGAGTTCCCCCCAGAATCATGTCAACCAGAAGTTAGTGGTTATGGATGTTATTCAGTCCCTTATACCTGTAATTACAGGCTCTTACCCTTTTGTTTTTTCATTCGTAACAATGAGGTCGTGGTGCGTCGAATAGGGATAAGTTTTCCCAAAACTCTAGGGATAAGTTTTCACATTGTATTCCTGAATTCGGATATTCACACGAAATTGTACTTTTTGGGTAAACACACTACCTAAATGAGGAGGGGAATAGTATTCATCTGACCATTTTATGAATATGTACTAACGTTAGTACGTACTCATAGGCATTCCTATTCAGTTTCTCATGATGGAGAAAGATTGTGTAGAATCGGGGCTACTAAATAAGAGTGAAGAGTATAATATTTGTGGTGGACGGCTAAGCCTGTACCGTTAGCTGTGCTTCACTCGAATTAAACTTGCTAATGTCCCAAGTTTTCGTTTGTTAAGCTAATGTGGAGTGACCCTTCTCCATACCCCTTGACGCCGCAAGTTGCCTTTCCATCTCACTCCCCTTTCTCCATCAACCCAACCCTTTCACCTCCTCAACGGCTCACTGAACCCATTATCATTAAAAGAAACATTGTGTCGCACTGTTTGTGGAGCGCTCCTTTCATTATACTATACGGATTCGGTCAGCTGATCCGGTTGCTGGAATATATCACAACGACCAAATTGGAAAGCATTGGATATTGTAAGGCCTCATTTTAATCACCTGAGTGTTGCACTAAATTCATCCAATAGTAGTTTGCTGTTCTATAAAATCATAGGAATAGAATAGAATAATGCCCCTTCGAAGTCATGTTCTACATCCAACGTTCTCATGGAGTGAGTATTGCTGTAAATGAACATATTGTTGAGGCACTTTAGCGTCACTCTTATAATTCGCCCTCTCACTTGTTGTTAAGCTTTTGTTGATTATGCTTTTCACCCAAGTAGTATTGAATCGGCTATTAGTGTTTCTTGAAACATTTACTGCTAGAGAACCAGTTTGGATTCAGGAAAGGGCTGGGCTGTGTTGATAATGTTTTTACAATGGCAGCCTTTTAGTGTCTTCGCTATAAATATTCATCCCGAGAGTAGGAAGGTATATACAAATCACCCCTAATGTAATAATCCCATAAGTTATGGTAAGGAAAACAAGTTCGGATGGTGTTTCTGAATTTTGAAATTGAAGAACAAAGACGAATTAAAAAACTGTAATTGAAAAAATGGTTAAAACAGTATTTATTTGCGTACAATATAGTATTATTGGTGAAATACGATTCACAAATCAATTAGTGGTTCAGATCCAATTTCATGACGTCCGGTTCAATTTTAGTGAGATAAAGGAGTGCCCTCCTTTCTCGATGTCGAGGCGATTCATCTTTTTAGCAATTAAATTAGTCACAGAACTGAATCCTCGCTCACCAATGTTTTTTTTTCTGTTCGACAGTCCACACTCCAGAGGTTACTGATATTAGATTGAAGCCAAAATTCCGAGATCACCATTCTGAAAGCTGTCTCATTTTAAGGTCTCTTTTATTGAAAGTTCAACAACTTGATTATTATGACGACGTCTCAGTTCTGGCTAATGATTGTTATGTGGGTATGCAGGTTTTTTTTCCTAATAATAATTCAACTTTATTGTTCGAAGAACATTACAGTTTAGATAATACAAAATAGAATAGCAAACTAAGTTGCTGGTGGCGCTCGATTTGAGGTACCTATGGCTCATCAGCCATCTATATATACGTTCGGTTGTGGAAATGAAAGCACTCGCGGTGATATTTCCAGTGGTTGTGGATTGTGGTGTTACGAACGTACCTATGAGCATTTAGAATCATCCGAAGTACTCGGTTCTGGGTGGTTTGGATTTTTCGCATATGGCATTTGGCTGCAGAGCCCAAGAGTCCGCATGAATATTGCCAGATTGGCCTAATCAGGGAGAGGTACATCAATCTCTTCGTGCATATGCTCATCGTCGACCGATAATTATCGAGAATATGCTTAAGTTGATTAATTCGAGCCCTCACTCTGCCGACCACTATTTTATGTGGGCAGTCCATGTCAGTCTCGCCACTTCGTCATTAGGAATAAGAGAACTCGAGAGAGTGATTACAGGCGTCGTGACTTTGCGATAAGTGGATGTTACCAGAGAGGACTTTTGAGCGTTCATTGTGACGCGCCATTTCTTATACCATGTCGCTCACCAGCAAGAAAAGAGACACAACTCAAAAAAAATTTATTTTGTGGGTTTTACCGTAACAATGTTCCTATCTATATTATTTCATGGTAGTTCTAATATCGTTTCAACCACTCTATGCAAGAATGTTTTGAACTACTTACATGAACACTACGTATCAGTTGAACTCCAAATAAATAATCATACATCCAGAGTGACGGTGTACCTGGATAAAAATGCGCCCAGTACTGAAAGCTTCAGGGCCGTTAAAAGGAGCCATTCGTAATGCCATTTACTATCAGTCTTAGAAATTCTCGGAATAGTCATATAGCAGTATGGGAAAGGGAGGCTCTTCACAGGCATGTTAAAAAAGAGCGGAAGTTTGGGCCCTACTTCGACAAGTTGAAGAAAGGTTATGTTCGCTTCTACACGCCATTGTAGGTGTTTCGTCCCTCGCAAACGTTTGATATTTTTCTGAAGAAAGATTTGAACGTTCACCACATAAGTGGTAGAGGCAAAATTGTCACAAAGGCGCTAGAGTTGGGGGGGGGGGGGAGGGTGTTACTCTCATGCCTATGGACAATGTACGACTTCAACAGAAAGGTTTCCTTCGGAATCAGTATGTTGCTAACGATGCTGATATGAAACTCAACTATGTGGGTCAAATGAGTAAAGCTGTATGAGATGAGGACATGTTCTAGGAGACTGATGGCTCAACGTTCAGGAGATTTATAGCATGTCCAGCCGACCAACTTGATTCGGAATCTACGTGCCACTATAGTAGTCAGGTGCAGGAGTCAAGAATTAACAAGTACTATACATTAGTTACGCGTGAGTCAAATAGCTTGTCCCACTGCATGGAATCGCCCAAGCTATCGATGCTCAGTAAAGGCTTGCTTGAAAAGGTAAAAGGTAAAGGTTTGCTGGAGGAAAACAAAACCCAGATGGCATTTAATAGGTATAAAAAGCAGAGTTTTACGGGAGTTCTAAATAAAAAATATAGGAATAAATTATTATGGTAATTAATTTTTGGTAACAAACTTGCGGTAGTCTGTAATTGGCACGAGGCCTATATGATTTGTGTACCAATTGTTTTCTGTTTAATAAATACATAATAAAAACATAATATGTTTTGTTAATCCTACCAACCTATTATAATTGTCGAATCGTTGGATATCGATAGGTATTTCAGTACTTCCATAGTTTGGAAAAATGATTGTTCAAATGATTGTTGATTTTGTTCGGATTGATGTTCAGTTTATCGAGCGTTTTGTAGCATTGGTGACAGTAGTGGCATTCACAGTGAGTCTAACAAGGATATTTTTTTTTTTTTTAAATATAGCATTTATTTCATTTTATAGACAAAAAATACAAACAATTTAAATTGACAAAAAATGCATCAGTTCCCTTTAAGATAAATCTTGAGCTGGGAACTGGAGCGTGTCATGTGCCTCGATTTTAATATTAAATTGTAGGTTAAAAAGTAATACAAATCAAATTAGTAGGTAATAAGTACAGAAATTTTTAAATAATTACAGGTAGGTATTAAATAATTAATTAGTAGGTAATAAGTACAGAAATTTTAAATAATTACAAACGACAGAAATTGCTACAATACTTCATAATAAGCCAAGAAAATAGTCCTTGATTAGTTTTTTAAATTTATGTATAGGTAATTTTTCTGTTTTGACGAGATCATATGGAAGTGAGAGATGGATATGGAATATGAGGGATTAGAACAGTCTGGGGCAATATAGAATACATAGTGTGTCCGACTATCGGACAATATAATATATTATTATGAGGATCGACTAACAGATACATAACGTCTGGCCCCATTAGCTTCAGCAGAAAGAAAGAAGTACTAAGAACACGTGGTTGTTTGGATTGTTTGTTCGGGTGCAGGTAAATTTGTACCTTTATTCAGAGCTCCATAGATTCACGGAAAGACTTCTCCTTCTCTTTGCCAGTTCTCAAAACTTATTATTCAGAGAAACATTTTAGGTTCACTATTTGTACAGCAAAAAGTTATAATTGAGGTCATTGCATAAGAAGTCGTCGAGTTTTAATGGTTCCGTGTTGTGATGGAACATGAGAAAACGTATATTGTATACAATACCTACACGTTTTCTCATTTTCTATCACAAACACGGAACCTGGTTCAGCTGTTCTGAAGAATTCCTATACTTAATAAGGTTAGTAGCCGGGCGATAGTGCCTGCACCAAGGGTGAACTTTGCGGGCCCGAAAATGCATGTCCTGTAAATTTCATCATTGCGATTGTTAGGCTAAATTCAACGGCATTTGGAAGACATCTGTATCTATTAGTATATCAATGTCATTTGCTGAAATCGATTAGTATATAGATTATTATATCGTCGGGTTGGTGGTAAGAGTGACCAAGTACATTTTTCGACATTTCACAGGAAAGGCTGCAGGCTTTCCGTAAATGGCTTTCCTGTAACTTTGGCATGCCAAAGTTTTCGATCAGCTTGACTAGTAGGAAAGCGTGGATTGCTAACCTAATATTTGTTCAAACCCAAATGTTTGTTTATCATTGAACTCTGGAATACCTACCTGAAGAACACTTGGAGGATACAGTGGATAAAATGCCCAGTAACTGATATTTTTCAGGTCTTTAATGAAGACAGTAATTTTACTACTTTTATCTGAATGGAAATAGTGATGATTCAAACATGATCATTATGTATAAACTCATTTTTTCACTAACTAAAGCTAATAAATAATAATTATTAGGTCTAAACCTATTTAATGGTGTTCCCCAAGGAACGATCACCAAAATATGAATAAAAAACTATAATAAAAATCTATTGGATAGTTTCACAATCTCCGCTGAAACATTTGATCATATTTACCTGAAACAACTTATTGAAAACCCTGCAGTTAATGAATATCACAAAAATGATGGAATTGCATTGAGAAAACTTTATTAAATAATTTTATTAGGTATTTATAAAATAATTTTATTATTTCCAGCTATACATAAATTAGGTAGTGTCTTGAAATGCAAAAAACCTCGTTTTTTGAAAAAAGTGCACTTGATCACTTTTACCACCAACCCGACGACATAGCATAATGACGAGTTAATCAAGTTATAACTTCAATTATTGAATAAATATACCTTAATTTAATTTATTAGTAACTTAATGTAAGTTATTGCAATGCTTCCAAACCATTTCAACCCAATGCAACATGTCCTACGTAAAAATTAGGAAGAGAAACCCTTTAAGAATGCAATAATGTAAATTGCGCTGACGAAGGAATTTCCAAATCGTTATCTCTTGTTTGCGAAATTATTTATGTACGTGGAGCATAGCGGATACGCGGTAGAGTGGAACGGTTAGTGGTGAATAACTATTCGTCACTGGAGGTAATAAATTAGTAAAAGGGATCCTACCATTACCGTGAGAAGGTTCCTCAGGAGTCCTGAGGGGCAGATGTGGGTCTCTGGGGTGGGGACTAAAAGCGCCGACTCCAAAATGCAATATTCATTATGGAAAGGCAAAGTAGGATAGTTTCTCGACTCGCTGGCCTAACAATTCATTGCTAACAAAATAGCTTCATGGTATATCCCTCTTTCAATAACCAACAACCTAAAATTGTGGTCAATTGCAACAAAATCGTCATAAGTGTGTAGGGGTATGCGGCAGACGGCATAACAAATCGAGGGTGTGAAAGTAGGACTGTTTATCCCAACATGTGCACCATGTCCGTTAAAACTCTTGTTGTTCGGCTCGAGGTAGTACACATCCGAGTATTATGTAGCACTAGTAAGGATCCAGCATGTATTGCACAGTAAATTAATGTGGAATAAGGTGCTGATACATAATGACACAAAGGGGGGATGACGACCTCACTGGTTGGTTTGTTCAGTTCTGACGTGCTCAGAAAACAAACAGTAATAATTTGTGCTCCGGATGCAATAAACTGCTGCATAATATATAAATAAACGTTTGCTTGCAATCAACTATAAACCGTATTGGTATCCATTCCATCCATCCACTAGTACCATTTGTAGTACACTTGAAATGTACAAACGAAGTGGATATTTTCACAATTTTGTGCCGATAAGTGTGAAGCGGATATGGTACTCAGTTGATAAATGTAGGACGCCTTCAATATGGATCCACTCTGGGCGAAATCTAAGTTAGTGGATAGATGGCAACACCATTGTTATCAAATCTATACGGAGGAACTTTCCAGGTAAATACCTACAATTCCACCTCTCAAAAACAAATGCCCTCTGGTTTTAAGAAGTTTGAAATTTATTTGTCACATTGGCAAGTAAAATGAGAACGGTGTGACTACTTATTATTTGGATGGTTTTACTTTTTGAAATCCTGAATTTCCTTGTAAACCATCGTGTTTACAATTCATTTTTCATTCAAATCGTATATCTATTGTAAAATTATTCAAATGGAACAGATGAGAATTTTAGTTTAAAATCTGTAAATGTGCCGAACTTAACCTAGATACTCCTGAATTATTTTTTTTCTTTCGATTTCCATGGAAATTCATTTTGAAATCTCACCTTTGGGATGCAATTAGACCTCAAAAAATAAATAAATAAATAAATTAAATAAATAAAAAATATTTATTTATAATAAATACAGGAAGGTAAAGTAAGTAAAGTACTTATAAGCATCACAAAGTAAAAAAATTACTGTTTTTTTTAAATATTACAATCAATAATGAAAACATTACATTGCGTGAAGATGTATCCGGTATGCACCTATAATGAATCATAGTGAAACGTCTCATCTTTTAGGATTTGGTATCTTACGATATGAAACATGCAGAGCACGGCCATATTTCACACACAATGTGGTGCATTCTATAGAAATAAATCCACATTAAAGTAGTTTCTTCTTTTTTGAAACTGAATCTATGGGCAGATCAGAAATATAATGCTCAAACCCATTATACCTAGCATCATGATGTTTCTGCTTGGTAGGGGTCTACGTTTGGAAGTAACCACTCTCTTGTTAGAACCCTAACCTGAAGAAGCAATGCTTGTTCTGAAAGCCAAGCGATCAAGTTTGCTTCCATCATTTCTATAAAGTTCCTAAGCATTTTGTTCTGACAAGTCCAACATCTGAGCAATCAGCGGGAAGTACCACTTTTTCCCTCGGATCGATACCTTGTACAACGAAATCACACCTCGGTTTTCCAGTTCCGCAGATCCCATTGATTGAACTTCTACCGATCTAGGTATATGCATTAGACTCCATAACTCTCTTGGTAGATGTTCCTGTGGCAATTTTTCCCTAAGGATAGACAACTGGTATCACAATATCATGTGCTATATCATGTGCTATGAGGTTCCCACCCACCCTCTCAATTTGACTTGAGTTGATTAGGCAATTCTTATAATACTGTCATCAACATCGTCATCGACAACGTGGCGTAAATCCTTCGCCGAGCTGCTTCGAAAGCTGACTCTGTACGAGATCAAGAATAAATAATGTTGATTTACTCTACGGTGATAAGTTGACAAAAACTTAAACTTTATATGTTAAACTAAACGAAATTATTGAAAGAAAAATAGTTTCAAACAACAATGAGCAAGGATTTTTTATTCTCCAAATGAATTTTGATAGTCGGAGGTTATAGTTTCACACCTTTAAGTTTCGCATCGTTCTGTGTTACTGATATCCGATATCGAGGAGACTTACAACAGTTGTATTACAGATATCTGACATGACGACCTTATCATTCATACACAGGGGAGCACACTCCAAATAGCCACGGAATTAAGCTCCAATGACGTCATCGAAATACACCATATGTACAGACGATTAACGGTTGTTGTCTCGTTTTAATCTCTGCAGTGAAATAATTAGCCCCTCCCATCTACCATGAATGGTTCAATGATATCAATGAACATATAAAAACCAACTTCCTATAACCATTCAAGGGATCTTCCCGGTCCCCTGAATGTTGAAATAACTAATTAAATATTTTGAACATTAATTTATCTCAATCCATTCTTTAGAGAATTTTCAAAGACTGGAGCCGCCGCATCTTGAAGGATAGTTTGAGTAGGGGAGGTAGGGCTAATGATGTCTTAATATTTGTTTAATTGGTCATTCCAACTGAAGTGAAAAGAGATGGAGACGAACTTACTAATAAGCCCAAGTTATGGGATCCAGCCGTTTCTTTGATCAAATCAACTTGCTAATGATCCCTCGAAAACAGAAAAGTTTTTGAGATAAGTATAGTCTTTCAGTGAGTCTATTCAGTGATAAGCTTGGACAAAGGCGTCCGTTCCACTGAAATGCTTTCTTTTTGTTTATTGTTTAAGCGCGTACTCTCATTCAAGTTCACTCGACTTACCACCTCGGCCTTGGTGAAGGAATTGGGGAAGAAGATTCTGTAGGGGAATCCTGGCTAAGTATATTAATTCTCTAAGCATCTAGTTATAAGACCCCGAATAGGAGCTCCAAGGACATTCGTCGCATCTAAGCGGCGAAAAACTTGAATGAAATGAAATGATTTTTTATTGTACTAACCAAAAATGGTTGTTACAAGAGTTCAAATTTTTTACATAGGTACGACGAAGTATTCAAACAAAAGTTCAATTTTTTACATAAAACAAAATTTAATTTCTTCCTGAAATGAAAAATCCCCAGTCATGCAGCATGACTATAAGAGCGAATTTTCTAAGAAATAATTGGTTTTATGTAATAGGTCTTTATTGAAGAACATGATGTCCATGAAGAACATCTCAAGTATCAAACACGTTTCTTCATCTTCTAAGTGCTCCAGTGTGAGAACGGAATGAGATATCGTAATTCTGATCTCACCATCCTGTTCAGCGTAAAAACACACCTTGAAAATGAGGTACCTATCACTTGTCACTGTTTCATTGGGGTATTTATGGGGAATTCCCCCTCCCCCCTAAAACTCCCCTAAACCCCCCTTAGAGTGGCCAGATTCTGCCCATCTACGAACTTAGCCTTTCGATTGCCAGGCCGGATTGTTTGTGCAAATTTGAAATTTTAATATCAATTCTATCAAGAGATATCGTCCGGAGTGACACATACATAAATATATATTTGCTCCAGTTTGAGAACGGAATGAGATTTCGTAATTCTGATCTCGCCATCTTATTCAGCATGTAAAAACCTTAAAAATGAGGTGTCACATTACAGACCGTTTCATTTTTGGAATTTATGAGTGAACCTCCCCCCCCCCCAATCCCCAAAACCCCCCTCAGCTTTTGGACATTACGCTGAACATGACGGAGAAGTGAGAGTTGCGATATCACATTCCGTCAACAGATTAGAGCAGATTAACCATGAAGAACGTATTCTTCATCTTCAAAGTACTCAAGTTTGCTAACGAAATTAGGTATCGCAATTCAGACTTTACGATCGTATTCAGCGTGTTAAATCTTTTAAAGGGCACTGTCTTGAGCTGAAATGAAGCTCTGTGCAATATTGCAAGTCGACCCGTTTAGATGGAGAGGCTGTAGCCTTGGCCGTCTGAATAAGAACAAGAAGATCTAGGTAAGCGCTAAAAACAGGGTTTTTGAAGTGATATAACTCAGCTCTCTTCAGACCTAGCGACTTCAAACTCTCAGGACATTTTAATGTCCACACCACACACACACACTCGGTACCTTTCGCTCTTCTCAACTTGTTTGCTTAGCGGGGCGGAACGCTACCACGTTCCTAGATATTTACACATAGATATTAATTCATGTTCAATATTTATTATCTACGTAATCCACGTTGTGTCATAGCAATCAATCGACTTCAATCCATTTGATATGTTTTTAATCTAGATTAATCTTAATACAAATCAGCACCAATCTGATTAGGTATGGTAAAACACAGAATATAGGTAGGATGTACTAGGCTCGGATAAAGTTTATTTTTGTGTTTGGTGGTATATCAGTAAGAAATTTCTGAAATCATTATTCGGATCCCATTAAAACTGAAAGGTATAGTTTTCTGTGTAAATTTGGATGGAGATCTACACAGAGAATTTTTCAAGACCATCTGTGTCGTTTTACTGCCTGCCCTTCATTCACCTGATAAACAATCGACAACATGAGCGCAAATCCAATGCTCGTACTGGGAACAGCAGATTCAAACAACACATTGTTTTAAGATGTCGAGTTTCTTGTTCTGGGATACTTTTCGTGTCCACGGAAAGACGGTAATTTAGAATACATAAGCTTTCGGCGAAGAATGGCAGGGCCAAGACCGCGCCATTCTCTTAAATTTCGTTCCTGGTCGTTCTCTTCAAACTCCAAAAGTGAACTAACACGAAATGCCTCTGTTTTGTGAACTTACCTAGTGGGTACGTATTTCATACTGGTTGATGCTATTGTGCTAATTTTTAGAATGTCGATATCATCAAAAACATCAATGACCAAAATGATGAATCAGTCTATTTGTGTTGATTCTCAATCTACACAACCAAGTTTGCATCAGAAGTCGCCAAGTTTAATGCCAATTTGTTGCTGAACAATATGGGGCCGAAGAGTATTGTGCGTCGAGACGGTCTGAAGGGCTTATTGAGACCAGGAGAGTTGGGTTCAACTGCTTCAATGACCAGGGCGACGAAGTCCCACCGAACATTAGTTGAGATGCAAATGCACCCTTGAGTAGGTACTCTTAATGATGAATCAACTTTGTATCACAATACCAATTGTCTGCTAAGTTTGTTCACTGGTTACGGCTGAAGTTAGATCGAGATCTACAACTCCAATTCTCTGATGGTGGGCCACACCAAAGTAACTTTTGCGCTCCATATTACCTTCCTTGAAGGCTATTCAGCTTCCTTTTAGCATATTTGTTCAAATTAGTTTAACATGCATTTGTGAAAAAAATATTTCTTTGAGAATTCAGGGAAATTTTAAATCCCTGAGTATACATGAACAAACCGTACAGTACATTTATAATACCTACAATTGGCAAAATCCAACATGATAAAACCGATGAAAACTGAAAGGTATAGTTTTCTGTGTAAATTTGGATGGAGATCTACACAGAGAATTTTTCAAGACCATCTGTGTCGTTTTACTGCCTGCCCTTCATTCAGCAGATAAACAATCGACAACATGAGCGCGAATCCAATGCTCGTACTGGGAACAGCAGATTCAAACAACACATTGTTTTAAGATGTCGAGTTTCTTGTTCTGGGATACTTTTCGTGTCCACGGAAAGACGGTAATTTAGAATACATAAGCTTTCGGCGAAGAATGGCAAGGCCAAGACCGCGCCATTCTTCTAAATAAATCGAAGTAACGTCCCCTTAAAATTTTACAAAGAATTCAACGATTACATTTTTGTGCGCCGCGCATAGGAGCAAATGCAGGTTACGCATGTCAACTTTGTTTTTTCAGATGAGAACCCCCCTTTTTTATTGCAGATTCGGATTTTAAGGCATATTTCATGAACTTTTTACTTCGACAACCTTTAGTTTTTGGGCGCACCCAAGAGCGTCCAGAAGCGCTCAAAGTTGGACTAACCGCGTTTGCTCTTAATTTCGATAAGACGGAAAACCCCCGGTGTGGCACATGAAATTTAATTATTTTTCGACACTAAATCACGCGGTGCTATCATTTTTTTATTGGATTTGATTAAACGCTATTGGTATAATACCTGCTGGATTTTCAACTACTACCGACCAACGTTGGCAATAAAGAATAACAGGAAGTACATACCACAATCATTTCGATACATCCTTCATTCCGGTCACGAAAAGAATCTCAGAACAACCAACTCGATGAGACAAGAAAAAAAGTTGTTTGAATCAGCTGTTCCACTCGAAGACCGTTGACCCGACTTGCCGCCGTATGATACAAGCTCTTATTGACAGAATTTGATTGGCTCAACCTTTTCACTCGTTGTAGAAAGCTACGTATGGTCTGAATTAAACTATATCTAAATGTATTCATTCCGTTTTATTTCAAAGTTTCATGATATGACGTTTGCAAAGCTCCAAAATTCGTTTTCTACGCCTTTCTATCGGTCATGAAAAATGTCAAGGATCATTGTGGGGCTGATCCGAACCCGTAACCCAAAGTTCATATTTTTAGTTCAATGTTAACTGGGCAAAGTGGCGTATACGGCTGACGGACGGATTTGATTTACCATCTTCGATAGTGAACTATTAGGATCGACCAAGGAAAAGAAACATTAACCCGCCTCAAAATTTGATGGTTTATTTTTTAAGATCCGTTAACTCAGAAAAATTTTTCATCGACCGTTCGTCGCCCATTCAACGTTGACCAAAAATGATAATATTGGGGTTACGGGTTCGGATCAACCCCATAATGATCCTAGAAACTTTTCATAACTTTAGGTCCATATGAAGGGGTTGAAAATGAGTTTTGAAGCATTGGAAACGTCATATCTAGAAACTTTTGGTTAAAACGGGTTGTATACATTTGGATGGAGTTTAATTCAGAGAATGTGTTAAGACCATCCTTAACTTCCTACAAATTTCTAGGTTTTTTTTTTTTTTTTTTTCTTGGTCGAGTCTAATGATTCATTATAATTATCGAGGGTAATAAAATGCCGTTTCGGGGATTTCAGGGACTTCAAGATTAAAAAGATTAAATGAGGTTCGGAACGGGCCTTTCAGGGTTGAAATGGGCCTTAGAAACTGCTAAAATATGTTTACCATGTAACCACGTTCCCTTAACTCAGTCGAGGAACGAGGCAAGAGAAATGCCGAATGTTCGACGGGAAACCAACTCACGAAACGTGAGGTAAACCACCAAAATAAAAGCTCAGAAGCAGGCGTAACTACGAGAGGAAATAACAGCTTTTAAGGAATATGGAAGGTGTATTGGGGAAGAGAGACGTGAGGAGGTGGAGGTCATGGACGGAGAAATTAGTGCAGCACAGGTTGTCCTAACAAGGGGCGTGAGAAAGAGAAGGAAAGCGAGACAGAAGACTAGGGTTTTCCTTGTGATATAGGGGCGAAAAGGGTCCGACCCTACTGGAACGTTAGTGGAAGTGAAACAAGGCTCTGGGGGAGGGAAATTTACTAGGTCTGTCTTAGCGTTTGTGCGCCTCTAATGACCCCCGGCCTTGTTTTGCGCTCTCCCGTTGAACCTTTTCTTTAACTTCGCATCCCTTTATCCTTCACCGTTTCCCTATAGAATTCCCCGTTGAAGTTCTGGCCTGCCCTCGTCTGATCCTCAGTGCTTCGAAACGGTTCCATATCGTGTGATGCGGAATTCTCTGGTGTTGATTGATTTTAAGAAGCCTCCTACCTTGCTCGGTTCCTGTGCTGATGTCTAGAATAAGAACTCTGCAAATTTTTGATACGAAGGTTTATTATCATCATTTACAGATCACCCTTCTGTCTAATTCACGAAATGATGGATAAATGTAATTCTAGCTCATCGTCCAATTTTAATTTGTAAAAAATAGGTATTGTTTAAACAATTTTACAGAGAAGAAACCGAGTAAATATTACATTATCATCGATTCTTGGCCCATGTTAAAAATTTTAAGACTAGCTCATCATCAATTTGATTTGTTTAAATAATTATAAAGGCAAGAAACCAAGTGAATTTAACATAGTCATTGTCATCCATATTCGACCCAAGTTTAAAATGTCAAGACTCATCATCCAAATTTAATTTGTTTAAAAAATAGATATTGTTTAAATAATTTTACAGACAGGAAGCTGAGTGAATATTGCATTGTCATCGATCCTCGCCCTATGTTTAAAATGTCAAGACTCTAGCACATCATCCAAATTTAAGTTGTTTATACAAATAGGTATTGTTTAAACAATTACACAGACAATAAACCGAGTGAATTGTCATCCAGTTCTGACCTATATTTAATATTTCAATTCTCTAGCTCATCTGGAAGTTGAAAAAAACCCTTTGTTCAAAGTTGAACTAAAATTTCAATATCCGTTTTGAACCCCTTCCCCTTGACCAAGGTTTATGAAAAGTTTCAAGGATCATCGTGGGGGTGCACCCCCCACGCTCCTTGAAACTTTTCATTGTTCGATCCTGTAAATTTACAAGTTCGAAGCTTCCCCCCTTTCATCTCATCAACCTACGCACTGAAATTTTATTGACGAATTTTCATTGAGAATTTCATATAAATTATCCAAACTATCTCCATTAGCAACTCAAAACTGCTTGCAATGTTATATACAAAACCAAGGTTTAATTAGTTGAGGGGCTAATTATGGCATACTATGCGATTAAATAGTTCATCTTTCTTGAAAAACTTAACCCTACCTATTGTTCATTTGAGGCTCGATAATATAGTTGGATCATCTTCGCATTCATCGCGAATTATTTGGAGCCTAATGTGCAGTCTTAACCCTGGAACAAGGAACAAATTTTGCACTCAAGCGGTATGGAATAGGTACCGCTTAACGCTAACTAGTCGGTGTGTATAGTATTTTCTGAAGTGAATACACAGATTTAATTTGAAGCCGAGTAAAATAACGACTTTCCATCAGTTATGGGCTGTAGTACTACTCTAGTAATTCATTAAATCTTCAGACACTCCACCGTTCTACTATGCCTCAGTTACAATGTAAGACAATATGATGTTTTCAGTCAGTTTGTCATATCACTAGTCCAAGTTTGGCATATATTGTATTTTGTATGATATAATACGAGGTGACTTAATACGACATGAACTTTGATCAGCCCTTATTCACTTTGATTGTTGCTATTCAAAGTTCAATTGCTCTCGAAGGAAGAGTTTCCTTTCTAGATATTGAGCACGGGCGGATCTATAGAGTTATGTGGAAGGGTGAGGCAGTGCGCTACGTGCAGGATGTCCTCAACGTTTGGGGGGTTAAATGGTGCGCGCGTAGCTTCGATCCAATCATACCCAGTTTGGTCCCCTTCTCCCATTCAGCTTTACCTTTATCCTTGGCTAACATTTTGCCTTTCCCTTCCTTACTTTTAAGGAAAGTTCGAAGATTGAGTGCTTATTTGAGTTCTTTGGCTTTCCCGCCGTTTCCACCTCCCCACCAGAAAAGCAATGAGAGGGAAATTCCCCCAACTTTTCCAGTCCAACAGCAACTTTGCTTGAAAAATATATTCACGTTCGATTGCTCACAATTACCAACCTTACGGAAAATATACATCCAACATACCACTAGATTCAATTTTGTGGAACGAATTGTGAGGTAAAACAAACATTAAGTAGGTCAGGATTAGATCGCATACATTATCCTACAATAAAACCGTATATGATTAGAACAGAGGGATCCTCCAATTCCTTTTCCACTCTTTCATTGTTCCCTTCTCTATGAGTATCAATGCAAAGTAGACTGATATATTAGTTGTATAGGAGCTTAATTTGTCCTGGTCTTCAATTTGTGAACTGTATCTGATACACTAGATTTAACAATACCTTGTTGCATTTTCTGTTGGCCAAAGAACTGTGTCCTGTCACTACGATATAGATGTGAGTGGAGAAGATGCAAAAGTAGACCACCAGACTTTACGAGAGTAGTTTGCACAGGAGGGAATTAGATATATCACAACAGTTTTTACATCTCTATGTCTCTTTACAACGATCTCCTTGTGAGTTTTATAACAGTAATGCACGTCATAATAAGTGACCCCACTGAGGGGTAGGTGTCGGCAACTCGCTCAGTGTTGGTATATAATTGATTTATATAAATGAAGAAGGTTATGAATTATTTAGAATTAATTTCATCAATTTAGTTCTGGAATTTTTACATGTACCTACCAAAGCAGCTCATTTTGAAACTTCACGCAAAAAGGTGATATAGGGATGGAAAAAGAAAGTTACAGCAGAAATGGGGGAACTAGACGATCACCACACAAGTATCAGTCACAGGGAGTCAGGAAGCCGGTGAATAGATTGGTCGATTGAAGCGATGTGAGGGGTGGCGTGGATTTTTCCTCTACTTCATCATCCTATCTGAACGGTTTATACTGGTCCGAGTTTTTAGTTTTCCAGTCACGCATGTTCCCTATATTTTGTTCCTGAAATCGTGTTCTTGGAGAATGGTAGCTTGAGGAATTCGTACATCCGAGTGGAAATTGCTCACATTCCTCAAGAAAGCGACCAGTCTGATCAGGAGTAAATTTATAGATGAGTATTGAATAGTTGAAGATCGGTAAATAATCTACTGATGCGGCGGTATAATGTATGGCTTTATATCACTGCAATGAAACATCTACCAGCCAGTTCATCTCCAATGGTCTCTGTTTGAACGCTACACAATCCGTCAATATCGACTACATTGGCTCGGCATCGTTATAAAACCTGGTACTACGGCCAACATAGTTCAGAAAAAGATTGTTACCCCTTCAGTAATATTAAACGTTATTTGTGTCCAAATATCAAACATGGCCTGAAGTCCTTCCGTTTGATTCACGCTCATATTGGCGACTTTTTGTCGGATCTATATTTGAGCTCTCATTGTGAACGAACGACTGGTTGTACGAAGCTCCAGGGTGGTCCTAAAAATTCTCCGAATCGTGATCTATAGTAATGTTAGTAGAAAACCTTTTACCTGACCTTTCCGAGTTATGCCGTTATGAACATTTTAACTCGGGTTTCCACCCCTGACTATTGACCTAGGGTTACGAAAAGTTTCAAAGAACCTCCTCGACCCGGTCCGTTGGAGTTTACACTTTTATTATTTTATTTTTTCAATTCGGTCTTTGGGGTCCGTAATACTCGTTATTAGAAGAAGAACATCCAGGTTTCAGTGAAGAACATCCAGGTTTCCACGTGAAGAACATCCAGGTTTCCACGTGAAGAACATCCAGGTTTCTTCATCTTCAAAATACTCCAGTTTGAGAACGGAAGGAGATATCTCCATCGTGTTCAGCGTAAAAAAAACTTTGAAATGAGGTGTCACTTGTCAAACTGTTTCATTTTTGGAATTTATGGGTAATCCCATCTACGAACTTAGCATTTCGATTGCCAAGAGAGATTGTTTGTGCAAATTTGCAGTTTTTATCTGAATGTTATCGAGAGTTATCGTCTCGGATGATAGATGCCTAAATATATATCGCACCTCAAGAAGCTACGGGAGGGTGAAAAACCCAACGTGTTCCGTGGCGTAATCAGTGTCTCAGTCGCTTCGGTTTTCTGGCCTTCGGTTTTCTTGGCAGGCGGGAAGCTCCCGCGTCCCTAGATATTCTTGTAGGACATACCGAGATCTGTCTGCATATGGGTATAACTCGAAAATTGAATTTTCCGACTTGACACACTCCTATTCTTGAGGTGCGATATATACTTATGTTTTTCGGTGTATTTGGCTGTGAAATCGGAGTTTTTTGGACCGAGAATAATAGCTTGCTTTCTCCGAAGGAGTTCACTCGTTCAGGTCAGGATATGATGTTGAAGAATGCTAAATACTCCAATACTAGATAATAACACCGGATACTACTCCAAAATAAATGCTTGGTTTCTAACATATCACTCATAAATCAAAGAATGGCGACTCGGGAGAGTAACATGGAGCCCAAATCCCAATTATTATCTTTAACTCCATTTATCAATTACTGTCCGTCGACTTGGCTAGCTAGCGATGACGTACTATTCCTTAAGGCACGTTAACAATAATTCCATTGACAGAGGTTTGTGGAGTCGAGGTGACCATTACAAGTGTGGAGACCTGGCTGAGAGAGATATGGACGGAAAAAGCTTTCGAGTAATGCGTACCTCCCTTCCTTTCACTCCACTAGCGCCCCCGGGGATCAGCCGACCAACACAACTCCACACTTTTCGTTCGTTCAAAACCTACTGACTGCCATTTATACCCCACTCTTCTCCTCACCCGGATATCCTTTGGGGAAAAAGCGAGGACAAAAAAAAAAAAAGAAAAAAAAATTTGGAAGGCTTCCAGGTGGTCTGACGAAAAGCTGAAACAGAAAATGTGAATCTGTATAGGGAGGAAGACCTGAGACCACCATTGTTAGATACCTACGACGAGATATGAACCCAGCTTCCGACTCCCAATTCATTACTTGACACTCGATAAGAAATCCGCTATTTGCCCTTAGTGGCAGTGGAAGGAACACCCTAACGTGATCACAATACTACTAATATTTCAAAGATTTTCCTTAGTGCCCACTGGTCGTATTCCCAGTTTTAAGTGCATCCATGTAGTACGTTCGATAAATCCAAGTTTCAGAGCGGTGAAATAGTATCGGAGTACTTGAAGCACTGACAATAGCTGTACATGTGAACATTCAAGTAAATAGCAAATTTACATTAATTAATAATAATTCACACTACTTGATTATAATTTATAATAATAATGATTGCATTATTTAGTGATCTAGGCAGAAGGGTGATCTGTTTTTTTATTCGATTTTCTGAATCTGCGTATCTTGAAACGTAAACCCTCAAATTTTGAAGGGGGTAATTTTTTTTTTTTCTTGGACAATTCCAAAGGTTCACTATCGAAGATAGTAAACCAAACATCTATGAGGTTTGATCAGACCACTGTATTACGGTGGCTGGAGGACCTAAGGAATTGACTCCTCTTGACTTCATTTAGTCTATCAAGGAGGTCATTTGCCTTTGAAAACAGGTATTAGGCATGAAGCTGATTTTCCAAGAATGTTTTTACGTAGTGCATATCAAGAGAGGGAAAAGAAAAAGAATCACAAGGAAGTATCTATTTCAAGTATTCGCCCTATATTAAAAACATACCTACTTTTCGCTCCATAAATTACGCTCGATCAATGACCATTTTTGACAAAACATTAAGGCTGCGATAAATTTTAGCCTAATGGCTGAGCTATAAAACGACGAGATACGCTGGGGAGAGAAACTTAACACGATCGTTGTGGAAGAAAAGTTAGGTGCCTGCGTGCGTCGTACTTTGTTTCAAACTGAGGTGGTGATACAGCAACGCGATTCACGACTCAACAGCTTAACAATAAAAATAATGCATACGTAGGCTCCGTTTACAAGTCAAAAAGGTGTCCACATTAGCCGCCTCTGAATTTGTCATAAATTCATACATTCAACAATACAGCTTTCCTTTATTAACCCTCGGGTCCAAAAGGAGGAGGGATAATTGGGTTACGTCTGTAAAGTTTTGGTTGAAAAACAGCAGTTGAACAAGTTAATTGAATTTAGTAACGTTGATCAAGAATGAAAAGGCCAGCCTACAGCTAACTAGAAACTGGGGATTGATCGAAGGATGAGAGAGGATTATTCATTCCACGAAACATCGCAAAACACCTGTTATAAGGGTTTTGTTTTACGTTTAAATATAAATGTACGTTCTATTCATGACTCTTGGAATCCGTGTAGACAAATCAAAAACCTAATTACGGATATTACCAGCAGATATATCTAAGAAGCTCGTTATATTGATTTGAGTGAAAAAAAAAGATAAGTTAATCAGTAAAAATATAACCTGACATTGCTGAGGCCCTTGGCGGTTGGGTGAGCTTGCTTTGGACCGCGGCTTCTTCACGCTCAGTTTACTTGCGTCACTTCCTCCTTTTTCTTCTTCGTTGCTTTCTGTAACACAAAACGCATCAATTTTTAGTTATAAACCGAATCATGTTTTGTTAAATGTGAATGGTTTGGTAGGTTGTTAGTTTCTTTCAAAAAAAGTACCACGGCTTTAGTTGTTGCTAACCACCTTTGTTTTTGCCATCTTCCTTCGTTTTGGTAAGTAGCGGGATTGATTATTATTGGCGATAAAATATTGTAAATAAATATGTGACTCCGATCACATATATGTTATTACACAAGTTGATGTATTACTCACGATCAATTTCAAACTGGATGTACATAATACCTAGATTAATATTACATCTTGCCTCATTATAAATTCACTGGAATAGTTCATCTGAAACATATATGGCGGATTTCATCCTCGCATCCTCGTTCACAGATAACGATGGAAACGTTCGTTGGAAACGTCCCCATTTCATAATTCATTCAGATTGACGGCGGATGTCATCCTTCTAATCAATCCAATTTAGAAATTCGAAACGTGGGCTTGGACTAGGCAGAGGGTAACGTTCGGAATTTCCAATATCGCCATTTCCTGGAAATCACTAAAGGCAAAGTATAGTTTCACATGGAGGATTACCAAAACATCGCCTCAGCAACATCAGTTGAAAAACGCTCAAAATTTGGAACTGTACGACGACGTAGATTTTATGGACCGATTTTGTCTGTCGAAATCAAATTCCTCGTCTGTGTTGAGGATGATCGAAAATGATATAACTCCTCTTTTTTTCTTTTTTTCTTCATTTGGCATTAGCCAGCCGCCATAGCCTTGAAGTAATTTTATTTTGCTACTTCACATTACAATTAAAGGCGAAAAAATAATAAAATTAAATTTAATAATAACAGATCCTTTCTTTGAAACCCAGTCTAGGGCCACCTGTCACGTAGCTAACCGCGTACTAAACAACACCCACCTTCAATATCATGGTGAAATAGAATCTCTCGTAAAACGGAGATAACCTTAACACCGAGTGTTAGCTAACACGCACATTAATCCCAATAATGAAACTCATCTAATACTGAGTGTATCCGAGGGAGTAAAAAAAAAAATAAAAAAAAAAAAAAAAAAATCAACTATTGCAATGGGACAAAAACTTGAGTGCAAGATTTTTTTTGAACATGCACAATTAGGCATTCTTATATTATTTCATACCTATTTATTAGCACGTGTCGTGCGTGTCTGCGAATTCTTGACAACGGTTTAATATATTTTTCGTGCAGATCACCCTTCTGCCCAGATCACCAAATGGTAGATACTGAATTATCATCAATTCTAAAAATTATTAATAAGTAGTAGTGTAAATTATTATTAGTAATTATCAGTACCTAATTATCACTAATTATCATTAATTAACTCGATATCAGCTGGGCCAGTATGAGCATTGACCCGACAGGCTGCCGCATGATTCACCCTCATCTTCACGACTTTTGATCTGCCAACTTCGAGCCCTCACTATGAACGAACGTCTGGTCGTACAAAGCTCCTGATGGTCTTAAAAAACTCTAAAAATTAAACTCTATTCAAATATGAACTAAAAACTACAACGTTCCATCCAAATTTGTCAAAAATTTATGAAAAGTTCCAAGGATCATTGTGGGGGTGATCCCAATCCGTAAATCAAATTTCGTAATTTTAGCACAACGCTAACTAAGCCGCAGACGACGGACCGACGGATTTTTTTTTAATTTGGTTTTCTGAATCAACGTATATTGAAACGCATAACCCTCAAATTTCCGTCATAGGCGGGTGGTAATTTTTTTTCTTCCTTGGCCGATTTCATCGGTTCATTATCGGAGATAATAAACCAAAAACATCAGGGGTGAGGCTTTACCTTTCATTTACCGTATTCAGTTGTGTGGAGGCCAATAAATCATATCCTCGAACAGTTAGATACCATAGACATCTAACTCCAATAAGTATACTAATTGGAGTTATTTAGGAGCGGACAGCGAGCATGAGTTATACTAAGTAATTTCTTTTCACTCTCATTACAGGTTCTTTTTCGTAAAAATTCAAATTAAATTGAATCGAATATGGTGCTTAATAAGAGTATTCGCCGTTCACGCATAGCAATAGAACCTTGGAAGAATTGTTGGTTCTGATGAGTTGCAGACAGTTGGATTCGCAAGGTCAGTGATGGCGGGGATACCGGAATAGACGAGAGCATGTGAAAAAGGATAATATCAAGATATTGTCTTGATACAAACACATTTGACGTAAAAGGTATTAGTGGTATTTTCTTGAAATTGATCCAGTATGAACCCTATTAATTCATCAGAATTGATGAATAACAACGACCACACATACATGTTATGAGGCTACGAATCCGATAGAAGAGGAATCACGTTTGGACCGAGTAGAATAGTACTTATTTCTTTCAATAATCCGCTCTCTGTCAAGGCGAGTTCCTAATTACATCATACAGTAAACTAAAAAAATTTGATTTAATAGAAACCAACGCCTCGATCCTAGCGGTAATAAAACCATACTAGTCCCATAGTTATAGAAATTGGTAGAGCAAAAGGTTTCTAGAAAACCTTGAAAGTGTCGAAGTGGCGGTATCAAACCAAAGGACAAACACATCCATAAATAGTCTCACGGTAAAGAAGGAAGATGGAGAGTAGAGAACAAACATGTTTCCATTGGCTCCACACATTCACTTTCCACCCTCGGTCCTTTTCATAATCTATCCTCCAACATTCATTCGTTTTATGTTCCTCGTGTTTTGTTGTTACGAAGCTCGTGGATGTTTTATGTAAATATAATGTTACCCACGCACTGCTTAACGTTTTTGATATACGTGAAAAATGAGTAGAGATCATAATTAAACGTCTTTCACTTGGATGCGGTTTCGAAGTTAATTATATTGTCACCCTAGTTTTCAGAATGGACCATACTTCAGACATTGGATGTCGTTCAGAATGGGTAATTATCTTCAATCCAAACTAGACCGTTTGGTAGCGTTGACTTTTTTTTTTATAAATATTTATAGGCATCGAATTTTCGTGCAGCCATAATTAATTCATACTTATATATTCAAAATTCTAAATTAGATACATTTATAAATCTAAAACTTCACTATAACAAAACATCTTTTTTGAACATAATTATCACGAAATTATAGAGTACTGAAGGTCGAAAATATTTCCGGAAAAATTGGAAATATTTCGGAAATGTTTCCGAGACCTAATATTGAAAAATATTGGAAATATTGGAATGATTGGAAAGATCGTTTTAAACGCTCTAACTTGGCTCGCTGTGAAGTTCGGAGGCCATGCGCTGTCTTCTCTTGCCTTCTGGCGGCGCACAGTGGTCGGAAAACCGATTTTATGGGAGCGAAATTTTCTGAATGCGGATTCTTTTAGGAAATTTTATGCTGAACAAAAAATATTCATCCATAATGTATCAATCGGAATTTCATTGAATGGTGCTCCTTGTTGGCAATGCAAGAGGTATATGCAAACAAATGTTATTGCTGTTGCAAATAATGTAATATACTTGGTAATGCGACATTAAATATATAGTTCAGCAGTGTAATTACGCAATAGGTGAAACACCGATTTGCAGCACTGAAACAGGTAAAAAACAATAAGTTGCAGGTAGTAGCAGCTGATTTTGGATTTAATCCTCTACTGGAACATTACTGAAGAGATCCATAAAAGGATGCTGTTTAAAATAAGTCAATTTCACTTTTGGCAGACTTTGAAAGTTTCGTAGGGTATGAAAAAAATAAAATAAAAAAATTGTCTCCATTGTATCATTTTGGTTTATTATCTTCGATAATGAACCATTGGAATCGACCAAAGAAGTGTAAATGAAATAAATAAATTCGAAGTATCACAGACAGACTTCACAGAGCGAAATGAAAGAAGTTAGAGAGCCAAAGATTCACAATGTGAGGTGCTCTCTGAGAAAAACTGCACATCAACAACCCCCGCTCATGGGTACACAAATGGTTTTTAATGATAAGTACCTAACATTTTATTTTATTTTTCTAAA
The DNA here is from genome assembly GCA_963920205.1 of Stenodema calcarata. Taxonomy (NCBI): domain Eukaryota; kingdom Metazoa; phylum Arthropoda; class Insecta; order Hemiptera; family Miridae; genus Stenodema; species Stenodema calcarata. The sequence goes on along the minus strand of OY986048.1, from coordinate 16,048,680 downwards.
TACGATCAAATGTTTTTAAAATATTTTATTGCATGAAATATGTTTGTTGTGTACCAATTTGGGGAGTATCCATCATAGGTAGCACTAGGAACTTGTGAGTTAAACGGGCGAGCATCTCCTACTTAGATGTATCTATGTAAGGGAAGAAGCTAGTGAGGCTATCTCGCATTTTGCTCGATGGTCTCTTCTTTTGTTTCAAAATCCACAGCCTCCTGTCCATTCACATTTGGACCAGTCAGTGAATGCCAAACAGCATTCAAGTAGACAAAGTTATTTAACTCCCAATCAATATTCAAAACTGGATTCAGGGGCGAAGCCCGTCCCGGGAACGAAGGAAGCGGCGCTTCCCCACAAGAAATGAAGAATGTAGGTAGAAGTTAAATGGGGCGGCTACGAATTCCGTCCCGGAACCTCATTAAAATATTAAGCCGGCTTAGAAAACCTTGGGATTCCGTCCCTACCATTAGCGTGGGGCTCACTGGCACCTTGGGATTCCGTCCCACCAACTTGGACCCAGCCTACTGAAACCTTGGAACTCCGTCCTGAGGAAAGTAAAAAAAAACTACAGATATTGTGAAACATAGTACGAGTATAATATACACTAATAATATAATATACACGGAAGGCCAGTTGTGACAGTACCCTATATGGTACTAATCAGTTGATTAGGGGATGTTTTTATTCCGCAACCCCGTCTACTTGATCTATATATAGATCCAACTATGTCCAACTAATCTATATGGTACTAATCAGTTGATTGGGGGAGGTTTTTATTCCGCAACCCCGTCCACTTGATCTATATGTCCAACTAATCTATATGGTACTAATCAGTTGATTGGGGAGGTTTGTCGGAGGAACCTCTAGCCATTCCTGATCTTCACTTAAAACCGTGAAACTAAGTAACGTGTTTATGTTGGCTGTTCACAAAGACTTCTAATCAACGCTGAGAGAGAGCGGGACGGAATCCCGCACTGTGCACTAGGCACCGGGACGGAAATCCAAGGTTCGCCCGAGCCGAGGGATTAATCGTGCGTGGTTTTTACGAGCTCCCGGGACGGAATCCCAAGGCGCCCAGTTAAATGATAAAAAAATTGAATAAATTAAAATAAAATATTTAATAAAAAATAAAATATTTAATCCTCAGTAGATAAAACATTCGATTGAAAATTTGAATCGCCCGCTCATTATGCCACAGTTACCCACAGTTACCTAGGCGTTGCAACAAACCCGTTCTCGTCAGATCACGGAAGTTAAGCATCGTCGGGCGTGGTTGTTACTTGGATGGGAGACCGCTGGTAAGTGGGTCTATCGTCCAAGTGACTTTATCACGCCTCTGTACGGCGATCCCCTCTCAACTCAAGGGGGCGAGGCAATGAGTAGCTTTAAGCGAAATCATTGGAACAATTCTGATCCGCCTAGGTGGACAGCCGATGACGTCCGCGACGCCAAAAACGGCAGTCGGACGAAAATTCAACCTGAAATGGTTGCTTACTTTACCTACAGGTAACCAACCTTTGATGGTTGCTTTTAATCAAGAATCCTATGACTAGCATGGCCAAAGCCAATTCATCTACGAAGAAGAAGAATTACAAATATCTTATAGCAGTGAGGCCACCTACCAGTTGAGGTCTCAGGGGAACATCAAGATTCTAGGTGGTGCCCATGACGTCATCCTGCTGCCTGTGTGTATGTCTGTGTGTATTCTAGCGCGCGCGTGTTTTCATGTCTCCTGACTGCGTTAAGATATGGCGGGGCAGCGTAGGCGTCTAGCGCTTCCCTGCTGTAATGCGCAGGCGTCGCTTTCGCTGGAAAGCGGAGGCCGGAGGATTGTAAATATCCATGCTGTTGTTTACTTGTTAATAGTTTTTAGTTGTTCGTGTATTGTTTATAGTTTCTAGTCTCGTTTATAGTTTTAGTTGTTAGTCTTTATCGTCCTAAAATGGATAGTTGCTGCATCAATGGATTGTTAAGCGGTCGTTCAGTTTGCAAAATTTCAGCAAACAATTTGAAAGGAGCCAGATCTCAAGCGCTCGTGAGTACACTCGACATTTTAATGTTGAGAACTACAATAGATAACAATATTTATCAGGGTGTAGTTCCAAAAATCGTTTATTTTGTTCCCCGTGTATTTTGTTTTGGTCTAAAAAAATATGTAATAAGACCATACCTTTGGTCTAAAGGTCATGGTGTAGAGGCGTCGAGACCCTCGAAATTGACCGCGGTACCCCCTATCCAGAGCCACGCTCAATTTCGAGGGTGAATTTCGGTGTTCATTGCAAACGGCAAACTTTGGAAAAATCGCACTTTGAGGGTAGAATTACTCATTGGCATAGGAGTCATTCTGGTGTGCATTTTTGGGAAATGGACAATGCGTGGGGTATGGGGATATGGGAGAATGTAGCTGCGGCTAATTCCATGTTCCCCGAATGTTAAGTGTGGTTCATTTGTATTAGGTTTCGGCTTCCGATGTCTACCTGATTTATTTAGGCTTAGAAGAAATTATTTCGTTTGGAACCCCCCCCCCCCCCTCCTCGCTCATTACTAGCCATGACGTGGCCGGCTCGAATGAAACCTCTTACCCTAATCCCTACTAGGGCCTACCCATGCAAATAAGATAAAATTTAATTTATCATGTAAATTTCTACCAGATTATTCAAATTAACAATCTAATGCCACGTATTAATCCTGAAACTAGGACAGTTGGTAATCCACTAAGATTTAAATCAACTCGGTGTTACGCTGTAGAGAGAAAGGGCTCGCTGGGGAGAGGCGGTCGCTGCTGTACTTGAAGGATTAACAAATCGAGCCTGTGTCCATTTGTTCAACCAACACTTCCGTGAATAGTTGTATTGCTCAAACAGTTGTAAGTTAAGCTCCAACATATTGATGATGACATGTTTTGGTTGAAAAAATGATAAATTGGTCTCATATACCCTTATACCTTCGAACCAAGGTGTCAAGAACGTCATACTGTAAGCACACAAGAACTAAGACCAGTATTTCCACCTCGACTATTATTATACGAGTACATTCGAACGTAATCAACTCTGGTGTTTCATTATATAATATACCTATATAATATATAATGATATATAATATATCTTAATTACAATTCAGGTGTTTAGAATTTCTACTACAAGTATTAAGGGTGAATTACGACTAGATCTGGTCTTTACATAAAAACCCGGTTATTCCTTTGAAAATTTGCTCTTATAGCCATGCTGCATGACTGTGGATTTGTATCATTTCACTTCCTTTCCGATCTCCAGAGGTGACATGAAAGTATAAAAGTCTTGTTTCCCTGATATTACTAACTGGGTTGTCTCATGGTGAATTCTGGCTTTTACAGTTCTTTGTAAAACTTCAAGAGCCAAACATGTGACCAATTAACTGCGGATTCGCACAGTTGCTTTCATTCCTTGCAGATTCAATTTACTACGATGTCTTTTATAACCTATTTATTTTTGTTCTATGAACCTCTGGAGATCGGAAAGGAAGTGAAATGATACAAATCCACAGTCATGCAGCATGGCTATAAGAGCAAATTTCCAAAGGAATAACCGGTTTTTATGCAAATACCAGATCTAGTCGTAATTCACCCTTAATACCTGTATAGAAATTCCAACCACCTGAGTTGTAATTAAGATTATAACGCGACGTCTGAGAATTACTTTAGTCGCCCACTTAGGTACAACCTTATCGTGCGTACATGCGTAGATTACATACAGATTTTTGACGTCGGATGCACTCCAGATTATGCCACAAGTCGCTAAGTACGACCCAACCCAATTAATTATGCTAGCTGGGCCCCTACCACACGGGAGATGTAGTAGGAGCCACAATTGTGGTTGTTCACTGGTCAACTTCATCAGCCTAACACAAAATAATAAGCTAGCCAATAATGGCTGGCGATGGATCGGTAAATTTCATAACCTAATGTTGTTCAAGTTTGAAATGCCATCTGGTTAACTATGAACGGTTAACCTCAGTTTCATCGCAACGAGTCCCTCCGCCCTCTTGCGCAAACGGTAAATACCCGGTTAATTATCCATTTAACGGCGAGTTTAGGAGGAGAGTGCGGGGGTTCCCAAAGTCCGCTAATGGCAGTTGGAAACAAGGGAACGGGGAACGTTCCGCCCAGCAGGGTTTTCGTCGTATATGCAACTACTATCGCCTTGGTTCGTAACGTAGCACAAGCACCCGACCGTGTTGGCAAGGGCAGGTGGTAGATGGGGGAGTTGAAACTCCTCATCGTTGAAATGAGTGATGTAAGGCACCGTGAAGGAAGTTGAGTGTTGAAGCAGTGAAGGCCAACTTGCCGTACAACAACTCAACTTCCAACCTCTGCCAGTTGAACTTGCTCCAATTAGAGTCAACTATTTACGTTACCGTCCTAGTAGGTTTGTTCTTGGGAACTAGCGTAAAACACAAAACCTGCACTAACCTCTTTTCTACCTTAACCTTCGTTTCGTCGAAAATCTCACTCCACCAGTACTCATAAAACGAATTTGATTGAAGCTAAAAGATTGGAGTTTAAATTTGAATGAAAGTTGATTGAAGCTAAAAGCGACTTCATGAAACGTGGACGATGGAGTATGTCTGTGAAGAAAGTTTGAGGCAGGAATTTGGTAAGGAAGGCTGAATTAGCGCGGTCGATACAGAAACTAATGGATTAGGAAACAATATTGGAAGTTTCATCAAGGGAAACATACAATTGAAATCAGATATAACCATGTGTAGAATGTCGCCTCTATATAGTCAGTTTGAGATGGAATATAAGTGGAAGGTGATAGGTTAGGTACTTTATTGTCCTCCATGTTAATGGGGACTATCAGAGCTCTCTGCCATAGAACTGACGGAACTGATGGAATGGCGAACAAAAATCGTTTAATTTTCTCAGAACAAAACAAAAGGAATTGTCGCACAAAATACCCACGGATACAGGATCTGAAATTGGCTCTGCTTCCCCAGCATCCTAGTCATAAGAATCAACGCAAATAATGATGAGATGAATAAATATGAGACATGGGAGGGAGAGGATTCAGCACAAGTAGGAATAGCCCCCACACCACAAACAGGGCGGCCCTCTTGGACCGCTCTCCCTACTCTAACCGGGAGAAGGGGAAGCAGAGAAAAATCTCATCTCATCCGTCATGAAAAATCTCATGACTTGCTTGGATCTCAAACAGTTCAGAACCCTCTCTCTCCACGTTGAGTTCAACCCACCAAGTGTTGCCATCTATAATAGATGAGGGGAATAATTCCTCTACCTTCATAATTCCTTTTCTTCAAAGATCAGAAAAGCAGTAGGGTTTTATTTTGTGAAACGAACCTACCGATGGTATGTCCTTTTCGGAGATATAAACCTCAGAGAGACCAAGGTATAGCGCGCCTGTCAGGGTAGTATATAATATTATTATATATTTAATTTTTATTACTACACATCTAATACATATTATGTATTAGATGTGTAGTAATAAAAATTTATCGCCATGGCGCCAAGGGAAGATTTCGAAACGGGTAGTACGGTGCTTGTGAAGTGGTTAGGACATCCGACCTACATTTTTATTTATAATGTTATAACATTACATAAATTAATGTAATATAAAAATCAAGCAAGAATTACGGAGAAGCTGTATTAGACCTAGCGACTTGAAACTTTCAGGGCCTTTTCTATTATCCTCATCAAGGAGATCCATACCAAATTTCAAGTTGATCCACTGTGGACCCGTCAACGTGGCCAGAATTAGTCGACATTTCAATTTTTCGTTCCTAAACTTTTCTTAGGTTGAGCAAACCGGTTAAATCTATCAAATGGCACTGGTTCGTGTTATAAAGAAGGTAGGTCTGTACAAAATTTCAAGCCGATTGGTCCAGTTATATATATATTTTTTTTTTTTTTTTTTTTGGGGTTGAGGAAATGGGTTAGATCTCTTGAAAAGCCCAGTTTCAAGCTAAAAAGAAGCTCTGTGTCAAATTTTAGGTCATTCGGTGAAGATGGAGAATCTGTAGCCTTGCCTGTCTGAATAAGATGAAGAAGGAGAAGGAAGAGAACAAGGTAAGGGCAAAAAACCTAGTGTTTGATGTTATATAACTTTGCTCCTTTTAGACCTAGCGACTTGAAACTTTCAGGGCTTTTCATTATCAACAACAAGAAGATCCACACCAAATTTAATCGGTCAAAGATGAGACGAGATATGGATAACTGGAAAAGGCGTTTGGTGACGTCTGGCAAACATACACGCGGTACCGTTCATTCTTCCCAACTTGTTCGCTTAGCGGGATGGAACGCTGCCGCGTTCCTAAATATTATTCACATGATAAATAATTTAAATTTACCCAATACCGGTATTTATGAATAGAGTAGGTTGAAAAATTGAAGTGTTAACAGTCAAAACCCACCAAAGGAGAACTTTGAAACGAATGAAGTTGGAACAACGTTTAAATTACGGTTAAGTTTACCAATGCAACGCAGACTTAATCGAGGCCATTACTGAGCGCAAGGTATAATTCAAGATGGCAGATGAGTGATACAACGCGCTGAGTAAAAGGAGTGAGTAGGACGGGCTGTAGAATGGATGAAAAGAGGACAACAATGTTAGCTCACACAATAGCCTTTCCCCCTGTTCCTTCCAATATCTTCTGTTCCAAAGCAAAAAGTTTCTCGTGGAGGGTTAAACGTGTTGGGCTGTTACTGATAGATGGGGGTGGGGGTATTGGGGAACCCTTGTCAAAACTGGGGAAGTGAAAAGTTTGAACAATCATAACAGGCGTGGAAAATGCTTGAACGTCTTCGCAGTATCTCACAGAGGATCCAAGTTGTCCACCCTCCACCAATCACCTTCTCTCAAAATCTTTCGTGTTTTCTCTCCGAACAAGTTGAGAAACAGCAATTATATCAAAAATGCTCAAAGTGGCTGAGATGTTCGATTTGTCTACTATTTATGCAAACTTCACACTTTTGAGAGAAAAAATGAACAGTCAGTTTCTTGTTATTGACGAAAATGTGTATCGCCGTGATATTTCAGTAGACATTAAATGTGACGTGGACTCAGTATGTACACAGACATATATACGAACATACTCAAACTAAACTTTCAGAAAGATAAAATTTATCTTTCAGAAAGTTCAGTTTGTCAGACATATTATGTCTGTGTACATACTGAGTCCACGAGAGGCCCTGAACAGAACAGAAAAATAATCCTTTCTATCTGCGATTATGTGGACTATATAACTGCGATTATACAACTGAAAATGTGCAAATTGTATGTGTTTTACGTGATAAACTGGGTATTTGTGATAGCATCCCAAAACATACTTTCATGAGCAAAACTGATGGTCTATAATTGATTTATATCTATGATGAATTGATTATAATTTCTTCACACGTATAGAATGAATTCTGGGGATTTTACTTGTACCGACTTGCGTCAACAGTAATTAACAAGAATTACAGACCAAAAAATAATCGAAATTACTTACCTCCTTTTCGTAGACACGCAAAGTTTCTCATAAGACACTCGACAACACAATACTATGTGCTGTTTGAATCAGCTGTTCCCGAGTATGAAAGTTGGTCTGTTGATTCACGCTCAGGTGAACATTCACGTCTTGCCCCCATTCTGATTGTGCCTTGGTATTTTTGCTGAATAGAGATCCATCCAAATTGTAATAAAAACTATACCGTTCCGTTTAAAATTTCCGAGTATGACACGTTTGAACATCACAAACTCTATTTTCGACTCATTCTATTGAGTGAGGGTTATGCAATGTTGCAAGGATCATCCTCGGCACGGCTCAAACCCGCATCCCAATTTTCAAATGTTCAGAACAAAAATTCCAATTAGACGGTGTTCCCTTTGATTTTCTGATTTGAAAAGTGTTGGAAAAATCCTTCTAATTTTGAAGGGTTACTTTGGGTTACTTTTGTTGCCAGTAATGAACCAATAACTATACCTTTTTATTCTGTCAAAAGGACATGAAACGGGTAAATGAGCTGGAATTTCTTTGAAATGTGTAATGGAAAAACACGAGCGTTTGTCTGTCAATCCGTCTCCCACCAATGATATTGTCACACAACGCTCTGGGTGGTCAAGAACAGTGGGAAGTAAATGTCATTTCAGACGTGGGCTCAACATCCGACTGCCTTGCAAGCGCCGTGGACGTGATCAGCAGTTCTCTAATGAGAATCAGAATTTGTTCTCATCATTTCGGTGCCAAGAATTCGTTCCCTCGCCGCTTCGCGAGGAGAGGAATTCGCCCAACACCTACGTAGACACCCTTGTGTATCATTCACATTTCGGGTCGTTCGGATTGTTTATAAAATTATAAACAATCCGAACGATGTACTCAAAATGTACTTGCATTTCATTTTTCAGAAGTCAAGGACCTGTGAGTATTCCTATATTTACCCAACTTCGTGGATCTTCCATATCCCAATTTCGGAGCAAATTTGTTTTTCTTGTTCTTACACGAATGCTAGATTTCTTTATATTTGGTAGTGCGGCTCCAAAACTGTACTTCCTTTCAACATTTCAGTGTTCGCATTCTATTATAATATTACCACTAAACATGTACACAACCGCTGGATTTTTCAGTGTAAGGTGCCTGCTATAAATTGGTCGTCGTAGCACCTAAAATCCAACAACAATTGGGCAAATGACATAGAAGCTATTCGATTAGTCAGAAACACCTAACGGAGGGTGGAGCAATGGGCGAGGCCTACCTCAGCAGCAGATTATCGATAAAAGCCCAACACATGGTAGTTAAGGGGTTTGAGGTCCTGTCAAACTTTCTAGCCTGATGAATGTTGATTGCCAATCTTAATTTTCGTTCCGCTCTCGTGCTGATGGGGATGGTTCTCATTAAACGACCCTTTAAAACGTGCTTTCGTCAGACCGTGCCCTTAAATCTTCCCATCAATTACTGTGACAGCACAAAGTAAACTATGCAAAGCTAACGATGTGCTTCGCTCTTCTATGTAAGCCTAAACGTGTGCACTCACTCGTACACTCGATTCAGTACGACCGATTGATAATTTATTGTGCAATGATACTCTCTTTATTTAGGCCTCTATTTTAATTTTTATGGTACTTTTAGTCTCACTAGATACGGAAAGTATCCCAGGACATGGAACACGATATCGGAAAACAATAGGTTATTTGATGCAGCTAAATTTGGCCTTGAGTTCCTTGATATAAAATAGGTAGAGTTGAAATTACCCCAAGGGATAAAATTCTACCCTAGAATTCAAGTTGTTATTTTAAGTTGATTGTTAATAAAAATATAAATGAATAGGGTAATGTGATAAATAACAAACTGGTACAAATTAAATTCCGTGCATTTCCTTCATCAATATCTCATACCTAACCTTGATGTGTCTGGGAAAAAACTATTATTCGCCCCACAATGTGTGGGTTTAATCTGATCCACTGATACTAGGTATTCCCTTGTGGCTTCTCAGCAGAATTGCAAATCTAGCTCAATTAGGGCTCGAAGGTAGAACCGAGAGAAGACCATCAACATGAGAATGCATTAAACGGTGGTTCTTAGTATACTCGCGAACAGCTGATTCATACAACACGTGGTGTTATTGATGGTCTTGTCCTGAGATACTGGGTGGTCTAAAAGAAGAAAGATTTGCTCGTAACCTCCTTGATATAATTGAATGCCGACAAAGGCAGAGAAAAAAAACCATTTGATATATCAATAAAAATGAATGAATAACAATTTCTAATTAATATAATATCATTTTATTTATCATTTATAAAAATTAATTACTATATTTATATCGTGGGAAAACTAGAGAGGCCAAGGAGCTGGTTACCGGACACACACCCAGTCTGAGAGTCTTAGTAGCTGATTTCATTCTGTTTCATTAAATAACTTTTTTTTGTACACCTGTAATTACTTGCCCGTTTTATGAACAAACAACATACACAACTGCAATAAAATTAATTCACACAACGTCGAATCAGAGTCTGTTGTGATGGATACATGCATTTTTCAATCGCGTCCAGTGCTATTAAGATTCTGCTTGGAAGACGTCGAGGGGCCTTTTAAGCTCTTAGGAGTACTAATCATTAGAACTACCTGGAACATATCGTTGATTCTTTTAAACATCCGTTCAGTGAAGCTTGACATTTTGTGCAGCGCAGCCTATCAATCATTGAAGTCACTTGAAAGTTGTCCTTCCTACCTCACTATTAAAACTACGCTCCTTCAGGAGAGCCTTACAGATGCATATTTCAGCCATCTGATGAAACTTGAAAAGGAGCAAAGCGCTCGTAACGAGGCAATTACAAAATGGTTCCTCACTTTACTTAAAAAACCGCGGGGAGGGCTGTATACGCCACGAGAGAAATGAATAAATAAGCGAGGAATTAAAAATGCATCGGAGGAAGGTGGGTGGTACATCCCCGTCCTATCTTTCTGGTCCCAAATGTAGTGAATGATTCATACGAATCGATCCTCTGGCTCCTTTCATGTAATGGACCTCCAAGCCTCAGATGGCCTGGCATGTGCTCAACATCTCGTCATTATGGAGATTATAGAATGTTAATGTTGATGAGCCAAAACGCTTCATAATTTGATTACTTATTATTGCATATGAATCTGAAGACGACACAACTATATCTTTCAATCAGGGTTGTCGACTCAGTGCTATCCTGGTACATATTCATGTAATGAACTGTTCATGTAAGTAGATGAAAAAAGCCTGCCATCCACTAACTTGTACTCAAGATCATGAACACCTCCTGAAAGTGTCCACCGCCACATTAGTTTGTAGTATCGTCATTTCGTATCTAGGGACGAAGGAGCGTCCCGCCCGCCAAGAAAACCGAAGCCCTGAAAACCGAAGCGACTGAGACACTGATTACGCGACAGAACAAGTTGGGTTTTTCACTCCACCCCCCCCCCCCCCCCTGTAGCTCGGCCCCCAGGGTGTCTCGGGAGTTGATTTTTCGGACACCAAACCTCCAGGCGCGCTTGAGGACGTAAACCAAACTTCAACTCTCGGGACCATCAGATGTGGGGGTATAGCAGTTTTAAAATAACTATTTTTCACGTTTTTCGTGTTCTTCTCATTCTCGCTCTCGTTCTCGTTGTTGTTGTTCATTGAAAGGGCTACAGCCAAGCAGACAAAACGGATCGAGCTGATGTCTAGTATATGGTCAATGATTTTAAGCTAAATCTCAATCGATTTGGCTAATCCACAGCCAAAAATACGTGAATGAATCCAACATCTACTACTTCCCGAAAACATCAAAGTTGAACGGAGGTCAGGAAAATTATCGTAGACTTGCGCCTGTTTAAGGATCGGTCAGAAATTTAATGGGCCTTCGAATGACTGTAACACACTTTGTCACTTTTCCCAATGGTTCTCGAGTTATTCGCGGTCTTCGGTCAAAAATGGTAGGTTTTACGTTCTGCAAACTTTCTCTAATTTTCTTCCACACCAATTACGAGTATAATGATTCTCAACAACAAAAATTTGTATAACTCCCAAGGAAAAATTCAACAAAAAAATTGTTTTGTTTTTTAAATTCAAATTTTTTTTTTAATTCAAATATTCTTTTTTTAATTCAAAACATTTTTGCATTTTTGAACCATCATCATATTAAACTACCATCATACTAAGAAAGTATCACGGTACCAATGCAAAAAGATATGATATCCCCCAAAAACAACTCCGTTGTAAAAACTGGCCCGCCAAAAAAACTCCTCAGCCGCAAAAAGGAATGATATCCATTTTGCCCGCCAGCCACGTACATAGGATGCTCGGTGCGTCGCACCTCGCTGTTTAGTGTGCATACAGAAACCTGATCCTCCTACCCCTAACCACCACCACCATTGTTTTCCTGTTCCTCTGTTTGCGGGAGCTTTTTGCAAGGCTTCTGAGAATTAGATGATACAGGTAGTAGTGGTGGTACAACAGTAAAGTAATGAGCCTTTTCTCACTGGCTGACATCGCAAAAGCAAGGAGTCTAAGAATATGATTTATATCTATGGATTGTGCAATGGAAATGAGTCCGAAGCTGCCAGGGAATATGCCCTTCGATTTCCCAACAGTCGCACTCCTCGCCGGAACACCTTCTTGAGGGTATGCTTTGCGTTGGGTTTCATGTACCTATTCGTACTATGGTAACTTCATGTAAGTGCTAACACCTCAAAACGTCAGCATCATCTCACTCTCCCATCCAATCCTTAGTGTCCTGTCAAAAGGAATGAGAAAACAGCTGGAAATTGGTAATTTATGTTGACTAAATTTGTGTAGGTAGTGCATCCCCGAACTTTTGCATTTGTGTCATTACACCCCTTCGGCTGTTTTGAATGACTCATCGTTGCCATTTTTCCCAGGTGTTTAGACAGGCATGGAACAAAATCTCCAATAGAAATGATAAATTAAAAATTTACACGTGATGTAACATTATTTAGAATAAATTTGTATTGGTATGAATTGGGGTTTTACTTCTACCTACCGACTTTGGCAATAAATAATAACAGGTAGTATTGACCGCCATATTTTCGAAATATCCTTCATTCCGTACATTCTTTCCCCTCTATGACCAAACAATATCGTATGAATTAGCTGTTCCATCGAAGGACCGTTGACCCGACTTGCCGACGATGACAGACGCTCTTGTTGACGGTATTTCATTGGCTCAACCTTAGAGCCCTCACTGTGAACAAAAGGCTTGTCGTAGACAAATTATCTGAATTAATATCTATATCTATAGAAAATATCTATATCTATAGAAAACTACGCCGTTTCATGTAAAATTTTCCAGATGATGTTCTTGGCACTTAAAAATTCATTTTCAGCCCCTCCCCCATGATCTAGGTTTATGAAAAGTTTCAAGGATCATTTTAGGGCAGGTCCGAACCCATAACCAACATTTCATAATTGTAGGACAACGTTAACTGGCAGAGAGGTGAGGAGGGCGTACGGCGGACGGACGCATTTTTCAAATTCGATTTTCCGTACCTACGTATCTTGAAACGGAAACCCTCAAGTTTTGAGGGAGGTTGACATTTTTTTTTTTTTTGGTCGATTCCAATTATTGAAAATGACAAACCAAAATTGAAATCAAAACTCACACGAGCGAAGAGCGCAGGCGGTAATCTACAACCAATTTGCATACTAGAGTAGAGGGCTACCTCTACTCCCCTCTAACCAATCTTTCCATCAGAGACTTGAATATTCCATGGATGTTGATTGTGGTTCCAAAAGGCTAAGATTTCAATGTAACGAGAGTCGCAAACAAACGTAAAAGGGTATACCATTGCATACACCTAGACAACTTTTTTCATTTAAATCAGGAGGACCCATTGTTGAAAACTGACCATTCTCCATCGATATTTTTGGGAATATGTACAACATAATATATTATATTATAATAGATGGGTATAATATAACCATTAGTGGGTATGGTTTATCACTGTCTTAGCAATGTTACAGTAAAGGCCCTGCAAATTCATGACACATTGGTTTATTATCATATTTGTGCAGATCACTCTTCTGTCTAGATCACTAAGTGAGAAATTAATTATGATTAACTATAATTAATTAGTAGTAGGTAATTATCAATCATTAATATTAATTTACTCGATATCTGAAACCATGTGCCATTCGAGTCAGCTGGATCAGACAGATGATTCACTCCCATGTTGATGACTTTCGATATGCTCCACCTTTGAGCCCGCATTGTGAACAAACAGCTCCGGGTGTTCTTAAATAATCTTAAAAATTAAAATCTATTTCAACTAAGAACTATACCGTACCATATCAATTTTTCGAGATATTACTTTTTCAAAATTTCAAAATTCGTTTTGAACTCCTTCCCATTGACTGTATTGACGTTATGAATCATTTCAAGGATCATCATAGAGGTTCATATGCAACCCGTGAACCAAATTCCCTAATTTTCGCATAACGCTAACTGAGCAAAGTGACTTGGACAGCGTACAGCGGACGGACGGATTTTGGTTTATATATCTTCGATAATGAACCATTGGAAGCGACCAAAGAAAAAGAAGCTAAACCCCCTCTAAATTTGTTGGTTTACGTTTCAAAATAGTTAGGTTTATAAAATCGAACCTTACAGCGTCGCAGATTCACTCATCCTGGCCGGATTCAAGAGTCGACGTGAACCTCGACGTGAACGAGAACCTCTGTTACATCAGGCGTAGGATACTGATTGCTGCTAAAAAGAAGGCGTGAGAACTAAACTATAAGTACGTTTGGGTCAAGCACCTCGGGAACCATGTTAGAAGGGAGAAAAGCCGCAGGATTCTGGTTATTCGCAACCTGGACGATATTCATGTGATGTGAGATTTTTATTTTATTTTTCTTCTATTTTAATGTGTAAGATACCTTGTAGTACTCCATCTGGTCATGGAGCACGATTTTTGTCCGGTAACGGAGGGAGAGAACAATATCTTAGTTCCGGAATTCGATATCTATGATACAGTAAGTTGTTTGAGGGGTTGTCACTATATTCACAACACAATTATAAATCAAAATATAAGGAGCTTTTGAAGGAAATTCCACTCTTTTGTCGCTTGGTTAGAGTCAGAGCGTCTGAACCTAGATGTTATTGTGTTAACAGAGACGTACGGAGATGGTTGTGAAGATGTCATTGATGAATTGCTGGGGTATGTGTTTTTCTCTACCAAGTTAAATAAAAATAGGAATGATGGCGTCTTCGTAAAAGATATATTCGAAAGTTCCGGTAAACAAATATCTATGAGTGGTGCCACAGGTTTAAATTTAGATCTGCACATAACGAAACTAGGAGTAACCTTATTGGCAATTTACCGGTCCCCAGTTGGGTCGCAGGTTGAGTATTTGGCCGAGCTAGAATCGGTTATAGGGGGCCAATCTTCTGGGCATTGTTTGATTGTTGCAGACATCAATTTGGGTCTTCTAAACTCAGGTGGCCATTCATTGTGAGGTAGAATGAGCTCATAGCCATAAGGGCCTCTGCGACCTGTCTCGATCACATGGCTCTCAGGTCTCAAAATTTACCTTCACTCCCTGCCGTGATCCATTCTTCCGTTCATCGGTTACTGATCACTACAGAAGCATTATGCTTCTGGATATTGAGGGGGGGGGGATAAAAACGTAACCAGCGAGGCCCCCACGGTGACTATGAAATACTAGAGTCTCATCTGTCACACGCTGACTAGAGTCCCATTTTAGCATCGCAATGAGCGAATGAGGCATCGCTTATGACAAGGGGCATACAAATGGCGATCGAAACAGCGACATCTGTGGAGTCCCAACCAATTCGTAGGGTAAAGAAGCGGACTCCGCGGATAACGACGGGGTTGGTGATGACAATAAGGAAACGAGATAAAAGGCGTAGACAATTTGATAAACAACCATTCAATTCCAATTTCGCACGGATATATAAAGCTTACTAAATTTGCTAAATTTACTAAAGAGGCTAGGATGGATTACTATTCTCGTGAAATAGATTAAGCCGAAAATGACACAAAAAGAGTTGGAGGGTGATGAACACTGCTCGTGGTTTTGTGGAAGATCGTGGTTTTGTGGATGAACTTATGAGGGAGTAAAAGAAAAGAAAAGACAAGGCACTGGTCATGTGATTTATTGAATTAATACTTTTGCAATGTGGGGAGGAAGTTAGCAGACGAATGTGAAAGGAAAGCTTCCTCATCACGACCCCTTGACAATCCGGTTAGGATACCTAATCGCAGCTCGTTTACATTAATTCCACTTATGGTTGATTTGTTGGGGATCACCTCGAACATAAAAGGAAATTCAGCTCCAGGAATTGATGGCATATGCCCAAAACTTGTCAAGCGCATTGCTCAATCAATTGAATCCCCGCTTCTTCACGTGTGTAATCTGAGTTTGAGTACTGGGATTTTTCCAGACGAATTTGGGACACCAAAAATTATTCCATTGAATAAGAGTCGGGTGAAAAAAGACCCCGGGAATTATTGGCGAATTTCTATGCTCCATGTTTTCTCAAAAATATTGGAAAAGTGGATGAAGTGTTTATGTATTTATTTTGAGGAGAACCCCCCTAATTGGTGGGGAAATGGGGGAGGGGGACAAAATGTACAAAAGGCACTCCCTTGGATGATAACAAACGTGTGTGCAAAATTTCAGCTCGATCCGTTTTGTCTGCTGGGCTGTAGCACCGTCAATGAACGACAACGGGAAGAAGAAGAACACGACGAACGTGAAAAATGGCGGTTTTAAAAGTGTTATACCCCCGATACCTGATGTTCCCGAAAGCTGAAATTTGGTTTGCGTCCTCACATGCACCTAGAGAGTTGGTGTACAAATAATCAACTCCCGAGTCACTCAGGGGGCCGAGCTACGGGAGGGTGAAAACCCCAACTTATTCCGTCGAATAATCAGCGTCTTAGTTGCTTCGGTTTTCAGGGCTCCGTCCCTAGATCGATTTTGGTTTGATATCTTCGATAATGAACCTTTGTAATCGACCAAGAAAAAAAAAATTGTTTACCCCCCCCCCCCCCCTCCATCAAAATTTTAGGGTTTACGTTTGAAGATACGTAGATTCCTAAAATCGAATTAAAAAACTCGATATTTGAAAACCATGAGCTGTTTGGATCAGCTGAGACAGTTTGAAAATTGACCCGGCAGGCTGCCTCTTGATTCACTCTCATGTTGACGATTTTCGATCTGCTCCGACTTTGAGCCGTCATTGTGAACGAACAGCTGGTCGTACAATGCTGCGGATGGTCTTAAAAAATTCTAAAAAATAAACTCTATCTAAATATGAAATAAAAAGTACACCGTTACATCTGAATTTTTCGAGTTTTGAAATTTTCAAAATTTCAAAATTTGTTTTAAACACATTCCCCTTGACCTAGGGTTACGAAAAGTTTCGAGGATCATTGTGGGGTTGGTCGTAACCCGTAACTAAAATTTCGAAATTCACGGGACGGCGTTCCGCGTACGGCGGACGGAGGGATTTTTTAAATTCGATTTTCTGAATCTACGTATCTTGAAACGTAAGCCAACAAATTTTGCGGGGACAAATTTTTTTCTTTGGACAATTTCAATGGTGTATTATCGAAGATGATAAACCAAAAAAATCCGTCCGTCCACCGTCCGCGGCACTTTGCCCAGTTATCGTTGTTACGGGTTCGGACCAGCCCCACAATGATACTTGAAACTTTTCATAACATTCGGTTAGAGGAAGGGGTTCAAAACGAATTTTGAAATTTTGAAAATTTCATATTACGAAACATGCATAGTTTACAGTTTACATTTTGATAGAGTTAATTGTTTTGCAGTTTTTAAGACCATCCGCAGCTTTGTACGACCAGCCGTTCGTTCAAAATGAGGGTTCAAAGTTCGAGCAAATCAAAATACGTCTGACATGAGGGTGTCGAATGCGGCAGCCTGTCGGGTCTAGATTCTAGCAATAGCAAATGGTTTTTAAATATCGATTTGATTAACAATAATTATTAGAAATTATCAAAAATAATTCATAAACATTTATAATAACTAACAATACCTTTTAATTTAAACAAATTAAATGAGGATGATGAGCTAAAGTCCTGAAATTTTAAACACGAGTTTCTTGTCTCTAAAATTGTTTAAACAATAGATATCTATTTGTTCAAAAAATTTAAATTTGGATGTTGTTGTAGAGACGTGAAATTTTAAACATGGGCCGCGAATGGATGACAATGCAATATTCACTCGGTTTCCTGACTGTAAAATTGTTTAAACAATACCTATTTGTTTAAACAATTTAAATTTGGATGAACAGCTAGAGTTCCATCTATCAGTCAGTTAATTAGATTAGGGTGATCTGCTCAAAGAAGATAATAAGCCGTTGTGTCAAGAATTAGCAGAGTTTTTGAGTGTTGTTGATGACCATGATCAACCCCTTGTTCTGGAATCCTTCAAATATGCCCATCTGCCCGAAATTCTTCGTTTTCTGTCCAAGGCTCTTTGTCCATTTGAAATAAACTTAGGACTATAAAATTCAGCATGCGAGCTCACACCGGGCCAACGATTATTTTCGAAACATTCACAAACCTCATCGAAACGTTTCATATCCCCAGGTCAATAGGAATGAATGCAAAACAGGGGTTGATAACAATTTTATGAACTTCAATATACTCCAGCCAGTGTTCAAATTTCAAAAATTCGTGTTATTATTCATTTCCTCTGATTTGGAGACTGTGTATGAGTGTGAGTAGTGTAAGAACGGGGATATCTGCGCATCACTGGTACGCACGTTCTTATTACTTTGAATCACATGGGTCGTAATAAAAACGTCTTACCATGGCGCCAAGGGGAGATTTCGAAACGGTGCTTGTGAAGTGGTTAGGACATTTTTCTGGCTACTGTAGAATGAAATTTGTGATTTTTACATGGAGTGTTTTCTGGGGCAGACTTGTCCTGCCTCCATAAAAATGTAGTCATTTCTGTTGTCAACGACGAGGTGGGAACAAATGAAAAACATTTTCCCCGCATCATCCATACTCTCCGATTCCCCAAACATTCAGTTGAACCTAAATAATGTTATCTGTTGGGTTTTACTGAATTTTCACAATGGGACAGTGGAGGTTGGAAATTAAGCCATCCTTGCACGGTAATAGTTGTTTCCCAGCAATTTATCCCCTTGTGTGGAAAGATAAACTTAGATTATTATCCTTGAGACGTTCATAATGGGAGCACAACCCGCGATACTGAACACAATAATTTCTCGTTGAAAAAACTGGAGTGAAAACAACAGCAACGGAGATACTTTTATTTACCGCGCTTGCAAGTGATTCACCGTTTGTATTCAAGGGACGGTAAGAATATCAATATCCAGCATAACGTTCTCTATTGGTTCAAAAAACTGACGAATATTATTTAATATGTGTACAACTAGGATAGTTAACTGGACAGATATTTGGTTTAATGTCATAACTTGTAAATGCGATTTTCATCATCACGAAATGAGATGGATTAGTATATAATTTACCATTCATTCATACAACTTTATACTTGTAATACTCCCAATACCGGGATGAAATTTTCCGAGGCATGCTCACTAATATTAAATACCCACCCGTATTCCCACTTTCCACCCGTATTTCAATTGCTGTTAGAATGTGTTCGTCAGCCTTTTACGGTAGGTAAAAAAATTTTCAACCAAATTAATAATTTATACAATAGATCATCAAACATTGTAAACAATATAGTAATTGTTCCAACCAATTTATCAAAGGTTCCTTCCATAATATAGCGTTCAGGTAGAAATGTGCATGAAACCTGGAATTACTCTTATTTTGCTTAACTATTCCTCGTATTTGTTCACCATTTCTGTACAATTGCTTGATTATTAACGTCAAGTCAATGCTGACGATGTTCTATATGAATACTGAATCCCGTGGCGGAAATGTTACATGGGCTGCTTTGATGTAATTCCTTTGGTTAGTCAAATGGGTGGGTTTGTGTTTGACGTTACGTTGAAGTAGATGAAAATGCAACTAATCAGCTAGTTATCCAGAGTAGTCTCTGGGCCTTAGTTAGTATTGAATGGATCGATTGAAACCGTACAGGGGCTTCAGCAAAAGGATAGAAGACCAATGCTAGCGAAATTTCAATGTTTCTCATTCGAATACATTCTGTTATCTTTACTAAGGCTTGTTTGATGAGTTGTATATTTTTATATGATGTTCATTGGTCCAGTAGTACTCACTTTATGAAAATATCCTGTACAGTGGTGGAACTGAAAAGCCGAAAGGATTAGCATAGAACCGTTCGGTGTCGTTTCCGCCTTCTTTAGTCGATGGATCGGATGTTGAAACCACAGACGCCTATATCCTTCCTTCTCTGTAAATAGCTAAGAATATATTTAGCTATAAATTGACAGTTAAAGGTTGTCGAGAGCACATATTCGCTTTGAAGGATAGGATTTTCATTTCCATATAATAACTCGATGTTCAGAACACAATGTTCAGGAGAAATCAATTCCAATTAGTTGAGTAGCATCACACGTGCCTTATAGGGTTAAATAACCCACCTTCCTGTTATTTGCATCGTTGTTCCAGAAAAAAATATAGCCCTACAGGTAGTAACAGAAAGGTTTTCATAGTGGTTTCAACAAGGACAATTTATTGTGGATCAAATCTTACCCAAAGCTTGAATGAGGAAGGCCCTTGGTCGTTTCTGAAGGGTGAGAAATCTTAAATTGGCTGTCGTTGTTTTCGTTTCAGTTCCTGCTGTAAGTTTGGGAATGACGATAGTTCGCCCTTCAGTCTGCTTGTCAGAGGTCTTATCTTCTAACGCGCTTTTCTCTGCAACCACAGAACGGATTTTTGGATGTGAGGGCCCAAAAACATCTCTTCAACCTCTCGAAATGCAATTACACAAATATTTTGAAAGTGAAGAAGGAGGAAGGCGAAGAAATAAGAGGAATCTCAGACAATAAACTGATGTGGGTGAGTAGTTTAGCACAGACTGATACATCAACATGCTACTACGTGCATATACAAAGGCACTGAAGTACAGCTTGGTTACTCCAGAATAAGCGAGATCACGAGAAACAAACTTGGGAAAAATACCTGTAGGGACGAAGAATAGTTACTGTCTTCTGTCTTTCATGGATGGTGAGATCTTATGAAACCTATAAACCAGCCTCTTCCAAGTTGGCTAAAATCGATTTTATGGCAGGTGCTTTTGTTTATCTAACGACACTTGATTGTTTAGTACGATAATTATCTGATCATTTTCTAAATGTATGTAAAATATCAGACTGATTCCAAGATCCGATACCAATTTCAATATTCTGTGCATATATCCGATGAGCGAGATACATGGTTTTAAATTTATTTATTTAATGTGCATATATAATCCAATTATATATTTAACCCCATACATGATGTTTCAGTTCGTGACGGTCGCAGGCTAGGAATCGATTCTAGAGCTAATTTCTGGTCGAAAATGTCTTGTAGCAATTTTTTTACTCAGTTAATACAAGGAGGTTTTTTAAATGTTTTCGACTTTGTCTCACTAAAATGAACATAACTAATAAAAGCTGTAAGGAATATGACGAGTCGGTGAAAAACCGGACTCTCCTCTGTAAACAAATGTTTTCCTTTATTCAAACGTGGTTTTCTCCCTTAAAATTGCATTGCAACATTTTTTTTCTTATACCATTGAAAAGCGGAATTTAGGCGCAATTATCATGCCGGATTATAGGGGTCTATGAGCGTTTCAAAAAGGTGTAAGTAATCAGATTTGAATTTGTATGTGAAGTTAGGGAGTTATGTTCATTTTAGTGGGATAAAGTCGAAAACACGAAAAAATCGTGACATTGAAAAAACTCCATTTTTTAACTGAGTAAAAAATTGCTACAATACATTTTCGACCAGAATTTAGCTCTAGAATCGATTCCTAGCCTGTGACCGTCTCAAAATGAAACACCGTGTATATTTAATGTAGGTTTAACCTTTTATTTACAAAACGTTTGTATGCTACGTTTCTATCAAATCCATTGGTTTCCTAAGTACCATTAAAGTCGAAATTAGGGGTTTATCGTAGGAATTCAGGGCGATTAGTTCTCCCTGATCAAATCCGCAAAACGTATATCTCACAATAGATTATCCAGAAAACACAGGCATTTCCCGATAATATGGAAATGTATAATAGACATTCTATATCACGAATGTCAACATTATTAATATCTACAAAATTACAAACATAGATCCTTCACAATCACACTTCTCGATTCAGAGAAGTTTCAGATTCTTGAGTTTTTATGACGAGAAAAAACTGGGCTCCTCTTGAGTTATGAACCATGTTCTTAAATTGCTAAACAATAAACTCTGAGATGTACACGTTTTGGAGACACTTAGAATCAACGTCGAATAAAACTACTACTACTCGTTTTAGTTATAAAGAACTATTGAAATTGACTCAGAAAAAATACCCCGACCTACCCCCCCCCCCCCCCCCCCTCACCCTCAACGCTCAAACTTGTTGGGTTCGCGTATTCCACGAATCCATGATACGAATAAAACGAAAATTGTTCGTCGCTGTCAACGATCACATCAAAAACCATCCAGCAAGAACTTCAGTCCTCCTAATTATTATGTGAAACATACTATGGATGGTTGTGAAACCATGCGTTACATTCATTAATATGACACTTTTCAATGAAAGTAAATTCTCAGTAAATCGTGTTGGCGCACTCCTGAATATTTTATACTAAATTATTTTAACGTAAATATAGCTGTTTCCAAATAGATCATATAATCAGGTGTATTCATTGATAATGACAATTATTATCTAATATAGCTGTTTTATGAACAATATCTGTCATTGTTCAACGATTTTGTGATGTTCATATCCCCAACACTGGCTATCACAACAAACCATCACTGACTCAAATATTTTATATTTAGTTGACATAGATACAAGGTAATTCCCGGTGAAATTCGACCATAAATTATAAGTTCCACAAATGTTGTGTGTTAGCATCATTATTCACGTATTTACTTTTTTTTTGCGCAACCGTAAATGTACGTATGCAAATTTTGGGATAACCCACATGGTCACTTCCGCGCTCTCAGCGGCCATTAGATAAATATAGGTTGGTGCCCTTCTTTTCCCATTAACTGAATGTGCTCTTTTTCATTTTTCTTTAATATATTTATTCAAGTGTCATTTACATTTTACAGTTTTACATATCATCCCCTTTTTGAATCATTTTGATGATACCATTGATTGAACATGATGATACCTTTCTTCTGTTTAGAACCCAACATGCATGTGAAAGCACTGCAATATTACTCAAATTTGATGCTGTATATGAACAAACAAAAAATATATATATGTGTGTGTGTACTACCGTCTCTGGGAGATGGGGAATCTGAATGGAGAACTTATCTCTTGAACGTTTTCCTCCCGTATTACGTCCAAACATAAAGAGCCTTCATTAACGAATAATCGCCTTTTCTCTGACTAAAGACTAAATACTCTGACCTAACTCTATCAGCACTGGTCTGTACGGCTAGTGGTTAGAAAGTGTTATCCGTGGAAATTTGGGGCGAGTTTGACTCTGACTTGATCCAACACCTCACTAAGCGCTCCTCTTGGGGCGTGTCAGTCTCCGAGAGAAAAGTAGCAAAACTCTAAAGACTTTTCTCAATTAGTAACAAAGTCAGTTGAGAAACACATTAATTAAGTGCAACTTTATAATGACACCCAATTAGAGGAAAGGGCTGAACAGCAGGAGTATTTCTGAAGCCGTGGAAATGAAACAATCGATGGTGGGCAAGGCATTGGTAAAAGCCATTAGGCAACTTTGGGTTTAAATTAATAGTATAATTACGCTGTCCCATTCTCCTTCTGATACCGGCCGTTGAAAAAAAAAGAAAGAAGTTTTCTCCAATGGGGCCCGATAAATCCAGACTTGAAAGGGTAATTGCTGAGAGAGAAACCGAGGTTTCACCGGTGGAAGGGTGACCTCTTATATTAAAACCGTCCACCATCGGAAACTAATTGTGGTCAGAATAAGCCATCAATTGTTGAAGGAAGTAGGCTAATGCCAGCACAACTTCATGTAACTATGCAAATAGATTGGTTTGATATTCAAGAGGTTGAATGGGAGGGCCGGTTTCCGCTCTGCGATGCGCCTTTACGATAATCTATTGCTTTGGGTTTGACATCGGCTGGTGTATGTGCAGCACGGATTCCCAACTGAATTATTCACCTATGAAGCGCGAAGGAAGTGATAGGAAGGACCCTCTCCTCAATTATATTGAGCGAGTTATAATAACCATGAGACACAGGATGAGTTTGATGACATACGAGCTTGGTGACAAGATATTCATTGATTCATTGTTTGTTGACAAGATGTAGTCAACTTCGCAGACGAACATCTCTATGTTTAATTGAACGTACGATGAGAGAGAGAGAGAGAGAGAGAGAGAAAGAAATTTATTTAAAAAAAAGGATAATTATATACATTAATGTGCAATAAATGGAATATACCCCGCAACCATACGGCATGCCCTGTGCGGTTGGGGGGAGTTGCTTATTCTATATTTCTATTTACATATCGTATATTTTATTTTTTTCTTCTTATATTTCATTGTTTATTGGAAAATAAAACCAAACAAGGATGGTGAACACAAGGAGCCCAGCTACAAGTGTATAATGACATAAATTGTACTTCTTTCATCAACCTACAACTAAACTACCTATATATAGATAACAAAATGCAAATGTCAGTTCGCATAAATGCTAGAGAGAACAGTTTTCGAATTTCCTGGTCCAAGGGAAATTAACCAGGAAAACACCTTCTTTTTGTATACTGCGAGACTGAAATCTGATGGTGATCTCATCTCAACGGGCAATGAACGGAATAGATATGGGATACTGTAGTAGGTATATGTGTCTTGACGTTTTCCATAGACGTGTTTTCGGGGTGGGAACTATTGCTTGGGAGGTGAATCGAAACTGGTAGGGAGGGTTCCTCGAGGGATTGGAAAATTCATGATGTTTATGAAAGAAGGAGAGAGACATTATCTAATACAGAGACATTATATTATAAGTGTTGTACGGAAAATACTCGAACATAGTTATGAAGATCAATAGTGGGAAATCTACTAGGTTTATTTTCAAAATAGATTTCTGTAGTATTTTGAGGGGGCTAAGGACCGATGGAGCAGCTCCCCCCCCCCCCCAACACAATAATTCCAAAACCGATGATACTCTGTACTAATGCTTTATAAAAAATTATTAAGCTTCCTTGGCTACTACTATCCTCGAAGTTAGTAAATAGATTAATGAATTTCTCAAGTCTTTCAGTCAGCGCTAGTACATGACAGTCTCACTTGAGATCTTCGTCGATTGTTATGCCCAAGTACCGTGTGGATTGGACTCGTTTGATAACAGAACATGTGCAGTCGTGGGATGCGTGCATGTCGTCTGACCTGCATACATGCAACTTAATTGGGTAACGAGGGATTTTTTTGAAGGCGAGTTGGAAAATACCAGGTATTCGGTTTTTCAATGTTTAAGCTCAGGGTGTTGTTACAGAGCCACTGAAAAGTTCGGTTTATGTCGTTATTGGCGGTTGCAAACACCTCGTACCAAGTGTCACCCTCACATATTATCGCCGTGTCATCTACGAATACCATCCGCAGATACCATAGGATGGTAATAGTTTTAATAGGAGATCTCTGTCGATAGAGTCGAAAGCTTTTGCCATATCCAGCGTCAACAGAATGCCTTTTTTTCCACGATCTAGCAGCGAGTTAACATCTTTTGTTACAGAGCCTCCTCCACTCCCATCCCCTTCCTGAAACCGAATAGTCTCTCCGACAAAATATTCTGGCTCTCCAGGTGACCATAGAGGAGCTACTTGATCCATCACCCAATGAGTTTGGATATGGTACTCAATAAGGAAATTGGGCGATAGTTTCTTAGGTTAGACCCTATGCCACCCTTAAACAGCGGTATAACACGTGCTGTTCTGAGTAAATCCGGGAAAATACCATTATTCTAACTCAGATTGATTATATGCACCAGTACATCCTTCAACTCGTGAAAATATCTTTTAACCAATCTTAGCGAAATATTATCAATCCCAGGGGCTGATTTACCATTCATACTGGATATTATTTTTTCTAGCTCAGACGTAGAAATAGTTTTAAATTCAAATTTTTTTGGGATATTCGTCGCGATGTTCATATTTAGAGGGGCATGAAAATTATTGGGAATGTTGTCAACCAGAGTTTTGCCTACGTTACTGAAAAACAAGTTGAAATCGTCCGCTACCTTCACTTTAGCGGCTGTATGACCAATGTAGCACCCAAAAATTCCTCGTTAATGATTCTCCACGTGTCTCTCGGTTGGCTAGCATCCTTAAATTTGGTTTTGAAATAGTCATCCCTAGCCATGGTTTTCAGGCGATTTATTGTATTACGGTATTGTTTTATACGTGCCAGGAGGGCTGTATTGAAAGGTTCTTTTTTTTTATTTTTTGCTCATTTTGTCTCTAATGGCTTGGAGGATTCCATTAGTCATCCACGGCATCAATTATTGGATAGCATGAGAGGTGGCAATCTTATGGTTAGAGGCACACTTAATACATTCTCCCAATGAGGTAACAAATTTTGTGACAGCCTCATTCACATCTGTTAATATAATTATTTCACTCCATTCAAATTCATTTATTTTGTTTTCAAGTTTGGGATGATCGATTCTGCTCTGGTACTGTTTGTTTGCCCTCCCCTCGGGACAATGTTGGGACGACACAATGTCCAATGTAAAACCCTGCAAGATTAGGGTGAAAATGGCGGCTCTGTAAGAATCACAACTTTTCGGAGAGGGGTACATGATAGATAAGCAGGCCACTCAAAAACTTAAATTGACCTCTGGAACTCTTACTAGAGAAAAGGCAACTAAAATTACCGAAACACTTGGGGTTGAAGATTTGAAGGCGTCATAAGGATAGATTGACAATTTTTGAATCATGCACAACATTGTTTACTAGTCAGCTTGTGGGGAAAATCGATTTTGGGTCGGATTGGAAAAGAAGTTTGAAATGTCTTGTGACTAAGCACCAGATGCCCTTTTCAATCTCGACGAGACATCGTTTTTTCGTTCAGACAAAACAAAGGGTCTTGAACGGAGGAAGTGTACTGGTGGACGGAAAAAGTAAGAGAAAAAAAACGAAAATAAAAAGAATAATAGTAACTGTGATGCATGTCGGCAAAGTTTGAGCCAGGTCTTGTGATAGACAAAGCTGTGCAACCCCGGTGCTAATGATAACGTTGCGTAAACGCAACATTATTTTTAAAAAATTACCGAACTACTTACAACGTGTTAATTTTTTCTAATTTGCCGACTACATTCTACTCTACATTCTATTAATCAGATGTTGAGGTAACATTAAATTGTTACGTTACCTTTGAGGGTCTCTAGACTATGAATGGCACCCGAGAAAAAAAAAATTAGTTTCTCCTACTAACATGTTAGCTGAGGGTATAAGTCAACGTTGCACGTACGCAACGGTGGCGGGTAGCGGAGTCAGGAAAGCAAAGCGGATCGTCGAGAGGAAGTATCGCACGTGCCTGAGTGTAAGCTCCGACAGGGACCGTTTTGTTTGAATTTCTTCTGGTATTTCAGTAGTGGAGTTTTTCATTTGTTCAGTCGTTATCAGATGCGCGACGGGATCTATTTTCTGTAGTGTGCTTGAGAAAGGTGGTCCGAAAGAAATTGCTTCTGCGTGGACGATCGCAGGAATTCACAAAATTTTGAGTTATACCGCTGACGGTGATAATGAAATTGATGTTGTGTACATTCCACCGGCTGTTGACACCTTGACAGATGAAGGAAACTTGGAGACAATCTCGTGGGGGATGTTGACGATAATGACAATCGACTAGGGAATGGTTCTTATTTTGGACGTCATAAGGCAAAGCAGTTCATTCGAGGGAAGCCAGTCAAATTTGGGTACAAGCTATGCTGCCTGTGCAAATGGATATTTATTCCAGTTCCACCAATATAATATATTATATAATATAATATTATTATATGAGCTGGGAGCTCATCATACTTCAGCATCGAGAAAATTGGACTGTAAGGAATCGTTGTGGTGCAGCTCCTCGAGACCGTTCAATCGCCATAAAAGCACTGCATTTATTTCGATACATTTTTCTCGACATACGGACTCTTCGGCTATGAGGCGGTTTTTCCTCAGTGCCATCTCCGCGCACCTAGCACTGTGAGGTAAAACCGTCTCAAAGCTCAAGAGAAGACGTCAAACTTGTCCGTGGCAAAGTGGAATGACAATTCAATCGTCTGCGTGGCCAGCAACTGTGATATGATACACCCTCTTCCAAAAGCCAAGAGATTCGACCGCCAAGAAAGGAAACAAGTTATCACTGATCAACCAAAGATGCCACCCAAGCACATGGATGGCGTGGATTACCATGATAATGGAGGTTGCTAACTATAGAATCAAAATCGCGGGTAAAAAAATGGCGGTGGCCTCTTTTCATCAATGCTATCGACAGCTGCGTGGTTAACTCGTGGAAAATACACCGAACTGTGAACGACAAGAAAATGTCACAGATCGAATTCCGCTCAGAACTGGCTCTTCACCTCATCAGATCTTCGGAGGAATCAACGGAATGGGAAGACAATTCTGATTCAGAAGTAAAACTCCTTCAAAAGGGCCACGCAAGAGGTGTGGTCGTCTCAGAAAACCCGACGGTAAAGGGCATCTCATAATTCGATGCAAATCCGTCAATTTACTTGTGCGAGAAATGTCTTGTTCACCCTTCCGGTCAACGTTGCGTTAGCGCAACATTCCTTAATTTCTACAGTTTTCTTCAACAATTTTCATCGTGTTCAATTTTGCACTCAATGAATGCCTATTAAACGTTTCTAATCGAAAAAAATAGATATTTTTGTTTACTTCTTTCCTTGGCCAAAAATGGGCCCTGATCTTGGCCCTACTATTCTACCTGCCAGTGCTGGTGGCCTAATGGTTTGTACTAATGGTTCTGCAAAAATAATTTATTTTAAATAAATAAAAAATAAATTCTTATTAAAAAATAAATTATTTCACGTTTTTATTTTTTGTCATTAGCCACGGTCACTAATCACCCCCGGCGCTCTCAGAAAATTATGGCTTGAATCCCAAGAGGTTGATCCAGAAACGAATACTTTTTTAAAGACAATGGTGACATTTTGTTTTCTAAATTCAATCACAGAACTGCTTCCGTCAACCACGTTCATTGTATATTCAAATATGTTATAAGAAATGAAGAAGAATTGATAATCAATCAACTTTATCGCAGTGTAGTTTGAACCGGTGATTATAGAATTAGTCAGTTGGCCGAGTGAGATGAGTTGAAGTACGACAAGTATTGGCACAAAGGTTTGGAGGAAGATGACCATGAACGCACCCTGCAGGAGAAGGACCTCAGAACCACTGGAACTACAAAGGAGGAAGATCCTGGTGGGGATGCTGACGGGGCACGGTTGCTTCCGAAAACATCTGCACAGAATAGGCAGAAGATCCGTCCTGCAGACATTGCGGAGGACGAAACTACGCCTCATCTCCTCTTTGGGTGTACAGAATCTTCAGGTCTCTCGTACCAGAGGAGATCGGCAAACAACCTGGTAGGGGGGATCATCAGTCTGGTGGAGGGAGTTGACTGGACCCAGAGCCTATAGGTTGGACTACAGGGCAACGCTCCGCACAATAAGTCCATGTTTCAGTGCGGCGGGTGGAGATACGATTCACCCTGAGTCCCTATTTATAATATAATATAATATAATCACCCACTAGTTCCACATATATGCATCGATGTTGGCTACACACTTTTTGGCATTCGCAAATCCACCATGTTTGAAGCAGTTTGCGGTTATTCCGCCATACATCGTCCCCCACATTGTCACTCATTCGAATTGCCGTAATAAAAACAGCTGCACTGTTGCCTTCCTCAATATCATAAAAAAATCATGTTCAGCTACACTATCATGTACGCTACAGCGGCTTGATAAATTCTGCGAGCATCTTCTATTTTTATTCGAATTGACAAAGGACCAGACTGACTCTGAGGCGCGAGATGGCTACACAATTTTTAGAACCACAGTATCGGCATGTCAAACAAGTATTAACTTGAGGTGAAGGGGTCAAAGTAGCTAATATGGCTGCTGTCAGAAGTAATGCAATAAATATAATTCCATCGGGTACCTACGAACAACAACTCGATGTGTGTAATTCAAAGACTAGACTGTAAATGAATATGATGACGAGGACACCAATTTCCCTGGATCCACTGATATGATGATTTAGTCAGCGAAGAGTTATCAGAAGATGGCTCCGACTTACAGCGATTTTTCTCCAGCATTCAACAATAGATCATTGGGATGCGATGCGAAACGACCTCTAGAAAAAGTTGAATTGATTGGGATTTTCTCTCGGCTGATCCAAAGTAACTTATGAAAAGGAATTTACATACATGGATATTGAGAGAGTATCTACCACGTAACAGGATGACTCATGATTTGGTTTACTTAAATTTACTCAAATGCACTACACTAAACGATTCATTATCGTCGGAATGTCCTTGTTCAGAACATGAAGAGGCGGGAAGGCCGCTACGCTTTCAGAACAAATGGAAAATACCAAGCGTTGTCGAAGTGTTTTTCATTGAACGAAATTGAAGCTAATTTACTGGAAACTATGGCACTGCCGAAGTTGTTTCAATTGGATGAAATGCTAGCTGATTTACTGGAAACTGTACCACGTCTTTGGACCTTTATAGGGACTAAAGTGGCCGTCGGTCCTTCAGTAGTTACGAGTAAAACGTGGTTTCCATCGCAACTCATTCTGTAAGACTTCAATCTGTTGCTTGATTTGTGATGCAGTCCTGAAGAGTTCCAACAATCAATTTCATTTTCACGGCTCCAGTGCTTAATAAAGATTGGGGTAGTTCGCAATAAGTAAGTACGCGTACTAAAAGCAATTAGGTAAACTTGTTTTAATCAGAAACGGAAAATAGGAAAATTCTACAAATCGGAAAGTGTTACAATCGCGGGAAGTTCAATGGCGGAAAGTATAATGTCGGAAAGAACCGCATAGCGTCGTCTCTATAGCAACGTTGTCTCCATGGTAACATAGGGACTGTTACATCATAATTTCACGGGTCGATGAGACATACTCTACGATACCTACTTATACCTCAATATTCATTTATGCAATACAAAAACATATGTTACTACATAGGAGAGTAATGGAGAAGCATGCTTCTCTTTGTGGAGTGTACTTCACAGATGGCTCCAAAATACAGGGTACCTAAAGTCGGGTTTGGTTTTTACGAGCAATTCACACATACCTACGTCCCGAGTTTCTATGCCCGAGTTTGCATCAATATACACGGCTGACTGTGTCGCAGTCATCGAGGATTTGGACATGGCGATCTCCCGAGGAGAAACTACCGGTACGATACTTGTTGTGACAGACTCCCAAAGCGTCACCAGGGCTCTCCAGTCTTTGGGACCATTATCTAAGTTGTCCCATCTTTTTGCTCGCATTTTATCCCAGCTTTGTGATCTGAAGGATCAGGGAGTCAGCGTTGGATTTGTTTGGGTGAAGGCACATTTGGGTGTTGTTGGTAATGAAGCCGCAGACCGTAATGCAAAATAAGGAGCTCTACGCGGTGATCCCACCACTGTATCCCTACCTCACTCAGACATGGAAGCCCACTCAAAAATAATAATGAAACAAAAATGACAGCAGTACCAAGACGCCTATCCATCTGGGAACCAGCATAGGACACTCTTCCCGTCCGTGCCAACATCACCATGGTACGAAAACATGGCTGGCAAAGGAAAAAGGTTTTATTCAACCCTCTCCAGACTCCGAAGTGGCCGTGGTCTGTGTAGGTCGTACCTGCGCAAAATCGGAGTGTTGAACAATAGGGAGTGCGAGCAATCTGGTGTTTGTGAGGATTTGAGCCACATTGTGTTGGTCTGTCCACAGTATAGGTCAGAAAGAACAATTTTATTTAATTATATCACTAAGTTAGTGGAAAACCCGTTTGATTTCAAAGTAATAACAGTTTCGAAAAATATTGAAGTTTATTTAAATATTTTCTAGTTTTTTAAAGACATTGATCGAAACATTTGAAGTAATCTTTATTTTTATTTGACACTTATATTTATTTATAATTTATTTATATCAATTCTGGCTGTAATTTTTTTTAAATATATATTTAAAAAAAATCATAATATGTTTTTATTTTTTATTTTTTTAAAAATATATTCTGACTAAACATATTATGTCACATCCGGCTATATTGTGTTGAAATCTGTTCTTCCACACTAACTCAAGAACGGCAACCACTGCAACGTATTTTCGGATACAGTGGTAGACAAGTGTGCAAGAGGGTATTCTATTATTTATTTTTAAACAATTTTATTTCAAAATATATCGCTTCGGCTGAACGAATATTGGGTCTTGGGTCGCCGGTAAATGTATAACGTGAAATTAGAGAAGCCATAGAATAGAGCATTAAAAAGGCAGGCTGTGTTACATCGCGATATTTAATTAGTGATGGTGTGTTCGATAGGAAGTGGTGTAGGATCCATGGACGAAAAAGAGGTACCACCACTTGTACGCACTCATTAACACATATAGACCGACAGTAATGGAGACATTTTACCCGCGCTTTTTCAACCTCCGATATCTTCATTTTAATATTATTTCTTGAATATCATTGTATATACTCTTTGTCCTCTTCACAGTTGTTTCAATCTAATTTTTTCCAATTATCATATTATTTTGTGACTCACTGGAATATTCCATTACAAAATTCAAGATACGTTTCTTATACCTTTATTGTGGTGGACTTGATGATGTATATATTAGAGAATAAAATACGCTAACCTGATAGTAGTTCAAAGTTTGGAAAGATCCATCGACTCCAATGACTTTCGAAGGAGGAGTCCCACAGATTCCGACAATTTGTTGATGCAGCACTTAATATAACACCACTTTTACCTCCGACGGAAATCGAGGTATTCCTTGAGTTTTCCATATTTCAATTTACCTAGAAGGATCTCATTTCTGATCTCCATACAATCTCACTGCTTTCTGGTATAACCTTCTCGAAATTCGGTATCAAGGGGATTCAAGGTTCCTATATTCGTTGGCTCTACTGGGTGGAGCTTCCGATTAGGAGGTTACAGACATATGGCCCTACCTTCTTCCCATCTGGAACCTGTCAAATCGAGAACAACTCACTGTAATAGGATAGCACGTCATCTTATTACTTGGTGTTCATCCATGTACGAGTATATTTTCCAAGAAAGTAGTACCTTTTGAGGTCGAACAAGCCTGGGGTTAACTCAAGTTGATTAAAATGTTTCTAAAAATGAACGGGATAACCTGCCGCTTTATTCTCGTCATGTCTGAATATTGACGGTTTAAAAACTCGAGGAGGGAACATCAGCTGATTGCTAGGTGGATTAGGGGAGGGGTTTACTTAAAAACAATGGGGAAGGCTCACGAGCGGTGGTGAAGAGGAAATTCAAAAATCGACGGTTAAAAAAATCCAGACGGTCGGTTATTCATGGCTTAGGATGGCGGAGTTATTTGCAGAAGGACGCCAGTAAGTTTAGAAATAATTTTGAAAATTGGTGGGATAAAAAGATGGAGTTAAGGGATATGGAACATTGTACATTATGGGACGTTATACTGATGTTAAAGCCCGCGAAGTAACACCTGTGACCTTGGACGGGACGGGGGGATACCAGTAATGATTTTGAAATTCGAAACCAGTGAACTTTAGAAATTCGAATATTCATATGCATTAAGGTAGATTCACACCTACAGTTACGGGACGATCAGATCACGGTCGAGTCACCGTCAAGTCACGGGCAACCAATTCACACTGCACAGTCAGATCACAGTCCATCGTCAGTCACCGGCATAGTCTACTCCGGGCATAAAGCCCTTATGTCGTCCAACAGGAATAATTTTCTATGCAAAATAGCTTTGATTTTGGACGACTGTACCATGACTGTGAGTGGGAACGCCTTCACTAGAAACCCACAGGAGCAATTTTGACTTGACTGTCTCTGACTGTCATCTGATCGGACCGTGTCTGTCTGTATGTGTGAATCTACTTTTATGTATATTGAAGTTCATAAAATTATAGATAATAAGTTGAGCAAAACTCCGTTAGACCCGACTGTCACAAAAAAAGTGTTAGCATTTTACTCTAGCCTGCAGGTTCCACGGCAGCACTGCTTGGTGACTATGAGGTAGGTATTTGGCGTTATGAAAATATCATCCCTTGTTTTACATCCATTCCTTGTGTTCATATTATGATATTAAGATCCTTGAAACTTGTCATAACTCTAGGTCAATGGGAAGGGGTACAAACGGCCCCCACCTTATCTTACGATTTAATCTTTTTCTCTGAAGCATGGTTGAGCAAACTGGTAGATGATAATCAACTTGGTGTTTTCAAATTTTTCACTGTACAGAAATGATCGATATGAGACTACTTCTCGCAAATCAAATGGTGGAGGTGTGTGCATTGCTGTCTCATCCAGGCGTTGCTCACTTCAATGGAAAACTCACTCTGATAATGTTGAACATTTATTTATTATTATTCCTTGCTGCAACCTTGCCGTTGGTTGTGTATACCTCCCTGATTATTGTCCCCAAACTACTTCGAAAACTTCAGCAATGAAATTGAGAGCGTCTGCCTATCATATCCAGGTTTTAATTTGTTTTTAACTGGTGATTTTAACCTGCCCGGTCTGTATTGGGATGCGATTTCTGATTTACCACATGGGCACTGGATAAGAATGAAAAAGCTCAAATTACCACGGAGCTAATGCACTTATTCAACTTGAAGCAGCTAAATAACCTACAGGATCCGTCGGTAACATATTTGACCTTTGTTTGACCGATTTGCCTGAGGTTGACCTGAGAGCATGCGACCCAATTTTGAAGCTGGACGAACACCATCCATCATTTGAGTGTCTCATACTATGCAATACCGACGCTGACGATGTCTTTGCTCCTTCAAGATACAACTTCTCTAAAGCTAACTTGGAAGCTATGAATGAGTACCTTGGGGCCTATGATTGGGAGTTTTGTCTAAGGTTACCTTTCTTACGGGCAGTGGATGAGTATTATTCAGTCGTCGACCTGGCCATCCGAAAATTTCTTCCTCCAGTGATTTGTTCCATAACAGATTCAAAGTTACCAGGACCAATGAGGACTACAGTGTTTTCTCCCAGCTCCTAGCAACTCCTTACATTCAAAACGTGAATGTAAGTCTCTGAGTAGACATCTATATAAGCTATACATAGAAGATGTTCAATCATCAATCAAGAAAAATATTAAAGCGTTCTGGAACCATATTAATTACAAAAATGGTTCATCTACCTCACCCAGCGTAATGAATTTCGGATCACGCACGGCTGATAGTCCCCCAGATATTGCTGAACTCTTTGCAGAATACTTTTCTTCGGTTTACACTTTGCCGTCTTGCCACCAACTTTAAACTGGAGTTCTCTCTATGACTTTTTTCTCGATGTGTGGTGTTGCTTTCACTAGATCCAAGAAAGGGGATCACCAGCTAGTGGATGGTGGTACTCATCTAAATTCTATTATCTACATTCTACAAGACCTACTTATCGTAAGTATACATACTTACTTGTCGACAGTAAGTAAGGGGATGGATTTCGCGTTGTGCTAAGGTGACTTGACGTTACTTGTACATGAGATCAGTTCCACCAGCCTTATTAAAGGGATGTGCTGACATTAGAGAGTTCCTAAGAGATATGTCCATTCAGATGTGGACATATCTAGTGGCCACATCTAAGGCGAGCAACTTCTGGATGCGGAGACATGAGTTTCGCCATCGCTGGCAAATAATACTTGATGGTCATTAGTATTAGTTGATTAGGGGAAGGAGGATCAGGTTTGTAGGTAGTGAAAGTAATAAAAATACTACAAATACAAACTTCTTATACAAGTATTAGTTGCTTGTGGAAGTAATAAAAACTTCTCGCAATAGCGCCAAGGGGAGATTTTGAAAGGGGTACGGTGCTTGTGAAGTGGTTAAGCTTTTCATTATACTTAGCTCCTTAATGAGGAAAAGGGCGGGCGGGGAAAGTGGATATCATAACTTTTTCCGGCCTCTGAAGAATGATATTTGCGAGGCGGGGTGATTTTTACACGGAGTGTTTTTTGGGGGGATAACCTACTACTTGTCGTACCTACCTAAGCATTTTGTTTCTGTGTTTGTAACTTGTTTCGAAATGTGGTAGGTACTTACGTTCGGCAATTCATCAAACTATTTTCAAGTTTTCATTTCCATCAATATCGAGACAGTATTCCTCAAATAGTCAAAGTATTCCTGAAATAACTCAATAAAAATCACGTTCGGAAAATTATTTTATTGTTAAAGATACACACATAATAAAGCTCATTGTTCATATATTTCGACGTTTTTTACTCATTCCCTGCAGTGCAACGCGATTTGTCGCTTGGATTATATTTTATTAATGAAAAAAGAGACTGCACCTCTGAGGTGCAGTGCCACTATTGACGTCGCAAATAGGGGCGCCACCACTGGAAGGTTAAGGCCATCTGGAGCTTTGTACGACCAGCCGTTTGTTCACGGTTTGTTTGCAGGGTTTTTAGCAACAGGATACGAACCGATAGCACTGGAGGCGTGGCGTGTTTTTTTAGCCCGTGGACATTTAATGTAATTTACACTTCTTTTAAAATTTATTGATCAAAAGTATAATAATAACCAGAATACAGGCGATCAATAACACTCAATGTCGACCCAAGGACTTTGAAATCTCGTTTTTCTGACGTGATGGGGCTCAGATGACCTCGGAATCGGATTCAGGACGCAAAAATACCTCGGAATACCATGTTCCGGTCAAATAGTCCCGATCTTTTTTTTTTTTTTTGTAAACCAGAGTAGGTAAAAGTAAAATTTCTCAAAATGTGAAAAAAGGCAGAAAAATTGTATTTACACACATAGAGAATATTTTGAGAAATTAATGCTCCTTCACGTGGTTAATCCGGATTTTCGATAAACTTTATTAAAAGATTTGAGCAGAAAATCAATAAAAGTAAAAAAGTTCGCCCCCGTAGAGAGCAGGGTCCTCGTGTACGAAGCAAACCTACCCTCTACCATCCCCAAAAAATCTCACCGATAATCGTTGACTTTGGAATTGAGTCCAGCACGCCCCGATTCTTTTTTTGCAAGGTTCCTGAACTACAAGTTATTTTTCAAAAACAAACCTTCGATCGTGAGTGTGATAGTTACACCCGGTTCTAGCAGACCTACTTCTACTGGAAACACCATTTCCTTTCGTTCTGAATTCAATGGCTGTCATTGCAATTAAATAATATGTGAAGTAAGAGAATCCTGTCAAAGAAAACGCTGTTGATGTGACTGGAAATCATACTTACTAAAACGAACTGTTTCATTGCGCACGATCAAATTTCATCTTTATACTCCAATCGTCGAGCTCAAAAATATCATTCTGCCAATTAGTTTTTGAATACAATATTTTTTCCCCAGTTATACTTTTGGTTTATTATCTTCGATACATACGTTACTTACTTAACCTGTTCGTTAATCTTCCAGCCATTTCAACAGGTCGCCTCCACGGTAGGACCAGAAGAATGCTTCGATGAATTGACACTCTAACAAGGTTGCCGAGGGAAATATAAAGTTTTGACGGTTTGAAAATGATCGGTGAACTTGGTTACATTGGCACAAAGAAGGAACTGGTGAGATGGCAGCACTTTATATCTGCAAGGACCCTTTCAATGTTCGCTAAGAAAACGGAATTTTCAATGGAGGGGGTTTATAAGCATTTGTTGTAGCCTATTACCTGCCTCGCGCCTTTTGATAATTCCTCAAAACCTTGGAGTTGATGTGGTGTCAAAATCGATTTGGTTTTAAACTTTAAATGATCAACAGGGAAAGTTTCATACTTCTCCCTCCGTGGTTTGGTATAGAGCAAATAAATCATTTGATACAAGAGATGTGGTAGATCGTGACTTCGTTCGATAATGTTCTGAGGTGGAGATACGACGGTTTTAGAAAGTTTGCTGAAACTAAACTCATGTAACTTAACTTGAAAGAAGGCAAATGTTTCCGATGGTCCGTTATCGTGAGCTTCTTCATCTCCGAAACCTGGATTTACAAAACAAGGTCGTCTTCAGCCATCAGTTAAAATAAAGGTTAAGCAGAAACTGTTCTCGACTTGAGGAAGAATGATAGCCGAGAGGAACAGATAATAAGTTACGCAATTCATCTTGTACGGAGGGAGAAAGTATGGTCTAAGCACACTTGTCTCGGACGGAGCTCTTAAAAATGTCATCTTCTCCCTGTAGCCTCGGCATCTCTTTCGTACATCTTTAGTTGACGGATTCCAGATCAATGTTATTATCTACTTCAGAAGCAGTTCAGAAATATTGTCACCCCAAATCGTGTACTCCAACAGACCAACCGAAAATTTGCAGTGGACCTGTGGTTATCATGCACGCGGATTGTAGTGTGTTATAGTAATTGGTTGTGTTATCCGTCGACTAGCTAGTTTCCTCCCAATCATGATTGAAACGACGAAATAATTCATTATACAAATCATCTCATCGTTATCGGTAAAATCGTGATTACTCGTACCTATACATTGTTTATACATCAGCAGATCTCTTCCGATGTAGGTTATACATTGGTCCTAATTAGAAACCTTCTTACGCTGTTGGGTACATAAATAGTTTATCCGTCGACTGGATCATATTTTAATTCCATTCAGCATGCTGCATATAACATTATAGCGCGAAACGGAATTCCACTCGATTCTCCAGTCATTCCCCTCATCACCGCATCAAGGACAATAATAAAGAGTGTCGGCGAGAGCACACAACCGTGTTTGACGCCAGTCCTGATCTTGATTGGCTCGGAAAGAATCCCTTCGTGGACTACCTGGCACTTGTAGTCTTCATACATGGCTTTGGTAATCCCTAGGAATTTGGGGGGATACCATATTTCTCCAGGATGCTCCACATCACCTCTCTATTTATGGAGTCAAAGGCCTTTTCAAAGTCTTTAAATGCCAGATACAGAGGGCTTTGCCATTCGGCACTTTGCTTCACAATAATTCGCAACGTATTAATCAGATCTGTACAGCTCTTGAGCTCCCTAAAAACGGCCTGCTCTCTTCTGAGACGTTTTTCGATTGCTGCCTTTATCCTTTTGAGCACAACCTTTGCAACAACCTTGCTTACAATGGACAACAGGGAGAAACCCCTACAATCATCGCAGATAGATGTGTCTCCTTTCTTTCGGAGTTTGATGATCAGGCCTCTTCTCCAGTCGGCAGGCAGTTTCTGTTTGTCCCACACTTCCCGTACCAGTGGTTCGATAGCAGTGGCCGTTACCCTGGCGTCAGCTTTCAGGACCTCTGCTGGAATTCCATCTATTCCAGGTGCCTTTCCATTTTTCATCTCGTTTAGCACCAATGATTTCTGCTGTACTAGGAGGGTCAACTGCTATATCCACATTATCCTGAATCCTGAAACGGAATACAGGCTGGGCAGGCTCAAGGGTTTGGTGGCAGGCACCACCTTGAAATGTTACTTCCATCTGGCCAATTGGTCAGTCTGTAGGGTGAGCAAATTGCCGTCCCTAAAAGACTGGTTTGCTTTTCCGGAACCCCTTCTTTGCCAACATTCTTGTGACATCGTAAAACTCCTTGGAGTCACCTCGCTGGGCCGCAAGTTCTGCTTTTTCTGCTTGTTCAGCTATCCAGGTTCTATTATCCCTTCTCACGCTCCTCTTCACTCTTTTATCATAGGCGAATTGGGCACCTACTAGTTAGTTACGTTCAGTAGAATTGTGGATAAAGTAGGAAGTTGTTTATTCATCTAAAGTTTGATATATGACCTCTACATAATCCAGAACTAGCCGCCACTTATTTAGTGAATCAGTCCCTTTTTGGGACCATGAAACATGGTGACGCATGGAGACATGGTGGGTTGTCAATCCTTTCGATCACATCGATTGATTTATCGATATTGGTTTTCATTACCTGTTGGTTAATGGGTCCTTGGGTGTTAATAATTAATGGTTATTCGATGGATTGTTTGGGGATGGTAGAGGGTATGTTTGCTTTGTACACGAGGACCCTGAGCTCTTTACGGGGGCAAATTTTGGACTGTTATTGAGTTTCTGCGAAAATCTTTTAATAAATTATAGATTATACATTTTAGCAATAAATGATTAATTAGCGATAAATTATGGATTATATTGTATAGATTATAAATTTTAATAAATGTAAATTATAAATTTAGCGAAAATCCGGATTTATCGACGGCCTGTACCTTGGTTATTATTTATACTTTTGATCAATAAAGTGTAAACTACAGTAAATGTCCACGGACTAAAACATCACGCCACGCCTCCAGTGCTATCGGTTCGTATCCTGTTGCTAAAAACCCTGCAAAGAAACTATGAACAAACGGCTGGTCGTACAAAGCTCCAGATGGACTTGAAAATTCTAAAAATTGAATTATATTTAAATGTCTAGATATGACGTTTTCAACTTTTCTCAATTTTTTTTGAACCCCTTCCCATTGACATAGGGCTATGCCAAGAGTCAAGGATTTTCGTGGGTGTGATCCAAGCCCGGAAACCAAATTTCGTTATTTGAGTCCAACTCCGCGGAGGGCACACAGTGGGACGGAAACCCCAATACGCGATCAAACGGTTAAATTTCGGTAATATTCCTCGGTTGAAGCTGCAGATATAAAATAACTTTCGAATTCTCACAAGAGGGTTTTTAAAAAACCTTTGATTTCATCAACAACTCAAGTCACAGAGGTTGAGGGCTAGCGCCGACGTTATAAAGACTCTGCAAAATCTGAGTCGTCGCCTAATATCATAAACATGATTTCATATTATGCAAGAGAATAGACATTATATCTTTATATATCTCGCCCCCTCTGGGGATGAAAATTTAGGTACAATCAGTGAAAATTGGTTAGTAACAATTTAACAACAATTAGATCAAATATTATTTGATTGTTCAAAACATAATTATGTTGTACAATAGCAATGAAATGGTATAACGATTACAAGGGACAATTATTCACGTTATACACATGTTTACAGTACTGTATGAAAGTGTAAGTGAAAAAAATTGCAATCGTTATATACATTAGGATTGTCCATATACTTGGTACAGTAATATCTTGAAACTCAAATTTTGGAATTGTTTTAATGTCTTGGCTGTTAATTGATTCTAAGTCAAACTCTTTTAATACGACTTCTCTATTCAGTTTGAAATTGGAATTTAAATTGAAGTTGAAATCGCTTATGAGCAAGGGTTTGCCTGCAAACTCTTTATGAACTTAGAACAAGGTTTTATTCCTGGATTTTATTAAATGTTATCAGGGGAAAGTAGATAAATACCATATAAAGTTCTAGTTTCTATGCCTTGATCATGGTTTCTATGCCTTGGGTGCAGTTGACTAGCTTTACAAACCACTAATGAGTTTTCGATATCTTGGAAAGTATTTAATGTCATCTTTTGACAATAACTACAACTGTTGTTCAATGGCAATTTTTTGTAAGTCCAACATTCTAATTCCTTCGTCAATTTGTTGTTATTATGATTTTTTTCTGATTAATTTCCATGGTTCTGTTGAAGTTTCTTTGAATGGCTTCGTAGATTGAATATTGAGATTTGATTTGTGATTGGAGATCTCTTGATTTCTTTGGAGGTGGTTCAAGATAGTATTATATCTTTCCTCATCTTGAGAATCCACAATTCATGATATAAATCTGAGAATTGATCCCAGACCGTCATTTAAGCTTCTTTCGAGTTGTGAAGGGAGTGTTTGAGAATGGGATGTGGAGGTCATTAATCTCTTCTTGCGCTAAATTCAGGGTTGAACTTAGTGTGACAATTAGTACTTTAGTGTATTCTAGCGCGTTTTTGTTGGTTGAGATTGTTTTAATTGTAGCTAGGTAGGTCTCTTCGATTATTTGTACTTTGTTGAAAAGTTTGGTAAAGTCATAGATATACGGGCGTTTCCTAAATCGCAGGCTAGAAGTTCTAGATTGGTAGTTACGTTTTCAATTTCAGTGCCATCGGTACCAAGAATTGCAGTGATCAAGAGTAGTCTGAAATAAATTTTGAAATCGAAAGAGTTGAATTGTTGTATGCTAATATAGC
The DNA here is from genome assembly GCA_963920205.1 of Stenodema calcarata. Taxonomy (NCBI): domain Eukaryota; kingdom Metazoa; phylum Arthropoda; class Insecta; order Hemiptera; family Miridae; genus Stenodema; species Stenodema calcarata. Next base: position 16,006,904 of record OY986048.1, on the reverse strand, counting down.
ATAGTTCACTTTGGTTTGAATTTCTGAATTCTTGAATTCTTTCTTTTCTTTCAATATTCTCATGTGCTCCATTAACGTGGAGTGACACCTTTCTATCATACTGTTGGAAACGGAGTGTTGGGAAGAGGTGAAATGGATATTAATTTTATGGAACAGCATAAATTCTCTGAACGAAGCATTTTGAAACTCTGTCCCATTGTCTACAATGTCGTTAATCGCTGATCGATGATGGCTAAAGTGATTTATCAGAGCGTTTACTACTTCAACGGAATTGGACAAATTTAGAGGGTAAGCCTCCGCGAACCTAGAGAACGAGTCTATACCAGTTGGAAATTCGCACCCATCTAGATTGATGGTCTCTAAATGGAGGGTTTCCAAAGGTTTACTAGCTGTAGGTGTTACGTTGAATTTGGCTTTGATGGATTCCGATCATATTCACACTTCGAGGTAGGACATATAATTTATATGAACAACCAACAGTGTCGTGTTAATAGCTGTACTTACGGTACCGCCTTCTCCGTCGGGGTTGATTCGAGCAAGTACCAAAAAATTTTTTTTGGCTTTTTAATTGATAAAGGGTACCGAGGGTGTGAAAAATTAATGTTTAGTATTTATGTAATTAGTTGATTAAATAAATTAGATTATGAGATGTAACTCTGATGAACAACATGAAATTTCTTTATAATCTTTTCGAATTGCACCCCAACTTGTAAATCCCTGTAAAATAAATGCTGATATAGGGAAGTTATTAATCTTACTAAAATAGACAGTAATTCCAACTCCCCCACATAGCACGGAAAGGCGTTCCTAAAAGGGGGGTATTTCCACAATTCTCCATCAGGTTTATGTCCTGTGTTTATAAGAAGGAATATATTTATTTTCATTTCATTCCACCTATTCGAAAACATGTTCAATGTTCCCTTGCTTCGATCCTTGATACAATAAATGAACCATCATGAACACAACCACTGGCGGCTAGAAACCCGCAAGGGCAACTCATCGGTTTTTTCCTCTTACAAATCGGTTTACCAATTCTCTTTGTCAAATTTCTTCTTGCCAAAAGATATACAAGTTTAAGTCGTTCAACGTAAATGTTTTAAAAGTTGTTTCTTCACGCTAGACACGTACAATCACTGAGCTCAAAAATATCATTCAGTAAATTAATTTTTGAAAACAATCTTTGTTTTCCAGCTATACTTTTTTCTAAAACCTACCGAATCATAAAACAAAATGGACCCATCATACACGAACACGCCATATCATTTCTGGAAATGAATAACGTCTGTTTCGACCAATAGATACAATCGTAAGATTCTTAGGTCCCGATGAGAAAAGAACCACGCGGATCCGCTAGTAAGTGACCAAGTCGCTCCAATTACTGATTACCAAAAAAATAAAAATAAAAATATATGCATATAATAAAAATACATTCTCAGCAAGGTATCACATAAATCATCATACTTATTAATAATCATGATAAAAATAGGGTGAGACGTTAAAAACAAGTTCTTCGGCGGTATCGAGTATATGACGAGTTCTCTCTGTCCAACTAATCTACATTTATGTAATATGGTCTTTGGGAGATGTTTTTTTATTTTTGAGATGCGAGCGGTAACGAGCATCCAAAGTACTTGGCATCGGCGACCAAGCGACTGCATGTTTTGACGGAACCGACTCGCCATTTCGAGATGTCGAAACGCTCATCGCCCGAATGTAAATGGCTTCTGAACTTTCGCTAGTTGTTTGGAAAACAAAATTCCTATTTGAACCGTACCTGGGAGAAAAATATTTCACATCATGGTATTTTGGTTTATTTTCGATGATGAATTTGACCAAGGAGATTTTATAGAGTTACCCCTTTCAAAAACGTGGTGAGCACGTTGAATCAGAAAATCGAATACGATAAAGCACTGCAAATATGTCAAAAGTTGTTAATTATTGTTTGTATATAGGTACCTAGATCAAATTTGATAACTATACGAAATAGTAGGAATACTGAGCGGAAATTCTTGTGTACGTTCGAGAAGAGAGGGTAGAATCGGTAAATACCTCACTAATGATCTGTTTAGTATGCCAATAATTGATAGGTAGCAAAAAGTACGTTCCAATAAATACTCGAAGTTAGTAAGCGCGTGGTTTTACCACCCGGAGCGCTGAGCGACCTGCTGTTCGTTTACTATGCGGGCTCGAATTTGGAACCGAGAAAAATTCGCCAATTTTTTGTGATATTGAGTGCAGTGCTGATATACTTTCCGTTCAAATATAGTATACAGTAAGTACATCATCATGGAACAGGTTTCATGCTAGATGTTCTCGGCCATGACATTTTGGGAAATTTGCAAGAGAGTGTTTTTTTTTCGCTCGAGTCTCCACAGTTTTGGTTGGAATTTGGATTGACGGTTTGATTCAATTTTTCAATTGGAACGAATAGGTCTCATCACTGAAGAAGCAATATAAAATAGGAATAGAGAGATGCACGAAAGAAGAGAGGTATAAAACAGTCATTCCGTAAAGAGTACGAGTATTTCAGATTGAGAGAACGAAACGATGTCAAGCATAGGAACTAAGTATGAGTAAATTTAAAATCATGGACGTGCGAAGTGACATAAATAGTGATATTTTTACTCACCTCCGTCGTTATCGGGGGTGGATAGCGGAGGGCTCGTCGAGTTGTCGTTGGGATACGAGTCTGTGGTGCCGGCCAGGGGGGACAGCGCCAGGTCACTGCCCCCCTCACTGCTGAAAAGGCCTGTGAAGCCGGTAGAGGTCCCAGCATCTGCAAATAATTCAAGCGTGTTTCCGTAAATGGGATGTGCTGCTGGGGGAAGTGAAGAAGTATGACGTGGAAACGAAGTCTCAATAACATAGTTTGGTTTGTACCGACGACGTGTGCTGTACATGCAGATTTTGGAAGTCGGCTGTACTGTGCTACCTGCGCAGTGAGTAAAATCGTTGAAACCCCGTCAAGTTGAAATAGAAGTCACTCAAACCTTTATTAGCTAGAAGTTACTCAACCTAATTTCGAGAACATATCGTCAAGTGATGACGAAAAGTGACCATGTGATATTTCGCCAGTTTTCAGAGCCCTCCTAATGTACGAAAATAGTCGGACAATTTGGAAACCAACTTAACACATTCCTTCATACAGCTGTATATACTTATTTTTCTCGGAAATCAATCCACTATTCACAATACTTCGACTTAATGCTTCTCTTTCCATAAGAAGCGATTTGGGAGAAATAATATAAAATATAAAATAATAAAAAAAAATTTTAATTCCGTCGAGTCCATGTGCGTGAACAGGAGTCCGAATCTGTTGGAAAGAGAGAAAGCCAGGGTGATGGTTTTATTTGTGATGGTGGCAAATGAAACTGAACATGGCAATCGTGATACAGGAATCAGGTAGCTAAGGCTGCACGAATACTTGAGGAAATCTCCCGTCAGATTGAAAATTACAGTAAACTTGGATGTTATATTACGAATGAATTGATCATTCTCCACCTTCTCTAAGAGGGATTCCTCAACGGTTCAGAAGGTACACCCAATAGGGTAGCAAAACGTAGTACTAACGGTTTGAAGAGATTCGCTGTCGCATGGATTATCGAGAAACCCTTAGAGCCCGTTCAAAATACTATGATTAACCATCAGTAAACCTGACTACTGCCCAATCTAAAATCAGTATGTAACTTCCTGATACATTGAACAAACCTTAGATAAATGAAGTTGAAGTTATGTTTCGATATAATAGATAGTTAGTTGGTGGAAAGTTGATACCTATAGGAAAGTTCATCTGGAGGAAGGAATGATTATATTGGTGGCTCTTCCATGGAATTTCCCAAACTCATCGATATGTACAGTATAGTAGATGTAACTGACCGTAACGGAGTTGATGTGCTCCGCATTGGTTGTTTATACTCATTCCTTCTTTTTCAAATCGATTGCAACTTAGAATTCAAACAGCACTGTATGCTATCTACAGGTGAATGGTTATCAAGTTTCATTCTGTGCACCAGATGCTGCTATAAATGAGAGCAAAGAGCTCTAAGCGCCGAGCTATTTCAAAATAAGGCGTATGTTTTTGTTAGTTATAGGAGTGATCCTATGAGAACTTGGGTCGCTCTCCAGTCTCCTATGCCGAAACATATCGAGACGTTCTATTTTTTTCTATTGAACGGAAAAAATATTCAAGTGCGTTTAGATATTCATCTAACTTGTACAAAACGTTCTTGCACGTTTCCACCGGTCTTTTCTCTTTTCCGATTTTGTTTATTTGTTTCCGTTCTACTTTTCTCCAAATAAAATGTCCGACGTATTCATAACAACAGGCACTCTGTGGTTAATACGTGGTTAGATTAAATTAATTACTAACGTTAGCATGAGCGGTAACGGTGACTGGAATGAGGAGTTGAAGCAGGTGACTGGTAATACAAATCCGGGAAAATGAGCGGAAGAGTCTGAGCAGGTTAAACTGGCACTTCTGCTAGAGGAACTTCTCCAAAATGCCGTTGCTCGGTTTGTTTCTCCAGTTCCATATTGGTTCTCCTCAAGTGATCTAAATGGCGCTTAAGACAGTAACGCCGCTCTAGTTCCACTTGATAATGGAGTCTGCCGAACGTCGAGTTTCCAGCTATCCATGAGAATACCATCGTGCAAGGACTCTGTCCCCAGTTTTGAAATCTTTTCTGGAAGGCAGGTTGGATATCACATGAAAGTTGGTCCTCTTTGGTGGTCGTTTGAAGAGATTGAGTTGGCTAAGTAAATTTCTGTATAGGTAGAGCCGGGCTGTCGTTTCCCACACTTCAGAGGTGTAGCTCTATACCGGAACAGCATTTCTCTCTCTTTATTTTAAATTGGTCCTGGTTCCATAACCAGTCCACTTTAACCCGTTTGTGACAGGGTTTCCGGGAGCTGAAAATTCCTGGAGGATGCTTGCTTTTGCGAAATATAGACACCACGATTTCAGGTAATCAGTATATACAAAATACAAAATTCTCGTATATCTAGAAGCAACTCAATGGAGTTTGCAGCGGTAGGGGGCATCCTTTAGAATCCGAACTTCAGCCAATTTTGATGTTGAACTGACTAAAACTAAAAAGCGGTGGTTTAGGAATGACCTAGTGTAGTCAGTGTGAAATGTTTCGAAATTTTGCTGAGCCTCCTCCTGGATGTGCTATGTTCTGAATTTTGGAGCTCACCCGAGTCATCTCTTTATGGAGCTTAGATAATTGAGCACGGCGAGCCTGGAAGGACTTTTGTGCTCAACTTTACTGCAAGGGCTTCAATCAGATTTCTCTGAAACGTGTTGAAAGCGGCGAATAAAGCCGTGAATTGTTTAGAATCCATTTCGAAATTATTACGTCACAATATTGTCACCTCGTCACTAAAATTGGTGTGTCTTACAAGGATTTACTTAATTTATTGTAGCGTATCACAAGTAAAAATCGTAGTTGCACATTATTACTAAGGTTAGTGTGAGAGGTAACTGTGACCTATAACTGTAACAATTCAGACATGGAGGAATTTTCAGACACGCCTTACTGACTGTTAATTTTCTATAAGCGTATATTGATTATTCATGATACAAACTACATGAAAGAAGTGTATTGAGAAAGTATGGAGCGTATTGGAATCGATGAAATGGAAGAAACGGGATTCTTCAGCTTGAAATGTGTATGTCAATTCAGGTGAAAATGCACAGGACAGAGAAAGTAGCTAGTTTCATTGAATTATCACCATTTGAATACTTTATAAAAGCCGACAGCGTTCCCTTCACGGTGACTAAGTCATGAATATTTCACCTTGTTACGGGGGAAGAACCTCTCGGGATGGCAGTCGCTGGGCGAGCGAGGTGGGGGCTAGCGATTTCAGTCTTTTATCTGATTGGAGTGTCGGGTTAAGGTATTACACGGTAAAAAAAAAAAAAGAAAAAAAAGGCCTTCTCCTTTTCTGAAATCAACTCACGACGCACCACTGAAACCGCCGCAATGTTTGCAATATCAGCCGTTCGATGGTGCCAAGTGTTACCACAAGAAGGATATCACTATGACGGGTCCGCCATTGTTTCTATGAAAGCATCTTCTTCCTTAGAATAGCCTTATTTTATAGCTGAAAAGTTCTTTTAGTTGTCTACCTCAGATGCAAGTAGGTTGTCTACTAGTAGGCTATTTGCTTGCTATCTCCCCAAGCAGAGCTTGATCTTATCTGTCGGGAAACCATGTAAAATTGGAAAATATTAAATGAAAGGAACTAAATAAACGAAAATATCGAATGACATCAAAACAAATTAATATTATTATGTATTACAAATAATGTACGAGTATATGACACAAATATGGTCAGCAATACTTTTAAATTTGTGTACGGACACATCAGTACCAATCTAACTCTACGATTACTGAAGATATATACAAATTACCATCTATATAACTAAATTTAAAGACGATTTTAGTGTTCCTTGGTTATTTTCGAAAAATTTCACGACAGTTATTCGTTTCTCGGGAAATGGAGTCGAACCATGCCGATTTGGAATTGGGTGTCTGTCTGTCTGTTTGTTTGTCTGTCCGGATCCGATGCATAGGGTTGGAGGTTTATGGGGAAGCTGAAATATAAAAATCTCAAATTCTTTCTTCCCGTGAAACAGATGAATATGAGGGGTTTGTAAAGGGGCATGTAAGAGGTATATCCGTAAAGCGATAGGTAAGAGTGGCAGATGGATCCATCCCAAGTTCTGCCCATCCGGGACAGGTAACAGAGGTAGATGGACACACACCTAGTTCTGCCCGTCAGCTACGAACCCGACAGCTAGTAGTTACCTAAATGTTACCGGTATTCAACAGTTGCGCTGAGAGAAACTCAGCCATCCATACACCGCGCCCAACACGTGTGTATTTCAACTTTCTCCTCGATATACTCGTACGTCGGGAATTGAAACGGCTCCAATTTAAACTTGGTAAAGAGCGATTCACATCCCCCAAGCCAAATGATTACAAGCGTCCCTTCGAGCTCTACATCAAAGGAACATTTCAATTCAAGACGAATGTACCAAGCCTTGAAGAGTTTCAAATGGGAATAAGAAACGTGAACACACCGCAAGACCCTTTTTGATTAAATAGAATTAAACATGTTGGGACTTTTATTTTATTTTTCTGGATTATAAAAAATCGAATGTGTATGTGGGCGGGAAAGTTCTCTACCAGGTCTGTTCACGTATTAGGTTGTTGAATGTCGGTTAGCTCGTTGGGTTTAGCAACAACGATTCAAAATGCTAAACCGCCCAACGAACACCAAACTCCCCTTTCCAACTTTTGCGTGAAAAAAAACAAAAAACTGAGAGTCCCCATTTAAAAAGCCCACTGCCGTGTTTTACGTTTTATGGTTGACACTCCAATTCGTTGAGCGAATTCTAAAATGTAACTTTTGAAGCTGTCAATTCGAGAGTTTCTGTATGCCTTGTACTGTATGTCATTGTATGTCATGTCATTTTGCCGCAAGAGTCAAAAACAGTCTTTTTATCAGTCTCTCTGGTACTCATGTTAAAGGTAAATTAGACGTTCGGGAAATTCTTTTTACGAGTATAACTCCGTTCAGCTTTATGAACGTAATTAAACTTATTTTTAGCAGTTTCGTGTCTTAACTGAAGTTCCTAGCGGAGTTCATGTGCTCAACATTCTACCAAGATCCTGGACATGAAAAATAAATGCAATTCAATGAGCTATTTTCCGAAGAATATAGCATGAACGTAGAACTATTAGATTGAAAGTAACCAATTTCAATTTATTATTTTCAATAATAAACCATTGGAATCGACCATGATTGAAAAAATTAGATCCCCCTCACAATATTTGTGGGTTACGTCTCAAGATGGGTAAAATTAAAATAATAATAAAAATCATTCCGTCCGCAGAACATTGCCTTTTCAGAATTATTCTAAAAATGTGGCACGATGATTCATGAAACTTTTCGTATTCGAGGTCAAAAGGGAGAGGTGCCAAATGGGGTTAGCAGATTTCTAGGAAATTTGAAATGGAACTGTGTACTCCTAGTTTTCATACATATTTAAATATATTTCTAGACAACTGTGAAGGCCACACAGAGAGTGTGGTATCTGAGATAGTTTTCGTTTCCCCAGGAATAAGGTAGTTTGAGTATTTCTGTGTAGGTATTTCCGGAAATAAATTGATTGCATAATTATTAATAATTATAATTATTATTTTACAATAATTATAAATGTAATGTAGGAAATTCAAGGAACACCCCGTGAATTATATAATTACAACCAAATTTATAATTTATGTAATAAGTTCAATCATCATTTATACAAGTAGATTTTCATTATATCAGTCCGAAATTAAATTAGAAACAGAAGAGACTACCATTGAGATAGTTTCTCACTCCTTCACTTGAAGGTGATCATCTTGGCAACGTCTTGAACGAATACACCTAATTTCACCTCACAACTCATGAGACTGACAAGGGTATTGTTTACTGAACAGTGAATATAAATATAATATAAATATAAACATTCTCATTTTTGTTTCGATCTCAGAAGTACTACTAGCCATAAAAAATACGGTGGGGTATTTTGTTTGAAAAATACATCGTCATATACCCATATAAACATATACTCATATATATTTTATTGAACATAAAAGGTGACGTGACGATCTTCATGTGTAATGAATAGTAGGTATATCTTATACATTTAGGTTTATACTGTTCAAATCGATTACATTTGAAGCGGGGTTCAGTCCAATAGTAGGCAATAAATCATATTCGATATTAAACACGTCGGTCTATCGGATGACTGAATAGTTCATTTCTAAATGAGGTCTAAACAAAATGAATTTGTGAGTCTGAGTTGTTGCTCTCTGAACTGGAATCTGACTGGCCAACGGAAACTAGTTCTACTAGACTTTCTCGTTTCCATTTATTATAGACGATCCTATTGAAATTGGAAGAGTGGACCCTCCCAATCGTTAAGGAAATTGCGGTCATTCAATAATTTGTACAAGTGTTGAGGAATTAAATTCTTTGATTGGAGATGATAGCAGAAGTGTTAATAATAGTTTCAAATTATTATCTACAAACATACGTAGTATTAATAAGAATTTTGACGAATACATTTTAAATCTGCAAATGTGTAACTTCCAAGCTGATGCTATAATTTTTACGGAATGTTGGAATACAAATGAAAAAATACTGCAAACTATAAAGGGGTACAAAAGTTATAGTTCCACTACATACATTAACCAAAATGCAGGAGTTGTAATTTTCTTAAATAATAACTGTAAAAATGTAACCACTGAAGAAATTAGGTTACCTCACTCTACCTGTGTAAAGATCGAATCTGAATGGAATGGGCAAAAAATTAGGATTTATGGTACCTATTTACCGCTCACCTGTTGACAAAATACAGGAGATTGAAGATTTTTTAAAGCAATTGGATGAAGAATTAGGGAAACATAAAACAGCGAGTAACTTTCTGACAATTATAGCGGGTGATGTGAACATCAATATAGGAGCTAATAATTCAGACACAGTCAAAATGCAATATTTAAATCTGCTAGCTGTACACGGATTCGTGCCATGTATCACAGACTACACGCGAGTATCACAGGATAGCAAAAGTACAATCGATCATATATACACTCAAAAATCCAGCAAAACGTGCGAAATAATGTTTTCAGTTTGGCAGACGACAGTAACGGATCATTTCAGTACAATAATAAAAATTAATTTAGCAACAACGAGCAAAGTAGATGGAAAAATAAAAAACAGGAAACTAATAAATTATGAACAACTGATTGAAAACATGAAGAATGAACTGTGGCAGAGTGTATACTTGGAACGCGATGTAAATAAATGTGCAGAACTTTTTGAAAATACCATCATAACGCACATAAATAAGGTTTCTGAAAGGGAGACAATTAGTCCTCACAAGTCGACAAAGTTGAAACCATGGATGACGAAAGGCCTGCTGGTGTCGATTAGAAATAAAGAAAAAATGAGTTTGAAGTTAAGAAAAACTCCGTTTAACTCTAGGTTGGCTAGAAATTTGGAAAACTATAAAAGAAAATTAAAGCAGCTCATACAAAAAACCAAGAATGAATATTACGGAAAAGAGATAAAAAAGGCTGAGGGTAATTCAAAAAGAGTTTGGGATATAATTAATAAAAGTACAGGTAGAAAAAAAAAATAACAATTATACAGTTAGTATAGAACAAGATGGTAAATTATTAACAGTGGAACAGGACCCGTTATTGGTAGCCAATTCATTTAATAGCTACTTTGCCACACTGGGTAAAGGGGTATCCCCCCAAAAACAACTCCGTTGTAAAAACTGGCCCGCCAAAAAACCTCAGCCGCAAAAAGGAATGATATCCATTTTGCCCGCCAGCCACATATATAGGATGCTCAGTGCTTCGCACCTCGCTGTTGAGTGTGCATATAGAAACCTGATCCTCCTACCCCTAACCTCCACCGTCAATGTTTTCCTGTTCCCTGCCTCCTTCCCACAACCCCCTCTCACCCTTAGTCACCCTCGGTTTCACCTAATATGTTTCCTCTGTTACACCAGCAGGGAGCTTTACGCTTCTTTCAATGCTGTTGGCGGGAGCTTTTTGCCAGATGAACAAGCCTGAGTTGAAGCATTACTTCATTACAGTTGTACCACCGCTGATTACTCGTGACCACCAGTAATAGTTATGTTAGCTTGTTCATCTGGCAAAAAGCTCCCGCCAACAGCATTGAAAGAAGCGTAAAGCTCCCTGCTGGTGTAACAGAGGAAACATATTAGGTGAAACCGAGGGTGACTAAGGGTGAGAGGGGGTTGTGGGAAGGAGGCAGGGAACAGGAAAACATTGACGGTGGAGGTTAGGGGTAGGAGGATCAGGTTTCTATATGCACACTCAACAGCGAGGTGAGAAGCACTGAGCATCCTATATATGTGGCTGGCGGGCAAAATGGATATCATTCCTTTTTGCGGCTGAGGTTTTTTGGCGGGTCAGTTTTTACAACGGAGTTGTTTTTGGGGGGATATCACATCTTTTTGCATGGCTAGTTTTCGAGTGGTACTTATACAATACGGTTCAACAACTTATACAATACAAAAGTACCTACGAGGTAACTAGTAAATGTTTTCCTAAATGAAGTTTTATACTAGTCAAAATTTAGTAAAAAATTAGTACGCCTACTAATTTTACCTTTTTGTTTCTTGTTTTTGTGACAAGAATAATTATTTTTTGGAAATTATTGTTTGTTATCTGAAATGTGTTTGAAAAATAAGTAGTTTTAAAATTTTTGCGAATTGGTTAAATATTAGTTTTAAAATTTTCGATTAATTAAAACAATCAACAATTTAAAAACAATTATTAAAATTTAGTACAATTATTCTTATTATTAAATTTAAAAAAATAGAAAGAATTAGAAATTTGAATAAATTTGAATTCGAAATTTTTTGAAAATTGGTTGCATTTTTTCTTGGGGATTGTGCAAATTTTTGTTGTTGAGAATCATTACAATAATTGTAATTATTGGTGTCGAAGAGAAAGAGGAAAGAGAAAGTTTGCAACTGGTAAAACGCAGGTTTTTATACCAAAAATTGCGAATAACTCGAGAACCGTTGGGAAAAGTGCCAAAGTGCCTCATTCGAAAGCCCATGAAATTTCCTATCGATCCTTAAACAGGCGCCACTCTACGACAATTTTTCTGACCACCGTTCAACTTTGATGTTTTCGGAGATTTGCCAAATCAGTAGATGTGGAATTTATTCACTTATTTTTGGCTGTGGATTAGTCAAATCGATTGAGATTTAGTTCAAAATTATTGAGCATATTCTAGACAACCTAGCGGACATTTTAAGACCAACCGCACTAATTTTCATCAATATTTGCGGCAGTTGTTGTTGAAAACAGAAAAATCACCATAACTCCTTTATTTTCTCCCTTAGGAAGCATTTTTTGATCTCAAATTAAACAGTTTGAAAAGCTGAACACAACTAAAAAAGAAAATCTGAAAAAGCTTCAATTTTGAAGGAGTTATGACCATTTGAAATTCCTAAAAAACACTATTTCCCCCCTAATTGGGGGGAAATGGGGGGAGGGAGAAAAAATGGTCAAAAGGCACTCCCTTGGAGCATAACAAACGTGTGTGCAAAATTTCAGCTCGATCCGATTTGTCTGCTGGGCTGTAGCCCCGTCAATGAACAACAACAACGAGAAGAAGAAGAAGAAGAAGAAGAAGAAGAAGAAGAAGAAGAACACGAAAAACGTGAAAAATAGTGGTTTTAAAATTGTTATACCCCCGACACCTGATGTTCCCAAGAGCTGAAATTTGTTTTACGTCCTCACGTGCCCCTGGAGAGTTGGTGTACAAAAAATCAACTCTCGAGACACTCAGGGGACCGAGCTATGGTAGGGTGAAAACCCCAACTTGTTCCGTCGCGTAATCAGTGTCTCAGTCGCTTCGGTTTTCAGCGCTTCGGTTTTCTTGGCGGGCGGGACGCTCCCGCGTCCCTAGTTCTGAGTCGGTAAGCGGAAAAAACTGCAACTCGGAACGACCTAGCATTCCTGTAAGTACTGAACCATTTATGGTGATAACGGAGGATGATGTAGGAAAGGTAATAAGCGAGTTAAAAGGGGGCTCAGCTCCAGGATATGATTTTAGTTCAGTAGAAACAATAAAGAAAATTAAACCCTACATAACAAAACCATTACAGCATATCATAAACATAAGTATAGAAACCTGCACATTCCCTGATAATTATAAAAAAGCCATTCTAATTCCATTGCATAAAAAGGGAAACCCAAAAGATGTAAACAACTATCGGCCGATATCACTACTTTCAGTATTTGCAAAAATAATAGAAAAATTGGTAAAAAAACATTTAGTAAATTACTTAGAATCTACAAACAAATTAAATGACAGACAATTTGGGTTCCGTAATAAGAGAAGCACTGAGGATGCTATTGCATTTCTAACAACTCGTGTATCTGACGCCCTTGATAAGGGAGATAAAGTTTTAACTGTTTATATGGACCTAACCAAGGCGTTTGATACAGTAGCACATGCCAAAATAGTACAAGCTTTACTGGAGACAGGTGCCCACTGTGGTTTGGTGGCTTGGGTTAATAGCTACCTGTCTAACAGAATACAGCAAGTGAAAATTGAGAATGTACTAAGACTTAGTAATCCGGCAGAGTGCGTGCATGGCATACCCCAGGGGACTGTTTTAGGGCCTATCCTGTTCATCACATATATGAATAGACTTTTAGATCTAAATATAAAAGGAGAAATATTATCATTCGCGGATGATACCGCTATGATCGTTACGGGAAAACATTGGCCGGAAGTAGTTGAAATTACAACAGGAAATTTACAGAAGGTTGTGAGTTGGCTCCACGGTGCTGGGATGAAATTTAATTTTGAGAAGTCAAATTTCATCGCATATAGTAATAAAAGAATAATGGTGCCAAATATTGGATCAATAAAATGTCATACTGAAAATTGTAAAACTAGAACATCTTGTAACTGCCCTATCGTTTCTCAAGTTGAATCCACCAAATATTTAGGAATAATCACTGATCAGTGCCAATCATCGGAAAAACATGTGAGCCATATGATAAATAGATTAAGAAAGCTAATTGCTATTTGTAAAGAGGTCCGAGGATTTCTATCACTGAAATATTTAAGGAGTTTCTATTTTTCACTAATTCAATCTGTACTGACATACGGGATAATAGGATGGGGAAGCTGTTCAAAGAGTCTAATGGAAATGGTGTTTATTTGTCAAAAACTTCTTATCAAGATATTGCTAAAGAAACCTAGATCCTTTTCGACTGTGAAACTCTTCGAAATATTTAAAGTTATGACGGTACAAAATCTGATAACCTATCAAACAGTTACTAAAGTCTACAAAGAATGGAGTGAAAAGAAAATAGACAGAGTTGAACACGGAAGAACAAGATTTAGTAACGATATAAACTTAAAACTTCCACTCAAATTAACTACGGTAGGTCAGAACCAATATGTATTCAAAGGAGTTAAAATGTTCAATGCACTGCCAAACGAAATTAAAAATATGGAAACTGTCAGTAAATTTAAGTTACACCTAAAGAAGCTATTATGGAATCAATCCATGACATTATGAAGAATTAACCCTACAAATTGTCTACAACATTTAACAAATAATATTTTGAATATAAAAATAAATTATTAATAACATAATGATACCATCGAAGCAGGAATACAGGATGAAGATACTCCTCCCCTCAGCACGAGGTTATCACCTCAAAGAGGGGAGAAGCATTTAATTTAAGAGAAGTTGTTTTATTTTGTACAAGTTATCATTTATTGTAATTATGAAAATTGGCTTCATGTGAGATTATAATTAATAAATGCATTTTCTTAAATAAAAAAAAAAAAAAAAAATAGCATTGAATGCATTTGATTGAATAGATTATATCACGTATACCATTATAATGTACGGATAGCTCCTCATTGATAACTTGTTTTGGTTGGAAAACCAACCATAAAACCAACCATACCAAGCCCACACATTCTAATTACCAAGCGTAGGTACACTCGATTACAAGGAACCAAGATCGATTTAAATAAGCAATTCACCTTATTTGACTGTTGAGGGGTTCATGGGTATTTATACAGGTCGAAAAATTGTCCCTTATTGTTAGTGTGCCGGGAAAACCTACCTACCTACCAAACCTACCCATCGATGTATATACATCGATGAACCTACCTACCAGCCTAAACCACAAATAACTGAAGTAACGCCCTTTGTGTAGACACGAAAAGTCTACGAGTTTCTCAAAGAAAGAAACTCGATCACAAAACCATGTGTGGTTTCATTCAGCTGCTCCCTGGAATGAAGATTGGCCTGCTCGCACATACGTACCTATATGTGATTTTTTGCTAGATAGTACCATCGAAACCTTACTGTTAACAAACTATTGGTCCGGTTGGTCATAAAAACGACTTCGGCTCAACCCTGAAATGGAAACATGGAGTCAATTTGAACTCATGCGCCATTGAAAAGGGAAGAACGCCCTAGGCAGAGGGAGGAGGTTTTCTCCTGGTTTTCTCTAGATTTTCTCTGGTTTTCTCTAGCAGGTAACTTTTCCAACTCTTATACGTCAAAATGACTCCCGTTTCCACTGCCATTGCATGCCTGTTATAATAGGCCAATGTGACTCCTTGTTTCCATTTCATGCCTGTTATAGTTCGCCAATGTGACTCCTTGTTTCCAGCGAAAACCTACTGCAACCTGCCAAATTGACTCATTGTTTACAATCAAGAGCCCCTAATGAATATGTTTCACAGCGGTTCTTGAGTAAAATTTTGTGAAAACAACAATTCAATTTATGGTATTGATTTCAATTCCTTCCTTATCAAGTCATTGAATTTTTATTACAGGAAAAATGTATAGGAGGAATAAAACTAAACATATACCAATTCTGAAGAAATCCATAGAGTATTGGAGGAGTTGGATGCTACACCGGCTGAAAGTGATTTCTGAAGACTAGAGTGACGATGTCCTTGATGGAATTGATATCGAAGACGACCGTGATCCTGACTACGTCATAGAGGATTGAGATTGGTCAGAAAGTAAAAATGTGGTTGAGGAATGTGATGAAAATGTGGCAGAGGGATAAATTGACGATGCCATAAATGCAGCTGAAGTACCACCAGCGCTCGAACTCATGACTGTATTGAAGAGCCACCTATCACAAGACTGGAAAATCAGAAGGATACTAGAAGAAGAAGAGTTGAGGAAGTGCGTGTTTCAAAAAAGAATTTAGGTACATTGTTATGTTTGAAGTTTCATTATTGTTAAAATGGTGAAATGAATTATCGCATTAAATCAAAGTGTTTCCTACCGACTAGTTTTCTGTCTAGATCACTAGGTCTAAATGTCTAGATCCTAAAAGTTAGATTAATTATTATTATTAATTATCACTAATTATTAATAATTTTACTAAGTACCTAGTGAAAATTATTATAATTTATTGTTAGGTATTAATAATTTGTATTTATTATTAATAATAATTATTATTAATTATGATTAATTAATACGATATCCGGCTGTTGGAATCGACTGGGTTCCTTTGTGCAGAACCTGAATGATAGAGATGATGAAATAATTACAAATAAAATGTACCGATATAATTCTGGGGTTTTTAATACTACGTCGGTAATAATTTTTCTATAAAAGAAGTACCTACCAACAAACATTCGAAATTACCTTCATTTCCATAGCACTAAACGTACCTCAGAACAAAATACTCGACATAACTAAAACCATATGATGTTCCAAACAGCTCGTTAGTATGAAAATTGACCTGTATTTCAACCGTTTGATTCACGATCGTGTTGACAGGCTCAACCTTTGAGCCGTCATTGTGAACGAACGGCTGATCGTACAAAGCTGCGGAAGGTCTTGAAAAATTCTTAGGAATAAACTCTATCTAAATATGAAATAAAAAACATTCCGTTCTACATGAATGTTTCGAGTTTTGGAATTTTCAAAATTTCAAAATTCGTTTTGAACCCCTTCCTCTTGACTTGGGGTTATGAAACGTTTCGAGGACCATTGTGAGGTTGGTCGGAACCCATAAAAAAAAATTCGTAATTTTAACTCAAAGCTAACTGAGCAAAGTGCCGCGGGCGGCGTACGGCGGACGGACGGAATTTTTTTTTATTAATCTACGTATCTTGAAACGTAAACCAACAAATTTTGAGGGGGGGGGGGGGTTAAAACATTTTTTTCTTTGGGCGATTCCAATGGTTTATTATCGAAGATAATAAACCAAACAACAACAAAAAAATAATAAAAACCGTCCGGTCGCCGTCCGCGGCACTTTGTCCAGTTAGCGTTGAGCAAAAATCACGAAATTTTTTTGCGGGTTCGCACCAGCCCCACAATGATCCTTGAAACTTTTCATAATATTCGGGTTCAAAGGGGAAGGAGTTCAAAACAAATTTTGAAATTTTGACAATTACATATCTCGAAAAATGCAAAGTTTTACGTTTATATTCAGATAGAGTTTATTTTTTGGAATTTTTTAAGACCATTTGCAGCTTTGTACGACCAGCTGTTTGTCGACAATGTGGGTTCAAGGTTCGAGCAAAT
This sequence comes from Stenodema calcarata, assembly GCA_963920205.1. Lineage (NCBI taxonomy): Eukaryota > Metazoa > Arthropoda > Insecta > Hemiptera > Miridae > Stenodema > Stenodema calcarata. Next base: position 15,989,761 of record OY986048.1, on the reverse strand, counting down.
CAAAATTCGTCAACATGAGGGTGAATCATGCGGCAGCCTGTCGGGTGTAGATTCTAATAGAAAATGGTTTGCAGATATCGATTAAATTCATAGTAAATAATAATTATTATCAATCATTATTAAAAATAATTCATAAACATTATTAATAACTAACAATACCTGAATAATAATAATTTTCACTACTTGTTTTTCATGTTCCCGATGAGCTAGGGATTTGAAATTTTGAATATAAGTCAGAACTGGATGAAAATGCAATATTCACTCGATTTCTTGTCAATAAAGTTGTTTAAACAATACCTATTTGTTTAAACAAATTAAATTTGGATGTTGAGCTAAAGTTTCATCTATTATTTTGTTAATTGGATTAGGGTGATCTGCTCAAATAAGATAATAAACCGTTGTGTCTAACTGTTTTTTACGAACTTGATTGTTGAGTGTGGCTGATATCGAAAATGTATGAGGAGTGACAAACTTTGGCCAAAATTGCGTGATGGTAAAAAGTTCAAAATGCAACGCCATTAAACTTGCTTTCTTTCATAAACCTCCCTTCCGTCATACTTTCACTGGGAACTACAACAAAAGTTAAACTCGTTTTCATTACCACGAAAGAACCCATTTTCTTATCATTACGTAGGATAGAACGTAATACCGCGACACTTAAAACTCACTTAAGCGTAACCTGATACCGTTTTTATATCATCACATTGTAAAAAGGGAGTGCCAGGAAGGAACGAAGAGAAAAATAAAGTGTCATCTATGAAACATTATCCTAAACCCACCGCCTCTTCAAAGTTCTTAGATAATTTTTCGGGTAATTCTATGAGAGTAAAACTGAGTAATCCTCAACATGACGGATATTATAAGTTGGGAGTCTTGGGAGATAGCTATTTTGGAAACAAAGTGGAAGTTTGAAACCGTTCCAAAAGTTTTGAAACCATTGATTTGTGCTTTCAAAAATGCAATTCATTCATTTTGTGCTTCAAATTCAATTGTCCCACGATACCCGTAGGCGTGACCTCCCCCCGTTCTTGGTTGTTTTTATATACATAGGGAACCATGGATCTATATACTCGGCTGAGGGATTAGCTGACCACGCGGCGCTTGAATATTGTCTTGAGTCAAGCTACACAAGACTCTTGACCAAGCTACACAACCGCGAGTAGGTAGGTAGTTATTTTCAGCGACAGGTTGAGCTTGATCACAAGACTTCGGAAGCATGTAACTCCCATCGAAGCAGGGATTTTGAAAGCAGTGTCTAAGTTACGTACACAATGGAGGGAGCCAATTTTTTCTGGATAAAAAGTCACCGGGTCCAAAATGAGCTCGTGGATAACTTGGCCAAAAAATCTACGTTGCATACAGAACCGATTCCCAGAGCAATATACCCCCATTCCGACTTGAGAAAGGCTGGGACGAGGAATTTTTTGCGTACCGTGAGTAGGTACAAACCCCTGTTCCCAAAACTTACTGTGAGACCCTGGTTCTATAATATCCCAGAAGTGCAAACCAAAGGATTTTACCAAACTATTTTGAGGCTAAGAAGTGTCCATTGCAAAACGCAGGAATCGCAATATCATGGGAATTTGACTGAAACACCTGACTGCCCACACTGTTCAAGTCAACCAGAGTCGGTACACCAAATACTTTTGGAATGTCTACACCACACCTCACAAAGAAATGTGTTATTCGCGGAAATATGTGGTTTTACCAAACACCCATTTAATGTCGACACCCTTGTGGCAACAAATTACTACCAAGTGTATAAGTGTATTTTTAATTTCCTTTCGCAAGTTGACATTTCCTTACCATTTTTATGAATACCATGTAATACTATTACAAAATGTGCAAAGAGATAGACCCACTCCTGTAAACCAAAACTAACAAGGCTGTCTTTTAATTTAATGCCAATAAAATTATAACATATAAAAAAAACTAAGTTTTATGTATTGGGGAATATGGGAATCAGAACCTGAATGTTTCGGACTCATGTATAGATACGAGTATTTTGTTTCCTATAGTATTTACATCGACAAAGTTCTTGTTTCGAATTTACTTCGACATTGTTCTTGTTATACTGAACACCTGACTGATACTGTAAACTGGGTGGCTTACATCGATCGAGCATTATCCACGAACACCGTTTGCGATCATTCCCGAAGAGGATTTAGCCGCCTCCCTGCGCCGAACAGAGTTCCTGAACGTTCGGGCGTGTTCTCCAGTCGGTAATTTCAAAGGGATTCAATATTTTTACAAATCTGGTGTGAACGGCCGAATGGCACCGCTACACGACACTATATAAATATAAAGTGATATTTTTAAAACTTCATGTTGTGATGCAACTCAATATAAGAATAACCGGATAGCTCCAAAGTGGGTCGATAGAACACCAACAATCTCTATGCTGATGATCTCGTTGCACGAAGAACAAGTGAATCAAACGGCAGCACGTCGGACCTACTAAAGTGTTCAAACAGCACATGGTGATGTGATATCGAATTTCTTGTTCTGGGATACTTTTTATGTCTACGGGAAGAAGGTTATTTCGAGTTTTTGGTGGTAGGTACTCTTGATATGAATGATTGCCGATGTAGGTAGGTAGGTACTATTAGAAACCCAGTTGTTAAGTAGTTATGAATCATTTATCTTGTCTATACATATTGTTAAAATAACCAGAGCAGAGTATCTAATCGAACTGATTTATTGAACACAACTAATGGTTTAACACAAAAGCACAATTGTTTTGGGAATCCTTTTCGTTCGACTACCAATTTCGGTCTGGCCGTTTTTTTAAATCAACATCTGGTTTCCTAGGTCCCTGTCAAATGGCCCGTCGCTTCCCCAGTGTGCACACTCCTTCCCTTCCAGCAGTAGGAGGTAATTTGGTCAATGTGGACCACTTTGAAGGCCGTTGACTGTTGGATGCGAACCACCACATTATTCAGGCACTTTCGAACTTCATAGGATCCCTCCCTGGAGGTTTTGTCCCCGCACCCGTCTCGGATCGTGCAGCCACACCGAATCCCTCACTGGGTAGGAGCGACCCCTGGCAGTGCGGTCATACCGCCTCTTCATCTCATCTGCCTTCCAATGCAGTTTTCCCTGGGTTTCTCTATGAGCATCTACGATCCGCTTTATGATCTGGGCTGATTGCTCCTGAATTTCTCCCTCTACAGGAGGACTTTCAAATAAAAGTTCCAGGGGTGGGGGGTGGGGGGGGGGGGCTCCGGCCATACAGCAGGTATGCTAGAAGCCCGGTACGCTAACAGACCAATGGGTAGCTGCTGGTCCTAGTCTTGCTGGTGGTCTGCAATCATCTGTAACTGTGACCGCGGCTCCGCTACCAACTTGATCAAGCTCTTTATGTCTTGGAGCATGGGGAACCGTGGGCTCCAGACTCCTGCTCTCCCTCAGTTTGCCCTTACTCGCTTCCTGAAGGCAACCTGGGGTTGTTGGCTTTCTCTCCATTTTCTGAAACCTCCGTGTTGATCCCCAAATTAGACACTCTTGGAGAAAGGATTTTCACAGCGATAACATACTACCCACCTCTGTTATCGCTCACTTGTCTGCACCGCATGCAGACGAGGAATAGGACTGCTGATGCTTTTTGAAGTGCCAACGTCACAAAAGCCTCTACGCGTAGGGCAATGGTCAACGCTTCTTGTAGAGTATGCGGCCAAGTCGTGAGAAGCTTCTCTTTTAAAGTTGGGTCCTTCAGGCCGGAACATTTTCGGATCACTAAAGAGCCTTTAATGAGCACCTACATCTACTACTCCCCTTCACTCGGATATGAACACCTAGTAGGCATGGCAGTAGGTTATCAAGTAACAGTGACCGTCTGGTAATATGTTGTGGTATTAGGTTATTTTGATAATATGTTTCCGGCGATTCGGGAACCTTTCCAGCTCCCAACGCGGACTGGGTTTCCACTGGATTTTCAGAGTCACAACCGATCTTGATTCATTGGTAACTAACTCAGTTCTCACTCAAATAACTTGTCGACAATTATGATTGCACACCTTTCACGCATTCGTTTTCCGTTACCTATTACCTGGTATTAGGTCCCAGCCAACCTATTGCCAGGCAGTCAGTGGACGGGTATTCGGGTATACTCTCAAAGGCCTTACCCCCAAGTTCTCAAAACAGTTGTTCCAGTAACAGGATTTTTCGGTTACTGGATAGAATTAGGTTATTTGAAGCGACTACGTTAAATATTCCCCGCACCTGGTCACCTTCTCAAACGAACACATAAGACTATTACTCCATATAATTTTGGGAATCACAAGGATATTGGTTTCTAGGTAGTGGTCTGAACGGATGGCTAATATATTATACAGAAAAGATTGAACAATTTACAGCGTTTTTTGTCTGCTGCTAATGATGCCCAATGAGGTGGCTTTCTCCTCATGACACGGATGGAGCTCAAAGAGGTGTTATTCTTAATTTAAACTGACAAACATCTTTCTTTCTTCAGTGTCAACGAAGTTCGGACCGTGGGTTCGCTCCTATGACACCGATATAGCTCAAAAGGGCGGCCTCCTTCCATGATACTGAAAACGTGTTGTGTACCGACGATGTTAGGGAGCGGTTGTTCTTTTTGATTCTGACTAAGCGCAAGACGTCGGGCTTGCTCCTAATGCACCGATCGAGCTCAAAGAGGAGGTTTTCCTCCTTTAATACTGATAAAGATTGCAATGAAATATTTATACCAGATGACTGTAGAAATCTTGAAACACACTCGCAGATTGCTGAGTTTTATAAGTACCTGTGTCTATACTTGCTGACCAGAGGTATATATTTATAGAATTTAACCGCACTGCAATATGTACGTAGCCCTTCTGACGGGAACGAAACTACGGTTCACGAATCAAATTGACCCCTTAAGCCTTTCTCTCCCGTATCCAGCTTCTGCCAGCTCTCTGAGAGATACCGGTTGCGCGGTTGTCGTTCTTTTCCCCTTGAGTGCTGATCAATACCGTTATTTCGCTTGTCAGGTCAACTCGTCGAATCCGATTTTTACGATTGCCCCTGAAATTATTGGACAGAGGGACCGTTATTGCCCTTACATCACATTTATCCCATTGGTAATAGCCAACTGATCAAGGCAAAGATCGAACGGTTCTTGGATTTCTATCCAACTTTTCAAGAATCATCCATCAGATACGTTGTGTTGATGTTTTCATTGAGGTTGAAGACTTCGTAACATTCGGGTGTTGCAAACCGCATTCATGAACGTAATTAATAATACATAAAAAATAAAGGCAGTTTGTCCAATAAAATACATTCAAGATTTCAAAAGATTGTCCGTATATAAAAATAACCTCTGGAAGATATTGAAACGTTTCTTTCCCGTAACTTCGGTGAGCGTATAGACATAAGAAGCTTTCACCTAAATAATGCTGGGTGTACGATGCCGATGTTTAGTAAGTTGCGAGTTGGTAGAATCCTGCCACGTAATTTACAGTAACCGGGATCGTGACAGGATGTTCGATGCGGTGAGTTTCAACTCCCATGTATATTAAATAGTTTACTCTATCTAGTACTGCGGCCCTATTAATACATTTCGAGCTGCAGTTCGGCGAAAGAAGAAAGGCAATGCAAAACCGCTCTCTGCACTCCTATCTGTTCGAAAGTTGGTGTATTTGAGGTTCATAAGGAAGTGCTTACTGGAAAGGTTTTAAGAATGATCACCAGGTAAAGGAGTTTTTGCGCTATTGGAATTAACTAAAACAAAACCTTGAAAAACAACGTTAACCCAGTTTTCAAAAATGAATGGTTATCAAATCGACTTCCCAGGAAAAACATTGTCGATGCTATAAGAAAAAATGATGCTGATGACGTGATGCTATAACTGGTAGTTAGTGATATCTATTTCAGATGACTTGAATGAAGGGTTAGCCATTTTAATATGACAGGCTCGCCACTACATTGAATTCCGTTTGTTTAAATGGATTCCAGTTACGTTATTCGATCTAAGAATAGCCGTGGTGAGATGTTAGTTCATGGCTATAAAGTTACTTCTCGGGGATGCTAATAAAAATTTTGCGTGGAGGTAAGGTACAACTAAGTTATAACTAAGTACTATAGTAGTGAATTGTTGCTTATAGAGCCTTTGAAAATGGTCATTTCAAGACGTTAAGTCATTAAAACATTATTAAAATACTCGATACTCAAAATAAATAAATAAATAACGAAATGAACCCCCCCCCCCCACCAATATCATGACCCTCTTAACAATAAGCTTGAGAAAAGTTATGAATTGGAATTCGTTCACCCACTGGTTTCCCAACTAAATTAGCTGTATCTTCTCACACCGAATTAATCTTGCTGCTAGTTGGATGACTACGCTCAGAGCTTTATTTTGCCTTGGATTTCTGTTACGGTTGGAAACTATCTATAAAGATATAAGAAGAAGTAAAAAATGTTTCTTTTATCGTGCGACTGTCAAAACACGAAACCTTCAATAGACTTCATACGTATATCTGGTGTGTGGCGTCAATTGAGAGTGGAGGCGGAAAGTTTGAGACAGTTGACTCGAAAGGGTGGGATTGGGAGGGAAGGGCACGTCTTATGTATTATAGATCTGTACTTTAGCGGTCACTTTTCCGTCATTGCTCAAGTTTCCCAACTTCTTTCTGAAAGTCCTCACATCTCCGCTTTGTTCAGTCCCTCCCAGGTGAAATTATATATATAAATATATTGTGTTGATGGGATTGACTAGTGTGAAGAAGCAGGTTGTATAAAATGACCAAGCTAGTCTTTGTTTGGTGTTTATTTTCTCACGACGTTTCGGCAATGGAACAAAGCCCTATTCATGCGAGGTTACCTACAATTAGATGAGAACAGAATTAATACTTACATGCTATGTCAGGAATAATACTATTTATAAGATACGTTGTGATTGCTACTTACATGTAGAAGTGAAAAGTTTTTACATTAAACTGAAGAACTGTTGTGGAGAAGTAGACAAATGGAGGTGGATCAGTTTGTGGATAATATAAAGATGAAACTAACTAACTGCTATGTGGAAGTGATTCTATGAGGAAGGGGTACATTAGTGTGTGTGGTGGAAGATAAAATCTACTGAGACATGATGACTATGAACAGGAACTTAGAATAATTACTATGAACTAAGAAGTGACAACAAAAGCCATTTTTGTATATTATAAGCAAACAATAACAAGAAGAAAAAAAAAAAAAAAAAAAAAAACATGAACCAAAGTTAACAACAAGAAAACAACAGTAACAAGATAATAACAGCAGATTGCAATTGTGAATAAGTAACAACAAGAAAACAACAACAGAAATGAAATGAAGTACAATTATAGATGATTATAGTTATTATAGTGATTATTGTAATTATTATAGTTAATATAAATTATATTTTATATAAATATATATAGTTATATATATATAGTTATATAAATATATATGTCACCTACAGATCTCAGTGCTCACCCCGACCATTAATTTACCAAGACCGTTAATTTACCTTCTTTTATTTCATTTCAAATCTCTGTTAATAATTCACTATCAATGGGAAACACATTTGGTGTCTTCTTTAGACGCTCGCTACAACCCCTGAGCAGTGGTTACTACTAGCGCCCAAGCGGGGCCTTCCAGAAGTACCTGACAAGTACCTTTTCACAACAGTCTTGAGCGGTCGTCATTGTGGATAACACGTAAACAGTATCTCAGTGCTGAACTATTCTTATTTTTGCTCAAAGGGGGGAGTGTCGGCCCATTAATGGTGATTTATCGTGATTTCTTCAATTGTTTCGCGTTTGTAAACTAATCCTGACGAAGACAGTTATTAAAAGGTAGTTTTTCAAGTGGAAGGGTTTATTTTCCCGAATCTGAACGAGAATGGATCCGCCCGAATATGAAGAGGGCGAAATTATGGACGAGTTGGCCACTCTGCCCAACCCTTTCACGACATATATACTCGTATATATATATAGTATAGGCTCATTAATACACCCAGTATCAAAAATGCGTCCTGCGTTTCAAAATTCTGTGAGGCAACAGATACCGGGCGAGTAGGTAGCTGTCGTCTCGAAAATAAGCCGACGGCCACCTCCCTTATTTTTGTCATAAAAGTGTTGCTGACGCCTCGCTTCTGAAATGGAGGGAAATCTTCGGAAGTTGCAAGGGAGCTATCTGAGCAGGGAGACCAACCTTGAATTTTCTCGATAATAAAGACAATTTCGAAAGTTAGAATTCACTCACTGACAGGATGAGACGATATGACCCTAAGCATTGAACACTTTTGCCGTAGACTTGTGGACAACCATCCGTTTAAACGTTAGAACGATATTGAAATTCGAAGTTTTTTGGTATACTTACCGTAATCATCTTGGTACACCGTTTATCATTTATATAAATAGTTTATTAACCATCACTGAGCTAGTTACCCTCCTCCCCGCTTATTCGTCACCTACAAATATTTTAGCGCATAACTCAACTTCTTTCGTCCCTCAAGGTAATTTGTACAGAACATTGATCTAGGCAGAAGGGTGCTTGGAAGATAATGAACAGTTGTGGAAGAATTTGCATAGTTGTGCTTCCTCTAACCGAATGAAAAATGAATAGGTTTTTTCGAGGTATGTGATTTAATCCTGGATTTAGTGCATATACGATTTAACTTTTTTCGAGTTTTTCTTACGTTTATGAGTCGAGTTCCGATGAGTCAATCTTACTTATTTTGGTTGATTATTTTCAAGGAAAAGGAAAACAATTTCACCTACCTCTGTAATTCAAATTAGCTTTGGTTACGCCCATTTAGAAAGCGGGGAAACGGGACCGCATGCAAAAACTGTCGTCTGATTAGCCCTGTGTTGCTGGTATAATGGAAAAATGCGTGAAAAAGCAGTCGCATGAATTTAAGGAATCTTATAGGTTGCCCAAGATGCTGCCTGTTTCCTTTATAACTTGATTCTAGAGGATTGATATGGTGGATAGAAACCGGTAGCATTGTATAGGTGTGACATTTGAAAGATGCAATGCCACACGCCATGCATATTGGTGGAATGGTTATAGGATCTTTTAAACATAATTTTACAAAATCACAGTAAATTTCTCCAAAACCTGATGTTTCGAACAGAATACCAGTTTGCAATATGAAAAAAAGTGAGAATACTTTGATGTATTCTTATTGCTGTATATAGCTTTGATGTAATTGAAATGGGAATGTGGGAACGAAAATACATTATAATTAAATAACCAATGAAGAGTATCGAAAAACTTGGATCGGTTACCGAAACTATCTGTTTTATAGTCTTCTTGTTCCATTCCATTCACCCATTAACTAATACAAGATACGAGTACAAAGTAAATTGGTTATAATTTCCAGCGACTTTCCGTTTGAATATACTGCAATGGGTTTGAAAGCTCTTCGATTAGGTCGCATATGAAAGTTTCTCAGTTTTGAATAGCTAATTGAATCTCCACTGACATATTATTTTAAAAATGTTATCCAAGAGATGAAACTAATTACTAAGCTGTGGATCCATCATTTACTCGAAATTAAGTATTGTCCGTTTTACTCCACGAAACTGTAGTTTTTTGAAGTTAAAATTAAAGAACGTATACATAAAAACTTTTTTCATTAAGCCAGTAACTTGGTTTGCAGAGAGGGTTGGGGTGAACGGACAGGCAGAGGTGGGAGGGTTGTCTCAAGAATTTTCTACTTCAAGATTCAAGGTTAAAATTCGTTTAGGTACAATCAAACGTTTGAAAGAACCATAAGAGGAAGGTGCTTATTAAAAGCTCTTGTTGTAACAACACTCCGTTGGGGCAGAAGGAATAATTACCTTCCTAAGCCCTTTCAGCTTACGGAAATTTTCGCATAAGTTATCATACATTCATAACGTGTTCTCCATCTTCTGGAAAAAATCTTTCGCTATCATATATTGGCGCTCCAGCTCATAAATTGGCAAATAAGCTGAATAGTCTGTTTAGAAGGAAAATTGATTTTTGGCCACAAAACACTATTGAAAGTTGATAAAATACAAGATATTCAGGGGCCTTCAAATGCCAAACTAGCATCTTTTGACGTGGTTTGCCTCTTTACGAACATCAACGTCGATAGGATTATCCACGATTCTGAATTAAGTGTGTTTGAAAAGGACAAATTGTAGAATCTGATGTCTGTCTGTATGGGCCAGAATTATTATTTTTTTTTTTTTATGGGAAATACTATATTCAGCCAGGGGTTGCAATGGGATCTCCATCGTCACCGTTGCTTGCGGATAGTTACATGGATTTTCTAGAGAAACAAATTTTCCAAAAATGTAAATCAGATAACCTCCTTTATTTGCACGGATACGGAGATGACAATGTCATCATTTTGTGGAAGGGGACTGAAAGCCAAGTGGATTCACACCATGCTAAGATTAACAATTAGATCCATTCATAAACTTCAATTTTGAATTTGGTTGTAGTCACCAACATTTTCCGAATCTTTCCATTTCAACGGAAAACATAAGTCCTCCATTTAAAGGAAACACACTCAAAGCGACATCACCATTCGTGATACTTCCAATGATGGAGAGAAAAATAAGGTGATGGGTATGCTGGAATTTTATTGATTCAGTGTGGAATAGGGTTATTAGGAAAAAGAGTAGGTTATTATTTACTAACTTCCGTTATCTGATCAGAACAAATGGAACGTGAAGAACATCCCATGTAACAACCACGTTCTTCACCTTTAAAGTACTCCCGATTGAGAACGGAATAAGATATCGCAATTCTGACTTCACTATTGTGTTCAGCGTATAAAACCGTTAAAGTTACTTGTCACTTGTCAGAGTGTTTCATTTTTGGAATTAATGGATAATTTTTTCCCCAATTAAATCCCTCTAAAGCTCTCCTTAGAGTAGCCCGATTCTCCCCATCTACAAACTTAGCCTTTCAATGGCCAAGGCAGGTGTTATGTGCTAGAACTTCGTTGACATGGTTGAGAATGAATAATACTAGTCTTAACTATGAGATAAATCCATTTGAGTACTTTTTCGATACTGCAAAAATATTTGATACCAGTACTGGTATCAAAAGAAACATTCGATTCCACAAGTTCTCGGTATCGAACGATAATATTTGATACTTTATTCGTATCGATAGGTATCACACGTCACTCATTATTCACTACATCTTCGGACAGGAGGCTTCACATAGTAATGCTCACGAAGCCGTTCCTATGATGAATGGCTTCTAGAAGCATACTGCATCATGTCATTCGCATAATAACGAAACGTTGAAACAATACCTAAAAAAATATGCCAAAAATAAATGAAATGAAATCTTGCAACTTCCGGAGAACTGAGGCATAACAAGATGAACAGGTGCGGGCTATTTAAGTTGTGCTGGACATGTGCCAGATGAGTCATCCCTATTGTTTTTCAGCTACCCAAATAATCCGTCCCAAGTTGTTAGAACATATTCGACAGAAGGTTCAACCTCTCTCTATGACAACAATCCATACTGCTATATTAAAGTGTATTCATAGGTTCTGATTGCGTACAGATTATATAAAGTAGGGACTTGATAGATTAGTGTTAGTCCAATCTATTCCTGTATGAATATGAGCTTTTATTACCATACCATTGCCGAGGCATAAAAATAAATGTAGTAGATTTTGAGGGTACTTACTATGAAAATTTCCCTTTGGAATGTAAACTCAACGACAAGTACAACTCAAACCGTTTTATAATCAATTCTTGGGCATCAACACTGGCGCTATTGTAGCACCGGACATTGTACATTATATCTATTTACAGGTACTCTATACTCGTATCCCTGATCCAAGACCAAATATAAGCTGGAAGTGACATTTCACAGATATCTTCGGTGGAATTTGAACCGCTTTCTGTTGCCATCAGTGGATGTTACCCAACAATTATGCCCACACCATTTGATGATTTGATGATTTTTGATTCTCTGTAGTGTGGTCATGTATGTTGAACTCGGAATGCCCTGAGCGAAATTTGTATAGGATAATTTGTCAACTAATTGTGTAGGTACCAAATTTATAGGAGATGCACTGTATACTCTGGAAATACGCTTGATGTGTGGTTCCACACGTGGGACAGAGACGAAGACTGACAAGAAATACACGTACCGTATCGTACCTGGCTTTTGGAATTCAACATTTAGTCATTCTGAATTTATGAAATGCTAGTTCGTTACCACCTAAATACGTCGGCAATAATGTAATAATCAATGAACCGTCCAGTTTTCGTGTAAACATTTGAATAGAGTTTGATTGAGAACATTTATTAGATGAAAAACTCTGCAAATTCTTGACACAACGGTTCATTATCTTCTTTGTACAGATCACCCTTCTGTCTAGATCACTAGGTCTAAATGTCTAGATCCTAAATGTTAGATTAATTATTATTATCAATTATCACTAATTATTAACAATTTTATCGAGTACCTAGTGAAAATTATTATAATATATTGTTAGGTATTATTAATTTGTATTTATTATTAATAATAATTATTATTATTTATGATTAATTAATACGATATAATTCTGGGGTTTTTAATACTACGTCGGTAATAATTTTTCTATAAATGAAGTACCTACCAACAAACATTCGAAATTACCTTCATTTCCGTAGCACGAAACGCAACTCAGAACAACAAACTCGACATCACTTAAGCCATATGATGTTCCAAAGAGCTTGTTAGTATGAAAATGGACCTGTATTTCAAAAGTTTGATCATGATCGTGTTGTGAGGCACAATCTTTGAGCCGTCATTGTGAACGAACGGCTGGTCGTACAAAGCTGCGGATGGTCTTAAAAAATTCTAAGGCATAAACTCTATCTAACTATGAAATAAAAACATACCGTTTGATGGGAATTTTTCGAGATATGGAATTTTCAAAATTTCAAAATTCGTTTTGAACCCCTTCCCCTTGACCTAGGGTTATGAAAAGTTCCGAGGATCATTGTGGGGCTGGTCCAAACCCAGAAACCAAATTTCGTAATTTTAACTCAACGCTAACTGGGCAAAGTGGCGCGGACGGCGGACGGCGTATGGCGGACGGCGTATGGCGGACGGCGTACGGCGGACGGACGGATTTTTTTTTATTCGATTTTCTGAATCTACGTATCTTGAAACGTAAACCAACAAATTTTGAGGGGGGTTAAACAAATTTTTTCTTTGGGCGATTCCAATGGTTCATTATCGAAGATAATAAACCAAAATTGGCTCAACAAGAGCGTGTGTCAAACGTTGGCAAGTCGAGGCGATGTTTACGCTAGGGAACAGCTGACTCAAACAGCACATGGTTTTGAGCAATCGGGTTTGTTGTTCTGAGATACTTTTCGTGTTTACAGAATGAAGGTTATTACGAAAATATGGTGGAAGGCACTTCCAATGTCGGTGGGTACATGTGTTATGCCAGTACAAAATAATTCGAGATAACGTTTACTGCGCTAGTTTCTCAATCATTTCCCAATATTTGTGGTATTTTTATAATTGTCTCGATAGCGAGGTTATTACTAGATTATATTATCGTTGCAAACTTGATGTAAAACTTCATATTCCACTTCACCCTCATTCAATGACACAACAGTCAACCTACATGTATCCATATGTACAAGCCCTCTCAATTTGTATATGTTGAACGTAAAAAAGTCTATGAATAGGAGAAGTAAAAAGTAAATTACGGTGGGTGAACGGCCCTTCTCCCCCTAAAATTGTAAAATGTATAATAAATGTATAATATAATATTTATAAATGTAAAATAAAATATTTGTTTAGATGATGAATTAATTAGAATTAATCGGTATAGATATAATTCACGCTCATGCTAACGATTTTGTTTTTATCGGCGCTAGAGACTCCGGCTGATGGTAAAACGCTCCGGATAGTCTTAAAAAATTCTCTGAACTGAATCATGTTTAAATTCGTTTAAATTCTATGAAATTTTCGAGATTCTGTATTGGAGATCTACTAAAAATTATGGGGAGTTACAATTGTGGGATGTACATAAACCTAAAATATACACATAGACTATAACATGTAAACGGGGAGTTCGTAGGCACTATTTGCTAAGCACACATGCGTTTATACGAGTATGTATTATATTCCTACATGCGAGTACGCCGCTCATACCCAACCTCTTAATCATGATTAGGGGTTTCGCTGACATCCATTTGACGATTGAGCGAAGGTAATTCAAGTTATTTGATGATATATCGCCTACCAAAGGGTCAATTGTTTCCAAGACTGAACGGTAATGGCAACATCAACCCACTTGCGGATCGATTTTGAAATACGTTCTATCCTGAAATACGATGTAATTCCTTCAGAGAAATTCTCGTGTTATTCAAACACATGAGAATATGTGAAATAATGTTTTAACCCACTAATTAGGTAGTGTATTAAAATAATATTTCATTTATTTTCATGGAATTGAATGGTATAAAACTTTCTATAATATCTCATATTCAACAATATTAATAATAATATTTTAATTTCATCATATCATAGTGGAGGGCGAGGAAAGAACTATCTTACTTCAAACGCCTTTCGACGGTGGATTCCTCAATCTACTTGTTTCCCACAGAGAAATAAGAAGGCTTGGGAGGTAAATCAGAGAGAGGAAGATAAAAGTTCCAAGTTCTGTGGATTTGTCTGATTCATACGGCAGGGGAAAAGCCCTTTATGCCGGTATGGCGGTACAAGATTAACGGTTCTTTTGCTCCGGACGGACAAGTTGTTTTGAGGGGTGAAGTTTGAATTGAGGTGGTTTCGGTTGGGAAGTTTTTGAACCGGTTGCAATTTTCATCATTTTTTTTTGTAGTGAATTGTTTATCCTTGAAGCAGTTATATGAAAACCCGTCTACAACTCCTCCAATATATTTGTCATTCAAGGGGCACTAGATAATGAGCGGTAGCTTGGTTGATTTTAATAGTTCAATGTTTAAGATAGTATTCTACTAATTACACCTTATGAGACCGCTCCGTTGACTGGTACACATCGTAACGTGTTTCGGCGGTAACCAGGGGCGTAGTGTCAGGGGGAGCGCAGGAAGCGGCGCTTCCCCACAAGAAATGAAGAATGTAGGTAGAAGTTGAATGATGAAAAAAATTATTAAAAATAACAAGATATTTAATCAAAAGTAAAATATTCAATTGAATATTATCTACAGCGTATACCTACCTAACCATGAAAGAATTCCTTCTTCCATGCTACCTATTTTTGATGCAGTCATTTCTGTACATCGACGCCAAAAGGTGAAGCGATTGGATGTGAGTACGCGTTGGTTTAAGTGAGACATCCCCAATGAAAGGTCTTTGGAACGCCAAGAGCAGGCGCTACCGCAAATAAAGCCCCCGTCACCCCACTCTTCGCTCTGGTCCTCTCCAACCACTACTCGAGCATCCCTCGCTTGAAACCCCTAACTTATATTCGAAGAGAAAGAGGAATCCGCTTAAGGGTTGAGGTCTAAGTCGGACGGTTCCCAAACAAGAAAGACATTTGGTTCCTCAATCTAAACTACAGTCCCCATCCCAGAAGTCGTTATCTTCTCGCTAGTTTCCCTCGCAGCCTTTAATCGATATTCAAGTATTTTCAACCAGTAATCAGTCCAACTTGATCCTTAAATCTGTTCGAGCACCATGCTAAAACCAGTTAGTACACTAACTGAGTTAATGAAATACTTAATCGTAGTTTAGGCTAGACTCGATATGTTCTGATTGATGAAATGTCATGCCGCGGTAGCTAGTATCTCCGGAATATTCAAAATAGTTTGAACCTTTTGAGAAGATTAGTTCCCATAATTGGTCTGTTTTATCGTCTACAGCGAAGATGTGTACAATAGTTAGTTCTGTCCCCCAAACTCATTTTCGTAACTCTGTTGCACAAGCAGCTTGACGGACACCCATTAATTTAGAAACGTAATCTACTTTCTCGGGATATTTTAGTTTTTCAGTATTCAGTGGGTAATTTTGAATAATTTAATTACAAATTTCCTGTTTCAAGTAAAAATAATTACAAGGAAAATACCTGAATTAATGCCAGCCGATTATGGTGTAAGTCGAAGTTTGTTACGATCGAATTGATCACTGGATCGAAAAAATCCCTGAAGGAAAAATGAGGAGATGCGGAGGGAAACAGTGCAGCAAGTGCAACATGGACTGCATCTGTCTGTACTACAATTATTGAACTTCACTACTCCTATTTTATCTGGACTGATTTATGTATTTGGAAGCATTTGGATACATTACATTGAATTCATAGAAATTATTATGTCGTTTTGGTTTATTATCTTCGATAATGAACCATTGGAATCGCCCAAAGAAAAATTTTTTTAACCCCCCCTCAAAATTTGTTGGTTTACGTTTCAAGATACGTAGATTCAGAAAATCGAATAAAAAAAAATCCGTCCGTCACCCGTACGCCGTCCCCCGTCCGCCGTCCGCCGTCCGTGGCACTTTGCCCAGTTAGCGTTGAGCTAAAATTACGAAATTTGGTTTCTGGGTTTGGACCAGCCCCACAATGATCCTCGAAACTTTTCATAACCCTAGGTCAAGGGGAAGGGGTTCAAAACGAACTTTGAAATTTCGACAATGTCATATCTCTAAAAATTCTCATTAAACGGTGTAATTTTTAGTTCACTTTTGAATGCCCTGAAAAATTACGAATCTTTTAAGACCAATTGGATTTTTGTGCGACCAGCCGTTCGTTCACAGTGACCGCGCAAAGGTTTAGGAAAAACACTAAACTTTCGCGTCGAAAACGGCCGTTATGTGACCCAACCCCCAGACGCCCAGAATAAAACTACCTTTTTTCATCTTCCCGGTAAACTACAGTCTAGAAATTTTAACCGTGAGTCGGGGATAGACCACATTGCAATATTCACTCGGTTTCTCATGTGTAAAATTGTTTAAATAATACCTTTTTGTAATAATACAAATTAAATTTTGATGATGATCTATTGACTTGAAATTTTAAAAATAGTTCAGAACCGGATCACAATGCAATATTCACTCGGTTTCTTGTCTGTAAACTTGTTTAAATAATACCTATTTGTTTAAACAAATTAAATTTTGATGATGAGCTAGATACTTGAAATTTTAAATATAGGTCAGAAATGGATGACATTTCAATATTCACTCGGTTTGTATGACATGGTATGAGTATGGTATGGTATAATATTGTATGTTTGATTTGGTATAGTACAGTATGGTATATCATACATGATAGGAAAGAAATTCGTATGGTATGGTATGAGTACGGTGAGAATATGGTATGGTGCCGATTTGCAACACAGTCTGGTATAGACAGAAGGGTGATCTGCACAAGGAAGATAATAAACCGTTGTGTCAAGAATTTGCAGAGTTTTTTATTCATCTGGGTTGTTGAAGTATGGGAATGAATGAAGTCGCCTACAAAAAAATCGTTGAAGCAACCTCATTGGGCAACTGCCCAGCGTTGCACATAAGCAACAGCCCCCCCCCCCCCCCCGCCACCACTAACATTGCAGATGGGAAGGTAACGTTATAAACAATTTTGAAAAATTTCTCAAAAAATGAAATTTCGGGGTGTACTTAATGGGTTAATTACTTATTCTGGTGTACAAAGTAACTGAACTCATGATATGAATGTTGTTATTGAATTGTTTCGTATGTTTTTTTATTTCTCACTTCAATTCCTATGTTCAGGGTATTTGAAATCACCACACTGTACTTAAGTCAATATAATCTATGTACCTTGATATCCTGAATGTACAAAATAGGAGTCGTGATGTTCTTAGGGTTGGTGTCATGAATTGGCCTTGAAGATGGTTATAGCCAACCTTTTGTTTGAAAGATCCTTGGTCTCTGATGGACGAACATGAAGAAGCATTCTTATTCTCGCATGGTTACTCTTACTAAGCTTTTCAACTTCTTGATTTGCTCCGAAGGTGGGGAGAGTTACCTTAGCAACAACAACTCTCAAGGTAACTACTAAACCCTCCTATCAACTCGTGCTATTCATCAACTTGGATTCAATTCCCATTGTTGAGAAACTGGATGAAAGGATCTCATCGAACTTTTCCCACACCACAGCATGATTATTGAAGTTTTCGGAATGGAGGTTTAAAAATAATAATGCGCTCTTGAACGAGGACACGAAAGCGCTAGGGGATCCAAATGATAGTATAATAAAACCGGCCTAACTGAAGCCCTTGACACAAACATCAAAACTATTTGAGAATCAGTAAATAACTGAATTTGATTCTACATTGAGTGAGCTTGGTAGGTACTGGTTCATCGCTGTACCTCTAGCTGTCAGCGATGATACGAGTATAACTTGTTTCCTTCCCTTGTTTTTGATTCCACCGTTTAGAGGTTGCCTGCTCTGTGAAAGCAGACCAGGACATCCCTCTAGGTGGGCGTAATTGCCTAACCTCTCTGGGTTACAGGAGAACTCAGCAAACCATTCATTACATGGTAGCAGAGCGTGGTTGGTAGGAATGTGCTGGCTTTGCCTCGGTACCTCCTCCACTGTTCTATTTTTTTAATTATTTATTGGAGCTCTACGGAGTTCTAAGGAGCTTTCCCAGAAGGGACTCCTATACCTAGCAGGGATCATACCCATTTGTGTATAAGCATTTATATTGGCATTATTCAATTTCATTCTCTCTTCCAATCCTCTACATTCGAATTTTCTATGCCTCTATAATTCATTTGCGTAATCTCCTTTTTTAAATTTTCTTTATTTCTATCCCCTGCCAATATCCATGCTTGTAGGAGTATAGTTCTCCACAAGTAATAAATTTGCAGTAGTATCAATACGATGGAGGTCAACCACACCTTGGAGTTTTCCAGTTGTTCTTCCTAGATTGGAACTCCATACTACTTTCAGTCCCTCTTTTTTCTATCAACAATAACCTGGCATACCAGGTGTTGTTTGAAGGTGGAAGTGTAATGGTTTTTTAAGTTGCTTCCTTCCCTTAGTTTTTATTCCACCGTTTGGAGGTTGCCTGCTCTGTGATAGCAGATCAGGACATACATCTGGGTGGGCGTAATTGCCTAACCTCCCCGGGTTATAGGAAACTCAGCATACCATTCATCACAGAGTGTCATTTCAATACACCAGGCTCCTCAACTTTGATTAAGTTGCGAGCTTCCTCTCCTTAGAAGTTTCCAGGTGAAACAACTTTCATATTTATTTCTGAAGGACATTACCAGGCAAACTTATGAATGTGGATCAATTGGAGGTGTCGCCATTGAACTTTGATATCGATATGTTGGGTGATCGCTGATTACTTGCGTGCTAGATTGACGTGAGGCACCTGCAGTTCTGCCAATATCCATTGTTTTGATTTTTCCATACTGAAACTTAAGCTTTAACCAATAAATGCAAGTATTCATATGCCTGGGTGCTCCTTTAGGGAGAAGTAGCTGAATCATATTCAGTATCACTGACGACAATTCGACAAATTTTGTAACACGTAGGCACCTATACCATAGTGATAATTTCATCATAACCCCGGATTGCAATAAAAAACTGACATTTAACAAAAATGGTCATATTGCAGTGTGTACTTGAAATTCATAATAGCTTATTGAGGTAACAATATCACATAAGGGTTACCTACGCACTGAGGGTGATTAGAAACCTCCAGTTTGTCGCTCGACGTATTACTTTATATCTTAGCGGATAACATTACTAGAATCGAGAAGCTGAGCATAAAAATGATCAAAAGATTTATCTTGTAAAAATACGACTTATGGAGGAAGTGTGACGGAGGTCGAGGGAAGCAAACTTCTAGCGTTGGATAGTGTGCAAGAGGGGGGAAAAGGTTCCCTCAGATTATTTTTCCGAGGAATCCTTTGAGGTTTATACCCTCTTTGCTTAACCACTTCTTCCCGTATGTCTGAAATTCACTCCTCTGAAATGACTCCCACATGCCTTCCTAGTGTCCACACCATTATGGAAATGACATCAATTCATGGGAAACCATTTGAGGACTGACTGCATAATTACGGCACATTTCATCGGAATTCTTTGTCAGAAATAAGAGCTGCCTTTTTCGAGGATCTCGCGTTTAAACATGCGCGGTCGACACTAATTGTTTCAGACAAATTGGAATTGAAATGAGATTATCTAAGGACTGATCCGCTAAGCTTCATTGTACGAGTATTTCGAAAACTTCAATCGTATGTACTCGTAACCTGAGTAGAGTTCAGTCCACAACATAATGTAGGACCCAACCCATATCCTTCCTCCAGGTTTCAGCTCATTCATATAGTTTGGACCTTAAAGAAAAATTCAACATTTTTTACTTCAATTCAACGAGTTACTCAGCTGAATAACAATTCTGAGAAACAAGAACTAAGTTATACCGACAGATAGGCCCGTAATTAGAGGCAGTCGTAGTTTTGAAAATTCCAGTTACTCCCCCGAGCCCATGTTCATGAATAATTTAATATAAGGACTATTGTTTAGTGGAAGGCTCTCCCTATTGTGCTGTTCACAGTCGAGAGATATTTGTGGCTTTCCCGGTACCTACTTCATTCACTCCTCGTACGACCAAACTCTATTTATCCTCAGTCTTCTCTCCTAGTGTTCTGTTTGAAGATACCTTCTCAAAATTTGAAGTCGTTGTGTATTACGTCTCCCAGTTCGCACGGAAAAAACGACCCTCCGACATGACATCCGAAAGAATCAGCAATTCCAATCGTCTTCTCGAGTTTTGAAATAAAATGTAAGCAAATCCATTAGTGGATTATTATAATGACGAGATCGGCAAATTACTATTATTGAGGGCCAAAGTAGATAGAAACGGCTATTTGGAGAGATTCTGAGATTATGTGATGCGAGTATTGTGTCTACCCATGATTATGTACAAAGTTATGTGCTTCAACTTACAAAATTGAAATATCAAATGCACCCAATTGATTGATGTTATTCTTCCACGATGGAGTTGGTTAAGCCTTAGTCATCACAGAACGTGTTATGAAAGGTCAGTAAAAGAGGGACTCAAACAAAATGACGGCTTGATCTGTCATAGGAAATGAATCACATCGTTTGTGAAGTATACATCATTCTGCTGGTCACAACTCAAAAACACCTCCCTGATAACAACTGAGCTTTGTACGGAATGAAAAGTATGAGCCTACGTACGGCGGCAAATAGGCAAACACGCCACGTACACCACTCGTCAGGGTCTCCTCAATTCTTCCGTTCAAATACATGATCCCGCTGGATCCAATGACCTGAAAATTGATTTGGATACCTCTACTATTATCTCCGTCCTATCTACCATCTACGATGATATTTTCCCCATTTCGGGCCCCTGTCGGTATCTAGACGCTTGCGACTTATGGCGTGAACAGAGATAGCCCCGCCCACCAGAAAAATAATCAAATGAATAAATTAATAATAATGATAATAATTCATCTTTCCTATGTAAATTATTTTCATCAGCATCTCCATTTTGATAATAACTGTGATAATAACTCTTCAGCTCTCTGAAGAGCAGTTGATCTCTTTCATTCTTATCGAAGGGTATACGAATTCATATCCTCTCTCGAACTGGGATCACCCTTACTTACCATTATTGTGATGAACGGATTGATGAAAAATCATGGATTACATGGTCGTCCTCAGTTTGGTTGGCTTGATTTGAAAGATTACTATAGAGCTTAAAAAAAGACGTTCCGTTCTTTAAGAATAGAAGAAGAAAATGGATGGGCGAGAAATGGCGACTAAATCATATTTAGATAATGGTGTAAAAATCATATTTAGATAATGGTGAGAATCTTTCTTCGAGTAAGTCGCAGAGATAAAAGGAAATTACCTTGAAAGCTTCAGACTGAGCAAAACAGTGATTTTACTTCGAACTTTGCAGTAATAATTGGGTGGGCGGAAAAGTGAATCGAGAGTGCCAACACAATCATCTACATCTCTATGGGGTTGTTTCATGGAGGGCGGCGATTTACTAAAAAAGAAATTCGCGGAGATTAGTTCTTCGGAAGAGATGGAATTATTTGCAATGATGCACGTGGTTCGCACGCCCGACCACACTAGCGTGGCTAACCACGTATATAAACAGCCTTATTGGATCACTCAATTGTTATTCAATCATGCATGCTGAGTTCGTGCAAAAAGCCCTTAGTTCCCAGAAGTGGTGTGATACCCTTGAATCAAGTAGAGAATTTTCGATCTCGCAGATGGTTGTTTAAGGTGAGATGTGACCTTTTGGCATTGAAATTTTGACCTTACGACGCTTGAAACCAAAAGTGTGAATTATGCAGTAGTGGGGAACTAGAAAATGCGTTTCATTTTGTTCAAGTGTAGGGCTTTATGTGAAGTGAGAAGAAGGTATTTGGGCAGGTCCGAGTTTGGTTGGAAGGACTATCTTGAGCTAGAGGTGTAAATGTCGGTCTGGTGAAATATTGTATAGCTGCATGGGATTTGAGATTGAGTACGGCTTCATTGATTAGAATATAAAATTACCTATATAAATTACCTATATCTGTGCCATAAAGATGTAGAGCATTTTATCGTTACATATAGCAAAGTTTATAGATGGTTTATTCTCTTGTTTGCGATTGTCAAATTTTATATCTTGAAAGCCCCTAACTTGTTTTGTTTGTTACGTATTTTGGTTTATTATCTTCGATAATGAACCATTGGAATCGCCCAAAGAAAAAATTTTTTTAACCCCCCCTCAAAATTTGTTGGTTTACGTTTCAAGATACGTAGATTCAGAAAATCGAATAAAAAAAAATCCGTCCGTCCGCCGTACGCCGTACGCCGTACGCCGTCCGCCGTCCGCCGTCCGCGCCACTTTGCCCAGTTAACGTTGAGCTAAAATTACGAAATTTGGTTTCTGGGTTTGGACCAGCCCCACAATGATCCTCGAAACTTTTCATAACCCTAGGTCAAAGGGAAGGGGTTCAAAACGAATTTTGAAAATTTGAAAATCTCATATCTCGAAAGATTCATATAGAACGGTATGTTTTGGTTTATTATCTTCGATAATGAACCATTGGAATCGCCCAAAGAAAAAAAATTTTTAACCCCCCCTCAAAATTTGTTGGTTTACGTTTCAAGACACGTAGATTCAGAAAATCGAATAAAAAAAAATCCGTCCGTCCGCCGTACGCCGTACGCCGTACACCGTACGCCGTACGCCGTACGCCGTCCCCCGTCCGCCGTCCGCCGTCCACGCCGTTTTGCCCAGTTAGCGTTGAGCTAAAATTACGAAATTTGGTTTCTGGGTTTGGACCAGCCCCACAATGATCCTCGAAACTTTTCATAACCCTAGGTCAAGGGGAAGGGGTTCAAAACGAAATTTAAAATTTCGACAATGTCATATCTCCAAATATTTAACTGAACCGTGTAATGTTTAGTTCACTTTTGAATGACCTGAAAAATTACGAATCTTTTAAGACCAATTGGATTTTTGTGCGACCAGCTGTTCGTTCACAGTGAGCGCGCAAAGGTTTAGGAAAAACACTAAACTTTCGCGTCGAAAACGGCCGTTAACCCCCAGACGCCCAGAATAAAACTACCTTTTTTCATCTTCCCGGTAAACTACAGTCTAGAAATTTTAACCGTGAGTCGGGGATAGACCACATTGCAATATTTACTCGGTTTCTCATCTGTAAAATTGTTTAAATAATACCTTTTTGTAATAATACAAATTAAATTTTGATGATGAGCTATTGACTTGAAATTTTAAAAATAGGTCAGAACTGGATAACAATGCAATATTCACTCGGTTTCTTGTCTGTAAAATTGTTTAAATAATACCTATTTGTTTAAACAAATTAAATTTTGATGATGAGCTAGATACTTGAAATTTTAAATATAGGTCTGAAATGGATGACATTTCATTATTCACTCGGTTTGTATGACATGGTATGAGTATGGTATGGTATATTATTGTATGTATGATTTGGTATAATACAGTATGGTATGATAGGAAAGAAATTCGTATGGTATGGTATGAGTACGGTGAGAATATGGTATGGTGCCGATTTGCAATACAGTCTGGTATAGACAGAAGGGTGATCTGCACAAGGAAGATAATAAACCGTTGTGTCAAGAATTTGCAGAGTTTTTTATTTCATATTTAGATAGAGTTTGTTCCGTAGAATTTTTTAAGACCATCCGCAGCTTTGTACGACCAGCCGTTCGTTCACAATGACGGCTCAAAGATTGTGCCTCACAACACGATCGTGACTCAAACTGTTGAAATACAGGTCCATTTTCATACTAACAAGCTCTTTGGAACATCATATGGCTTAAGTGATGTCGAGTTTGTTGTTCTGAGGTGCTTTTCGTGCTACGGAAATGAAGGTAATTTCGAATGTTTGTTGGTAGGTACCTACTTCTTTTATAGAAAAATAATTTTTATTACCGACGTAGTATTAAAAACCCCAGAATTATATCGTATTAATTAATCATAATTAATAATAATAATTATTATTAATAAATACGAATTATTAATACCTAACAATAAATTATAATAATTTTCACTAGGTACTTGATAAAATTGTTAATAATTAGTGATATGTAATTGATAATAATGATTAATCTAACATTTAGGATCTAGACATTTAGACCTAGTGATCTAGACAGCAGGGTGATCTGTACAAAGAAGATAATGAACCGTTGTGTCAAGAATTTGCAGAGTTTTTTTTCTTCGAAAAGTGCGAACTCATCAGACGGTCTTTTTGACCATGATTATTACTTGCATTGTTGATTTAATTTAAGGGTATATATTGTAATGATTATAAATAAAGAATATTTTCATTTCATTCATTCATTATTCAATCATATAAAATCTTTGCTAACGAGATAAAATATATGTAAAAAAACCAGTATCGGTTTGTTCTTTCTCTAATTTTGGCATGTTTATTTGCAGTTATTGCAGTTTTTACATATATTTCATCATGTTAGCAACGATGATATTTGATTGAAAGAAATTATTTCTTTAGAACCACTTTGACCAAGTACCTACATGAATACCGAAAACAGTGGCAATATCAAACTGTTTCTAGTTTTATAATTGTCTAACCTGCGGGATTACAGTAAATCCGGTGACTACATAAACATCTTGGATTCCAGAAGAGAACAAGACTAAACTTGAATCAGGTTTTCTTTGGTTTGCTTTGCTTATTGAATCAGGTAGTTTGCCAATGAGTCTGTAATTGGTGAGAGAGGAAGACGTAGGGCTCATCAACCATCCAGAAACCCATATAATGGAAAATTGTGCGCAGGAGATCCCCGCAAAATGTCTATCTTACCACATATTGACGACGCTGTAAGTTACTATCTGCCTTCTCTGTAAACCAGTCAACCTATATACGTATATAGGTACGCATCTACATACATCTATATGAAGGATAAGAGTTTTCAAGATTGGTGAACCAAACTATTTCCAAACTATGTGAAGATTGTGAATTCCTCACAGCACCGTATTTTCCCTAATAAAAACCTATATATCGCACCTCATGAATAGGAATGTGACAAGTCAAAAATCCTAAATGTTGGGAAAACGCATTTGAAGTTTTGGGTCCCCAATATTGCTGAAAATGTCGTTGAATTACTCTTTTTTAGAGAAGCGGCTTATGACTACTGTTTCTAGGGAAGTCTAGCACCTTCTTCAACAACTAGCGACTTGAAAAAATTCTGGATAATTTTGTTGGATAAATTGAGAAAACGTTTTGAGAGGTTACATTTCCTATGATTTTCCCTGATTGTTTACCATTTTTTGCACGTTTCAACTCGCGAATTAGCAAAACATTATTCCAGCATCAACAACAGCAATAAAGGCAAGTATTATATATTTATATATTTATGTATGAGTCCCGGACGATAACTCTCGACAGAATTGAGATAAAAAGTTCAAATTTGCACAAAAAATCTGTCTTGGCATTCGAGAGACTAATTTCGTAGATGGGCAGAATCGGGCCACTCTAAGGGAGGGTTTTAGGGTGTTTTAGGGGGAAAATTACCCATAAATTCCCAAAATTAAACATTCTGACAAGTTAACACTCATTTTAAAGGGTTTTTTTTATGCTCAACACGATGGTGAATATATTATATTCATGTAGGGCTCGTAAAGATCTGTCTGCCTATGGATATAACTCGAAAATAGAATTTTTCGACTTGTCACACTCCTATTCTTGAGGTGCGATATCTTCATGGTAACGACCTGCTTAAAATTGATGTTAACCTCACCCGTGTTTTTCTTCTGCACGGTGTCGTTAGTAGACTGAAAATAAACTGTAAATTTAATATGAACGATCGAAGTAAAAAACCACGACTGGATTCAAGTTGGCCGGTGCGTAGGAGAGCTGGTCAGTTAGTAAATTGTAGGTTTGAAGATCACATTGCAAATTCGCCGGCAATCTATCACTTGGAAAGGGTAGCTAGGCACACGAGGAACGTCTCGAGTTGTTCAATTGATGTCTTGAACGTGTGAGGAATTTCGTGATATGCTACCCCAACCCCGCACGGCAGCGTTAACATGCAGTCAATCCACTACACTGGTTCAACCAGTACTCTGGACCTATCTCCACATTAGATTAACAGTACCGACTGAATTCCGAAGTCCTCTCATTCCTTCGAATCCTCTTCATCATTGATGCAGGTGAATCTTATTTCGGGTTAATTCTATCGAAGCAGTTCAACCTAGATGGACTGCCCGTGTGTTGCAAGGAACGTAATCACTATACTCAATGTTCATAACAAGGGAGCCTTGTGGGTTCTGCTGCTGTCACACTCCCCCCCCCCCCCCCCTTCCACAGCAATATAAGAGCGGTTCTACAATTTGATGACCATAGTGTAGAGTCATAATTCTAAGTGTAGGTAAACTGTAGTTCAACTTCTATTGAGCCATCATTAAGAATATTACTGAAGATAAACACCCTTTCCTAACCACTGTACGATCACGCCTCGTTGAATTTTCGACATTCCAAAGGACCCAAATATTCTATATCATCAAATTCTCGACCTATAGTGATATACATAAACCACTACTTTGGGAAATTGTTTCCAATGATTTCCGACCGAGAAAAATTATTTTTAACTTCTCTTCATAGTGGGTGGGTTTACGGTAATTCAAGACAAAAATAATCAGAAAACCCAGTAGTAAGAGCTATCGAATGAAGTATATGGCAATTTGTTATAAACTGCAATCTCCGTTCGTCCCCAACAATTTTATGGGAAATAACCAGCCTAGATGGTTGTAGACTGAGGGAGTTACCGCCTATCTTGAAACATGTTTCCTCCAGGAAATTCGTTATAAATTAGGATCAGGCACAAGGTTAGGACTTGGTTTGCTGATAAGGAGTTTGGAACACACGTGTCCCCAAAGCCGGGAATAATCATTTGTTTCATATCCACTGCAACTCTCCGAAACTTTGGGCGGGCTTCAAACTTTAAAGGTGGCTCGGGGGTCGGAGGGGCCCCGGGAAATCTTAATTCACGTAATCTATCTCTATTTCAGAGGGAAGAGGGAACTTATTAACAACGACATCAACTCTTCAGAAAGTTTATGAACCAAACTTTTCCGTATGTGAGTCGCTTAGATTAGAACCAACGGCACATGGGCATACATCGGTGAGTAATACCAAAGTGTCTAGACATCACATTACATACGAGTACCATCCCCTCAAGTTCTGTAGGAATGAGTGAAATGAAGAACAGGAAGTTTCGAATTTTCCAATCTCGAAAAAGAGGTTACTTCCAAGCACTGATGAGACAAACTTTTGTTCTCCACAAGTGTTTTGCATGTATTCTTCACTCTGAACAGAAATCCAATGGAAATCTGTCAGGAAGTTGAATGAGTCGAGGTGGTGAACACAATTGATCCCTAGCCATCTTCATTCTACATCTATCAAATCGGCGGTCAGGAAGCGTGTTCTTATAGTGTGTTCTTACAAGCCTGAATAGAATCGCTAAATTGACCCCATGTTCACCATCTTATTTATTCTTCGTGACCTCTCAATTGCTTTTCCTAAACGCGTTTGCCCTGCCCCATGAATCCGTGCTGATATGATTTGATTTTCTGTGTCGATGGGAGGGTGTAAGTGATCACGACGTCATACATCGAGAACTCTGAGTTTCCATAACATCATAACAAACTATGTATAGGAATTCTTTTCATAACGAACATGTAGTTCGTTATGAAAAGAATTCCTATACATAGTTTGTTATGATGTTATGGAAATTTGAGCAGATTCTGATGAAGATTACTATTATTAAGACCACTCGAAGCGTTGTAAAATCAGCTGTTCGATAAAAATAAAAGCGCAAAGCTGGAACCTACAAAAGAAAACTCCAATCATACAGCACGGCTATAAGAGCGAATTTTAGAAGAAATAACTGGTTTCATATAAACTGTCTAAATTGAAGGACATGATGTCCATGAAGAACCGTATCAACCGCGTTTCTTCATCTATAAAGTACTTCAGTTTGAGAACGGAATAGGATAGCGCAATTCTTATTTCACAATTGTGTTCAGCGTCAAAAATCCTTTAAAATCAGGTATCACTTGTCAGACTGTTTCATTTTGGGAATTTATGGGTAATCCCCCCCCCCCACAATTCCCCGAAACTCCCCTTTAGAGCGGCCCGATTCTGCCATTTTACGAACATAGCCTTTCGATTGCCAGGACGGATGACAATTGTTTAAATTAAGTGTTTCTTTTTGTGTCTTTTGGCAGAGGATTCAGGATGGTCTGAAACGGATTAAGGTATGCAAATTTTCCGAAAATTCAAGTTTTAAAAATTTTGGACCGAGAACAATAGCTAAATTTTCTTCAAAAATTCGCTAAAAACCATATGAATTATATTATATGAATTATAATATAATTCAAAACAAATAGACAGCGATAATTTATAATTTACTCCATTCTTGGTTTATTATCTTCGACAATGGACCATTGGAATCGACCAAAGAAAAACATTTTTCACCCCCCCCCCCCCCCCCCCTAAGTTTCAAGATACGTAGATTCAGAAATTCGAATAAAAAAAAACTCTGCAAATTCTTGACATAACGGTTTATTATCTTCCTTTTGCAGATCCAGACTGTGTTGCAAATCGGCACCATACCATACGAATTTCTTTCCTATCATACCATACTGTACTATACAAAATCATACCATACGATAATATACCATACCATACTCATACCATGTCATACAAACCGAGTAAATATTGCAATGTCATCCAGTTCTGACCTATATTTAAAATTTCAAGTCTACTGTTGTATTATTACAAAAAGGTATTATTTAAACAATTTTACAGTTGCGACCGAGTGAATATTGCAATGTGGTCAATCTCCGACTAACGCTTAAATTTCCAATCTCTAGTTCACCGGGATGATGAAAAAAAGGTAGTTCTTTGTTGGGTGGCTGAGGGGTTGACCCTCCTAACGGCCGCTTTAGACGCAAAGTTTAGTGTTTCTCCTAAACCTTTGCGCGCTCACTGTGAACGAACGGCTGGTCGTACGAAAATCCAATTAGTCTTAAGAAATCCTTAATTTTTCAGGTCATTCAAAAGTGAACTAAAAATTACACCGTTCCATTTGAATTTTTAGAGATATGACATTGTCGAAATTTCAAAGTTCGTTTTGAACCCCTTCCCATTGAGCTAGGGTTATGAAAAGTTTCAAGGATCATTGGGGGCTGGTCCGACCCCAGAAACCATATCTCGCAATTTTAGCTCAACGCTAACTGGGCAAAACAGCACGGACGGCGTACGGACAGATTCTTTTTATTCAATTTTCTGAATCTACGTATCTTGAAACGTAAATCAACGAATTACAATTTTTTAAGACCAATTGGATTTTTGTACGACCAGCCGTTCGTTCACAGTGAGCGCGCAAAGGTTTAGGAGAAACACTAAACTTCGCGTCTAAAAAGGCCGTTAAGTGGCTCAACCCCCCTAAAGACTGGTAATTTTAACCGTGAGTTGGGGGTTGACCACATTGCAATATTCACACGGTTTCTTATCTGTAAAATTGTTTAAATAATACCTATTTGTAATAATACAAATTAAATTTTGATGATGAGCTATTGACTTGAAATGTTGAATATAGGTCAGAACTGGATCACAATTCACTCGGTTCGTATGACATGGTATGAGTATGGTATGATATGAAAAAAATTCGTATGGTATTTTTAATTCAATTTGAATGATGAGCTAGAGTTTCATCTAACAGTTCGTTAATTAGATTATTTCCCCAGTTTGCGTTAGGCTAAAATTACAAAATTTTTTTACGGGTTCGAACCAACCCCACAATGATCCTCGAAACTTTCCATAATCCTAGGTCAAGGAGGAGGGGTTCAAAACGAATTTTGAAATTTTGAAAATTAAGGCGGCCAAGTTTAGGCCTCGAATTTCAAAATTCGAGAAAATCATATGAAACGGTATACTTTTTAGTTCACATTTAGTTAGAATTTATTTTTTAGAATTTTTTAAGACCATCCGCAGTTTTGTACGACCAGCCGGTTGTTTACAATGACGGGTCAAAGTTGGAGCAGATCGAAAATCGTCAACATGAGAGTAAATCGTGAGGCAGCCTGTCGGGTCAATTTTCAAACTGGCTCAGCTGATTCAAACAACACATGATTTCAAATATCGAGTTAATAAATAATACCTATTTAATAATAATTATTAATAACTACCGACCTTAAATAAATTATTAATAACTACCGACCTTAAATAATTTTAAATAAACAATAGTAATTTCTAATACTTTTGAGTAGTTGATAATAATTAATTATTAACTTATTGCCGAAGTTGGTAGGTGCAAATAAAAACTCCAGAATCATATTGGTACAAATAATGTACATATTGGTGCATCTCTGTAAACGTTTCATCTGTCATTTCGTGATTTAGACACAAGAGTGATCTGTACAAAGAAGATAATAAACCGTTGTGTCAAGAATATGCAGAGTTTCTAGTCTCTTACTCCAGTATAATTTACTTAACTCTAATTGGGGGACATCATCCTATTTTATTGAAGACACGATATTTTTGCTAACAATTCCAATTATTTCGTAAAGGGATGGGACAACTGACCTCATCATCTTTGTTCACAACTATTTCAATATTCCTGGAGGAGCAATTAGCAGAGGCGGAGGACGAGCCAGCTTACGCGTCCGGCGCTTACTAATTTCGATGATTTTTTCCAAACATTCCAAAGGTGCTTTATTATTATTCAAATATAACAACAGATTCAGCAGGATCCGTATGGTTTTTTTTTTTTCGTGAAGAACCGAAAATCAAATTTTCTTTTTTTTTGAAAATCGACCTCTTAACAGAAAGAAACCTGAGTTGATCGAAGTTAGATCAGCAAGGTCTAGAGGTAAAAGCGGTGTTTTACTGGCATGCCCAGTCATACATAAAGATAGCAAGACGTACCTACCTACCATCAAATATGAGGGTGAGCCGTAATGAGTAGTGAATGTATACATTTATTTATTGACAAATGTTATCTTCGTACCTACATCATATGATTTCGTAGCCTCTCCATACATTTTTCTCTGACTATACCTTGTCTTGCACTGATCAAAGACCCACCTATCTTATTGAGTTTATAGGATTTAGGATGATTGGGCACAAGGGAGTAATCACTTGGAGCTCGTTAGCTCTCTTCAACTTCCTCTTCATTTTTCTTCATCAAAGCTCTTTTTTCCTCTTTCTGTTCCTTCTTTTCTCGCACCACTATCCAATTTTATCTTCAAGATCTGAGCAATATCAATTCCTTTGTTTGCCGTAATCTGGGCTTCCCTCCCTCCCGAACACAAATTCCCTACTTCTTGAAAAACATTTTAAACCCTTCCTAAATCGCTCCCTTCTACCCTTACGAATCGTTTTTCCCAAGCTCATAAGGGTCCTTTCAATGATTCAGATTCCATTTATCCCTAATCGTTTTCTACCATCAATGGGGTACAATATTGTCGCAAACAAATATTCTGAAGATGTACCTACATTACCAGATCATTAGTGAGCTGTTGCTACGTACAATTCTAATAGATTAGAACAGTAAAGGAATGGGATGTAAAACATTGCTTGAAAATTTGAGGCTTAGAATATAATGTCGGTCTATATTCTGGTACCCTTATAAGTATTATCCGGGCTTGAAGAAGATGCGGTTTTACCTATATTAAGCTATAAACGGGATAATCATTACCATCTGATATTTCCACGCCGAGGCACATGAAACCACCTGAATTTGTAAATATTGAACTAAGGAGTTAGCAATATTTTCTTTTGTACTTTTTGGGGTCCAAAAATGTCTAAAGAGACTAGTCATAATCCTCTTGGCCAAATATTGACCCACGTGGATCAATAAGTGTTTATTTTAAGGTCTTATTCTAAACAGTTACTGAAACTGTTGGTGGAACAGTTTAATACTAACGGTACTTGGATACGCACTCTACTAGATTTCGCACCAATTGCGTTTTCTTGTAACCAATTGAGTTTTGGCGCTAGCTGGCTAGACAAGCGACAGTCAGCCCTGTACATACCAACTATTGTTTTGAAAACGCCAGAACTATTACCTTCTTTTAGGTGAACTATTTCCACCATGGTGCTTATCCAAGCAGCACTATACGTGAACCGTAGGGTTGCCCAATTCCGTTACGACCTCAACGACGTCTTGAGTCATGAATGACATCGTCGGCTAAAATTCGGGTTAGTACCGGTGGTGTGGTTGTGACGAGATATCGTCGTCTCTGTTTAGTACTGCATGATAATATCCTCTAGCCAATATGTTTAAAACAACAAAGAGATCTCGAAGATAGAACTAGAAAAAACGACAACATGAGCAAGAATCACACGTTGGAACTACAGGCCGATCAATGTTCATTCTGGGGAACAGCTGATTCAACAAAACCTGGTTTCGTGATATTGAGCTCATTATTTTACTATTCGTGTCTGCGATAAGGAGGAATAATTTAAAATATTGGTTGGAAGGTAACTAACTCATGATATATGTTGAAACCAATGAGTTATATAAATTAAATCTAATTAAATCATTTGAATAATTCATCAATTAAGTATATCATCATCATAATTGAATCATTTATATGAATGCATTTTATTTGGGCTAGCTAGGAATTCAGTCAGAAAACCAAGGAAACCATCAAGTGCTAGTTAATCGGACTGAGGATTGTGCAAAGCCTCAGAAATATGACAAATGTATTTTAGAATTATGATTAGAGATTCCTGGGATGGTGAGTGATGTGGTGAACGATACTGAACGTACGATCCAGCAATTTTGTCTGTTGCGGACTCGGTGGAACCATCAACGAATGCATTCTAAGAAACCATGAATGAAAACCAAGACCACACATGTAAACTTTACTTACAGAAAGATAAAAACTCTGCAAATTCTTGACACAACGGTTTATTATCTTCCTTGTGCAGATCACCCTTCTGTCTATACCAGACTGTGTTGCAAATCGGCACCATACCATATTCTCACCGTACTCATACCATACCATACGAATTTCTTTCCTATCATACGATACTGTACTATACCAAATAATACATACAATAATATACCATACCATACTCATACCATGTCATACAAACCGAGTGAATATTGAAATGTCATCCATTTCTGACCTATATTTAAAATTTCAAGTATCTAGCTCATCATCAAAATTTAATTTGTTTAAACAAATAGGTATTATTTAAACAAGTTTACAGACAAGAAACCGAGTGAATATTGCATTGTGATCCGGTTCTGAACTATTTTTAAAATTCAAGTCAATAGATCATCATCAAAATTTAATTTGTATTATTACAAAAAGGTATTATTTAAACAATTTTACACATGAGAAACAGAGTGAATATTGTAATGTGGTCTATCCCCGACTCACGGTTAAAATTTGTAGACTGTAGTTTACCGGGAAGATGAAAAAAGGTAGTTTTATTCTGGGCGTCTGGGGGTTGGGTCACATCACGGCCGTTTTCGACGCGAAAGTTTAGTGTTTTTCCTAAACCTTTGCGCGGTTACTGTGAACGAACGGCTGGTCGCACAAAAATCCAATTGGTCTTAAAAGATTCGTAATTATTCAGGTCATTCAAAAGTTAACTAAAAATTAAACCGTTGCATGAGAATTTTTAGAGATATGACATTGTCGAAATTTCAAAGTTCGTTTTGAACCCCTTCCCCTTGACCTAGGGTTATGAAAAGTTTCGAGGATCATTGTGGGGCTGGTCCAAACCCAGAAACCAAATTTCGTAATTTTAGCTCAGCGCTAACTGGGCAAAGTGCCACGGACGGCGGACGGCGGACGGGGGACGGCGTACGGGGGACGGGGGACGGCGTACGGCGGACGGACGGATTTTTTTTTATTCGATTTTCTGAATCTACGTATCTTGAAACGTAAACCAACAAATTTTGAGGGGGGGTTAAAATTTTTTTTTCTTTGGGCGATTCCAATGGTTCATTATCGAAGATAATAAACCAAAAGCACCGCTAGTAAAACCACAGCATAATCCCGGATGCTAACTCAGTCAAATGCCTTGGCACGAATCTGGATGCTAAGCTACATCGGAATGAACAGATGAAGAATGCAGTAGTTCCGTAATATTAAATTAATACAGAACTACAATAAAACCGGGAAGCTAAGGAAAGAAACGCGGTAGCATAAAATAACTCAATATTTACTGTTTATTGATGAGATATAAAAAAAAATTGTCTTTCCTTATTCCTCTTCACTTTGCTAATTGATGTCCGGGCTCATTCCACGACAAAGAAAAAGAGCGGACAGTCAAGTACATAAAGCTTGATAGTTTGTCCCCAGCTCACCTATTCTGATAAGTTTCTGCTATTCAAAGCTTAGTTGATACCCATCTGGACATTCGGTAATGGGGCTGAACAACAAATGTTCCAGAATTATGTAATGAGGAATGTAAAGAATGCTCTATGGTACATACGAAATTACGACCTGTCAAATGACTTTAGAGAGGGGAAAAGAGGAGATGTTACGAAGAAACACGCTGAGAGCTACGAGAAGAGGCTCCTCGTTCATAAAGATCCGGATGCCATCCAGCTTCTTGACAACTCACCAAATATCTCGATGTCTGAAGAGTACCGAGCCCTCTGACTTAGGATCTCTTGCTCGTCGATGGGCGTTCACTATAATTTTCTTAATAATGGGTAATCTAAATAACTCCACAGTTAAATGTTATTTTTCGGATGGAACTAGTTAGGTAGGTATTATATTAAACGAATAAACTATAAAACATACAAAAATGTGTTGACACCACTCCACACTTATTAGGATCATAACCTAGTTCTTAGTGTTTCGATTCATAAGTGAATCAGCTGAGATGTACATTAGGTTCAAACATCGGATTGAGTTGTTATGAATAGATAGTTTCAATTACTCACTAAGTACTCACTTGTTGACGGGAGAGTATTGGGTCCTAAGAGGACATCTATGGAGGAATCACCCTCGTGGTAGCTGATGGAGAGCGCACCAGATTCCTCCTGCTGTATCCTGGCAAGTACGGAAGACAGTTCGTTCTTGTCTTCGGGGTCCTCAGGGTCTCTCAGCTGTAACGTGACCCCTGGTTCTCCCGGAGTTGTGGTCGCCGAGTACATGTACAACGTCCTCCCTGGAGAGCTGCTCGTGAAAGTCCCTTCTAGCCGCACTTCACCTACCTCCTGTCAACAAGCCGATCAGTCCATTGATATATGAATGAATCTCATCTTGTGCTATCAGTTTAGATGTAAAATATGAACAAATCAAATTATAACAACGACGAGTAGTTCGGCCGCTGAAGAGTAAAGTCTTCCTGCGAGTTACATGATCCAACGCGACATATAGATTTTCGTCAATCAGCTCGTGACTTGAATAATTCATGTCACGAGCTGATTGAACAAAGGCTGATTAACAAAGGCGACCGGGTGGATACTATAATTATTATAGTATTCGGGTGTTCGCCTTTGTTATTATTGGCTATTAATGAACAATTAATACTCACGATACTCTATGAACTGATGACGAAATGTACAATTTAGTAGTGTAATGACACATTATAGGTTTTAACGCATCCGTGAAGCGGGTTAGTTAATTTTCCAGAAATTTTTCATCTGGCCAATGCAGCGGTGTTTATGTATTTAGTACCGTTTCACCACCTCATTCATCACATCAGTTGTGAGATGGCAGTGATATTTTTCTCAGTACATCGACCTGTATTTCCGGGGTACGAGAATAAGTAAGCTACCGGAGCTTGAAAATAGAACGGTAGAAAATAGTGTAATTCAATAACGTGTACTCTATTTACCAATTTGTCATGAAACAACCCGCATTTCAAAACAATTGAACAATTCTTTAAGTATTCAGAATGCTGATCCGGCTTTCAAACATTCTTCGAATCAACACGTCCCAGTAATTACGCTCCACACTTATAATTACTTGACTACTTTTCGATGTGTTTGTCTGTTAGGGTTTTTTTCCTTTTCTTATTTCCATTATTTTTCCCTCATAATATGATTACAATTACCCCGCCTGATCATACATCATATTATGATGTATGATCAGGCGGGGTAGGTAATTGTGGAAAGGGGGTAATTATGAACAAGCAGTGTCAACGCTCTCTATGAAGTCAATTTGGAACTGCAAGGCATGAGTTGTCAATACAGTACTACAGTACTACATCGTGAGTCGGAAGACCTTTTTCCACCCCTTTGCTTTATTCTCAGAGCTGATGGTGTTATCAGTTGTCCTGTAAAAGTGAAAGTTCTGTCAGTTTTTTTCTTCCACTGCTCGTCTAGTGAACGGTAAGTTATCTTTTGATGTCAATTACATTATTTGGTGTTCTGAGTTTCTGGGTAAGTTAGTTAGTTCCTTTGGATAACCTCCTGGCAGACCAGTAGTAGCTTGTTCACAATTCCCTCAAGATTTTTATTCTCGGGGTAATTTTGAACCGTTGTGTATGACCCATTTTATAATTAATGTAAGTAACCTAAATAAAAGTCAGTTTTCTCGACTCGTGTGTTTTACCACTTGGTATGACCATTTCCCAGGCTTAATATTGTGCGAAACTACGTGAAGAAGAAACCTGGTCTCAGCTACACGATTGAGGAACTGACTAATGCCGTTTTGGCCGTGAACAATGAGAATATGACGTACAGACAACCATCGGAACGTTACAGAGTGTCTATTTCAGTCATCTGATCTAGAATTTCGTGGAGGAAAGTGCAAACGGACAAGATACGTACAGGTAGGCCAACTCAGCTCTCTCCTGAAGTTGAAGACTGTTTGAAGAAATGTCTGACTGCTAGGGCTAGGATGGGCTACCCATGCGATAAGGAGGAACTAAAGAATCTAGATACGGGAAGAGAAGCAGGAGCAAACAAAAATTGAAAAAGAAACGAGCATACAAACAGACCAAGAAGGGGAGTGTACCGACAAGTGAAGGAAGAAAGCGAGAGTGACGAAGAAAACTTGGAATAACTGTTTCGAGAACTTGGGGGAAAGTTTGTCACCTCTATGTCGCCGGCCATGCGGCATTCCGTGATAATAGGTTGGCTGGGACTATTCCAGGTAATAACAGGTAATAGGTTACGGAAAACGAATGCGTGAAAGGTGCGATCACTGTCGACAAGTTATTTGAGTGAGTATTGAGTTAGTTTCGAGTAACAGCCACCGTATGGTAATAGTTTGTGGTATTAGGTTATTTTGCTAATATGTTACCGGTGATTCGAGAACCTATTATCAGACGGTCGCAGTTACTCGATAACCTATTTCCAAGAAATGACCGTATTAGCCATGTCTATTGAGAGGGATTTCATAGAAGTGAACCCGGCTCTAAGGTACGTTCAATGTCGATCAATACCAGTAATGTATCGAATATTTCCTTTAGATACCAAGTACTCGTATTATTGGTATCGATTCTCATGATTCTCGATTCTCATATCGATACTTTTGTCCGTATCGAAAGAAATACTCAACTACCGAATTAATAATGAACCACTGCAACTCCCCTTTGTTTGTTTACGTTTTAAGATACGTAGATTCCGAAAATCGGATTAAACAACTCAGCTAATTCTTGACACAGCGGTTTATTATCTTCCTTGTTTAGATCTTCCTTCTGTCTAATTCATAAAATGATATAACTCTGGCTCATCATCCAAATTTAATTTGTTTAAACAAATAGGTATTGTTCAAACAATTCTACAGACAAGAACCCTACTGAATATTGCATTGTCAACCATCCTTAACCCCTATTCAAAATTGGATCCAAATTTCATTTGTTTAAAAAAATTCACAGACAAGGAACCAAATGTATATTACATTGTCATCCATCCTCGACCCATGTTTAAAATTTCAAGACTCTAGCTCATCATCCAAATTTATTTTGTTTAAACAAAATTTATTTAGGTTGTTAATCTATTTAATAGAAGTATTGTTTAAACAATTTTACAAACAAGAAACCGGGTCATCCATTGTCATCCATCCTCGACATTTAGTAATCAAGACAGAAGGGTGATCTGAACCTAGAAGATAATATACAGTTGTGTCAAGAATTTGCAGAGTTTTTTCTAATGAGTAGTTTTGCGAGTACTTATGTATATCGATACTTTTCATTCGATATTTGACTGGTATCGAATATGCCTATCCATGTACTTAAATGAGTACTGGTATCGATACTTTGGAAGAATCGAACGTCCCTACCGGCCTCCCTACTTGTTACATCTAATTGTATTGGCATTACTTGGAATTATTATGTAAATAAACTACTTCTGTTCAATTATATTTTATATGGAACATTAAATACATGTTAATTAAATCATGTTACTGTTCGAACAATAATTACAACCCCTTCAGCCATGTTTGCGTGCCACAGTGAAACATTACCTTCCTGATGGGAACATCCACACAAACAATCAGGTTAGGGAATTCTTTTGTATTTTTCCCCTCGGGCGTCTTTTATTTTCTCTACACCCCCCCCCCCCCTCACCATCACTTGATTGGGCATAACCATTCAATAGAGTTCAAATTATTCGTTTGTCCGACCTCTCCGAATCAGATACGGAAATCATCGAAAGACAAGAGGTCATGGATGGTGAGGAGAGTAGCGGCGATGGGGGTTCGAGAGAGTAGCAAACAACAGAAAGGGTTTGTCACGACTCTATTGTTAGTGAGCTGTCGAGCCGAATGGGTTTGGATGCGCAGTGTGGGAGTCACCCAAAAGTTATTGTTGTTGCCGGATTTCGAAGAGGAATTGCCGTGGCCTTCTGTATATTTCTCTCGCACTTGATTCGCCGTCCATATCCATCCCACCATCCCGATCTGTGATATTTTCTCGCCAGTAGCTACACCTGTATTATCTTTCTTTACAATCCTCGCGTCCAGGACAAAAAATTACACTGCGAAATGGAGGTTAAATATTGAAAATTAGCATTGAGATTCGGGAATATTGTATAGGATCAATAATAATTGTTGGACTCAAATCTTTATAAAATTGTGATTCTGATTCTGTTCGAAAACATTTTTTTTCATTTTTTTATTGATGCTATTAAAAGATGATTGGCGCCACCGTACCATCTCATTGGTGTACGTTTTTCGGTATTTCAAGCACTAACGTAACACGAATCATTCGAACGAGCTACGGGAGAAAATTCGAGCATAGTCCTAAAACCTACAATCTAAAATTCGCGACCTTCCTAGTTCACCGGTTTACCCCTTACGAGTCACATGTGGCATACACTGAACGTCCCAATAGATGTAATGGGTAGCAGCGAGTTGTGGAAATCCGAATAATCAGTCCCGTATCGAGACGGCAGGCATCATCAGTGCATGGGAGATCTACCTTTTGGCGCGGAGACTGAACTCGGTTAAAACCGTATGAATTATGACGGTAATTCTGAGACAAAGCGACGGTAGCTTTCCTACGGGATGGAAACCCCAATAATGAATATCCTGGTCATTCGCGTTTAGAGTTGTGCGTAGGGTTATCAACGCTATAATGTTTAAGAAAAAATAAATACTCCAGAAATGGATTACGAGGGGACCTTCACGAAGGAATTTAACAATTATTTGTCTTTAAAATATTTTCATTATTGAAATATGTTATGTTATATCCTTTCCCGATAATGCTGATTTCATGGAACCAGGCAACACGTCAGCAACAATGCCAATTGTATTTATAGAAGACACCCTATACCCACCAGTTTGAACGTTAAAGTCTAAAAGCCCAAGATGCATTGAAATTACTCATAACAGTGGGCCAATGGAATGGCGTGAAAAACTCGAGTTGCAAATTTTCTAACTAACAGAACTGTGTACATTTTCGAATAGATTTTGATTTAAAGTGTTATGCCTACATGGAGCATTCCACACTCAGCCGGACATTCAAAAGAGAGGGTTTGAAGGTAGTTCCGATTAAAAATTCCAAACATGATCGTGAATCAAACGATTACGCCTCATGCCGCTTCTCAAACTAGGGAACTGCAAACCACAAATGGTTTTTATTACACAATTGATTAGAGCATTAACACATTTCAACGATGTCACAAGCTATAAAGATTATTCGACATAAGCAGTGCAATCCATCCATACATACAACTTTACCACAATGTGGCCATGTCATAATTATCATGTCGAGTGTATCCGTTTTGTGATACCGGATTGTTTTTTTTTTTTTTTTTTTGGTTCTGACATGTATCCCGTGTAATTTAGGATATTTTCAGGTGGTTGTGAGAAAATCGATGAGACCGACCACCCCACCATGTTTAGTTAAATTCATCTGATAACTTATTCGAATGATCACACAATATTAGACGAGTAGTATTTCGTACTGTAGCAAGAATATTGTAGCAGACCAGAGATCTACTCGGAAAATAATAAACCGTTGTGGAAACATTAGCATTTGCATTCGTCTTTGTTCCAAGAAGTATTGGAATATTCCCACAACTCTGTTCCAAACCCCATACTGCTCCAGAGAACTAGTGAATTTGCAATGAAAGTGGAGATTTGAGGCGTTGTAAATCCTGTTGGTCTTCAATATCCGATTCGGGGAAAACTGACAGCATACGCTTTCATACTCGTGGTTCCATTTTAGAAAACAACATGTGCAATATTTCATGTGCATATGCATATTGCATTGCAATATGAAATCAATTATAAACCCCTCTACGGTATATTCAATGTACCATCTAAGCCGTTTCTAGGGCAACATGGACGCAGATATGAATATCATACATAATACAGGGATGTAAAAAGAAAGATGAAGATTTGAGGCTCATTGGTCAATCCAATAAACATTTCTTCGTCTCGTTTAGAAGATCTCATTATAATCATATCGAATGAAGTGGACGAAGGGCTCCTGTAAGCAGAACGATGGCAAAACGAAGTTGAGGAAAGTCTCGGGGGGGGGGGGGGTATAAAGCCATTATGCTGATTAAAAGCCATAATTATAAAAGAGAGATTCAAATGATTTGAGGTTAAAG
The DNA here is from genome assembly GCA_963920205.1 of Stenodema calcarata. Lineage (NCBI taxonomy): Eukaryota > Metazoa > Arthropoda > Insecta > Hemiptera > Miridae > Stenodema > Stenodema calcarata. Next base: position 15,948,309 of record OY986048.1, on the reverse strand, counting down.
AGTGTGCAGAGGGAAGAATAAGGGCCATTGTAGAGGAAAAATCACGGGGCTTACTTTTATATTATCGATTGAATCATCCAACATGGGATCATAGAACAGGGGTTACCGAGTTGATGAATAATCGTCATTTGAGCTTCAAATAAATAAACCTTCTAGGGATTCACAAACTATAATAAGGCATTTCTGATAATTCTTGGACTTAAAAATAACTCTTGAATCCGATTAAAAATGACTCTTAACTAAAAAAAGACTTAGTCCGGGTAATATGATGATGTGGGATCATTAACGTTAGGTTGTGTTGAATCACTTCATACTCCAGTCATTGATTATTTTAACTGTCCTCGAACAACGAATGCATGTTGAACTTTCCAATGCCTGAATATTTGGGTAATTTCACAGTTTTGGCACAATGTCAGTCTAAAATTTTTTGTTTCTAAAATGGCTTGAAACTCAGTTTTTTTCGGCCTGAACTTGTTAAGGAGGTTAGTAGTAGTAGGTAAGTCTGTTATGTGGGCACTACTAATAACTGAGATGATAATTAATTAAATTTATTTAAATCTAGGGAGTGAGCCACCACCTAAAGAGTGAGAAAACGCATGTTTTTAAAGAATCCTGGGAAGTTTATTTAATTTTTCCTGAGTTTTACAAGGAAATGTGGAATGTGTTAAAACCACACCGCCTCTTTCGTTGAAAATCCTATTACAATGAATTGTTAACGCTTACACCTATTTTCTTCCTCAATGTATCAAGAACATGCAAACACAGTATTTTTTCAGTCTTACGTTGAGCCACTATTAGTGACATTTATTTAAACTTAATAAGGCTGTAACGTATTGTGGAGCTCATCAAAATTTGAATGTACAAAAAATTATAACATTAAAAGATGGATAAATGTATGGTGAAGTGAAAAATGAAAATTTGAACAGTCTCGAAAGTACAAACACTTTGAGAAGAGGAACTAAATGTTTGTATGTACCTATATACTTATTGAATAGTAGGAATCACAAAGAAATGCAGAATAAGTGCTTTCGAAATCAAGTATGCTTTCGCAAGAAAATGTGAAAATAATACCCTACTTTTCACAGCATTCAGATCGAGATCAATTTTTTATTTTCTTATGAACACATAAAATATTTGACCAGTTTTGACGTAGTTTTGATGAAATCAAATAAGATAACGTGAGCTCAGAGCTCTTGAATATCAATATCATTCATGAAGTTGAAAATCAGTTTCCTCCTATTTTTAAGGCAAACGTTTGGGGGGTTCCAAACTTGGAGCACGTCTGACGGAATTATAACACACAGATTTCAAAATTCGATAAAAAGAAAAAAAAAGCTGGTAGCTGTCTACAGACAGACTGACCACTTACCAGACGCAGGCAGAGTCAAATTGGAGTCTTCCCTTCACTCACGTTTGGCAATCATTAGAAATAATAGTATTGATTATTATTGTAACAATAAATTAATGTAATATTATTTAGTTATTAAAATCGCTCCCTAGTAAAAAACTAATTTCAAAATTCCAAAAATTAAAAAAAAATCAAAATTTTCAACGGTACCTAAGAAGTGAGGGTTAATAAAAATACGCAACCCACTTGCAACAAAGAATGGCAACTGAACTTTCTGAAACACTTGACCCTCAACAGCTGACATCTTACAATGCTGCCTGAGCTTTGGGGGAACGAAAAATGCCTAATCTGAGAGGTTTGGCGGGCGTTTAAAAAAGTTCCTTGGGAGTGAGCCGAAATCGTGGGACAGATGTTCAAAGTGCTCCCAATACTACTATAGGACCTGGGTTTGACTGGCGATGGGGTTTCTATATAAAATACTATTACTGTGACGGGCTCAAATTTTGAAACTGACGAAAACACATCAGGCTATGTCATGAAAATTTGTTGAACATAGCAACTTCAAAGTAGGGACACCCAAGAGAGTTAGGATTTTGCATGTTTAACCTAGAATTAAGGTACTATAGAATACACTTAGAGCCTTGATTCACCTTGCACTATATCAAGCTTGACAAAATGTACATTCTAAAAAAAGGAAAATCGGTCCAAGTATTATGGTTTCTGAGGAAATTCTCGTTTTTTTTTTCTTTTTTTTTACATTTCCTTTTCTATTGCAGACTTCTTTGTAGATAAATAGGTGTGTGAACGGCAATATTGTGGATTCGTTTGCCCGCCTGTCTGTCATTGTTCAGCAATTCAGGCCGCAAGGTATTGATCACATTTTTATCTTTTTTCATTTTAGAATGGCCTTTTTTATCACTGAAAATCCGAAGGGGAATTGAAAGACTGAATGAGAACGAGAGGGACGATGAAGCCCTAAATGATGACCGCGCTGGAAAAGCACCGGAAATCCAAGAAGAAGTGAACAAAGATGAGTGTGTTACAAAACGATGACGACGAGGAAGACGAGTTTGGAGTTTTGTCTGAAGACGAAAATGATGTTGGTACTATGCCAGAGATTCATCAAGTGTCGAATACGACCTTGAAAGAAATTGCGTTTTGGGCAAAGACGGAGATGGTATTGGGATCGACTTTCCCTTGATCAAAAAGGAGAAGCCAATAATACTGTCAGTGAGGTAGAGTGTTCGAAGAGATTTTGTGATCCTAGTAGGCTATTAACTAGTATTTGACAACCGTTGTCAGATAGACTGAACCTTTCGTGTAAGTATATGATACATATCTTAAGTAAATTTTCAGATGAAACGAGGCTGACAGTCGATTTTTCTACTCCTCGAATTAGTTATAACAAATTATGGAGTTAAATATAATTTATTTAATGTTGATTGAATCATAAAGAAAATTGAAAACATGACGGAAAAATGGGTGGGGGACTATCAAGCCACCACGGTAGAAGATAATATCTTCCCGAATTTCACGGTAGAGACGGAGGCTTAATCATACATCATAAAGTCACTAATGAACGGGCAACTGAGTGATTGGATGATTTTTTGCGACAACTTGCAAACAGGTCCATGCTTTATATGTCTTTATATATGAAATGAATGTTCCTAAATCAATCCCTCCCGGCGATGTATATGTGTTACAAGACTACCCAAATAGAGTGATTTTTTATTTGTTTTTGCTTGCTCATAGGTCCTCCCTAATTCACTGAATAGCATTAGGCTTCAGTATGCACAAAAACTATGCAAATTTTTGCTTAAAGGTTTAATATCGACGGAATAGATAACCCTCCGGTCGATATCAGTGTTCTGTATACAATGCCCTACTGAGTTTCATATCTGTTCGAGATGAATGGAATAATGCGCTAAAATATCGTTCGCATGGGTGAACACTTGGTCATTTCTTAATGAAGGGGCGGAGTAAGTAACTAGCTCATGAATGGACTCTTCAGTTTTCCCAACTAAATTCTGGGCTAACATAATTGTGTTCATGTGTGTTGAGCAATTATTGTTGAGCGTAGATAGGGGTTGGTTAAAAAAAAAAAATAATAATAATAAAACAACACGTTAACATAGCTTTTGAAAAAGAAAGAAAAATTGAAGTGTATGATTAATTGAAATGACAAACCAGTAATATTTGAATAAAAAAGTAAACAAAACATTTAACCCTCTACTGGTCTTTCTGAGAGCACTTCGGTTTTGGGGTCGCATCCGACCCGACCGTACCAATAATGCAACATATTTTACTTCAGTATGTTAACGTTTATTTCGCAGTACAAATGCCTCAAATACCATTATTCAGGAAACATGTGGAGATTTTGGAGTAATTACTTAGACAACAGGACAGGGAATCTGATGATGAGGAAGGGATGTCCAACTTTTGATGAAGATGCTTCTGAATCAGAGGTCGATACTCTTGAGAATGATGGTACTTTTGAATGTGATACTTTTGACTGTGATGAAATAGCTGAAACTAGTAGTGAAGAATAACAGAGAGATAGTGGTAGATTTTATAAATTTCGAGTTGGGGAAGAACAGTGATACATTGTGAGGTGATAATAAGTTTTCAAGAACGTCTTCTTCGAATGAGATTATTTATCTGCCTGGGCCTGAATAGGAGTAGTGTTCTAATCTGAATAGTTTCATGATTTGCGGTATGGTGCAACTTCATTAAGGGCATGCAGGACCTAGGTCGGGAAGTTGTTGAAGGATATCTCGGGCTGTGATTGACTTAGAGTTTTGAAATAAATTTCTAAATTCACTGTATTAGTAAGACATTGCCCTTACATTGTCCGATTTTGAAATTCATAAAATAAATTCATTTAAATTGTGGCTAAATTTTTCATAGCGCTTCTATAGTACCGGAAAACTCCCCCGCATTTCAAAACTGTAAGTCAATCACATCCTAAGATATCCTTCAAAAACCTTCCAACCCAGGTCCTGCAAGCCCTTAGTTTCCTTTTCATGGTTGCTTTGATATGGACATAAACTTTGTTCTGAGTCCCTGAAAATATTCCCCTAGTCGTTTAACTAATGGAGTAACACTAAGATCAGTTGTTTATTCTAAGGGAAAATAGGTTAAAACTATGTTTTTGTCAAACACTAGTGAATTTGTATAACATTTATATAACAAAAATGAAATTTCGGCTTTAATAAGCCATCTTCAGGGCTGCAACATATATTGACATCTGCTATAGGTTTGACCGTTGTCGGAACGGTTGACAACGGTCAACGGTCAAACCTATAGCAGATGTCAATATATGTTGCAGCCCTGAAGATGGCTTATTAAAGCCGAAAGCTCGAAAAAACTTCTTCTTTTCTTACCGCCTCCTACAACCCTCCAAACTGACAAAGGTTTTTCAACCAAAGGAGATTATGAACAATACAGAAAAAAATGAAATGTATTACTACTTTATTTTTCTCTAAACCTCGTTTAAAGAAGTCGGGTCGGATGTAACCCGACCGTACATAGTATGTCACCACAATCAACCGTACCAGGGGAGGGTTAAACTATGAGGACTACAGTAAGTTGTTGATAGGTGAAGGAAATGTTTAACGAACGCTTTGTAGACACTTGACGATTGTTGTGCTCCGAGAGGGGGACACTTAGACTTAGACTCCCCTAGCCATCACTCACCAATCCACGTTTCACTGTTTGGTTTACGATTACTTTCTATTTTCTCTTGCTTCTACCTGATCACCTTTATTGTGAACGAACGTTTGGTCGTAAAAACAGTCTGAGTGGTATTTTTTGCACCCCTCTATTTTGAACTAGGGTCATAACAAAATCGGAAGATCATCCTCAGGCCGCACAGTGGGGCCAAAGTGGTCAAAACGTGGCGGAAATTATTTATGGTATCTGAGTGGTTGGTGAAGGTATGAATGGGTGTGTATAGCATATTAAAGGGCAAAAATGAAGTTCGTTGTCGTTTTATTTTTCATTTCCCGTTTCTTTTGGTTTATTATCTTTGATTGGAATCGACAAAAAAAAAAAAAAAAATTAACCCCTCCCCGCACAATTTGTTGGTTTAGTACGTTTCAAGATAGGTGGATACGTAGATTCAGAAAATCGAAGAAACAAATTCCGTTCGTCCGCCGTACGCTGCATAGTGGGGCCTAAGTGCTCAAAACGAGGCGAATTCAAAAATTGTAAATCGCATCTATTCGATTGATTATGATGGATGATGGATTATGATCACGCCATTTTAAGTCATAGAATGCTTATTTCTTTAAATTATTTTACGCCGGCATCCCGTAAAAAACATAAAAATTCTTAATACGCGCACGTTTGCGCAGGATTGTTTTTCTAAATCGTATTCTAGGGAGCCCACAGAACACCCCCCAATTGGAATCCGACCTTAACCACGCATAATCGCGCACTATTTTGACAGCTGTTTCCAATGTCACTGCTTAAAAGGTCTACAAGAGTTATTAAAACTTTGAAATGAACGAATAAACATTGTGAAAGCAAATTTTCCAGTCTTAGTTCATTGGTATAAATTAGGTTCAGTCGCTGTTTTATACAATATCTATCACACATAGCTCTAACGAACGAAAACACTGAAGCTCCAATTCTTGCAAAAATGCCTAAACCCCAACAATGATCGTCTCTCCAGACCTTCTCCTTCCTATAGAAGTCTAAATCAATTATTGTTCCGTGTTCACATACATGTGGAGTTACACATCCACAAAAAATCAATCGACTGGATAAGATTTTACAATTTTTGGATTTCCGCCACGTTTTGGGCACTTCGGCCCCACTGTGGACCGGTACGAGTCCCTATCCCGAATTTATAAATTATTCAACCAGGAAAAAGTGGTGAGTACGGCGGGCCGACGGACTTTTCAAATATTCCGATTCTACGCAAGAGAGGGGAGGGAGGGGCTAATACTTTTCATTTTCTTGGTCAATTCGAGTGGTTCATTATCGAATATAATAAACCAAAATACATGTTTGGTACCGTTTGAACTTCATATAAAATACAAGGAACTGAGTATCACCCCACTAGTTGTTGTTGAATCTGAGTTTGTTGAGTAATTTGTTTGCAACTAATCTTCTTTCTAAACTTCTTCAATAAATCATGACTGGGTCCGACATTTTCTTTTACCCTGATAAGGAAGAAATATAACCATAAACATGATTAAAAAACTGGAATACACGGAAATGATCCATATCTACCTTTGATAAATCAAAACTACGATGTTGGTATTTCCCCACAGGATTCGGAAGCCCTATTTTACATTCTGTTCCAACGCACTCCGATCTGATATGGAAGGGGAATGAAGTCACAGGTTATTTACCGAAGATTCATCGGGCCACAGTGGATGGCAGTAGAACAAAAATTGTGTGTTTCTCTCCTGATGAAGCCGAACACTCCAGAGATCCCTCTTCAATATTTAAAACCCATAAATCTCGTAGGACGATTCACAATGATCCTAGGCCCCTTCCTCACTCCTCCCCCGAGAGACGATGGAGTGATGAATTGCCAAGCGCGTCACCTACATCACGAACCCGTTTAGCGCAAATCATCCATGGAGTTCGAAGCAATAAAATAACCTAACTATCGTGGCCCCGGACCTTAGGGAAAACTCATTCCTCCGCCCTCCAAACTAAGCCGTTGATTATTTGTGATCAAGTTCACCAACGATTGCCCGATAGACCCGTTGGCCAACTACCGTTTTACAAATACGAGAATGCTAGGGGGATTGCTCTATGATGCAATGGGAGATTGAAATAAACATTGTGACAAATTAAATTCTGCGTCAAAGGAGACCAACCGGTGATGGATCTGATTCACGATCTTCGATGAACGAACGGTGGGGTCTGGGATGAGCGAGGAGTGCATTATTGCTTACAATCTAGGAACGCGGCAGCGTTCCGCCCTGCCAAGCAAACAAGTTGAGAAGAACGAACTGTACCGAGTGTATGTTCACGGGACGTCACGAAACGCGTTTTTCAGGAATCCACATCTCCGCTTCAATTTGACCGATCAACTTGAAATTTGGTGTGAATCTACTTACTTGGTGTGGATACTAGTAAGCCCAGAATGTTCCAAATCGCTAGGTCCAAAGGAGGCTGAGTTATATAACTCTAAACACCCTTTTTTCGCACATACCTTGTTCTTCTCCTTCTCCTTATTCAGTTAGTCAAGGCTAAGCCTCTTCACCTTCGCCGATTGTCTTGAAATTTCGAACAGAGCTTTGTTTCAACTTTCACCAGTGCCATTTAAAAGATTTAACCCATTATCTTAACCCAAGAAAATGTTATGAACAAAACACGAGCATTTAGGCCAATTTTGCCCACTTTGACGGGTCCTCAGCCAATCAACCTGAAATCCAGTGTGGATCTTTTTGGTGTGGATAATAGAAAGCCCTGAAAGTTTCTCGTCGCTAGGTCTAAAGGGAGCCGAGTTATATAACTTCAAAAATCCGGTTCTTCACCCTCACCATCTTCTTTTCTTCTTATTCAGTATGGGGTAGATGATACATCTAGTAGTGGTGGTGATGAGTACTTAGTGGTGGTACAGCAGTAACGTAATGAGCCTTTTCAGGCTGTCTGACATCGCAAAAGCATGGCGTCTAAGAATTATAAAAGTACTACAGGTGGTCACGAGTAATCAGTGGTGGTACAACTACAGTGAAGTAATGCTTCAATTCAGGCTTGTTCATCTGGCAAATAGCTCCAGCCAACAGCATTGAAAGCATCGAAAAGCTCCCTGCAGGTGCAACCGAGGAAACAGATGAGGGTGAAAGGTGGGTTCTGGGAAGAAGACAGGGGACATTAAAACATTGGTGGTGGAGGTTAGGGGTAGGAGGACCAGGTTTCTACATGCACACTCAACAGCGAGATGCGACCCACCGAGCATCCTATATACGTGGCAGGCGGGCAAAATTGATATCATTCCTTTTTGTGGCTACGGAGGTTTTTTGGCGGGCCAGTTTCTACAACGGAGTTGTTTTTGGGGGGATATAATCCTCCAGAGGCCAAAAAAAGTTTTGATATCCACTTTCCTCGCCTCTTTAAGGAGATGACCTTATTCACTTCACAAGCACCGTACCTGTGTAGATGTAGTATGTAATGATGTACAGAAGTAATTTAAATATAATATATGGAAATCATACTATGGAAATCATAGAACCTCACCGCTTCTCACTCGTCCCTCCGCCACACCCATCGTTCACTGCACATTTGATGTGCGAATCAAATTGAGTTCGTTGTAAGAAAGTTACTTGAGAAACGTCGGAACGGAGTTTTTATTTCATTGTTAAGGCCATTAAGTGAATATTTTATCAGAATGAAATTTAAAAACGAAGGAGATCATGACTTCTAAACCAAACATTCTGAAACTCTCCCTCACCACCTCTCGGTGTAGGGAATAGGTTTTATACAGCGGTTTACTCATATTTTGTCAAAGAACTGAAGCTACTATTTTATCGAAATTATCCGCATTAAAAATTGAATAAATCCCTTTGAAAAATCAATTAGCTACCGATACCTCAATTTTATCAGCTTTGGACCAGCCGGAATTTTTAGGGCGCAGTTTCTTCTCTCAAAATTTTAACGCTTTCTTAGAAAGCGCTGGTGTTATTGATTCTCGTATTATAGAATTGATGATGTAATCAGCGTTGCTACTTCCACCTCCCTCTGATTGTCTGAAGCGATTCACTCTATTTCCACGGCTTTACTCCAAGACCATTACGATTGAGTAACTTATTAGCAAATATACCTGAGATTAGGAAAGGCATGAGTCTTGTTATTATACTTTATCACAGTCATCATTCTCTCAGTATCCTGATACACTTGTTCAAATATTTGGTGTTTTCAAAAGATGTCAATTTGGGTCTTGAAAATAAATAAAAATTTTTAAAAACGTAGGTAGGTAAGTATATATGTTTGATCTACACTCGGATGAGGGATAAGATCAGAAAATACGATCACTTCACATACGAAAAACGAACGATATATTAATCTCTTTGTTACATAGAACTCTGCCGGTTAGATGAACAAGATCAGCTGATTTTTACTTCATCAGTCCTACCAACCTTACAGCAACCATAGAACTCAAAACATAATCATAATAATTATTATTGACAGATCGTACTCACAGCTCATACTCTAAGATCATTAATTTAATATATGCATACATACTGATCATTGCAAATTCATTAGAGTACAACTAACAGTATAGTAACGGAACATTTGGGAACTGTCTTCCGCATGGATGCTATAGAGCACCGGACCAGATCAGAACGCACCCATCGGGACTCTTGGGAACCAACAATATAAGAAAATAAAAAGATTTTGTGGTACGACCGTAATAAAGCTCCTGGATTACTCATCGCCCGAGAGGTTCAACTCCGCCATTTTACGAGATGTACTTATATTTCTTCGGAACGAATGGACTAAGTGGGAAGTGGGATATTTTCCCCATACTTTGACTTTATTCATGAATTAAATGCATGACTAATTTTGATTTACTACTCAGAAGGAGTATGAATGGATCCATTGAGAATATATTTGAAGTTATGATATAGGGAAATTAAAAATATGGTTCATATCAATGCCAGGTCAGTGTCGTGCACCAGTTGCTTGCTCGAACACTAACTCACCCGGACCTCTGTGGTAAATATCGAGGAAAACGCGGAAAGAGGAATTCTCAACGCTCCTTCGGCAGACTCTTGATGCAGGAAGATTGGTGATGTGGTGGGGTAAGGGATGATTGGCTGGGGAAGGGAATAAATAGGACTCGATGGATGGTTGACGACTCCCTGAACCCGTCAATGGGAAGCGAACGAATATGATGTGAGAGCATCCGGTGGAATAAATAGAGTATTCGCACTCGAAAATCCTCAGCAATATCGTCCCAGTGGTAAATAGGGAACGAGCTTTTGGCAATCCGCCCTCCCTCGTTCTCTTTGGTTCTTACCTTACCTGGCAGCCGACCAGCTTCCGCTCCCCGCGGCACCGCTGCTCCATGCTACCTCCGCCACACTGGCTTCTTCCAGCTTTGCCCTAATTAATCATGAAAAGGTATTCGATTCTATCACGTGAGGCGTGGACTTTGGTTCTCATTATTTAGACTATGCGCATTAATACGGGTCCCAACTTCGGCAACCGAAATAGCCCGTTGCACAGAGTTATCCAACACACGAACAAGGCTATCAAACCCTCTCGGTCACTTGTTTACATCTACTCAAAACTTTGTTATTCAGTATTTTGTTGATAGTTGAACAGTACGTTTGTCAATAACTTAACTCCACATTGCATGAGGACGAAATCAATTAGCCACGATCAATAAGTCACGACCAATGTTTTTAGATTTGTTCATGAAAAGAACACAAATATGCTGTTTGTAAACTGAATTTTGGATGAGCAGGTGAGCTTGCTCACATCGTTTAACGATCAATCCGTGCAATATTCATCATAATAGAATGGACTTTGAAGCATGTGGAAAGCTTGTGGCCTCAGATCTAATGCATATGAGAGGGCCGTAGACCAGTTGACATCAAAATCGAATACGAGCAATGTTGGGACCAAACCGTTCAATTAAACCGCGAATGGACTGTGGAAAGTGAATAGATTGTGTTAACTTGAGAATGATAACATTAAATCAATAATACGAGTTCTCATGCCTAAACCACAGTGCTGTAGAAGGTAAAGGTAATCGGGTGAACCGTTATGTCCGAAACTATTTGGTCGACTATTTTATGCTAAAAATGGTGATGTACTAACATCGTAGATGAGTACATTTTTTCGGAATTCTTCTGAGAGTTGAACAATGTACCGATAAGCATCAATAACATACTGCTGTAGCTACTGAAATCGGCCTTTAGTGGTTCAAAAGCCCATTCTAGCTAAGCAAAAATCTATGGTTCAGGGGAATGAATTACTTCTAGATTTGGCTTCTACCCTTTTCAGACGAACAAACACTTGGAGTGTTCAGAAGATTTCAATTTGAGTTAATGCAAGTATAATATGTTGATTTGACCTGTAATCCATAACTTTGCAATATCATTTCATTGCTTATGGTAGTAAAAATAACATAAATCACTGCGTCAACCTGGTGACACTATAGACGGTTTGCAATGGAGGGTGCCGTGAGTCATTACGACGTACCCACCAATCATATCCGGTTCAGTTCCCTCCAATTTATCAAGTACGTTGGAGATACAGCCCGCTTTGAGAACGTCAGGGTCGGAAGAGTGTAGAATTACTGAATGACGAGTTGAGTTAGGCTTTTCATAATGTGCTTTTACTGTAGCGTTCATCGATTCAACCTAACCTCCAATACCCTCCCCCCCCCTCCCTTTCACTTTGTGACGTGTGCTGATATTTAAAGTACGATAATTTCTAATTACCAGGGTATTTATGGAACATGCAACTAAGTACAACAGTAGAGGCATGCGCGCAAATGCAGGTTACGCATGTCAACTTTGGTTTTTCAGATGAGAACCCCCCTTTTTTATTGCAGATTCGGATTCTTCGTCAAATTTCATGAACTTATTACTTCGACAACCTTTTTTTTGGGTGCACCCACAGCGTCCAGAAGCGCCCGAAGTTGGACTAACCGCGTTTGCTCGTAATTTCGATAAGACGGAAAAACCCCAGTGTGGCACATGAAATCTCATCATTTTTTGACACTGAATCACGTGGTGATATCAGTTTTTTATTGCACTTGATTAAACCGGGATTACAACTTGAAACATGGTCGTTTTTAAGAAAAATCACCTTATCCTGGCTCTTGATCAGTTTACTTTTAGTTGGATGAGTTTTTAGGGAGATAGGTAGGTACCTAAAGTATCTTGTTAAGGCCACGTGATTCAATTTCCCAAGCCCTATAGCAACCCGGGCTTGGGACCGGCTGAGGCGGCCTTAAAAATAGATTTTGGAAGACATCGGTCGTCAATTTGTCCGACTGCTGTGAAAAATGTATCTTAATTCTTTCTATATTACTTCTGTTTTCATCTCTTTTATTCCTCCAAAGTTTTTGATGGCAGAGAAGGGTTTTTTTTTTGTTTTATCGAGGACTAGAATTTATTTTTAAATAAGCCGGTCCCAAGCCTGGGTTGGGAAATGGCGAGGCAAATTGAATCACATGGCAAACAAGATACTTTAGATACCTGCCCACCTGCCTAAAAACTCATCTAACTAAAGGTAAGCTGATCAAGAGCCAGGATAAGGTGATATTTCTTGAAAACGACCAGGCTGTAATCCCGGTTCAATGAAGTCCAATAAAAAAACTGATATCACCACGTGATTCAGTGTCAAATTAAATTTCATGTGCCACGCTGGGGGTTTTCCGTCATATCGAAATTACGAATAAACGCGGTTAGTCCAACTTCGGGCGCTTCTGGACGCTCCTAGGTGCGCCCAAACAAAAAAATTGTCGAAATAAATTCTACGTAGAATCCGAATCTGCAATGAAAAAGGAGGGTTTCTATTTGAAAGAACAAAGTTGACATGCGTAACCTGCATTTCCGCGCATGTGCGGCGCACAAAAAGGTGATCGTTGAATTTTTAGTAAAACATTAAGGGGACGTTACTTCGGTGTGTTTTTTGCTATCCCTCTTTATATCGAAATAAAAACGGGGGTACGTTCGTTGGAACCACCCTGTATAACTGTTACTGGAAGGATGCAGCCCTGTAGCAATAATATTGTAATTTGTTGATTGGCGACTGTAATATGTGGACCTAGTTGTCAATAAAATATCAATTCATTCATTCATCCTGAGTGTGAACAATAAATCACTGGTCAAGTTCTTGAGTGACGGCTAGGTTTCTAGAGAAGAAGTTTCATCATAAACTCGCTTTGGAGGATGAATAAACACTCGAGTTAGTTTCAGAAGCAATATGGAAAGCGACTGTCTTCACATGGCATCGTAAACATGAGGTGAAACTGTCTTCTACATGTTTTGAGTTTGCACGATCAGAATAGGAGTCTAAGAATTTATGTTAGAATCATAAAAGTGTCCAGTGACTAGACTACTAGAATCATAAAAGTGGAATTGACTACTACTCACTTGACGAAAAATAGGTAAAATTGCCATTTATTCAATCAAAACATTGGTAATAAATAGTGTTCACCATGTCCAACTGAAATGTGTGAAGGAAGCAATTTACCAAATTCCAGTAGAGGTCTCGAAGAGGTAGCTGTTCGTGTAGAGAATGGAATGGTGCTATTTCAAGCAATTTGTAAAGAAATGTGACAAGATGATATTCGAGGATGTTTCAGAGGTGCGGAGAGGGGTGAGGGCAGTGATAACCAATTAGTAAGACCGGATTCTGACGGGAGGATACCGGGGCCAGAGATAGGGAGCCTCCTGCTTGTTAGGCCTATCTTGTTCGGCAGTCAGTTAATGGTATCGATCAATGTTACTGACATACAACGCTTACACCTCGTTCAATTGAAGGGGTTCCTCCTAGTCCGTGGGATGGGAATAGGGGTCCCTCACTCGGCTCCTTCAGCGGTCTATTCAATGCAAAGAGTAGATACCGGTGTCTTGGTTCCATACTAACATAACGCTTTTCACAAACCAAATTCGTCCAAACCATAAGGGGAGGAGGGAAGAAAGATCACATTTCTTTTCACCTATATCCTTAGTTTTATCATGATCGTTACCGTCTTCAGTTATATTCTTCAAACCAGATGAACTACCCGTATATCATGCGGGGGGCTCTTTCATGTGCCTTTCCGAATGCTCGCGATCCAACGGAGGGCACTAGTCCAGTGATGACATCTCAAATTGAAAAGAACCCGATGTTGCCAGGATTCATTTTGACCGTAGCCCGTCAAACTCTGCGTAAGCCTATGGCCGCAAAGGATCATAATCCGATGCCACTGTTCAATTGATGGAAAAACCCCGGAAACATTACTTGAATCACTCCGTAGCCCGTACCAATGCCTCAGCTTATAATATACCTTCAATAATCAACCGTTATAATCGACCAAGAAAAAAAAAATTACCCCCCCCCCCCACAAATTTGAAGGTTCACGTTTCAAGATACGTTTCAAAATTATAATAATTTATTGTTAGGTATTAATAATTTGTATTTATTATTAATAATAATTATCATTAATTATGATTAATTATTACGATATCCGGGTGTTGGAATCGACTGGGTTTCATAACATTCGGTTGAGGGTAAGGGGTTCAAAACAAATTTTGGAATTTTTAAAATTTAATATTCTGAAAAATGCATAGTTTTCAGTTTATATTTGGATAGAGTTTATTTTTCAAAAACTTTTAAGATCATCCGCAGCTTTGTACGCCGTAAGCCGTCCGCGGCACTTTGCCCAGTTAGCGTTGAGTTAAAATTACAAAATTTGGTTTCTGGGTTTGGACCAGCCCCACAATGGTCCTCGAAACTTTTCATAACCCTAGGTCAAGGGAAAGGGGTTCAAAACGAATTTTGAAATTTTGAAAATTCCAAAACTCGAAAAATTCTCATCAACCGGTATGTTTTGGTTTATTATCTTCGATAATGAACCATTGGAATCGCCCAAAGAAAAAAACATTTTAACCCCCCCCCCTCAAAATTTGTTGGTTTACGTTTCAAGATACGTAGATTCAGAAAATCGAATAAAAAAAAAAATCCGTCCGTCCGCCGTACGCCGTACGCCGTCCGCGCCACATTGCCCAGTTAGCGTTGAGTTAAAATTACAAAATTTGGTTTCTGGGTTTGGACCAGCCCCACAATGATCCTCGAAACTTTTCATGACCCTAGGTCAAGGGGAAGACGTTCAAAACGAATTTTGAAATTTTGAAAATTCAATATCTCGAAAAATTCCCATCAAACGGTATGTTTTTGGTTTATTATCTTCGATAATGAACCATTGGAATCGCCCAAAGAAAAAAAATTTTAACCCCCCCTCAAAATTTGTTGGTTTACGTTTCAAGATACGTAGATTCAGAAAATCGAATAAAAAAAAAAATCCGTCCGTCCGCCGTACGCCGTCCGCCGTCCGCCGTCCGCGCCACATTGCCCAGTTAGCGTTGAGTTAAAATTACAAAATTTGGTTTCTGGGTTTGGACCAGCCCCACAATGATCCTCGAAACTTTTCATGACCCTAGGTCAAGGGGAAGACGTTCAAAACGAATTTTGAAATTTTGAAAATTCAATATCTCGAAAAATTCCCATCAAACGGTATGTTTTTGGTTTATTATCTTCGATAATGAACCATTGGAATCGCCCAAAGAAAAAAATTTTTAACCCCCCCTCAAAATTTGTTGGTTTACGTTTCTAGATACGTAGATTCAGAAAATCGAATACAAAAAAAATCCGTCCGTCCGCCGTACGCCGTACGCCGTCCGCCGTCCGCGCCACTTTGCCCAGTTAACGTTGAGCTAAAATTACGAAATTTGGTTTCTGGGTTTGGACCAGCCCCACAATGATCCTCGAAACTTTTCATAACCCTAGGTCAAGGGGAAGGAGTTCAAAACGAATTTTGAAATTTTGAAAATTCCATATCTCGAAAAATTCATATAGAACGGTATGTTTTTTATTTCATATTTAGATAGAGTTTGTTCCGTAGAATTTTTTAAGACTATCCGCAGCTTTGTACGACCAGCCGTCCGTTCACAATGACGGCTCAAAGATTGTGCCTCACAACACGATCATGAATCAAACTTTTGAAATACAGGTCCATTTTCATACTAACAAGCTCTTTGGAACATCATATGGCTTAAGTGATGTCGAGTTTGTTGATCTGAGGTGCGTTTCGTGCTGCGGAATGAAGGTAATTTCGAATGTTTGTTGGTAGGTACTTCTTTTATAGAAAAATTATTACCGACGTAGTATTAAAAACCCCAGAATTATATCGTATTAATTCATCATAATTAATAATAATTATTATTGATAATAAATACAAATTATTAATACCTAACAATAAATTATAATAATTTTCACTAGGTACTTGATAAAATTGTTAATAATTAGTGATAATTGATAATAATAATTAATCTAACATTTAGGATCTAGACATTTAGACCTAGTGATCTAGACAGAAGGGTGATCTGTACAAAGAAGATAATGAACCGTTGTGTCAAGAATTTGCAGAGTTTTTATTTCATATTTAGATAGAGTTTGTTCCGTAGAATTTTTTAAGACCATCCGCAGCTTTGTACGACCAGCCGTTCGTTCACAATGACGGCTCAAAGATTGTGCCTCACAACACGATCGTGAATCAAACTGTTGAAATACAGGTCCATTTTCATACTAACTAGCTCTTTGGAACATCATATGGCTTAAGTGATGTCGAGTTTATTGTTCTGAGGTGCGTTTCGTGCTAAGGAAATGAAGGTAATTTCAAATGTTTGTTGGTAGGTACTTCTTTTATAAAAAAATTATTACCGACGTAGTATTAAAACCCCCAGAATTATATCGTATTAATTAATCATAATTAATATTTATTATTATTAATAATAAATACGAATTATTAATACCTAACAATAAATTATAATAATTTTCACTAGGTACTCGATAAAATTGATAATAATGAGTGATAATTGATAATAACAATTAATCTAACATTTAGGATCTAGACATTTAGACCTAGTGATCTAGACAGAAGGGTGATCTATACAAAGAAGATAATGAACCGTTGTGTCAAGAATTTGCAGAGTTTTTTATTTCATATTTAGGTAGAGTTTATTCCTGAGAATTTTTTAAGACCACCCGAAGCTTTGTACGACCAGCCGTTCGTTCACATTGACGGCTCAAAGGTTGAGCCTGTCAACACGATCGTGAATCAAACGATTGAAATACGGGTCAATTTTCATACTATCGAGCTGTTTGGAACATCATATGGTTTTAGTGATGTCGAGTTTTTTGTTCTGAGGTACGTTTCGTGCTACGGAAATGAAGGTAATTTGAATGTTTGTTGGTAGGTACTTCTTTTTATAGAAAAATTATTACCGACGTAGTAATTAAAACCCCAGAGTTATATCGGTACATTTTATTTGTAATTAATTCATCATCTCTATCAGGTTCTGCACAAAGCAACCCAGGCGATTCCAACAGCCGGATATCGTATTAATTAATTATAATTAATAATAATAATTATTAACCCGGGAATACTAACATGCGTGTAAAGCACGCACATGCCAGTATGTTTACGTGTTTTCCCGCGCTTGGGCCCCCCGTACATCAACGGGCGCCGGTGACATCTTCGAGAAGTTAATTGGCCTTCGAACGCGCGAGTGAGTGGTTCCCCAGCTGGTCGAGATCGAAGGTAAGAGCTTTTGTCTTGGAAGTTGCTGCGTCAAAATGCTCACTGTTAGTAATGTCATGTATATTTGTCTACGTCAATATAACGCATGTTAGCAACAACTGGGTATTAGTCCTGCGTGTTTTTGACGCATAGTTAGTAACAACGGACCTATTGCTGTACGTTATTTTGACGCATGGTTAGTAACAATAGCATTATTCATATTCGTCACAATGTGTAATAATCGTATGATCTTGTCATTCTGGGTGGATTATACTTATTTTTTCATCACTGTTTTAGGTTTATTGAAAATGACACAGAAGACGATTATGAGTGATGATGAAATCCGCAATATAATATCTACATTTGAGTCTGATGATGAAGAGACTGAGGATTATGTTGAGGGGGTTAGTGACAGCGATTCAGATCCCGATTTTAAACCGCAATCCGATGATTTTTTAGTCGATGATGAGGAGTTGATATGTAATGTTCGCAATTCCCATGCTGAGCAAGAAGAAGCTTCTACTTTCCATTCCTCAGGCAGACCTTCAGGATCCGAGAAGCAGAAAAAAAGGAAAATTACTAGAAATGCTCAACAAAATGAGCCTTCAAAGGAAAAAAAGTCATCGAGAGAAACAGCAAATGAGGTAAGTATACAGGGAACCACACAATCAAGACTGGAATGGGGGGTCGAGGAAGTGTGCAGGAAAAATGGATTCATTTGGAAGACTCGACCTTTGGGACCGAGTACCTCACAAACCAGAACCAAAAATGTTATCCATTTCACACCAGGTCCAGTGAATAATGCCAGATGCGTAGAAGAACCTATAGACTGCTTCAGACTCTTTATCAGTGAAGAAATGAGCCAAATGATAATTCAGCACACCAATAATCAAATATCAGAGATGAGGTCAAAATACAAAACAAATAAGAGTACAATTGATGACGTCTCCGAAGATGAGCATTCTGAATGTATTAGATGAAGTTAGAATAGCGTCCCAAAGCGAGAATGCCTTTTATTAAATGAATAGAAATGACTGAAATGAATAGAAAGTCTGACTAGGTAGTAGCATGTATCATACTGCTAGACATAGACAGTACCTACCTCAATTGTGATCAGGTCAATTCAGACCAATACCTACGTAATTTAGTTTGTACTTACAGTTCCTGTATTTCGTTATTGCCTATTAATGATGTAACAATAAAATGAAGTTAAAAAAAAGGGAAACAGTCTATTTATTTCATAAATTCCTGAATATGCGTCAAAATGACGCGTGGTTAGTAACGAAGGGGTATACAGAAAGGTTAGTATTCCCGGGTTAATAATAAATACAAATGATCAATACCTAACAATAAATTATAATAATCTTCACTAGGTACCTCCTTGATACAATTATTAATAATTAGTGATAATGCATAATAATAATTAATCTAACATTTAGGACCTAGACATTTAGACCTAGTGATCTAGACAGAAGGGTGATCTGTAGAAAGATTTTAAAACTGGTATGTTTAAAGAAGACACAATTTATTTTTAAATGTATTTAACGAAGGAAGTGTTGAGTTAAGCAACTTTTGTATGAAGAAACAATTTTTTTTTATGGAAATAGGAATTGTTAAAAAATACTTAACTCAACGGTAATTTGATATTTTATATAATGGAACTGTTGAGAGTACAAGTAGATTCTAGATTACGATCCGTATTTACATAATGCTTTTTAATATTAGTAAGGAAGAAATGGAGGATTAAAATATTTGGCTCCCCTTGACCCCTCTGACGTCATCCATTTCTGCCGGTCCACGTACGTCATCCATTCCTGCCGGTCCACGTACGTCATATCCTGTGAGGTGTTTTTGCCGGCCACTTGTCTGACGTCATCCACCCCCTGCCGGTCCACGTACGTCATCATATCCTGTGAGGTGTTCTTGCCGGCCACTTGTCTGACGTCATCCAACCCCTGCCGCCACGTACGTCATCATATCCTGTGAGGAGTTCCTGCTGGCCACTTGTCTGACGTCATCCACCCCCTGCCGATCCACGTACGTCATATCCTGTGAGGTGTTTTTGCCGGCCACTTGTCTGACGTCATCCACCCCCCTGCCGGTCCACGTACGTCATCATATCCTGTGAGGTGTTCTTGCCGGCCACTTGTCTGACGTCATCCAACCCCTGCCGCCACGTACGTCATCATATCCTGTGAGGAGTTCTTACCAGCCACTTGTCTGACGTCATCCACCCCCTGCCGGTCCACGTACGTCATCATATCCTGTGAGGTGTTCTTGCCGGCCACTTGTCTGACGTCATCCAACCCCTGCTGCCACGTACGTCATCATATCCTGTGAGGAGTTCTTACCAGCCACTTGTCTGACGTCATCCACCCCTCGCCGGTCCACGTACGTCATATCCTGTGAGGTGTTCTTGGCGGCACCTGTTTGACGTCATATCTTTTGACGTAGTTGGTCGCTTGTGTTGCGATGTCATACCTATTATCTGAGAAGCCCGTGGATGAGGTGAATTAATGAGACAAAATAGACTTCATAATATGATATTATGAAATAGACTTCGATGTTATCGAATCGAGGTGTTTATTTGAATTCTTCTTCTTAGATGATTTGGCTTCAGACATGCCAGTCATAGCCGTTGGATTCGTGATTCAAAGCAACCAAAAAGTGGGTACAGCTTTCGTACGAGTACGCAACCACGACGGACACTTTGCCCAGTTAGCGTTGAGTTAAAATTACGAAAATTTTTTTATGGGTTCCGACCAACCCCACAATGGTCCTCGAAACTTTTCATAACCCTAGGTCAAGGGGAAGGGGTTCAAAACGAATTTTGAAAATTTGAAAATTTCAAAACTCGAAAAATTCTCATCTAACGGTATGTTTTTTATTTCATATTTAGATAGAGTTTATTCCTAAGAATTTTTTAAGACCACCCGCAGCTTTGTACGAGCAGCCGTTCACAATGGCGGCTCAAAGGTTGAGCCTGTCAACACGATCGTGAATCAAATTGTTGAAATACAGGTCCATTTTCATACTAACGAGCTGTTTGGAACATCATATGGTTTTAGTGATGTCGAGTTTTTTGTTCTGAGGTACGTTTCGTGCTACGGAAATGAAGGTAATTTCGAATGTCTGTTGGTAGGTACTTCTTTTATAGAAAAATTATTACCGACGTAGTATTAAAAACCCCAGAATTATATCGTATCAATTAATCATAATTAATGATTATTATTATTGATAATAAATACAAATTATTAATACCTAACATAAATTATAATAATTTTCACTAGGTACTTGATAAAATTATTAATAATTAGTGATAATTCATAATAATAATTAATCCAACATTTAGGATCTAGACAGTTAGACCTAGTGATCTCGACAGAAGGGTGATCTGTACAAAGGAGATAATGAACCGTTGTGTCAAGAATTTGCAGAGTTTTTAAATTCTAAATACCATTTTTCGCGTTTGTGGGGTTTTTGGCCTTGAAAGGGATTTTTCATTCCTGACTGTGGGAAAAGGGGAGAAGGCCATCTTGCAACACTACTCCACTCCTACGGTTCCCGCTACCACCGCTCACGACGCTCGGTCTGACGAATTTGGATTTAATAAATTTGCAATGCTTTTTGGTCTAAAATGATATTTTATCTACTTTATATTATCCTGCGTGCTCACAATATCTCTACACGACCAGTTCGTATGATCATAACAGTCCGTTCAATATGTTTTTGAGCTCCTCATGTTCAATTTCTGTAAAAAACGGCAATCTTTCCAAATTTTCGGAAATATTTCCATAATTTTATCTTTCCGGAAAAATAAGTACTCCAGTTTTTAACGCCCATCCCCCTCCCCCATAGCAATTAAGCAAACCAGCCTGCATAATAACACTAGGTTCCGAACATCATTAATTGATCAGTTCGTGACCTGTCTACATATCCACAACATGGCAATTTTTTCTACTCAAGAATATCCCGACATGCTGCTGTTAGGCATGCGTATGTAGGTACGGGAATACCAGCGGCAGTTCCCACGCAGCAAAAACGTGTTTTCAAGGGTATGAAGAAGAAAATATTCTTTATTGATAAAGGCGTAGCCTATTCAATGCATGGGCCATGCCCATTATACAAAACTTGAATTAAATATTACATTTTCAAACAGTAAGAGTAAGATCGAACACCTTCAGATAAATACAACAACAAAAAATATAAACAAATAACCGTTCTTCTAATTAAACTAAACCAGCCTCTTCTAACAACATGGTCTTAAAGATACGCTTATGCAGATAAGAAAGAAAAAGAGAGCCTATCATTTTGGTGTCTACCCTACTTTTTCCTGATAGTAAATTATTAATTACATGTTCTTTACTTACTAATCTAGACCCTAAGAACTTAAGCCGCTGTGGAGCCAAATTGATTCATTGCTTCCACTGTTGCACAATATACAAGCTCTCCGCTGGTCAATCAGGAAGTTCTCCCCACAAATCCACCCTCTCATAACGCTCAAACCGGCCAACCTGAGCTGTACAAGGATCCTTTCCTCCAGCACAGGCGCATCCGAGTTCAAGTAGCTCTCAGGGTATGTAACCGGCTGACTGTGCTGTTCATGTTCTGAGTTCTCTGTACGAGACTAACAAAGAGGATGTAATTTCGCTCATCGGGGTTAAAATTGATGTATCTAAACCTTCCTTCAATAATTGTGTCTTGTATGTACTTCCCAATCTCAGCTAATGACATAGGTTAACGTTTGTTATTGATATTTTTGATATTGATATTTTGATGTTATTGATACTTTGTTTTGCATCCCAATTAGGCGTTAAGCCTTCTTTTTTTTCTTAGTAAAACACTTTACATTGACCTAATTGCCAACGATATTAATGTTTAGCTTGGCCTACCTAATCCAAAAAAACATTACCATAGAAATCAACATAAATTAGGACAATTTTCGAAAAGTAAATTGGACAAGATATCAGTGACTGTTTATTCGAGAAGTCTTGTGTCATCAGCGAGACAAAGATTGTAAACAAGTTTGCTGCCTAACTAATTTTACGGTAAAAATATCGGTTTTGCGAAATATTTCACTTGTTGATTTTTTGCTGAAAGATCCACGTTTTTTGGCACGGGAAGGAGGAGTTTACACCAAGGGTCCACTGTAAACAATTTTTTGATCATACCCTTGGAAAGCTGAGCTTTTGGGCCAACTTTTAGCGGTACAGTATGCAAGTAACCGGCCGATTCAGTTAGCCTTACCAACGTTTGAAAAAACTGTACATTTCCGAAATTTTCCTATACTTTCCTTTTCCTATAATTTCTATACTTTCCTATTCGGGCTCATTTTTCAATATTCAAATCTTCTTCAAAAAGTTCCATTTAGCACTAGCGAGATAGGAAATTCAACGCTCTTTCTAACGGTACAATCACATTTGAAGTTTGACTGAAAAATATGGGAGTTATGGCCATTTTAGTGAATTGAAGCAGAAAATACGAAAATAATCCTAAAAGTGGAAAAAGCCGGATTTCATTCGGTATAAAAAAATAAAAAAATTATAGGACACTTTTCATCAGAAATTAGTTGTAGCATCGATCCCTGGCCGGTGGTAAGACCTTAAGGGTAACACCCTGTATAGCGGAGATGGCCAGATGCTCCAAATTGTGTCAGGTCCATAGATATACCAATCAAAGCCCACGTAGATGAGCTGGGGAAGCCTGTGGATTTTATAGTACCTACTGATATAATTCGTTTTCATTTAGTGACATAGCAAGTGATTTCGATAGTTACCTGGAAGACAATAAAATAAATTACTACTTCTCAAAAATCATCTCTATAATTCAGAGCCTTCTGCGAATACTATGGCAAAAATTCCCAACAGAGACTATATTCTGGAGTAAAATCAGAAGTTGAAAAATCACAACCATTATACAACCAGACATATCCAACGGAATAAAGGAAAGAAATTACACTCACAAGCAAATTTTTCTCGTCAAGATGGATGGAGATCATTTGTCTCGCACTCTTTTTTTACTCCTGCCTTCTGTTTTTACAAAACCCTTTTTGTACTCAGTTTTCCTTTATTTTCACCAACCATCTGAGCAAATGTTCTACATATAACTGCAAATATCTATCGTGCTATAAAAAAGATACCCACGTATAGCTGATTCCGTTGAGCGAGACCGGTCTCAAACACCGGTCGAATTATCCGGGTTTGATCAGACGCTATTTAGATCATAATAATATTATGATCTTTGAGTATATTATAATCAAAGATAATGGAGCCTGGCCGAGTTAACACCTCATAATACATATGTTCGATGGATGTATCCGTACATTGGTACGAAAATACGCATATATCTCCTCTATGTATGTCTAATATGCATTTATATTATATGCGTTTAATACCACAAAGAAACTACTTCATCAGACCATCGACCTTCGAACATCCAAATGTATTCCGTACAGTCGTACAATGAAACTGTGATCACAGCATGGGTTGTTATTGGAGGAGATGCTGATCTGAATCTGGTTCGAACGGAATACTTTTGGAGTGAGTGTTTCACTAAATCCCTTACGTGTATTCGATTTGTGTAGTAGCTATTTCAATCAGCAATAATAGACAAAGACATGTTCGATGGTCAATGGTCTGATTCAGTAGTTTCTTGGTGGTATTAAACGTTTAGATGCGTTTCAATAGGCCTCTCCGGGGGTTTACCGGACGTGGACTACATTGGACACAATCATGATGTACAGTGGATGTACCCACCCCACGCTAGTGCCATTCAAAGTTCATCTCGAGGGAAAATCTTTTGAATTCAGGAGTTTGTTTGCCGTTTGATATTTAGGATTTTTTAACTCATAGCAGGATTCATCAAAGTTCCTTTAACATCAACTAACTACTAACAGACCTCACCACCCACGTCAGGGTTTTAGTCCAATTTCGCGGGATTAGCACATGCGAAGACTAATTATTGATTAAATTATTCAACACTTCTATATACTTATAGAAGGACTAGAGCGTGGCCGCATGAGGCTAAAACGTATTATTACCTAACGGTAAGTTATCACAAAAGCGGATACTAGCTCCTTGCGGTGTGTGAATGGCGAGTAGAGGGAAATGGCGATTCCAGCCACGATTTGACCACGAAGGAACCCGTATTTGTCTATTTTGTGGTATTTACATACCTACTCAATTTTGGACGTAGCGAAAAAGTTGGTGAGGATACTTTTTGGGACCAAGACGTGGCTAAGGGATGATCTTCGAGATTCATAGCCTTAGGTAAATTATAAAACCGTAAACTGTAGTACCGTAAACTGTGACAACTACCAATTTTTATTCTTTCAACTGTAGTGGGTACTATAATTGGAACCAAACATTTGGTAACCACCTAAATCTAATAGTTATGACTTCTCGTTGCACAATCTGGGTGAAAAGTTAATTTTCCGTTCAACTAAACCCTCCAAATTCCTATAAATGATGGAACTAACTTAAAATACCTTATGCATATAAATCACCGTTAGTTCTCGTTATACATAAACATCACAATTGAGAAAAAAAGACTTTCATTCTTCAAGTTCACCGATGACGAGCGCGGGAGAACGAGAGCGCACTGACGTTCATTGCTCAGAAAGATTATCAAACACGTTCGCGGCAGTATGGGCTGAATACCCAGAAGTGGACGGTTCGGAAGGTTCGAAAAGGATACCTCGCGATATCTTAGGGCCAGGTACTGCCTCGAATTCATCTTCACTATCGTTCAAAAGCCTTTGGATTCGGGCCGAGAAATCGGGGTCGTCCGGGCTAAACAACCATTCAGTCATCCTGCCAAGGGAGCTCATCCCCCCCCCCCCCCCCGTTAGGCACCTCTCTAAATGCACCAAAATCACCGGACACAAGGTTAAATTCGTTCTGAATCACCAAATAAAATGCATTTTTTTAATTAAAGTACTTTTTTTTCTTGTAACTCTGGTTACCATTGGTGGTACCTTTTAAAAATCAGGGGCATGTCCGACGGGGTATTGAAATGAGCAGGTCGGAGGCTCTCAACCCACCATTTCTTATAGCCGCCACAGCCTCACCCAATTTATCTGGGGCGTCTTTCTTGTAAGATCGAGAACCAAGTTTGGTCCTTATGCGGCTTGGCATATCGACAACCTATAAAACAACCACGAATAAGCAGGATTGAAATTAAATAGAAATATTCGAGGAAAATTACGTAACTTTACGGTGGCAAAGTGGTCCCATTTCACTCAAGTTTGGTGGTACAACTTTGCCATGCATTATTATGAAACTAAGACGCGGAATAAATTACAATTCTATTGTTGATTTGGAATGATAATTATATGCAAAATTCATCTTAACAATCAGTATAACAAGGATGGCGGGAGTCCAGGACCTCGTCAACTCTCCCGCCTCTTCGATAACTCAACAAATGTGAAGAGCTCAGAAAGTTTCAGAGAACCCAGGAATCATGCTCAGTAAATTCCTCGTTGATACATATCCAGTAATTTGATAAAAAATCTCTCAACATGAGCATTTCGGTTCGAGTTTCAGGCTTGACAACGGAGGGACCCGCAATCCACCAACCGTTAGGACGTTATTATATCCTCAGCCACGAAAATGAGGACCTCCTCGTCCGTTTGTAATTTCATTAGTGTTGATACATCTGTGTCTAAATATATGATATAGGACAATAATTTCTCGAAACGAGAGATTGGGATTGGATAAATTGGTTCCATCAAAATTGAAATATTTCACGACTGGTGGTGTGTAGCGAATTGTAAAAAACACATTAGACCTCGGAAGATAGTTGAACGTAGAGCGTAGAATGGCTGCATACTTTTCTTTCGATATGCTATGTTCGTAACTAAACCATTTTAATTGGCCAATGAAATGAACATTTGTACCCAGTTAGAATTGTCCTAAAATGATGATATGCGGGGTACGGGGCTCAGGCCAGCCCAAGGATGAATTTGAATTAATTTCGAAATTGAATTTGAAATTTAATTTAGAGAATTTCGTAAGACGGGTGGTCCGTTTACAATGGAGGATCTAAGGTATAACCATTAAAGAACCGTCAACATGACCATGAATCAAATGGTGATACGTCTGGACTACCTTCCAAAAAGAAGTAAACACGTGGTTTTGAGATATAGAGTTTCTTGTTTTGAGATGCGTTTCGTGTCTACGGATCTTGTCGTTTTGTCTGTAGATCTAGCAATGTATTCAGTATTATATATCAAGTTGGCCTCTAAAGTTTGGGGGGGTACTTACAGTACAATGGCATTCAATTTTGTAACGGTAATAAAAATCTTATGATGAGATTTCATTATTGAATTCCAACAAAACCTATATGGTGTCAAATTTACATGCATGTGCAATTATAATCCGCCGCCAACGTGAATAGCAGTGAGCAGAATACCGCTTTCGAAAATATACAGTCAGTAAGTGCGTGGTCTGGAGTAGTAGGTACCGCTCCGACACTCAACATTGAGCCGGGGGATCCCACGAATGTAGAGATATGAACTTGGATGCACGCCAGACAGGTGTGTTCGGGCACGGGTTGATCAGCAGGTAACCATAAGAACTCATGGCAGCAGAGAGAATACCGGCTTGTGATTCATGCTAGAGGTTGGATGTTTAGGAGGTTAATGGAGAGGGGAGGTGTACAGTTGGCACAGCGTAGAACGGTTGGGAGTGTTTCGAGGTCGGCGCGATGCGTACCTACAAAAACGTACAGCACTCTTTGGAACACGTTCATTTCTCTACAAGAATGTCTTATGACCGGCGGCAACGCGCGTGGTGTCCTCGGTGATCACACAACAACAAAAAACGGATTAGTTCAACCCATCTCTCCCTCGGGGTCTGATTAGGAGACCCTTGTGTCCTGCAAGTGCTGGTTGGAGGCTTTCTCAGAATATTAGAATCCATTATTAATCAAACGATGTACCAAGGGAGACAAAAAGAAACTGAAGATAATATCAAATAAGTTACGAACAAAATATACCATAATTTATGATGTATTTGAAGTCCAGAGGTAGGTATAACAAAATGTTCTAACTCGTTGAACTAGTAGGGAGATTACACCCTCTTTCAGTGACTTCCAACATAACGGTGTACCTAATGAACGATGGACATTTCAGAAAAGTGTGAAAATGGATGATTAAGAGAGTCTCTTTTGTAATTTTTGCTTTTCAGTTTTGTCAATGACCCATGAAACGTTTCATAACCCTGTTTTGGTTACAGCGGACAGACGGATTTTGGTTTATCATTTCCGATAGTTCATTATTGGCATTATTCTTGAAAAAAAAAAGAAAAAAAAGAATTGCCCCCCCCCCCCCCCCCTCACCACCGACTTATAAAGGACGACAGATTCAGAAAATTGAATAAAGAACTGCTTTCATTAATGATAATTCATAATAATAAATTTTATTGTTGGCTATTAACAATTTTTATGCTTCATTATTAATCATTATTATTAAATATTTAAATCATTAATTATTAATAATTATTATCAAGTACCCAGTGTAAATTATTAATAATTATTGTTGGTTATTAATAATTTTTATAAATTATTATTATTAATTACCTCGATATTTGAAAACTAAGTGCAGTTCGAATCAGCTGAGCCAGTATGAAAATTGACTCGACAAGCTGCCTGCCGATTCCCTCTCATGTTGACGGCTTTTGATCTGCCCCAACATTGAGCCCTCATTGTGAACGAATGGCTGGTCGTACAAGGCTGCGAATGGTCTTAACAAATTCTAAAACATAAACTCTATCTAAATCTGAACTAAAAACTATACAGTTCTATTTGAATTTTTCGAGTTTTGAATTTTTAAAAATTTTAAAATTCGTTTTGAATCCCTTCGCCTTGACTTATGGCCTGGGGTTATGAAAAGCTTCGAGGATCATTATGGGGTTGGTCCGAATCCGTGAACCAAATTTCGTAGTTTTAACACAACGCTAACTGGGCAAAGTGCCGCGCACGGCGGATGGCGTACAGCGAACTGACGGATTTTGGTTCATTATCTTCGATGAACCAAAATTGAGGGTTAACGTTTCAAGATACGTAGATTCGGAGAATCGAAAAAAACTCTGCAAATTCTTGACATAAAGGTTTATTATCTTCTTTGAGCAGATCACCCTAATCTAATTAACGAACTGTTAGATGAAACTCCAGCTCATCATCCAAATTAAATGCAAAATACCATACGAATTTCTTTCATATCATACCATACTGTACTATACCAAATCATACCATACAATAATATACCACACCATACTCATACCATGTCATACAAACCGAGTGAATATTGCATTGTCATCCAGTTCTAACCTATATTTGAAATTTCAAGCCTCTAGCTCATCATCAAAATTTAATTTGTTTAAACAAATAGGTATTATTTAAACAATTTTACAGACAAGAAACCGAGTGAACATTGCATTGTGATCTAGTTCTGACCTATTTCAAAATTTTCAAGTCAATAGCTCATCATCAAAATTTAATTTGTATTATTACAATAAGGTATTATTTAAACAATTTTAAAGATAAGAAACCGAGTGAATATTGCAATGTTGTCAATCTACGACTCACCGTTAAAATTTCCAGTCTCTAGTTCACCGGGAAGATGAGAAAAAGGTAGTTTTATGTTGGGGGCTGACCCAACTAAAGGCCGTTTTAGACACGAAGTCTTTCTCCTAAACCTTTGCGCGCTCACTGTGAACGAACGGCTTGTCGTACAAAAATCCAATTGGTCTTGAAAAATTCGTAATTTTTCAGGTCATTCAAAATTGAACTGAAAATAACACCGCTCAGTTAAATTTTCCGACACATGACATTGTCCCGGAAACCAAATTTCGCAATTTTAGCTCAACGCTAACTGGGAAAAACGGCACGGACGGCCTACTGCACGCCGTATTGCCCGGTTAGCGTTGAGCTAATATTGCGAAATTTGGTTTCCGGGTTTGGACCAGCCCCACAAAGATCCTTGCAACTTTTCATAACCCTAGCTCAATGGGAAGGGGTTCAAAACGAACTTTAAAGTTTCGACAATGTCATATCTTGAAAAAATTCAAATGAACGGTGTAATTTTTAGTTCACTTTTGAATGACCTGAAAAATTACGAATTTTCTAAGACCAATTGGATTTTCGTACGACCAGGTTTAGGAGAAACACTAAACTTCGCGTCGAAAACGGCCGTTAGGTTGGTCAAACTCCCATCCGCCCAACATAAAACTACCTTTTTTTCATCTGCCCGGTAAACTACAGACAGGAAATTTTAACCGTGAGTCGGGGATTGACCACATCGCAATATTCACTCGGTTACTCATCTGTAAAATTTTGTTTGAATAACACCTTTTTGTAATAATACAAATTAAATTTTGATGATGAGCTATTGACTTGAAATTTTAAAAATAGGTCAGAAATGGATAACAATGCAATATTCACTCGGTTTTCCAGTTTTGGTTTATTATCTTCGATAATGAACCATTGGAATCGCCCAAAGAAATTTTTTTTAACCTTATCTCAAAATATGTTGGTTTACGTTTCAAGATACGTAGATTCAGAAAATAAATACAATAAATCCGTCCGTCCGCGGTACGCCGTCCCCCGTACGCTGTCCGGCTTATGCCATCCGTGGCACTTTGCCGAGTTAGTGTTGAGCTAAAATTACGAAATTTTTTTAGGGGTTCGGACCAACCCCACAATGATCCTCGACACTTCTCAAGGGTTCAAAACGAATTTTGAAATTTTGAAAATGTCAAAACTCGAAAAATGGCTTAATGTAACGGCTTATTTTTTAGTTCATATTTATTTAGATAGAGTTTATTTTTTAGAATTTTTTAAGACCATCCACAGCTTTGTAGGACCAGCCGTTCGTTCACAATGAGGGCTCGATGTTGGGGCAGATCAAAAGCCGTTAACAAGAGAGGGAATCGGCAGGCAGCTTGTCGAGTCAATTTTCATACTGATTCAGCTGATTCAAACAGCACATGGTTTTCAAATATCGAGTTAATAAATAATATTTAATAATAATTATTAATAATGAAGCATAAAAATTACAAATAACTAACAAAATATATTATAATTTACACTTCTTGATAATAATTATCAATAATTAATTATACCTAATGCATAATAATAATTAATCTATCATTCAGTACTCTAGACAGAACGGCGATCTGTACAAAGAAGATGATAAACCGTTGTATCAAGAATTTGCAGAGTTTTTTTTATTTGATTTGTTTTTCTGAATCTACGTATCTTGAAACGTAAACCAACAAATTTTGAAGGGGGGTTAAAAAAAGATTTTCTTTGGTCGATTCCAACGGTTAATTATCGGAGATAAAAAACCAAAATGAAACTTAGCCTTCTCAGTGACCGTGGAACTACTCAATGTGCTGTCAGCACCTAATTCGCTGTCATGTCTTGTGGTTGAAAACAAGTCACTGATAGGAATTCCTCATAAGAGCTTATGTATCCTAACTTTGAGAAGGATGAAGACAAGATTAGAGATGGATTTTCTTGTAACCTCGAAAGACTGATGCAATCTAACTGATCCTACCACACCATCATAGCCGAAATTTCAACCGACCCCCTCGCCACCAGTTCTGCCATAAATGCCGAGTAAACGCCACATTTAGATAATGGGAACCCCATCCTCGTGAGAACCACCGCTTGCTGAGGAAAGCTCCAGTACTACTCTTCCTATGTTATCTCATCTTCTAACAGGAGAAACTGCTCACCCGTATCCATAACCTCAACCTCCAGCTATTACCTAGGGTATCTTAGAACGATTCCGTGGCCGTTTCGTTCAGAAACACCAAGGTAACATTTGAGCTTCAAACAGTAAAGGACCAAACCCTCGAAGGGGTAATAAGGGCACAACGTTACATATGTTTTAGTGCTTCTTTTCGTCTCCTTACTCCAATTCTCCAAAATTAGGAAAATGGAGTGGATGGATTGGTCATTTATGAATGTCCAAGGACACTAAAATTTATTATGCTAAACAGATTTTGACATTCCGACCGTCTTCCGTAACCAACTAGGAACGAGTTAGTTCCTCACAATACAGATTTCACAGAACAAACCAATTTTGAGCTAAACGTTATTATCATGCGAGTATTATCATGAGACTGATGAAGCCTAAACGTTTTGCTTTTAAAACATTTAAATCATTTATCATGCTTTACATATACCACATTATCAATTTAATAATGTGTTGAACGCTTAATATACTCGAAGCCAATGACTGCAGAGACTTCACGCTATGATGAAGAATATTAAAAACTTTATAACGGAGAGTTATTTGAAATCAACAATCCTCAAAGTATAAGATTCTGGAGCATTTATATTGAAGAAAATCTACATATAAATGCAGTATCTAGAAGTCTAGAGATGGACACTGTGATAAAATTAGTCGTTGAAGATATTTTTGTGCTTAGCCAGCGTTTTCGATGCCAGATGTGGATGAAATTTCCAAAATTTCACCTTGAGCTTTTGCCTCGAAGGGGGAGAAAAGATGATGGAGATTATTCGAACCGGCTAGATACATTCACCGCAGGTTGGCGTAGGCGACTTCTTCCAAGTTACGTCTCCAAAATCCAATTCAATCTGCGTTCCCCGAGATCGCTACGGGGATTCATCGTTGTTCCTTGTGTTTGACTGACAGACGAGGGATGATTCATCATTGAAAAGTGTTTTATTGGATCAGAAAAGAACGTGACGGAAAATAGCAACGTGCACAGCCAACTCCACAAACACATCGAGAAAATTGGCATGTTGTTTTTTTTTCTCTCTTACATCCACTCCAATTCTGTTCAGGAGAGTCATATTTTCAGTTAAATCCAATAGAAATCACGTCCCAATTTCTGATGAACTAGATATTCTAAGCAATCAACAAAAAATGTACATCAACGTTCAACATGTGAATAATCTAATGTGGCCAAGAAACGTTGTGTGATATATTCATCGGATTTGACCCTCTGCATAATCGGGAAAAAACGAAAAGAAATGAGAATGAGTAAAATATAGCAAATTTCACGATACTGTTGGTATTCAGTAAGTACTCGAAAGGCATAACTAGAATAATCATCCGCTCATCATAAAACCAACTTGGATAGTTGGAGTGAAAGGGCGCCTTCCCCTTCCATCTCCTTGAATAGTTTGTCGAACTTCGATTGCAGTAGGCGAGTTAGTGGTGAACTAAAATGCCATAAGCCACAGGGTCATCCAGTGTCAGGTATTTAGTTGAAATGGACTCATTAAGGTGTTAGATACCGAAATATGTATACTGTATATAATATTATTTGTAAGCTGTGCATACACTCGGACTGTATAAAGCAATATGTGTGCAATCACGTGATTACGATTCTCAGGAACGAAATAATACAAAAAACGCGGCATTGGACGGATGGAAAAAAAAAAAGTTTTAACCTCCCCCATAATTTTTGGTTCAAGATACGCAGTTCGGTTATCAAATGATAAGCGCTACAATATCGTCAACTTATATTATACATGTGTGATATATTCATCGGATTTGACCCTCTGCATAATCGGGAAAAAACGAAAAGAAATGAGAATGAGTAAAATATAGCAAATTTCACGATACTGTTGGTATTCAGTAAGTACTCGAAAGGCATAACTAGAATAATCATCCGCTCATCATAAAACCAACTTGGATAGTTGGAGTGAAAGGGCGCCTTCCCCTTCCATCTCCTTGAATAGTTTGTCGAACTTCGATTGCAGTAGGCGAGTTAGTGTTGAACTAAAATGCCATAAGCCACAGGGTCATCCAGTGTCAGGTATTTAGTTGAAATGGACTCATTAAGGTGTTAGATACCGAAATATGTATACTGTATATAATATTATTTGTAAGCTGTGCATACACTCGGACTGTATAAAGCAATATGTGTGCAATCACGTGATTACGATTCTCAGGAACGAAATAATACAAAAAACGCGGCATTGGACGGATGGAAAAAAAAAAAGTTTTAACCTCCCCCATAATTTTTGGTTCAAGATACGCAGTTCGGTTATCAAATGATAAGCGCTACAATATCGTCAACTTATATTATACATGTGTGATATATTCATCGGATTTGACCCTCTGCATAATCGGGAAAAAACGAAAAGAAATGAGAATGAGTAAAATATAGCAAATTTCACGATACTGTTGGTATTCAGTAAGTACTCGAAAGGCATAACTAGAATAATCATCCGCTCATCATAAAACCAACTTGGATAGTTGGAGTGAAAGGGCGCCTTCCCCTTCCATCTCCTTGAATAGTTTGTCGAACTTCGATTGCAGTAGGCGAGTTAGTGGTGAACTAAAATGCCATAAGCCACAGGGTCATCCAGTGTCAGGTATTTAGTTGAAATGGACTCATTATTTATATTATACATAGTCCCATACCTATAAGATTTCACTGAAATAATGATATAAAATATTCTCTAATTGTGTTTTAGTTCGATTAGGCGACTCTCCAAGTCGGGAATAGTCGGTAACTAGCTCGGTGATGGTCTCAGCATTAATCCAAGTAAACTTTTGGGCGAACATTACACTGATGGGTTATTTTTGCCTACCAGTATGTACCTACCTATCCGTACATACTAAAATTATTTCAGATCATGAAACTCGATCTCACTAAACCATGAACAACTATTCCAATACCGTCACTGTATGTAAGCTACCTAAGGAAGATTATTATGCTATTTCGAAAGCCCAAAAGGTATGTGAGTGGCAGGCAGTGTTTGAAAAAGGAAGCAAGGGTTTGTTTTTCAAAAGTATTAATCCAAGCATTCGTACCGTACCTTGGTTTAAACATATCAAAAAAGAAAAAAGGTTTATTCGCATTTTATGCCGTCTGAGAGCGAATCACGTTGTATGTCCAGCATACCTACACAAAATCCGTAAAAGAGAAGACCCTGCGTGTGACTGTGGAGAGCGATATGGCGATGCGGAGCATGTCATCATGGTGTGTCCTCTTTACGCTCAGAACAGGGACATCATGTTCCGCCATGTTCACCCGTTGGTGTGTAACCCGTTCAGTTATGCGACTCTGTTGGCCGTAAGAAAAGTGGAAGTCTGGCAAGAGATATATTCATTTATAAATTTAAGTAATATCGTACTTTGAGTAGTATTTGTATTCGGTGAGATGCTCCTACCAGGAAGTGGAATTATTATGTTTTGTTTTTATTGATTATATATAGTTTTTTTTTCTTATCTCTATGTAAGATGTAAATATAATTTAACATTGTAGCATGGCTGAATGTTATGTAAAACAATGCCAATAAAACATATGGAAAAAAAACTATTCCAATATGAAAATTGGGCTGAAGTTCTACCGTTCGATTAACGCTCATTTCAATGACATTTTGGTTTATTATCTTCGATATAATTATACCTTTGGACACCTCCAAGGAAAAAAAACTCGGCGAATCCTTGACACAACGGTTTATCATCTTCTTTGTGCAAATCACCCTTCTTTATAGATCACTAAATTATTGATTAATAATTATTATGAATTATCATTAATTATTTTATCAAGTGGAGTAAATGATTATTACTTAATTGTTGTTAGTTATTATTAATTTTTATTATTAGTGTGGGCAAGAAACGTTGTGTGAGATCGTTATGCAAAATCGGGAGAAAACGAAAAGAAATGAGAATTGAGTCAAATATAGCACAGTGATCGTAATGGTTGGGGTATTTCCATATCTCGAAAACTTCAAATGGCATAGTTTGTAGTTCACATTAATAAAGTGTTTGAAGGTGTTCAATTTTTAGAATTTTCCAAGACCATCCTGAGGTTTGTACGATCTTTTTTTCAACTTCATGAGTGTCTCACAGTATGCAGCTGCATTTATGGTGATTTCTTTAGGCATAAAATCGACCAATAATATCCCTTTCCGGTATCAAAAGACAGATGCCATGAGTTCTCTCTGAAAATTGAACTTTGAATTTTTTGGTTGATGATGAATGGGTATGACGCCGCTTTAAAGACTGCCTTTTTGGCTCAGGAATATATTTACACACCCACATTTCGTCACCAGTCACAATTGAGTCAAGAAAAGTTTCACCTTCGCTTTCATACCGTTCAAGAAATTCGCGTGCAGCTCACACCTGCGGTAGATGGAGCGATTGGAGGAAGAACTGCTTGACGCGTTTGGCTGCTGTGACGACATTTCGTAACGGACTGGGGCGTTTGATGATTTGTTTTGACCGTTAGGAACTTCTCTACCTACTAGTGGTGAAAACTCTGAAAAACAAAATCCCCTTCGTCCTACACAGCCCTTGTAACCTTACTTTCTGAACGTCCCTCGTAATGCAGAATCATTTGTGATTTTTGGGCACTAGGGATTCATGGCGTGTCCTACTACACGGATAAAGTAAATTCATAGCAAGCTGAACTCGCACAACACTCTTGAGGGCACGTTCATCAGTAGCCATGAACTTGATATTGAAATATATTATAGCGAGCTGAAATATATTATAGCGAGATGCCAGTACTAATTCCTCGTCCTCTCGTCAGTGTTGGATACATCTATAATTGTTAGTTTCTGTGAAACCACAGTGATTCACCGAATGTTTACAAGACTGTACGTAAATTTGGAAAAGGGCCAATCCTTTTTCCTTGCTTTTGTTTCGACGTGTTACATATACACGACAAGATTGTTGAACCTATCCAGTCAATCCCAAGACATGATCAAAATTTGAACAATATATTTGAAACGCTACAAGAAATATCCCCTCACCACAAACGGTGTTAAAATGTTCTGGAAATATTATTTTGAATCTTTTTTTAAGTCTGCTTTTGCATTTACTTGTGCATGAAATGCATTTTTATGAATCTTTTGCGTTAAAGTTTTGCATTTCCGCCACCAAAAACTCAAAATCGCTTAAATAATTTCTAGCTAACCAGCCTCAGACCTGCTGGTGCTTGCCTGAAAATGCTACCCAATATGGTTTCAGAGGTTTACTGCCAAAGTCTGTTTATGCTCTATGCTCTAGTTGCCTTTATGTCTCTAGTTTATTAGTTTATTGTTTAATGCCTCTAGTTTATTAGTTCTAGCTTTGTTCTTTTGGACTCTTACCTAACAGTAAAGAAACAAAAAAAACTGAGGCCAGAGGAAGAAGTCGAGTGCCAGTGAAAATGGAAACTCTTCATGGGCAGACATTTTACCACCATAATTATTCAAGAGAATCTTCCTAACACTTTTGATGTCAAGTGTGAAGATGTGTGATTTGCCAAGAAGCATTATAATATACATATTATGTATATATGTAGTAGTGCATAGTAGTTTAGCATATTTATGCGTAGTAGTGGGCAATTTTGGATATTACGATAAATCATGAACGGTACAATTGCCGCTAGTGCCGTGTGACGCTCGAGGGAGCGTGCAGATGAAGGACAATGGATACCATATGGAGGGCTGGGCTGTCTCTCCAACCCTAAAACCTGCAGGTCTTAAAACCAGCCAATAGGAAGTGGTGCTTTAAGAGACTCTTCACCCGGTGCAACCACTCCTCTTTACCAGTACGAATTGCGCTCCACATGAATTGATGTCCAACATAACCTTCGAACTCCGTACTAACATTGTGGGTGAACACCTCCTGGCAAGTCATACTAAAAAGGTTTGACCGCTCAAATAAATGTGAGGTCCGCTCAACTGTCGGTTGGAGAGGCCCAACTGCTGGGATAAAATCACTAGTCATACAAGGATGCAGCTAGTCGTCATAACAACGAGAGAAAACCCATAGCATCATTTTGGCACTCAAGATCCTCACCGTTTATACATTTTTCTCTGGTCAACTGTCCTCCGAATAGTGCGACTGCTCATGCATCAGGTTCCCCTCGGCTCAGAAAAGAACGCGTCTACTTGCTCATGTAGGTGATTATCATCGCTTATTATAATTATAATAATTATTATAACAATTATTGTTCTCAACCCCATAAGTTTCCCAACAATGGAGTGATTGGTTAATTCTTCAAGTTACGTTTGGTAACAGTTTTCGTTTTATGAAGAGGTTTCATGTTTTCTATACGACAATAACATCATCGTTCCTCATAGACTAGCAAAGGAATTCCATGCCCACAAGTCTGCCTCCAAGTATCTACGGAATAATCTCTTCTACAACCACCCATAAAAGCCCCAGACATGCAGCATGGCTATAAGAGCGCATTTTCTAAGATATAACTGTTTTTATGTAAAATGTCTCCATTTTACTGGTTTTACAACACATTTTGTCTCCTCTCTTTGCCGAGTAAGCTTATAGATTTTTAAACGCTGAACACGATGTTGAAGTCAGAATGGGATAGCTAATTTTGCTAATTCCCCTTAGCACGGAAATATTAGCAGAAACCGCAAATGTAACGGCTTTGTAGTTTAATCTTAGCTTAGTTTAATCAAAACATCTGTGCTAAGAGCACTAAAAAAGTTAGCTGAAATTATTTAGCTCTGGTGCTAAGATTTAGGAACCTACGTAAATCCTCGCTTCGAGCCCCACCGTCCCTTCATGAAACTTATCTTCTGTTGTTAATTTTTTTTCCTCCTCCGCTACTACGTTTCTTTACCGAAAGAACGCAGAAAAACATAAGCACCAGTGGCCGATATTTGAGCCATTAAGCAGGTATTACTCATTATTTTTGATGGAACTAATTTTTGATTGGAACTAACGCGGAGGGTCCCCGCGTAAAGCGCATGCAAATGGAAGTTGGCGCATGGATTCATCATTATTATCATTATCATGGCGCGTCAGTTTACCGCGCCTACAGTGTTATTTGTGCTTATTATGTGAAAGTTGAGTCCATGATGGAGGAAGAACTACTGAACTTGCTAATTGATGGGGGGGGGGGGGGGGCTCCCCAATACATTGCTAAGTTAGAAGGTGAGTCGAAAAAAACTTTTTGCTTATTTAGTACTATAACTAGACTACTATATAACTGCTCCGGCCAAGTTGAGGTTGTCTGAGGCCTCAATTGTCTATAAGACAGTGATACTGTTGATCTTGTTGATCTACGAGTATATTATTTGTTGATCTATATTATACTGTCTATGTCTATAAGCCGTGATACTGTTGATCTTGTTGATCTATTGATATTATTTGAAGAATTATTTTTAGAAATAATAAGTGACATAGTACATTCACTCAAAACTGTAGTTTTCTAGACCCTAAGATTTTAAGAACTGATGTAGTAGGTATGCAACTTGAAACAGTACTATTTTCCAGACTAAAAGAACTTCTGTGAGGTAAAGGTAAAATGTGATATATAAAACTGTTTCCTCTGCATTTGATATCTTTATTTATACCTACTTGACTTTCCTCACACCCCTAGGGAGGAGCCGTGCTGGGACCCCTGAATAAGGACCCACCGCAGTCCTAATTGTTGTAGCTACACAAGTAATATCATGAGCAGGTTTGGCTAATGGAATTGGCTGTACCGGTTATGTATTTATCGCATGACAGTATATATAGTACAGCTAACAACCTTCACGTTGGTGCTAAGGTCTTTAGCTGCCATGCTAAAACATGGTTGCTAAATTTTTTTAGTCACTCCTATCCATATCCTACAATTTTTTCTAGCAGCGGTAGTTAAAGCAAAGCAGATTGAAGCAGATGAACCATGAAGAACATCTCAAGTAACAACCACGTTTCTTCATCATCAAAGTGCTCCAGTTTGAGAACGGAATAAGATATGGCAACTCTGAATTCACAATCGTGTTCAGCGTGGAAAGAAACCCTTTAAAATGATGTATGTGTCACTCCCGACTCTCGATAGAATTGAGATGAAAAGTTCAAATTTATAAATATAATATACATTATAATATAAATATATTATATCATATAAATATATCATATTCACTGCCGAAAGACACCAAAAAGCATATGTATATATTGTATATTTCGGGAATCGATATTGTCCCCATGTCAAATCCTTCCAATTTTACGATCTTTTAGCGCGTTTCCGATACCTTTGGTCCGTTTGCGAGGGCGCGCCATCTCCTGGGACAAGGGCCCTCAGGTAAAGTACTATTTGAAACGAGGGTTCTGATTGATACTTGATGACGTGTTCGTCCGGTCATAGGACCAATGAAATACTAGATAGCATTCCTCCCCTCTTTTCAACTTTGGAGCTGGGTCGGCTTGGTGTACGACACACAGGTCTTTTTGTGTAGCTTGAAAGCAATAAACTGAACTTATTTTATTCAACTCTCAACCACATTTTGTTATTTGCTTCTCCTCACCACTGATATCAATATCGGTATATACATATGATTTTTGGTGTCTTTCGCCACCAGTGAATTTAGGATTGTCTGGAACAGATTTCGCTATGCGCATTTTTCGGACATTTTTGGAGCTTCCTATTGGCTTCCTTCTCTTCGAAAATGCACTAAAAATGGTGAGTAAATACCGCATTTATGTCCTAAGCTGTTTGCATCGATCACACTGTCAAGAAAAATAATATTACTTCGTAATTATATATTCATAAACGCAATCAATATTCATGAATATAAATCTTTAAATATGTTCAAACAATTATCATCGCTTTACTAATTTTCTAAATGATTTGGGTAGGTAGGTATACTTTTTGCATTTGCTTATTATATCGTATGTTGACAGTCATACAATGTATTGATGTCGTTGAATTCATTTCCACTTTGTAGAATTCATATCCGTGACCTGTGGTAGGAGTAATAGTAGGTAGGTACCACAGGTTAGAATGAAATGAGTAGTTCCGGTAGGTAGCGATGAGTGCTGGAACCATCACCCTGCCACCCACCGTCGCCCATCTCCCGTAATTGTAACACGTAGAGTGAACACGACCCGCCAGGGCCCTGCTGTCACCCTTCAAGTGTCAACAATATTTTCATAGCCGGCGAGAGAGGAATTTTACTTGACCTCCTTTCTCCATTACATAATGAGACGTGTATCAGGAGGGTTATTCATGGCTTATTAGCTGCCGAGTTCCATCAATGGGATGAGTAAAGTAAATAA
The DNA here is from genome assembly GCA_963920205.1 of Stenodema calcarata. Classification (NCBI taxonomy): domain Eukaryota; kingdom Metazoa; phylum Arthropoda; class Insecta; order Hemiptera; family Miridae; genus Stenodema; species Stenodema calcarata. The sequence goes on along the minus strand of OY986048.1, from coordinate 15,907,698 downwards.
ACATCCCTTAACGGCATCCATAAATATCTCTTGTTTTCCCTCGGCAAATCTGGCCTTGCCTGCCAGAGATTGCAATCAGAACATTAGACATACCATCACAGTGATTCATAACTAAGGAATTAAGGAACTACAGTTATCAAGAGACCATGTGCATAAGCAATGGTATAGACAATGGTTGGTAAGAGACAATGCATATATCTATGTCTATCACTAGTTCTCTCAATAATGGTTCTGTTTGTTCATCTTGAGATGAAGTGTTTCCTGATCTAGATAGTTGTTTCGTGTCGCCTTTTTGTAGTTGTATTCGTCTAGTTTTAATCGAAACCTGCACAGTTTGGAATTGGGCTCTTTTATAGAGAAGAGCCACTGAAGTGACTTGTGGTCTGAGAAGATTTTGAATTTCCAGCCGTACCTACATGTACGGTCGGAAAATATGACTGCCCAGTAGCTCTTTTTCTATCGTAGATCATCTGGTTTCTGTTTCACAGAGGATTCTACTAGCATAAGCGACGGCAAAGTCACCTCCTTTATGTATTAGGCACAATACTGCTCCTACTGCGATGTTGCTTGCGTCTGTGGTTGAATGAAATGTTTCGAAATCCGAATATTGTAAAATAAGTTCGTTAATTAGCAGTTGTCTTGAATGTCGAATGTCTTCGGGTCCCTTTTCTTAATTATGGCTCCCTTTTGGTTTATTATCTTCGATAATGAACCATTGGAATCGCCCAAAGAAAAAAAAATTTTAACCCCCCCTCAAAATTTGTTGGTTTACGTTTCAAGACACGTAGATTCAGAAAATCGAATAAAAAAAAATCCGTCCGTCCGCCGTACGCCGTACGCCGTACGCCGTCCCCCGTACGCCGTCCGCCGTCCACGCCGTTTTGCCCAGTTAGCGTTGAGCTAAAATTACAAAATTTGGTTTCTGGGTTTGGACCAGCCCCACAATGATCCTCGAAACTTTTCATAACCCTAGGTCAAGGGGAAGGGGTTCAAAACGGAATTTTAAATTTCGACGATGTCATATCTCAAAATATTTGACTGAACCGTGTAATTTTCAGTTCACTTTTGAATGACCTGAAAAATTACGAATCTTTTAAGACCAATCGGATTTTTGTGCGACCAGCCGTTCTTTCACAGTGAGCGCGCAAAGGTTTAGGAAAAACACTGAACTTCGCGTCGAAAACGACCGTTACGAGGGTCAATCCCCAGACGCCCGGAATAAAACTACCTTTTTTCATCTTCCCGGTAAACTACAGTCTAGAAATTTTAACCGTGAGTCGGGGATAGACCACATGCAATATTCACTCGGTTTCTTTACTGTAAAATTGTTTAAATAATACCTATTTGTTTAAACAAATTAAATTTTGATGATGAGCTAGATACTTGAAATTTTAAATATAGGTCAGAAATGGATGACATTTCAATATTCACTCGGTTTGTATGACATGGTATGAGTATGGTATGGTATATTATTGTATGTATGATTTGGTATAGTACAGTATGGTATGATAGGAAAGAAATTCGTATGGTATGGTATGAGTACGGTGAGAATATGGTATGGTGCCGATTTGCAACACAGTCTGGTATAGACAGAAGGGTGATCTGCACAAGGAAGATAATAAACCGTTGTGTCAAGAATTTGCAGAGTTTTTCATGTTTTAGTAAGCGATTTTTGTTCGCCGCAAAATCCTTAATGAACCTCCCACAGTACCCCAATAACCCTAATAACCCTTTAATTCTCTTTGTTGTTTTGGGAATGGGATAGTTCATTATAGCTGGGTTTGGTTTTACATCTTTGGGAGTTATCTAGTCACTAAAAATCCTACTTCCTTTCTCAGGAATTCTGCCTTGTCCAGTTGTATTCTCATATTTGCTTGTCTCAGTCTGTTAAAGATTTCTTTTAGTCTCATATCGTGTTCTTTCTAACTATTGCTAACGCAGATTACGTCATCCATGTGCACTAAGCAAGTTTCATCAAGTTTGTGAATCCATACCACATTGAAACGTAGGCGGGGACCCGAAGAGCCCGTAGCTACGGGCATTCTCAACGATTGCCAGTGTCCATTGTTCAGTAGAAAAAGCAGTTTTTCTATGGTCTCGGAATTCATCTGTACTTGGTGAAACCCTGATGCTAAATCGATAGTCATGAAGTATTGAAATTTACCTAATTTCAATACTTCACGACTATCGATTTAGCAATTTACCTAAAATATGTCATATTCTAGGTACGAGAAATGAGCAAGGAGCAACCAAGACAAATCAAATACTTTTGCAGACCATCTTGCGGATATATTCACTCCAAATCTCGCAATGACGGAGGAACCTCCTCTAGAGGAAACACCTCCGCTTGATCAGGACATTGATATCCCCTTTGTTACCATCAAAGAGGTAAAACAGGTGATCAGCAAGGACATCAACCCAAAAAAGGCACCAGGTTAAGACCTCATCAGTGACCAGATCCTCCAGCACCTACCGCGTAAAGCCATCGCCAAAATAGTCATGATCGTCAATGCGGTAATAAACTACGGTAATCAATCTTCCCTCAGCTGTGGAAGATAGCAGATGATCCCCAAACCAGGCAAGCCACCAGAGCAACCAAGTTCATACAGACCGATTTCACTTCCACCAGTACTATCTAAACTGTTCGAAAAATTGATACACAGAAGACTAATACCAATTATTGAAGAATGAAACCTGATCCCATGACTTCAGTTTGGATTTAGGCAGGAACACTCAACAATCGATCAGGTCCATCGGATAACACACATAATTGAAGAAGCACTTGAGAAGAATAGAGTTTGCTCAGCCGTTTTCCTTGACGTCACCCAGGCGTTTGACAAGGTCTGGCATGAAGGACTCAACCACAAGCTGCGTAAGGCCCTGCCAATAAAATATGCTGAGTTGCTACAATCATACCTCACTAATCGTTACTTCAGGATAAAGCAAGATGATGCCATTTCAGAACCAAAACCGATATGTGCAGGAGTCCCGCAATAGACTGTACTTGGCCCACTCCTGTCCGTCCTGTATACCAGACGATACAGCGATAGTGGCAGTTGGAGACAGTAACATTGAGTCAATGTCCAAGTTAAAACGGTCAATATCTAGCATACAACAATAGACAGCCAAACGGAGAATCAAAATGAATGAAACTTAGTCGGTACATGTTGATTTCACCAATATAAGAATCTACTATATACCAGCTTATCTCAACTCCTTCTCAAATTCAGAAAAACGTACCTACTGGCTAATGGGGAGGCGGTCAAAACCGTGAATCCAGAACAAGTCCTCCTATAACCAAGTCCTCAGTATAACCAAGTCCTCAAACCAGTCTGGACTTCAACGGCTAAGGTTTCACGTCAACGAGGAAGCTGTCCGACTCCTCGACACAAGCAAGATCACCAGAAGATTGAAGCGTACCAAACCACTCGAGCTTGCTCATGTGTGAAGTGTAGTGAATGCAATACCATCATAAAAATGAACAAAACTCAGTGATTTATCTAAGTTTTGAAATAATATTGTTAAATTAATATTTTTAAATAAGTTTCAAAATAATATTGTTAATGAGTTATTTCTTGGAGCAATAAAATCTTTGAGAGAGAAAAAAATATATATTATAGGTATATTTCTGTTTGTCAAGCGCGATGGAATTTGGGAAATCGAATTAGTTCACAAGTTATAAACTCAAGACCAAGTTACGTTAGAGAGAATTTCGATGTTTGAATGATGGTCATAACCATTGCGGCGCGTACCTCTATTCGCAATGGTATGTTACTTATCAATCGATAATCTTACCATAAGGCCGATACTCACAAAACTTTGTCCGTCCTGCATCTTCACCTGAAACAACAGATAGGTCAATGTTGACATGCGGTGATGTTTTGACGGATTTCAAGATTAGAATCTGAAAACTTCTGCTACTTCTGTGTGAGGGCAGCAGTTAGTACCACGCAGAGCAACTGAGGAGAAAACTAAACATTTGGGGTCAAGTCGAATCCATTGCTTGGTCTTTGTAAGCCAATTCAAATACTACCTACACTTGATATATATTGATATCTTGATATATCAAGTGTAGGTAGTATTTGAATTGGCTTACAAAGACCAAGCAATGGATTCGACTTGACCCCAAATGTTTAGTTTTCTCCTCAGTAATCTATATAGTATATATCATCAATACTATCGTACGTATGGTCATATTGGATTGGTACAATGGAACTATTGTTACTAAGTAGGTAATTGAGATGTGTACTCACTCAATATATTCAATTGCAATTCATAAGATGTTAGGCGATCGCGAGGATTAATCCATCGAGCCCTCATCTAGCCTCCGAATTCCATAGTAGAGCAATATTTGTCTGAATGCAAACACAGGTCACATTATCAATTATCTACCCCCCACTCAGTGGGCGTTCTCTGTAATGAATCTATCACCCAACAATTTATTTAAATAATTACCATGAGTGATATTACGTTGTTATATGGCTCATCTGCTATCATAAATACAGGTTGTGTATCAAAATTGATATAGGTTTCTACCAGAGCGGTGAGTAAGCGGCTTGATAGACAAGCCGGACGACAATGATGCCCACGGTTACCTGTGGCATTCAAAGCCGATGTGCACGTAGATTATCATAAGCGGAGGTGAACCATAACAATGGTTTGCAGTGCCGCTGAATCAGATTAAACTGCAATCCGCTCCACACATGCGTCAGACAATTGATTAAATTGATTAATTTATTCAAATATACCTACTCGTACACCTGTAAGTCAACTTTGGATGACAAAGATTTCTACATCAATAGAAATTGGAACGATTCCATGTGTTCCATTGCCAGTTTCAGTTAGACTACTTATGCAAAACCTCGCTGTACGATTATATTTTCTCCAACCATGTATTTTTATTTATTAAATCCGCTCAACTAAACTTTTATCTTTTAATTGTTAATGTACCAGAGTTGATACCAGTGGTATACTGTTGGAGCCGTAAAAATTTAACGTATGACATCCACGTCCCAAGACCCATTTGGTAAGTCGGGGTTTTTTCATAGAAATACCGAACCAAAACAACACTTTGATCCGTTTCTGTATCTATAACTAATGTAGAGTTTGATTGAAGAAATTCCATGTAATATATGGGTGTTTCAATGTTTTTACGTTAATTGGATTATTTGCGTATGCTCTGGACATCTACATTGAGATTAGTGGATCGTTTGCTTTGGCTACTTGACTACGTTGAAAGACCCTTTTCGGCTCCAACTGAGTGTGTCAAGCACCTGAATATTGACAATATTCAGGTTTGTGGGTGGTCGCAACTAATCTGTCGCAGGAAACCTTCAGCGGAGGGATCGTTATTGGGAAACAATTTGCTGTTTGATTCCTCTACCACAGCTTCGAGGTGACCTCGCCATCTGGGAAAACCATTTTTCCGAACGTCACCTGCACTTGACGTTACCCTGTGATAGAAGACGTCGAAAGGTGGAATACGAGGAAATCCTTTGGTCTCCTACCGGCTTCAATAAGGCACTGAGCTTAAAAGCCGGATGGAGACTTTATGGGGATTTTGTTATCACATCATTAGACCATCACTTGCCAGCATTTTATAACGCATATCGAACCTTCCTGAAAGAGCGACTAAGAGAGACAGGTGTAGGGCTCTACATCACTTGGCCTCAATTCCTGATCCCTTACCAATACATACGTCTGACATTACATATCTATACGTCTGACATTACATATCTATACAAGGTTCAATTGGAGGCGACAAAACAGTGCAATGATGTCACAATTAGTTTATGTACAATGTGAGCTTGTTCTGTGAGCTTGTTCTGGATAGACAACTTTGAGTGTCTACCCATTAGCCAGTACATTTTTCTGAGCTTCAAGATCAATTCTCCTGTGAAAATTGAAACGAAATCGTAACACAATGTTTGCAAATCGGAATCACATCTTGTGCTTCGTATCCTTTTAATTCTAATTGAAGAAAATTCATATCAGCTTCATAATGTTTGGGAGAAGTGTAATGGGAGAAGTCGTTCTCCAAGAACAACTTTTTAAGTTCGTTCAAACCACATACCTACTCTTTAGAACAGATAACTCATTCCCCGGTTTTTCTAGGACAGGTTCCAGAACCTCACGATTAGCCTCAGCGACACAGAAATCATACAGCGATTCACAAATGGGTTTCTTTATCCCTTTCCCATTGAAGGGTTGTTTTCAAAAAAATGTCCGTTTTCTCATTTCTGAGGTGTTGTAGCAGTCAAAATTAAATCTTGATCTTTTTAGTAACCGAGTTGCTCCAGATATACTTGAAGGTGTCTAAAATCAGGTTCCATGTAAGAGCCAAGAGTTTTTTCAATTTGAGAAAAAAAAAAGAAATACACAATTTTTTGTCACTGTAGTTACGATGCAATCTTTTTTTTTAGGAGATACGAGTAGATTACGGGAGACAGACTCATTCTTCTGAATAAGTACACTTTTCAGAGATAATAATGACATAAAAATATGTTAAAATCGTTGGCAAACATTATCATGGAAATTCTATTCTCGTGGTTTTGGTCACAATAGTTACGTTTATACATTAGGTTTTAGGGGGCGATCGCGGATTCTCTGTTGTATTTTTCTTTCCCTCTAGCGTTTCTTAACTTTATCATGCTCTTTCTTATCCACTATTGATGTAACGCTCTTTCGATTTTTAGTATTTAGTATCCTTTGCTTATTTAAATATCTAGGGACGCGGGAGCGTCCCGCCCGCCAAGAAAACCGAAGCCCTGAAAACCGAAGCGACTGAGACACTGATTACGCGACGGAACAAGTTGGGGTTTTCACCCTACCATAGCTCGGTCCCCTGAGTGTCTCGAGAGTTGATTTTTTGTACACCAACTCTCCAGGGGCACGTGAGGACGAAAAACAAATTTCAGCTCTTGGGAACATCAGGTGTCGGGGGTATAACAATTTTAAAACCACTATTTTTCACGTTTTTCGTGTTCTTCTTCTTCTTGTTGTTGTTGTTGTTGTTCATTGACGGGGCTACAGCCCAGCAGACAAATCGGATCGAGCTGAAATTTTGCACACACGTTTGTTATGCTCCAAGGGAGTGCCTTTTGACCATTTTTTCTCCCTCCCCCCATTTCCCCCCAATTAGGGGGGAAATAGTGTTTTTTAGGAATTTCAAATGGTCATAACTCCTTCAAAATTGAAGCTTTTTCAGATTTTCTTTTTTAGTTGTGTTCAGCTTTTCAAACTGTTTAATTTTAGATCAAAACATGCTTCCTAAGGGGGAAAATAGAGGAGTTATGGTGATTTTTCTATTTTCAACAACAACTGCCGCAAATATTGATGAAAATTGGTGCAGTTGGTCTTAAAATGTCCGCTAGGTTGTCTAGAATATGCTCAATAATTTTGAACTAAATCTCAATCGATTTGACTAATCCACAGCCAAAAATACGTGAATAAATTCCACATCTACTGATTTGGCTAATTTCCGAAAACATCAAAGTTGAACGGTGGTCAGAAAAATTGTCGTAGAGTGGCGCCTGTTTAAGGATCGATAGGAGATTTAATGGGCTTTCGAATGAGGGTAGCACACTTTGCCACTTTTCCCAACGGTTCTCGAGTTATTCGCGATTTTTGGTATAAAAACGTGCGTTTTACGTTTTGCAAACTTTCTGTGGCCGCCGGTAGCCTCGTGGACAAGCGCGTCTGTCCGCGATGCGTAAGATCTTGGGTTCAATACCCGCTGGCGTGAAAGGATTTTTCACATACTTAGCCGTTGCGGCGGTCACCTGGTGGAAAGCAATGTCAAACTACCACCAGTATCATTTGCCAAGTACAGCCTCTCAAATAGTGCCGTTCGGAACCGGCGATAAACTGTAGGTCCCGTATAACTTGTGAAGACGTGCATCACAGGATCATATGTGAGAGGTCGCCAACGTCCGAAATTCGGATACGGCACTCCAAGAAGAAGAAACTTTCTCTTTCCACTTTCTCTTCGACACCAATAATTAAAATTATTGTAATGATTCTCAACAACAAAAATTTGCACAATCCCCAAGAAAAAATGCAACAAATTTTCAAAAAATTTCTTATTCAAATTCATTCAAATTTCTAATTCTTTCTATTTTTTCAAATTTAATAATAATAATAATTGTTTTAAATTTTAATAATTTTTTAAAATTGTTAATTGTTTTAATTAATCGAAAATTTTAAAACTACTATTTAACCAATTCGCAAAAATTTTAAAACTACTTATTTTTCAAACACATTTCAGATAACAAACAATAATTTCCAAAAAATAATTATTCTTGTCACAAAAAGAAGAAACAAAAAGGCAAATTAGTAGGCGTACTAATTTTTTACTAAATTTTGACTAGGATAAAACTTCATTTAGGAAAACCTTTACTAGTTACCTCGTAGGTACTTTTGTTAAATTGAACCGTATTGTATAAGTACCGCTCGAAAACTAGCCATGCAAAAAGATGTGATATCCCCCAAAAACAACTCCGTTGTAAAAACTGACCCGCCAAAAAACCTCAGCCGCAAAAAGGAATGATATCCATTTTGCCCGCCAGCCACATATATAGGATGCTCGGTGCTTCGCACCTCGCTGTTGAGTGTGCATATAGAAACCTGATCCTCCTACCCCTAACCTCCACCGTCAATGTTTTCCTGTTCCCTGTCTCCTTCCCACAACCCCTTCTCACCCTTAGTCACCCTCGGTTTCACCTAATATGTTTCCTCTGTTACACCAGCAGGGAGCTTTACGCTTCTTTCAATGCTGTTGGCGGGAGCTTTTTGCCAGATTAACAAGCCTGAATTGAAGCATTACTATATTATAAGTATTACTGGTGGTCACGAGTAATCAGTGGTGGTACACCTAGGTATAATGAAGTAATGCTTCAATTCAGGCTTGTTCATCTGGCAAAAAGCTCCCACCAACAGCATTGAAAGAAGCGTAAAGCTCTCTGCTGGTGTAACAGAGGAAACATATTAGGTGAAACCGAGGGTGACTAAGGGTGAGAAGGGGTTGTGGGAAGGAGACAGGGAACAGGAAAACATTGACGGTGGAGGTTAGGGGTAGGAGGATCAGGTTTCTATATGCACACTCAACAGCGAGGTGCGAAGCACCGAGCATCCTATATATGTGGCTGGCGGGCAAAATGGATATCATTCCTTTTTGCGGCTGAGGTTTTTTGGCGGGTCAGTTTTTACAACGGAGTTGTTTTTGGGGGTTCTTCTTACTTCCCCCTAGTTGGCCACAATAGTTATGTAACTACCGTGACATTTCAACTTCGAACACGGCTATAGCCCTAACGTGTACAAACTCCTCCAATCTCATCCAAAACGATTGGTTAACACATGTAAAAAAATATACTCGTAGATTATCTAGGCGTATAAATTCATCAATGAATGATGTTTAAAAACCAACGTTTCCCTAGATAGTAACTATGGGGACCTTGAATTAAACCACGTACCGTTGTGATGAAGATGAAATCTTTGGGCGATTCCAATGGTTCATTATCGAAGATAATAAACTAAAATCCTTGGACTTTAAAGACGCTGCAGATCACGTGGCACTCAACTGAGGGCGTTAGGGGAACGTCAGACGCACTTGCTAGTTCCCTTACTCCCTCTCCAAATACTCTCCAGCCACCA